>OZ026520.1:63848652-65048652 GCA_964019695.1 Loripinus fragilis | reverse complement strand
AAATATTGACAAAAAAATCAGGAAATTTTACACATATAAACCCTAGATAAATGAATGAATGTTAGATTTTTTATGAAACTTCTCATCTTTTTAGCTAAAATATAAAATTAAAAGTCCCGATAGTACATGTATACTGAACAAAACTTCTAAACCGCCAGTTAACAAAACACTTAGTTCACTATATCTTATTTATTATTAAACTTTTTGAAATGAGATTTGACGCAGTATATTTGGGCACATGTACGCGTCGATTGAACATAACAGTTTGATTCAATAAGGGTGTTCATTTATGCATAACGATAGAGTACTTACACCGGTTTTGTACGTGACACACAAATGCTAAATGTTTTTCGCCATAGGAGTTCTATGAATAGCACATACTCTAATCCTAGAAGTATACAGTTACATACGCTACTAAAATATTACATTCTAATACAGGATGGCCTTTGGGCCCTGGGGGCTTACACGAGAATGACTGTTTATATGGTAGAGGGAAAGCAAAGCACCTACCCTAATCCAGCTTTTATGTTGGCTAAAGTAACAGAATGTAAAACTTTAAATGTGTCATATAAACCAAGATTGAATCAAACTTGATCAATAACAGTTGCAGTTACTGACTCAAAGACAAACAGATGAATAGACATGCAAATGACCCTGATGGCCATTTTGATAGATTTACATAGTTTGAACAATCATGGTAGAGGAGCACTAAGGATCATATTATGTGCTGATTTTTTTTCAAATAGCTCAGAAATATTTGACATGATCTTTTAACTCTTGGTAGTGTCTTTTCTACTGATAACATTTGCAAACACTTTGGACCTAAGCTGTTTGGATCTAAGCTGTTTGACACTTTGATGATATTCCTGAAACAATTTGACCAAGTAGTATTTTGACAAAAGATTCGTAGCAAATTTTTCCATAAAAGAAAAACAGACTCCATCCCTGGCAGTCATGTTTTTCAACCGATAAAAATGTGAACAATCTTGGTAGATGGTCACTCAATGACCATACGTGTTGAATTATTTTCAATCGACCAAATTGATTTTGACAAGAAGATTTTTAAAGTTATCCCTATATTTACATAGGGTAAAAACTGGTCTCATCCCCTGGCGGCCATGTTTTTCAACCTATCAAAAATATTTTGACATTTTTGGCAGTGCGTCGCCCAATGATCATTTATGCAAAGTCATTTTCAAATCCTTCTGTTAGTATTTCTCACGATGCCACAGGTTTGTCTGCAGTTCGTGATTGTGGTATTTCCAGATCATACTCACTTACTATTTTTGACAAGAAGACTTGTGAGAAGTTTTCCAATACATTAATAGGAAAAACAGTCCTACTCCCATGGCGGCTAGGTTTTTTTTTATCAATTTGTATAATATGAACAACCTAGTACGAGAGTCAGCAAAGGACCATTTGTGCTAAATTATTTTCAGATTTGACCAGTAGTTTTCGAAATGATTTTTAATCTTTTTTTCATTTTGGTTGCTATGGCAACCAGCTTTCTGCCTGGAATAGAATTTTTTGAACAAATTAAAAAGAAGACCACCAAAGATTATTCATGTGTAGCTTGGCGACATTCCACCCAGAGGTTTAGGAGTTGTGATTTAAAGTAAATGTTGACTGACGACGAAGGACATCCTATGATCACAAAAGTTTATTTTTAGCCGCTAAAAAGGGTCGTCTCAGAAGTAGTTTTTTCACTATAAAACCAATAACTCTGGTAGATTTTCGTGTAATTCTGAATAGTTAGAGCTAGATTAACTCAACCAATAACTATACTTGTACATTATTATATTTGTATTGGTAGGCTTATAAGAGACCAGAAGGCTGTTTCAAACTAAATAAAAGCACCGCAAGCACTGCGTAATACCCCGCCACTGCTGGGGGCACCAAAAGTTATTTTGTGAGATATATAATGCCTAAATAGCAACAGAACTGAGATAGACAGTGATATGACGTCCTTAGTCACAATATGTAACCTTTGATGGTCAACATATCTGTAAAGTTTCATTCAGAGACTCCATATAGTAAATGAACTACAGGTCAAAAACCATTTTTCAGATCAATCAAGGGCGGATAACTCATGAACTGGAAAGGTAAGGGTGACGGTCCTTACTAAAAATATGTAACCTTTGATGTTCAACATATCTGTGAAGTTTCATTCAGATATTCCATATAGTAAATGAACTACAGGTCAAAAACCATTTTTCAGATCAATCAAGGATAGATAACTCATGAACTGGAAAGGTAAGAGTGAAGATCCTTAGTCACAATATGTAACCTTTGATGATCAACATATCTGTGAAGTTTCATTCAGATATTCCATATAGTAAATGAACTACAGGTCAAAAACCATTTTTCAGATCAATCAAGGGCAGATAACTCATGAACTGGAAAGGTTAGAGTGATGGTTCTTTGTCACAGTATGTAACCTTTGATGTGAAACATATCTGTAAAGTTTCATTTAAATATTCCACATAGTAAAGGAACTACGGGTAAAAAACATTTTTTAATTCAATCAAGGGCGGATAACTCACAAACGGGAAAGGTAAGAGTGACGGTTCTTAGTCACAATATGTTACCTTTGATGTGAAACATATCTGTAAAGTTTCATTTAAATATTCCACATAGTAAAGGAACAATAGGTCAAAAACCTTTTTTCAGACCTATCAAGGGCGGATAACTCACAAACTGGGAAGGTCAGAGTGACGGTCCTTAGTCACAATATGTAACCTTTGATGTGCAACATATCTGTGAAGTTTCATTCAGATATCATGAATAGTAAAGGAATAACAGGCCAGAAACCATTTTTCCAATACGAAAAAGGGCAGTAACTCCGTTAAAAATGGACGGATTTTGCCCATTAACAATCCCATACCACTCATCGCCGATAACAATATGTATGCAAAATTTGAAAAAATTCCGTGAATAAATACTCAAGTTATCGATCGGAAATGGTGAGCACCGACGGACGGACGGACGGACGGACAGACAGACACCGAAGGGTATAACATAATACCTCGCCACACTTTAATGGCGGGGTATAAAAATGGATCGTCTCAAATACTTAATAGGGATTTTTAACTTTTTGCTAGCTGGTCATAATCAAAGTTATTATACCCTCCTCATAGTGATAATTATTGCATGATATGAGAGAGCAGATTGCTACCTCTCTCTCTCTCTCTCTCTCTCTCTCTCTCTCTCTCTCTCTCTCTCTCTCTCTCTCTCTCTCAAGACTTTGCTTTACTGAAATACTGTTGTATTTGCATTTAAAACTACATTGTTGAAGGCTGTTTGTAAACAAAACAATACTGATACAAGCTTGACAATATAATATGTATATTTTATTCCATTTACAGACTGGAATCATAAGACATTCCCATAATTTTCGGTCTTTCTAGTACTTTTATAAGTATGATGATACGTTTTAGAATGAAAAGGGTTAGCAGAAAAGGTATTTATGGTAATAGCTTCATGCAGAACCAACTGTCAGTTACCATTTAAACGTGTACAATAATCTGCAAAATAATGAGAAAAGTAGATCTATCAGGTTCTACATGTAAATAAGTCACAAAGTGCACGAGGGTGTTTAACTTTTGTTTAACCATAGACTCATTGTTAAGAGTACCTGATAGTATCCATATTTTTTCTGTTTTAAAGCAATGAAATCAATTGATTGGTAATTGGGTAGTTATTTGAATAGAGGGGTTGTAAGTTTTTTTCTATTTATAGCTCTGGACCTGGTAGAACGTATAATGTCTAAGCTTTAAGGAATTTAGATTGATTTTATGCCAAAATATTTGAAAGCTGTCGCCATGACAACGGAAAAAATCAACAGCTGAACATACATAAATGTGGTTGATTTTACCAAAATACATAAATTGTCATTATTTTCTTACAAAATCCAAGACCATGTGTGAAACACTTCTATGGGAGATTGCTGCATGATTAAGAGAATTTGAGGGTCCTACTTACCCCACCCACTTCTCATGCAAGATAAGTATATTGTAGCAATTTAATAAGGCTGCTGTATTGAATTATTTCCATCTATTGAAATAAAAAATTGTATTTCTGACACAAACCATGTTAATTATGATGACGATGGGCGATTTCAATACAAGTGAGAAGCCAAGCTTGCCTAACTTTTGGGTCAGAATTTTTAACACTAAAATTACATTAAAAATCCAAAGGCAGCTTTCCTATTGGCTATTTTTACTGTTATTTGTAAGAAATGTGATTAAGTAATTATATAAAGATATTTTTAATAGATACTATCATTTCTTTTAACAATAAATTAATACCATTGTGCAATAAAGTCATTTTACAGTTAACCTACAGTGAAACTTATGTTGCCATGGTTACGAACAGAAGCTGATTACTTCTGAAACATGTTTTTCATAAAATAAAAACTATATATCCTGCTCTAATATGTATAACCATGCATATATGTTTAAATGTATGATTTAGGTTGTTGACTGTGTTTAAAAATGCCTAAAAGGCATATTTTTCAGGTCCTACTTACCCCACCCACTTTTCCTTATAAATAAGCATGTTTAGATTATCTAATTAGAATGCATTGATCTTATTTCTTTAATTTAAGTCTAATTTACACAAATATCGCACATTGGTGATGAATAATAGCAATTTTGAGCGTATTGGAAGGACAAATTAGCCAAATGTGTTTGGTTTTTATTTTAAAATTCATAATTTTTACCCCTTATGATGCCCCTAAAAGTCTAAAAATAGCTTATCTGTAGCAGATTTTGATGTCATATATAAAAGAGATGTATGAGTAATGAAAATATTTTATTTACAATGGATTATAGTACTGTAATATAGCAATAAATGAATTGTTTATGCTATATTCATCTTTTTTAGTTTTTCTACAGGGAAACATTTGTTACCATGGTAACGACAAGAAGACGGTAACTTCCCAAACATTTTTTTCCATATTATAAAATTTCATACCCTGGCCTATTATATATTAACATGAGTGTATGTGAAAGTAGCCGCGAAAAGTTGTCGTGTTTGCGCAAAAATGCCCAAAAAGCGTAATTTTCCGGTCCTACTTACCCCACCCACTTTCAGTTAAAGATAAGTATATCTAAGCTTTTTCGTAAGGCTGCTACCATTAGCTAATATAGTTATACTAAGTCTGTTTGTTCAAAACAATTCCATGTTTTTGATTGGTACAATCCATTTTTAGAGTAGTTTAATGGTAAAAATGTCATTTTTCATGTGTTTTTTGCTTCTGTTTTGGCCAAAATCTTTGGATGCTGTTGCCATGGCAACGGATGTTGAATTGGATGAACTAACACTTGATTTCTTGTTTTTACATGACCACTTACACTGTCAGCAAGTTTCATCAAAATCCGAGTCGGAGCGTGAAATGGTTCCTATATAACTCGCTCCATATTTACAGAGAATCGCTCTTAACATGTGGGCATGGCGGCCATCTTGGCAATGTGACCAGGACCATTTGAACAAACTTTTGTTCCCCCGTCTTAAGGAGTCCCCATATGAAATTTGAGTTTAATTGGCCCAGTGGTTTCAGAGGAGATGTTTGAAAATGTTGACGGACGGACGCCGGAGTGACTGGTATACTATTAGCTCACCCATGAGCCTTTGGCTCAGGTGACAGTGTCACCAAACCACGTGGTGTGTGACGTAAATTTTTGGTACCACCGGCAGCTAAATCATCAACAAGAAGCATCGCCTCGGAACTTCAATCAATCGTAAGTATTTTATTTTCCAGCCGATTTCAACGACATATAGCCTATTCTAAGGGGAAAAGTGAGTTCTTTACAACGGTGTTAATGGATTTGTCACCAGATTAATACTTTAGGCCTGAAAACGAGGCAAATGTCTTGGCAATATTTGGGACTGGCTTGCCGTGGTTGCACGGTGTTTTTCACATTTTCTGGACATTTGCCTCGTTTTCAGGCCTAAAGTATTAATCTGGTGACAAATCCATTAACACCGTTGTAAAGAACTCACTTTTCCCCTTAGAATAGGCTATATGTCGTTGAAATCGGCTGGAAAATAAAATACTTACGATTGATTGAAGTTCCGAGGCGATGCTTCTTGTTGATGATTTAGCTGCCGGTGGTACCAAAAATTTACGTCACACACCACGTGGTTTGGTGACACTGGGTGAGCTAAAAATATTAAAAAAATGTGCATTTTATTTTGTGTTGAAATGTTTTACCCTATTTTCAGTGTGGTAAACAGTTTTCTTGCATTCTTATATCACTACTTGAGCCTTGCTGTAAATTTTTCTTTTTCATAGAGATAGAGAGAGAGAGGGCAGGCATATGACATTGGTACAACATTGTTTGAAGAGAGAGTGAGAGAAAACGTCCAGCTATGCAACCTTGTTTATTTGGTTTATTTGGAAACATGACACCTTCGTGACACATCCCTGGGGTTCTTTGAAATATGATAAAGGATTAATTTAAACCTTAGGGGCTCAATCTTTTGTTTGTGTAGGTTCCTGGCAGTGTGTCAACATCTGGTCATACAAGATGTATAATTATTGTCTCAATGAACATGTGAATTTGGAATTCTCTTAAACAGTAATACCTCATATCCCACTCTGGATCATCGAGGCACTTTACGCACTCGGTGAATACACAGGTAATTTTCTGTTATCCCAACCTATTTTGGTGAATTTATAACTTGCAATATCTTTAAAAATACTCAAAATTTTGCGTTGAAATTTTCAGTATCGATTAGAAATATGATTTTCTTTTGATACAGAAAGTGTTTCTAAAATAATCTGACCTATTTACGGACATAATACTGATTGAAATTACAGGATTTTGAACGCTTTTTAATAAGCGTCTGGCATTATTTTCACCGAGTATCTCAGCGAAGCTCTTCAGTGTGAGGTTACATAAAGCCTAAAATACCCGGATGACTTAACAATAGAATTACAGTGTAAACAAAAAAATGTAAGCAAAATAATAGTCAAAACATATGCTGTCCCCCTTTCCCATTCGCCGCCGTTTTGGGGTGGGGGATGTAACAAAAAATAAACATGCTGATCAACCTGCACAGACGTGCCTTTGCATGTTCGCATGGCGTTAGAAACTAGTGCAGTATACAAGGATGCTGACCAGTCTGCGCAGATGTACTTTTGTTTTGCATGTGCGTTGAAAGTCTAAAAAACAAGGTTCACTTTATCCAGAGCTGTATTTTCTTTTAGACAAAAATTAGGAAAAAATATACAAAATTGGTGGTGGCCTGACTGCATACTGTTTGATTTTTGCGAATCAAAATACACCAAAACACAGGAAAATTTATGTATTTTTTGAAACAGGCGTAAAAAATCAACATATTTATCATCTTATGTCTGCTTTTGGTTTGCCAAAATCGGTACTGCATAAACAGAGAAAAAAGTTTTCTGCCATTTTGTCAATTTTTCTTTCGTAATTACAGGCAAACGACACGATATGATGATAAATAATTAACTGTGGCGTGCACCAACCGCTATCAGCTTCAAATATATGAAAGATTTACAAACATTGAAAGCTTGAAATGGCTGCAATATGTACTACAATTTGACTATGTCAGAACTAAAAAAAAGTTTGGTGCACACGTTAATCCATTTCTTTTATAGCGATGGGTAAAGTTAGCCAACACCTACAAAATTTCAGAGATACGTCTCCATGTATATTGATTGGAGATAAGGTATAGTTCAAATTTCTTGATAAGGTTTAGTTCACATTTCTTTATAAGGTATAGTAGTTCACATTTCTTGAAAAAAAATAGTTCACAATTCTTGAAAAAAAAAAGGTTCATATTTCTTGATAAGGTAAAGTAGTTCACATTTCTTGAAAAAAAAAGTTCACATTTCTTGATAAGGTATAGTAGTTCACATTTCTTAATATAGTAGTTCACATTTCTTGATAAGGTAATGTAGTTCACATTTCTTGATAAGGTATAGTAGTTCACATTTCTTGAAAAAAAAAGTTCACATTTCTTGATAAGGTATTGTAGTTCACATTTCTTGATAAGGTATAGTAGTTCACATTTCTTGATAAGGTATAGTAGTTCACATTTCTTGATAAGGTAATGTAGTTCACATTTCTTGATAAGGTATAGTAGTTTCATTTCTTGATAAGGTACAGTAGTTCACATTTCTTGATAAAGTATAGTATCCAGGAATCTCATAACTCAGTTCACCAAAAAATTTAATTTGCCAACAGCTGTGAATCACACATCTGCACTTACTTAAACAAGAATAGCTAAAAGATTGATGTAGGAGTAACAAAAATCAGAAAATGTTCAGCTTCATGATTTCGATTTGTTTACATACTGGCCTGTTAAATATAGGTCATCAGGAAATGCAACTGAGGTCTTCACTATCCCATAACTCCATTCACCTGAGAGCAGAAGCATTCCAAAGTCTGCTACAGTCCCATGTCATATTGGACATAAACTGTAGCTCTGCACACTCCACTTACGGTCACTTGACTTGTTGACAGGACTAGACGCCAACAACTGGATATCTTTTGTGGTAGTTATTCAAGCTGGTATGGTCAAAAATACATTGTTGCATTTCAATAAAGTAAGTTTTATTCAAAACCCTGTTTTTCCACATATTTCTGTCTTCACAACTAAAGCAGAGTGTAAACTCCTGCAATTCTTGATCAATGACGTCTAGCATGTGAATGAAATGAAGTGAACGGAGTTATGAGACTTATCAGAGTTATGAGAAAGGTGGATACCATAGTTCACATTTCTTGATAAGATATAGTACAAAAGTTCACATTTCTTAATAAGGTAAAGTATTCTACATTTCTTTAATGAGTAGTTAACATTACTTGAAAAGGTATTGTAGTTCACATTTCTTGATAAAGTATAGAACCATAGTTCACATTTCTTGATAAGGTATAGTAGATGAAGGTGCCGGTCCAATTGTGACTTGTTCCCGTGAACTGTTAAACAACGTACTGTCAAACATGGAGCTTCCAGGGCGGTACTTCGAAGAATCTGAAAAAAACCACTGCATGCTGAGAGTACAGCAGAACAATCAAACCTTCGGTGTAGAAACTATCTTAGTAGACTATAGTTCATGTGGATAAACATAGATTGTCAAGCCTTAATGTAATTGGTTTCATATAGAAGCAATACATTTTAGCCCCTTGCATGCCGGCTATTTGTTATGCTTTTGTTGTCATCTGCCGACTTTTTTTTCAAAATTAACTTTAAAAAAAATTCTTTCAGGAACCCTAACAGAATGTCAGATGGTTTAGATCCAGATCTGGGCTTGGATCCAGAACTGGGTTTGGGTCCAGATCTGGGTCCAAACTGTTTGCAAAGGTCATCATGAGACAGCAGAAGTCGCCCCTAGCAAAGGTTTAGTTAAAATGTCTTCCACAGCACATGTTATAAAAGATTGTATATTACATGTTTGGCGGGAAAATACCATGATTTATCAAACAAATAAAATCGGTAATTTTGCTTTTGCCTAGAAGGATTTATTTCCTCTAGGGAAATAAATCCCTTTAGCCGGAACTCCTTTTTACTGACCACAGGTGACCCAAAGCATCGATGAGATAAAGCGCATGTCATATTCATTTTCGTTATATTATTTACAATAATTTTTAAACAAGCATTATGCTTCTCTGCACTTTTGACGTCACAAATATTAACAAATGACGTCATTTGCACATGCGATGACGTTGCATAACGTTTCTGTCTTCCAACACTGAAACTGGAGGATTGAGGAACAAAAACGAAAAATTCTAGAAAATTGCAATAAATTTAGTACCAAAATGTTCGTTACGATCTAACTAAGAAAATGACTACCCACACTTTATGTTTTCGTTCACTAATTAAAAAATTAAAGACGTTTGAAATTCTGAGGTGGACTCGATGAAGAAGATTTCCAAAATGGCGGACTTCCAGGGAACAGCTAGCTGATGTAGTACTACTCGTGTTAGAATAAGACATGGCTATGATCCAGCTAGCTTTACCACATCGCATACCATAGTATTTTCTTGATTTAAGCAAGCAGTTCAAGCAGAATACATGTAATATACAGTTTATTAATTCGTTCCATTTAAAATATGGGATTTATAAACCTCGGGAGGTGGTCAATCCGATAAAGAAACTCGTGCGCAAGCGCACTCGTTTCTTTATCAGATATACCACCTCCCTCGGTTTATAAATCCCATTTTTCAAATGGAACGATTAATAAACTCTAATAAAAGTCTGGAGACAAAACCCAGAGCCTGATTTCAACTAAAAGTGGCATCGAAATTTTAACAGATTGCATCTTGAAAAAAAAAAGATTCATTTTTGGCTCAAATAAGGCTTAATATTTCATGTGTATTGTCTGCTGGCACACATTTCACATGAAAAAAGAGCCTTATTTGGCATGAAAATTAATGCCACAATTTTTATGCTATAATTAAAGGTTAATATATAGCCATTTTAAGGAGGTACAGGACTCAAAACTCATATTTTAAGACAAAAAAAATCATGATCTCACCAGCCTTTTTAAAAAGCTATTTGATTTTGAAAATTGAAAAATAGAAGTATTTAAAACAAAAAACAATTTCTCATGTTTTCAACAATTGATCAAGGAAAGTGACATAATTTTTTTCAGAGAATACACTACCTGCTATTGGCTAGTAAATGAAATTCTAACACACCTCGCCTATAGAGCCAATACTAAAAAAAGTGTGATATATCAAGCAATAATTCACAGTATTGAAAGAGCGAGGAAAGTGGGTGCTAGCTGACGTCATTTGTCACGGGAAAATCATGTCATTCATGGTGTTAGACGGTGTAACATCGTTTTTACGCTTGAAAGACGTTACAAATATATGTAAGAGTATGCAACGTAGTCTAAGTTTTGGCGGGAGTACTTCAGTACAATGGCGGAAAGTTGGAAGAAGCTGAAGACTTCAAATGTGTTTTCGTCCTTTATTGTGTGTTAAAATCGAAATAGATCAGCTCCAGTGTGTGAATTGTTGAGTAATTCACTGTTTGTTGGTCAATTGTATGAAGATAAATCACTTGTGCTATGCGCTCGTGATTTGATCTTCTTTACAACTGACCTCCAGTGAATTATTACACAACAATTCACTGCCAGAACTGATCTATTTCTTTAGAAAAAACAAAAACAACAACAGCGAAAAAGTATGCATAATCTTATTTTTTAAGCTAAAACCTATTTTTTTTTGCTAAAAAAATCAAGGCCAAAAAATCCTTTATATCTTGAAAAAATATGTCACAGAATGTAACTACAGTAAAAAAACTTATTACTTTGAAGGGAATTTTTCATAGAAACATAAAATCATTTTAAAAAACAAATGTCACCACGCTTGTTTTCCTGTTTTATGTCCTTTTTTCTTCCTTTTACCTCCAAAATATAACATGTTTGGCTTGTCATACCTGTTTCACTGCTTTTTTTTAAAGTCAATGGGCGTGATCAAACATAGAAAAGGTGTTTGTTCAAACAGCAGTAATTTTTGTTTCAGCTAATATATTACACCATAGAAAACAAATATCTGTAATGTCGTGATGCTTACTTAGGTGCTAGCCAGTACTGAGCAGTAAGGGTACAGGTTTTGCTCAATAACACGAAACAGTAACTGCAAAAGACTCAAATCAGGGACTTCTACATCTCAAGTTATGCACACTACCACTGAGCCAATGAGTAAAGCAAGTATGCTAAGCGGGGTTGGTTCGTATCATACATGCGATTAGTGAATGCTCAGACTAGCATGCACATGTGTACAGGCATACTAGGTCATCCACAGCTCGCATGTGCAAGGAAGGTGCGCAGCTAAAGGTTCAGACAAAAATCCCACTCAGGATAACTAAAACTAGAGAAAAGGCACACCAGTGTTTTCATTATACTCATTAGGTGGCTATTGGGTTTCATCCAAGCTACAAAAGGAGCACTAGCACATACAACGTCATATTTACAAATGGACTTAAAGAGAGCAGTGACTCAGTTTGTAGAGTGTTAGACTTGGGGGGGGGGGCTTAATCAAGACTCTCACCTGAGTCACAGTGTTATGTCCTTGGGCCTTGCACTTTATCTGCTGCTTAGTTATGGTTCAATCCAAGAAGACAGGAAATCATTCCAACATGGCTAAATTGTTGATTGGAGGTAAATCATCAACACAAGGAACAAAACAAATGTATGTAAACCAGAGCATTTGCTGACGTCAAATATACCGTCAACGTCACTCACAAGAAGATAAACTAGACAGCAAAAACTTAATTTTCTTTGCTTTACTACAAGAACAGGACTGCATCTGTATCCTGTGATGTTAACAGCAGTTTCTTATCTTGAGAAAGTGAGACATGAAATAAACAACATACAATATACGTCACTGATTGAAACAACGCTGTTTCAATGCAGATCTCATAAGCACTGGCGCCGCATCAATGTTGACCCGATGATGCTTCAACCCTGCATGTCCGCCGATGCATATTCTAGAGAGTTTGACCTAGAACTCTGTTTGCTGGGAGCTTTTCATTTTTTATCCATATTTATTTATTAATAGATACTTTATTTATTTGTGTTATTTATGTCTTGTGCAGACCTGGGGTAATCATAATCAGTAATTGTAATTGTCGTAATTAAATACAATATTGAAAGTAATCATATTATGTAATTGTAATCATGGTTTGGCTCAAATACATGTAATGTAATTGTAATCATTTCTGAAAATATTTTAGCTGCAATTATAAATTACTTTCAAAGACTTTTTAAATACATCTGGCTACTTACTTAGAAAATTTGATGACTTATGGTATTATTTTAAAATCAGATGATTTGGAAAAGGTGCACTGTGGATAAATGTGAAATATTGACTTTCCTAGACATGAATTAATAAATTAAAGCAATCTTTAAAGATTTAGTCACTTTCGGAATTAACATCAATTTTATTCACATGTTTGAGATAAATGTGCATTGTGTATATAAACAAGAGGGCCAAGTGGCCCTAAAATCTCTCACCTGAGTTTTGTTGAAAGCTGGCCATGTCCCTATTGACACCTGGGGTGAGGCCAACTTTGGCCCCAGGGGCGTAGTTTGAATAAACTTGGTAGAGATTCACTAGTTCATGCTACATACCAAATATCAAGGCTCTAGGCATTATGGTTTCAGACTAGAAGATTTTTCCATGTTTTTAACTATATAAGCCTATGTCTAACGTGATCCCAGGGTGAGGCAATTTTTTGGCCCAAGAGGGATAATTTGAACAAACTTGGTAGAGGTCCACCAGGTGATGCTAAATATCAAATTCTAGGTCTTATGGTTTCAGAAAAGAAGATTTTGTCATGTTTGTCCTATAAGCCTATGTAAAACATGTGACCCCGGGGATTGGGCCATTTTTGGCCCCAGGGGCATAATTTGAACAAACTTGGTTGAGGTCCACTAGATGATGCTACATACCAAATATCAAGGCTCTAGGCCTTAAGGTTTCAGACAAGAAGAATTTTTCATGTTTTCCCTAAACATATAACCCTGGGGCGGGGTCCACTAGGTTATGCTGCATACCAAATATCAAGGCTCTAGACCTTATGGTTTCAGACAAGAAGATTTTGTCATGTTTTCCCTATATGCCTATGTAAAACATATGACCCCTGGGGCGGGGCCAGTTTTGGCCCCAGGGGCATAATTTGAACAAACTTGGTAGAGGTCCACTAGGTGATGCTACATACCAAATATCAAAGCTTGTGGTTTCAGAGAAGAAGATTTTTAAAGTTGTCATCTTGAAAATCTATTTTTAGCCTGTGTGATGGACTGAAACAATTTGAACAATTTGTAAAGAGGGCCATATAAGGATCATTCCTACCAAGTTTGGTCAAAATCCAGCCAGTACTTTAGGAGGAGATGTCCTTTGAAGAAATTGATGACGTTGGACGACACACGACAGACATACAATGATCACAATAGCTCACCTTGAGCCAATGGCTCAGATGAGATAAAATAAAAAACAGATTGATTTTTTTTTCATAAAATTAAAATAATTTTTTACAAGTGGCCCTAAATCGCTCACCTGAGTTTTGCTTAAAGCTTACATATAGGTATCTGTTGAAAGCAGGCCATGTCCCTGGTGACACCTGGGGTGGGGTTAATTTTGGCCCCAGGGGCATAATTTGAACAAACTTGGTGGATGTCTACTAGGTCATGCTACATGCTGAATATCAAGGCTCTAGGCATAATGGTTTCAGACAAGAAGATTTTTCCAAGTTTTCCCCAATATCAGCCTATGTAAAACATGTGAACCCTGGGGCGGTACAAATTTTGGCTCAAGGGGCATAATTTACCAAATTACTTTGATATACATACCAAATATCAAAGCTCTAAGCCTTATGGTTATAGAGAAGATTTTTTCATGTTTTCCCTATATAAGCTTGTGTTAAACATGTGACCACTGGGGCGTGGCCATTTTTGGCCCCAAGGGAATAATTTGAACAAGGCAAATTCGACGAATTTATATCCCCCGACGAAGGGTTATTTTAGAGAAACATGTAAATCAAAAAACATAAATCCCATTTCTCTAATCCTTAGTTCACCTGCAGTATCATTCAGATCATAACAAATGTCTGTCAAGTATGTTTTAGTGCTTAGTTCAATAAAAAATATACTTACATCTGCACAATTTCAATATCTGACCTTTAAACCCAACCTCAGAGGTCAAGATTGTGTGTAAATTCAAAGTGTTACCTTGCATGTAGGTCTACACTTCTTCTACTTTACTTTGATATGCAACATGACCACTTTTAGAAAAGAACAAAAAATGACCTCTTGACCCCACCCCAGGGGTCGTTGGTGTGTGTAATGACAGCATACTTGCTTTCATGGTGCTTTGTGCTCAATTTTGACCAAACTTATAGGATATCGAGAGTCCAGGGTACTAATCATTTGTACCAAGAATGAATTAAATCTGACCAATAGGTACTGAGATATGGTTCCGGACGGACGGAATGGACGCACGGATGACACCAAAACTATATCCCTCCGACTTTGTCTGGGGATAACAAACTTAGTAGAGGTCCACTAGGTGATACTACATACCAAATATCAAAGCTCTAGGTCTTGTGGTTTCAGAGAAGAATTTTTCCTGTTTTACCTATATAAGCCTGTGTTATACATGTGACCTCTGGGGCGTGGCCATTTTTGGCCCCAGGGGCATTATTTGAACAAACTTGGAAGAGGTCCACTAGGTGATGCTACATACCAAATAAAAAAAAAATGTCTTTAAACAAAATCTCCTCCTTACCCCTGGTCCAAATTTCATATTATAACTTCACATGAATGTTGCCCATGATGCCCTCTTTCAAAATTGCTTAAATGGTTCCGCTCCACTTATCAGGAGGGCTGCCAGAGCTCCAGATAATAAATCTTTTAAACGACATCTCCTGGACCTCTGACCCAAATTCAAAATTATTCAAGGGAGTTGTTCCTCATAATACCCTCTACCAAAATTGCACAAATGGTTACCCTCCCCTGAACAAAAGGGCTGCCAGAGCTCCAGATAAGAAATACATTTAAACGGCATTTCCTCCTGAACCACTGGTCCAAATTCAAAATAATTTTACAGTGACCCCTGGGGCGTGGCAATTTTTGGCCCCAGGAGCATAATTTGAACAAACTTGGTAGAGGTCCACTAGATGATGCTTCACACCAAATATCAAGGCCTTGTGGTTTCTGACTAGAAGATTTTTTCATGTTTTCCCTATATGAGGCTATGTAAAATATGTGACCCCTGGGCGGGCCCATTTTTGGCCCAGAGAGATAATTTGAGCCATTTTTGGTAGAGGTCCACTAGGTGATGCTTTAGGCCTTGTAGTTCCAGAAGAAGATTTTTAAAGTTTTCATCTTGAAAATCTATTTTTAACCTGTGTGACATGGATATGTAATGGACCTGAAGGATTTGCACAATTATTAAAGAGGATCATACCAGGATCATTTCTGGCAAGTTTGGTCAAAATCTAACCAGCAGTTTAGGAGGAGATGTCATTTAAGTCAATTGTTAACAGACAACGACAGACGAAGACTGTAACTATTTGTGCAATCTTGGTAGGAGGCATCATGAGGCACAATTCTGTGAATTATTTTGAACTTGGACTTGTGGTTCAGGAGAAAATGCCACTTAAAGGTATTTCTTATCTGGAGCTCTGGCAGCCCTTTTGTTCAGCGGAGCATAACCATTTGTGCAATTTTGGTAGAGGGTATTATCAAGAACAATTCTGTGAAATTATTTTGAATTTGGGTCAATGGTTTATGAGATGTCGTCTAAAAGATATTTTATCTGGAATTCTGGCGGCCCTCCTATTCTGTGGAGCCAAACTGTTTTTGCAATTTTAAAAGAGGACATCATGGGGAACATTCATGTGAAGTTATATGAAATTTGGACCAGTGGTTCAGGAGGAGATGTCCTTTAAAAAAAGTTTAAGGATGGGCGAGGGACAAAGACTGATCACAATAGTTCACCTTGAGACTTCGGCTCAGGTGAGCTAAACTAGAGGACCTGAAGGTCCTGAGGCGCTCACCTGATCTCCTTAATAATGTTAAAATAGGTCAAGGTCAACTACAGCTTTTAATGGAACAAATTTTGTTTTTACCATATACATTTTGGTCAAGTGACCTAAGCAATCTAATGAATAATCCATCAAACAGCCAAGTGATTTCTAAGAAAAAAATGTTTAGATAGGTATGTGGCAGTCCAAATGAGTGGCCTTGGATAAAAGGTCACAGGTCAGCTTGACATTTGGTACTTACTAGTAATAAACCATTGTCGCAATAGGTTTAACTATTATGAATTTGGCTGGTTCAGTTATAGCAATGAACATTTTAAGATTTTCTCCATGTAAATGCATTAGGAATCAAATTTGACCTTGCCATAAAGTAGGTCAAGGTCAACCTAGATTCATCATTTGTGCTAACCTGGTAGGGCCCACATCCCCGATCCTACATACCAAGTCCCAAAGCCAATGGCCTTTTGGTTCCAGAGAAGAAGAGATTTAAAGAGTTTTTACCATATATGGGCATGGTGGCCATGCTAGTCATGTGACCATAACAATTTGTATAAGTTTTGGCTAACCAGTCATAAGGAGTTGTCATATGAAATTTGCTTTCAATTGGCCAAGAATTGTCTGAGAAAACTATGTTTTAATATGTTGATGGGACTCCAATATAAGTGACCTTGGCTGAAAGGTCAAAGATCAACCTTGACCTTTAAACTTATTAATAGATACTAGATTGAACATATCAAGTGAGAGTAATGACTTTGGCTTCCACAGTATTCAAAAAATCAACTTTTCAAAAAAATTCCCATTCAAATGCATTAGGAAGCAAACTTGACCTTGACGTTAAGTAGATCAAGGTCACCCTAGGATCATCATTTGAACAAACTTGGTAGGCCCCACATCCCCAATACTACATACCAAGTCTCAAGGTCACTTGCCTTCTGGTTCTGGAAAAGAAGATTTTTAAAAGGTTTTTACCATATATGGGCATGGCGGCCATCTTTGTCATGTGACCAAAATATATTGTATAAATTTCGGCTGACTTATCATAAGGAGTCTTCACATAAAATTTGAGCTCAATTGGGCCAATGGTTTGTGAGAAAACTATGTTTTAATATATTGATTGGACCACAATATGAGCGACCTTGGATGAAAGGGCAAAGGTCAACCTTGACCTTTGAAACTTATTCATAGCCATTGTCTCATTAGTTTCAACATATCAAGAGAAAATAATCACTTTGGCTTTAACAGTATTCAAAAAATCAACTTTTCAAAAAAATTCCCATTTAAATCTATTAGGAAGCAAATTTGACCTTGATGTTAAGTAGGTCAAGGTCAACCTAGGATCATTATTTGAACAAACTTGGTAGGCCCCACATCCCCAATGCTATATACCAAGTCCCAAGGTCATCGGCCTTCTGGTTCTGGAGAAGAAGATTTTTAAAAGGTTTTTACCTTATATGGGGTTGGCGGCCATCTTTGTCATGTGACCAAAATATTTCGTATAAATTTCAGCTGACTTATCATAAGGAGTCTTCACATAAAATTTGAGCTCAATTGGGCCAATGGTTTGTGAGAAAACTATGTTTTAATATATTGATTGGACCACAATATGAGCGACCTTGGCTGAAAGGGCAAAGGTCAACCTTGACCTTTGAAACTTATTTATAGCCATTGTCTCATTAGTTTCAACATATCAAGAGAAAATAATCACTTTGGCTTTAACAGTATTCAAAAAATCAACTTTTCAAAAAAAATTCCCATTTAAATCTATTAGGAAGCAAATTTGACCTTGACGTTAAGTAGGTCAAGGTCAACATAGGATCATTATTTGAACAAACTTGGTAGGCCCCACATCCCCAATGCTACATACCAAGTCCCAAGGTCATCGGCCTTCTGGTTCTGGAGAAGAAGATTTTTAAAGGGTTTTTACCATATATGGGCATGGCGGCCATCTTGGTCACGTGACCAGGAACATTTGAACAAACTTTCGTTCCCCCATCCTAAGGAGTCTCCATATGAAATTTGAGTTCAATTGGCCCAGTGGTTTCAGAGGAGAAGATGTTTGAAAATGTTGACGGACGGACGGACGACGGACGACGGAGTCACTGGTATACTAATAGCTCACCTCGGAGCCTTCGGCTCAGGTGAGCTAAAAACATTAAATAGAGTACACATGGACTCAAACTTATGACCTTTCGGTTGTAAACTTTGTACCATAACCACTTGACTAGTCAGTAAGACGGTACAAAACGTTTCATTATCTGCATTAGTACTTGTTAAATTCCTGTAAAACTTACGGTAAATAACGGAAGTCGACCTTGTGCATTAACCGTGAAATTATGCACCTGAGTCAGGTTAATAAAATCATAGAATAACTGTATAAGCCTATGTAAAACATGTGACCCATGGGATGGGGCATTTTTTGGCCCCAGGAGCATAATTTGATCAAACTTGGTAGAGGTCCACTAGATAATGCTTAATACCAAATATCGAGGCTCTAGGCTTTGTGGTTTCAGACAAGAAGATTTTTTATGCTTTCCCTACATAAGCCTATGTAAAATATGTGACCCCCGGGGCAGGCCCATTTTTGGCCCAGGGAGATAATTTGAACCATTTTTGGTAGAGGTCCACTAGGTGATACTACATACCAAATATCAAGGCTTTAAGGTAGTAGTTTTCATCTTGAAAATCTATTTTTAGCCTGTGTGACATAGTTATGCAACGGACCTTAACGATTTGAACAATTATTAAAGAGGATCATTTCTGCCAAGTTTGGTCAAAATCCAACCAGTAGTTTAGGAGGAGATGTCATTTAAGTCAATTGTTAACGACAGACGAAGACCGATCACAAAAGCTCACCTTGTCACTATGTGACAGGTAAGCTAAAATCACATGGTTATCAGTCAACATAAGTCCTGTACCACCTTAAAGAAGACATATTCATTAGTAGGAGCTCAGTGGCACAGTGGTAGAGTGCTCAACTTGAAATTGAAGGGTTGTTGGTTCTAGCCTAACCAGAGGCATTGTGTTGTGTCCTTGACACTTTATCCTCTGCTTGGTACTGGTTTAACCAATGAAACATCCTGACATGACTGAAAAAATGTTGATTGGGATGTAAAGCATCACTAAGACAAGTATGACAAATAACTTACCATCTGCTTGAGGTCTCCGAAACTTCTTTCCATACAGTTTAATGGCCACAAATGCTGAGATCAGAGCCACCGCCAGCACTGCAATTACTATTGCTGCAATCGCTCCAGCACTCAGACCATCTCCTTCATTTTCTGACCTTTAAAAAAAAGATAACCACTTCTTAACTGATAAAATCTTCCATTCAGTTTGATGATAATCTTTCTTATGTTATCTTCTCTGCTTTTTCATATTCTCTGTCTTTAGGCCTACTGTCCCTTCTGTTTGTTTGTTAATGTGTTTTACATTTTCTTGCTCTTATTTTCTAATAAAATGATAAAATGAAAAGTTCGATTCGGCTTCATGGTGGCAAGAAAAATTTAACATCGCCCACTGCTAAATATAGAATGAACGATGTCACACAATGATTGACAGAAAAGTGAAAACATATGGGGACTATAGAGTACTAATTTGAGCATTGCGTAGTCTGTGAATACTGTCTTTGAATTCGTATTTATAGTTATGTTTTTATCAATAAGTTCGCCCCAGAAAAAATATCAGCAAACAACAAACACAGAAAATTACCCAGTATGCAAATTGTTAAGCTTTGATGTAGGGATATGTAAAGGCTCAGGTTATATAATAATTCTCATGTAATTCCTACTTGTTTACTAAGTTTTCATGACGTCCTGTTGCCGCCTGAGATGTTTGGGTAGATGTTGTAGACACAGAAGATAGTGGTGATGACTGGAGCCCTGTAGTATGTGTTGACATTATCTCAGCTGGTGAAGAGGAAGGTTTTGTGACAGCACCAGATACTGTAACACTGTTTGTCTTGCCACCAGTACTCATTCCTGTTGATGATAACCCAGGTGGTGCCTTTGGTGAGGTGCTAATGGTCAATGGTGTCATTATTGGTGGCCCAGGTGAGGTACCAGCAGTTGGAGGTGGCCCAGGTGAGGTACCAGCAGTGGGAGGTGGCCCAGGTGAGCTACCAGCAGTGGGAGGTGGCCCAGTCACAGGTACAACTGAAAGAATAAAATAATAAACAGAACATGCTATATTTGGGGTCCATCCTTTGTAAAATTCCATCGTACAATAAGATGGAGCTACATCGTGACCGTGTTATATCCAAATCTGTGTTATAATGAAGTCTGCACTGTACCATTTTTGCTAGGTCCAATGTGTCTCAACTGATGCAGCCAACACTAATATATACTTCTCGCCAACAATTTAGAATAATGCGAAAATAAATACAAGGAATTTATACAAATAAATACTATTTAATCACATACATTTTTCAGCAGAAAATTTCATAACATTCTGGTGCATAAATGTTTATGGAAAGTTCCAACATCAAAATTTATTGGATTCTGCATGTCAACAATGATTGAGTAAGAACGCATATGCAATGTCACCCAAAACTACACCTTTTGAAAAGGAAAACAATTTTGTGTATGAACTTAAATAATTTTAAGTTTTTGTAAAGTAAACACATTGTAATCAACAAAAATGTTTCAGTTGATGTCTTTGATAAATTACTCACTAATAACGACCATACCCTGCACTAGAAACTGGGGCTCCAAATTGTTCCAATCATTTACAACTTCACATGAAAGATCATTGAGTGTGACGACTTCATTTTACTTGTTGGCAATATGTCCAATACAATCTCAACAGTGCTCGATGGGATTCATAGCAGGACTCCAGTGCTCGGCCACTGAAGTTTCTCAATCCCTTCCTGGGCAAGAGAATCTGGAACAACATGGCATTGTCGTCCTGAAACATGGGATGTGCAGTTGGTAGTGTCCGACTGCAGGCCCAGGGGTCGCTAGTTGGATCCTGTGCCAGTCCCTTAATTTTGTGGAGACTGATCTGATCATGAAATAATTTCTATGGTCATTCTCATTTCAGGGTTGTTGTTCAGTTACAAGCAAAAGTATGTTCACAAAGTACTGGTTAACCGCTTAGTCAAGCTAGCCCAGGTAAAAAGTTTGTTTAGATGAACTGACCATCTGGACATTGACTGGGATGTAAAACATTAAACCAAACAAATATACAAAATGATGTGCTCGGAAATGTGGGCACACAATAGGCTGAAAATTTTTGTCAATAGCGTTGTCCTGTCAAAGGTGTCTAACCACCACAAGATCAGGCTTGTGGTCATTACTAAAGCAGCCCTACACCATAATGGATTGCCACCAAACATTTCAGTTTCAGCAACGACGTTATCTTGAAATGGATCCTGTACATGTCCATGCCAAACACAAACACCCATCTGTAAATTGTAACAGAAAATAGCTCTCCTCTGACCAGTAGATACAGTGACACGGACTTAACTTCCAGTGAACATTGCGTCGTTGATCAAGCATCAGAAACATCTGACAGCGAGAGTGCATGACTTGGATCAAGCCTTGTTAAATCACCTGTTAACAGTTCTGGTACGGGTACAAACATTAAGATTTTGCCACTGCTGACGTAGTTCAGAACAAAAAGCCTAAGAATCACGAACAGTCGATGGCACAAGCACTCTATTGTCGGCAGCAGAAGAGAGTCTCGGTCTCCAAGACTGTGCAATAACCGGCTTACTTGGCTCTGATTTATTCCAATCTGTCTGGCAATTACAGTTTGGGTTTGGCCAGCCTCCAACATACAGATTATGCTCCAATGGTCCATAATTTGCAGAGTAGGATGCACCATGAGGTCTTCTTTCAAACTTGAGATTTTGGTACATGAGGGTGAGCCATATGCAGTACATTTTGTATCAGCAAATAAGCATGCATTGTTTAATCAAATGTATATAGGACAATTTAAACTATGCTTAACAAAATATCTCATACATGCAAATTTTCTTATTTAATTATGCTAAATTTTTGACGAGAAGTATATGTTTGTTAATTGCAGTCATTTTCCTTCTTTCAACAGAGCAATTTAAGCCCCAAAAGCTCCAATCCTGATTGCAGTAGACAACAAATATTGAGATACTTGCTTGACAAGGGTGATACATTGAATGAGTAGGGAGTTCTGTTACATGAGCATTTGAACAAAATAACTTTAACCATTAAACTCTAGATATCTAAGCACCCTTTCCCTAGTTACTTTAGCTACTGTCCATTCTAAAAAAGTAGTATGCTGGTTCAACATAGGTTTTTTGATTTCGTTGAGTTATAATAAATGGTGTTTTTTCCTGATTGCTTGTCTTTATCTATTACTTAGATAGAAATGTTATATGTTTACAAATATATTTTCTTAAATCTCTTCCTCTTGCTTTCATATATAGGCTGGTCATAATCATTTTTATCATACGACATTGCATCTAGGAGTTTAATAATGCCATGTATTAAATCTATAAACCACTAAAGACTAACATTTTGATAAAGCTATGAAATGATGCCATGATAACGTTGGCTTTGTGTGACAAAATCTTGATGTTTTAATGCCAAAAATAAAATTACAAAATAATGTAAGTGTCATATGATACATCGAATCTAATATTGGTGCTCCTGTATTATTGAATTAATTAAATGCATTGCGAAAATGTAATAATTTTATTTTATCTCTTTTCCTCAGCTCGTTTTAATAAATACAATAATACAGGAGCACTCAACTCGTATGTTATATCCTCTATCATGTATGAAACAGGCTCAACTAGAACAGTGACTGAAGAAGACAAATACCGCTTGTTTAAGTCCAAGGCATACAGAACTCCTAAATATCTTGTCCATTTCTGACAAATAATGAAATAATATGTCTTGCTAACCTTGATGATATTTTTTTCCAGGTTTCAAATTAATTCTTATAAAATTGAAAGAGTAATTAGTGACTTAAGTTCCACATGTCAAACTTGCTAGTATACAAATTAAGTCTTACTCCTCCACACATAATTTGTGAACAACTTGATAGAGCTCTGGGGCTCTCATGTTCAGCAGTGCATAGCCATTTGTACAATTTTGGTAGAGGGCATTATGGGGAACATTCATGTGAAAACATTTAAAATTTGAACCAGTGGTTAAGGAGATGTCATTTAAAGAAAATTCCCCCTGTGACCCATTAAAGTGCAAAAATGGACAATCCCATACTTATAGTATCAATCCACTAGGGAAAATCCATCAGAATACAAAGGGTAACTGTAATATTTACACACACCATCAGGTAGTGAAATAGATTTGCTAAGTTTTATAGATTTGTTAAGTTTTAAGGAGATATATGGGTAGAAGATAGAGTGCCTGAATATTTACACACGCCACCAGGTAGTGAAATAGATTTGCTAAGTTTTATAGATTTGTTAAGTTTTAAGGAGATATATAGGTAGAAGATAGAGTGCCTGAATATTTACAGCATTATCTTTTGTAAAGGTGGACAGCTGGGTGCAGTTAATGTCTGAAAAATAGAGGAACTTACATGAGTTCTCATGTATTATTGAATATATATAATCTAATGATTTGGGGAAAAGAGAACATGCAAGGCTTGGAAAGCATTTTTGTCACTTATTTTGCAACATATTTAATAAATTCAATAATACTTTTGTTTGTTTTGATGCATTACATCTCAGCATTTTTTCAGGTATGTCCGGACGATTTCCTGGGTTGAACCAGCACTAAGCAGCAGATAAGGACACAACACAGCGAATTTGCCAGCGGTCAGTCTCAAAATAGAAACCCTTCATTCTCCAGTCTAACGCTCTACCAACTGAGCCACTGTGCTCTGCTCAAAATTCAATTATACACGAGCATGAATAATAGATTATATTTATCATATGACATTGAAATTACAAAATTAATGTACTTTGAAATTGCATTTTGGCATTAAAATGTTGAGATTTTGTCATTATATATGGAACATTAAAATGGACGTCAATACACAATGTTACTTTACCACTGGTGGTTGTTCAATTTTAACCCTTAAAGCGCCAAGAAAAGGGTATCTGAAAATGTCATCTGCTGAAGTTGTCTGCTGCAAATAATTGCCTTACATTACTGACAAAATCAAATATAGAAGCAAACAGCCTGGACCCACAACAGACTGCTCCTATAGGAGCAGTCTGATCTGGGTCCACACTGTTTGCCATAGAGGCTTCTTAAACATTTCAGGAGACGAGAAAAACAGACGACTCTTGTTGCGATTGGCGCATTAAAGGTTAATAAAGGCATCATATCACTCCCAGATATCATGTGATAAAATGTCTTACAAAATCCATGTAAATTACCTTTCCCAGTTGTTGCTGCTATCAATGGTGGTGGGGTTGGTGGTCCTTTAGTTGGAAAGAAGAAAGAAATCTCTGAGCTGTTGTATTCATTATCATCCTTCCATATACAGGTTGGGTAGATGCCTCCACTCAATTTACAATGGCCCAAATTACTACAAACATCCATATCTTCTCTGTAATTACAATGAAATGAGCCAGTTCACATAAAATTATACTAATCATACAGACAACATACCAAGACAGTACAAAATATATGGCTATCAGGTATTCAAAGGCAATACAGAATGTCCCAAAACCACCAGCAATCAGAGACTAGAACACCCAATTAATTCTTTCCTTGCTAGTGGCGACTTTTGTCATCTGCTGATACGTGCAAAGCAAAGCGGGGCCGAAGGCCCCGCGTGCGAAGCACGCCTATAGATAACACATACGTACAAGTTAACAATGAATGTTCTTTACTATGCTATCGAAGTTCAAAAAGTTGTCCAACATGGCGCCTCCCAGTCTCAATCGCGGACCCTGCCTCGATGCCGATTTTTGTTTTTCCCAATATAGAGCCGGAACACAGCGTCCCGCACAAAACATTTCTCAAAGCTTCGAGAGTGGTTTGTTATTCATTCATTTCTTATTTAAATTCTTAAAAATATTTTTCTGAGATCAAAACATCCAATAAGAAGATGAATGGACGAAAGCTGAATATTTCATTTGCATCGTGTATCAAAAAAGCAAAATAAACTTACACCGGAAGCCTCCGCCATTACTGTAATACATTTCTCAGCTTCGCGAGTGTTTAGAGATGGCTTTGAAATACTTTTAATCCGTTTCCAAATTTCTCCAAATTATTTCCGTAGCCCAATAATCGTTATCCAACATTGAACTAAAAGAACTCAAACGGTTTTCAACTTTCCGAAAAGAAAACAGTTTAAGTGACGTCATAGCACACGTCACTGCCGCCCGTACAAAGTAAGTACTCCCCAGCAGTGTGTATTTCCCACCGTTGTTCGGCGCACACCCTTCAAGCCACACGAAAGGAAGGATAGCTTCACAATACGCCCACAGATATCCAAACACAAAGACCGCAAACAGGAAATCAAAAACACAATGTAAAATAATCAGCCTTTACTTCCTTTGGGAGAATAGTGTTGGACTAGAAAGGATGCATACAATTTTATTAAAAAAGCAGGACGTAACACAAAAGGGGTCAACAACAAACGGTCACTTGACATTTAGGCCCATAGTAATTTCGGCCCATGTCAATTTCGGCCCATAACCAAGTCGGCCTGTACAATTTCGGCCCACAGATATAATAAGGTATAATTAGTATGTTAGTCTATAATTGGCATAATTATGTTGGCTTACCTTTCATTATCCACACAAACGGAATAATTAATAAGAGAATGGTCTGTTTTACTTCCCTTCTGCTCCAGCCAACAGGGGACTTGATGTATTTTACTGACCAACATTTTGCTCCAACCGGTCTTTAAACATACCTATGATTACTTTTGTTTGGTTTTTATTTGATTCTTTACACCCCAGTCAACAATTTTCAGTTATTTCAGGACGGGTCTACCTGGGTAGAACCAGTACTAAGCAAGGAGTAATGTGTCTTGATCAAGGACACATCACAGTGATGACGATGAGGCACGAACCTCAGTCCCTTTGTCTCTGGTCAAGCACTCTAGCTACCACTGGGCCACTACGCCTTCCTATAAACATGAATAACAGAACCCAGTTAAACAAATACATGCACACATAAAAGCAAAAATGCAATTTAAGTACAGAAACCAGTTCCCATTTCTAAGTATGATGCTTGCACTGCTGGAAATGGCACAAAGTGCCATGCCCCAAAGAACATCAAAAACAACAGGGCCAAACACAAAACAAGGCACACAAAGAGTCTTCATTCCAACATTGTATTAACATTAAAAGAAATAAACTCCGAAAAAAAATATGTGGTAAAATTTAGAAAATGCCTTTCCAAGTTAAGGATATCAAGCCGAGTTTTAGTGACTTACCATTCCAGGAGCGTAGCCAGAGGCTTCAACATGTTGAAGCCCACCAAAAATATTTGGAGAAGTAACAGATATCTGACCTTGTTACTTTACTTTTTAGATAGTGAATGATAAAGGCGCTGATCAGCCTGTGCGGATGCGCAGGCTAGTCTGCGCCTTTGTTGTTGGCAATCAAGAAAAGTCAGGGTTTCTCGTGTCTTGGCCAATATGATGTTGAAGCCCAGGCTTCCTGGCCTCCGCATGGCTACGCGCCTGCCAGTCAAGAAAAAAACAACACATTTATTTATATTGGTGATTCAAGTCATTGAAATTAGAACCGAATCGTGCAAAACTGCTTTGCTGCGAAACATACACACCTAATAATTGTGTCACTCATCAGGCACCTGTCCAGACACCGTCAGCGGGCTGCAGTAGTGTTGATATTTTTTCATAGTCTGGTCCTTCATGAATATTTGGTTATGGAGGAAAGCAGACTACTGCTTAAGCCGGTGCTAGGGGGCGTGAGAATTGTTGCATTTTTCATTAGTTCTCATGAACAGACTCAATAAAACTGAGTCTGCTGTTTTCTTATATTGTAGGTTCTCTCTACTTCTGCAGATTATTTAGAGGTCGCAACAACTGTCGACTGTTGTGCCACGTGAAGTTGGTAAAACTTCTCCCCGTACATCGATATAGTGTTCATCTTCATTCATATTCTGGTCCTTCAGGAATATTGGGTTGACGGAAAGCAGAATACTGCTTAAACCGGTGCTAGGTGGCGTGAGAATTGTTGCACTTTCCATAAGTTGGTCACCCACTAACAGAAGCTATCAAATTGAACTTGAGGCTATTGAGGAAGAGAGAGCTGATTGCTTTACTTTTATTCAATGTATTCTGTAGATGTCATGTTTCTGTTGTCGTTCTTTGTCTCTTTCTCACGGTGTCTCTTCTATGATTGTTGCATTTCCTGGTTAAACTCACTTACTGATTCTTACATGATAAGACAAAATAGTGAGTATGACCAGGAACTACCACAATCACAAACTGAAGACACGCCCATTGCAAATTCATATACGTATGAGGTATATGGTATTTCACAGGACACATTTGTTAGAAAATACAAAGTACTCAGGGCTTAATATTTAAAAAATATGTGTGTTTCAGGTTTACCGACCATGCCTAATTTTTCGTCCCAGACCCTAAATTTTATGTAACCTAAAACACACACATTTGTGAGTTGTTGTTTTTTGCATAATGTAAAAGCAGGCCACTACCGAATAGTCTGCTGACACCATTTCAATGGTGTTTCTCTGGTGGGTGACTTTGACATCTGGTCAATCAGCCTGCCACTGTCATAAGCTATATTGTCTTCTGTATGTCATGTTACTCAATACTGTTGTTGTTCTTTGTCACATCCTCACGGTGCCATACTGGTTGGTCTGTATATAGTGTGAAAGTGATGCATTTCCTGGTTATACTAACTTTTTCTTGCATTATGCGACAGGATAAGTGTTTGAGAAAAGGCAAACAGAAGACCACACATATCTAGTAAATCATTTATTGAAATAAGGAAGAGGAAGCATCATATCTGCTGGTTCAATCCAATTTCGACCATTATGCCAGGTAGTGCTTACTTAGTAAGTTGGACAAAACTCTTTTAGCTGTGTTTCTGACTAAATGACGAGACCCTCAACTCTTCTGATGTCCTGGTATTGATTACTGAAAGAAAAAGACTGTTCCGACTTGGAATATAGTACAATCTTCGCGACACCTTTTTATGTCTGGTATCTACAATATTGGGCACTGTGTGATGACATGTTGAGTGTGACTTTCGAAATGTGAGCAGGGGTCAAGTTCTCTTTTTTTCAACAGACACGTACTGTTCAGCAATAAATCTTGTGTCAGTCTCAGAAATAGAAGCAAAAGGAATCCATCTCTAAGGGCCACAAGAGATGGACCATGGTGTCACTCAATCTCATCAAGCATTTCGCTGATACTAGCCCGTGTCTGCCTAGACTACAAAAATAAAGTAAGAAAGGGGGCAAATATCAGGAATCGATACAATCAAGCACCACACCTGACCCAGGATACCAATGGGAAAGTGACAACTTCACAATTAGACATCACAAACGAGAGCCAAAAGGTCAGCCCTTTCCCAGCAGGTGACCACAAGGCATCAACAAACAGACGTGCATGAAAGCATAACAAACAAGACAGAAATAACATAAATGATCCACAAAAGAAGCACTGCCTTGGAACGGTCAGTAAAAATATTTTACTGGAGGGCTTAAGCCGGTTTAACGGTGCACCAATCTCACCCTTAGTTCAGATGTGGATCAAGACACACAGATGTTTGGTTTGCATGAAAGAAACTTACCTAGAACATATAAATCAAGATATAAAAAGGAGATAAAGCAAAGATAAAGACTCAACAGTAAATAAAACTGAATACCAGAGCAAAAGAAACCCAACAGGTAAACCCTGGTGGGCCTGACAACAGCCAAAGCATCAGGCCCCTACCATCTCATCAATAGATAAGTATTTCAATCAGAACCGTCATAGAGTCTGAAGTCCGACCCACCCGCGTGCAATTAAAGAGGAGAGCAAAGTTCCCAACCTAGATTGGGTTGACCACCAAGCATTCAGCCCTACTTGTGTTTCTCCATCTCCTGTGGGTCCAGTCCAAACATTTCAATGGGGAAGAGAGAGCTGGCTGCTTTGCTTTTTTGTCTTCCTGGTGTCTCGTGATTGTTGTGTGGCTCTTCCTTATGATGCCACAGGTTTGTCTGCAGTTTGTGAGTGTGGTATTTCCTGATCATACTCACTATTTTTGAATGAATCAAGCACCACACCAGATCCGTGGGTGCGCACTGAATTACGTGCTTAATCAGGTAACTGGGCATCTCGGCCCCTAACAAACTGGGCCCCTGACCAACTCGGACCCTAACCAATTTGGCCCAAAATATCTACAAATAATCATTAATATATAAACGATGAGCATATATGAGTAAGTATATTTCAGATCTTGTAATTTGTACGACTTTATTTAGTGCCCTGACTCAAACTAGCTCATTCAACTTTAAGACTCACAATCACCCAATATGCGACCAACGAAGGCTCAGGCGCAGCTGCGCATCTAGAGCCTTCACCATTTGCAAATATTTACCGCCAGTCACGACGATTGTCACCTACTCACCTCTTCTATCACTTTTTTTACAGAAATAAGCCCTTATAAGGCACCACATAATGAGGCATCTGGAATCGAGTGCACTATTTGCCTCTGACAACACAAAAAGTCATCACCAAAACTAATAGTTTCATACCCATTACGCACGCAAAATGAGAATGAAATATTGAAAAAATGAGATTAAGCACGTGCAATGAAACAATCCAGCCTCCTGAAAAATGGCACAATGTTTCTATTGGGGGCCGAGTTTGTCAGGGGCCGAGATGTCCCGGAATCCATAATCATGATTGACGATTGTGAATGGATCTGTTTGACTGCTTTGCACGGTTTAGGTAGCGCCTAAGTTCATATTAACCTTCACAATTTGGAGCCAGATCAGGACTGACAGAAAGAAGCGTCTGTATATGTAAGTAAGTAAGTAAGTAAGTAAGTAAGTAAGTAAGTAAGTAAGTAAGTAAGTAAGTAAGTAAGTAAGTAAGTAAGTAAGTAAGTAAGTAAAGTCTTTATTTAAAGAGGGTGACAACATTTGTTGATGGGGGCAGTTGGCTGGAACAGCAGTAGCCCCCATTATCTGTAAAATGTTGGAACTAGTTTTAAGGTCACTGCCCATAGCAATAACCGTAACTCTAAATCATCAAGGGAGGTAATACTTGGTAGCGTTCGATTATGACAAAGTGTGATTTTACGCAACTATGATATGTTTTTCTACAGACAGTAATGACCTTTGCACTGCACGTTGGTAATCTGAAAGTGATTGATATCACATTAAAAATGCAAGCAAAAATTTAAGTACCATGAACAACAAAAGTTGGCATTCTTTACGGATACTATACGATGGACGCTCAGCTCTGTGTGAAGAAAAAAATCAGTCAGTGTAATGGAACACGCATTTTACCAGGGAAATGTCAGTCGACTTTTCGCGGTTTTTTGACAGTCCACAACAACAATAATGATATAACTACATGTATATACATTGTAGATCTATATACGATTTTCTGGTTTTATTTTACCTGCATTAAAATTTCACCAAGACAGACTATCTCGTCACGTTCTCTAGCGTCTACTTTGAATCTGGCGTGCGCAAATGACGTCACTTGTTCTTATGACGTCATTGTGCGTAAATGACAAGTATTGAACTTTAAGTTGACGTTGAGAGTCCCTCGCTTTAATTTGCGTCCTAAACAATTGACCTTTTGTCAAATGTGTTCCAATATTTAGCTACAAGGGCTATCTTGGGCTAAGGTTGATCCAAGTATAGACGTGAGTCTAAATTATACTATGCCTACTCTAAATTTATAAAGTACGCGAGGAATTCTGCCATCAGCGTCTGCGAACAACAAAGGCGGAGACCAGCTTGCGCATCCGCGCATTCTGATCAGCGCCTTTGCTATTCACTTATTGAATATTATCATATTAAAACTTGCTCCAAGCGAGATTTCACTATTCTATCTAGTCTCTGTGGCTGAGAAGGCTGGTTTTGGTATGATCTTATCGGAAACCCTGAAGACAGGTTTTGTCGCATTGATGCTCATTTATATTCATTTAAATGCGGACCCAATCCACAAACCTTGTTCATGTGATAGGCACATAGATAATGTCTAGCCCCTCTAGATTACTCGAGGGTCAATTCCGCCCATGACCAACGCCGACGGGATCCGAACCAAAAATAATACCCCCTCCCCCTCTGCGCCACTGAATAACCCCTTTGGTAGCAGGGAGGGTGTGGGCATAAAAAGAAAGAACCTTTTCATATAAATGCGGGTCCAACCAAAGCATAGGTAAGTTATAGGTACTCAGTGAGACGGTTCTTTTGAGCACCCAAAACAAATATAAAAATAATGAGCAATAAAATATTTACAATGTTACGCTAAATATTTTGCTTATCTCCAAGTTTACTGTACATTTGACATGTTTCAACCGAAAGATGTCCGTCAAGGGATATAGATCTAATAGAAATAAACCTCCTCTGGTCAAGTGTTAAGGTCTGTCCTTGCTTCGCGATCGAGCATTGCGCCCGAGCATTTCAAATTCTTGGATGAGTACATGTAGTATATGCATCGATAAATTGAAGCGATGCATATTAAACCAGCACATTTTCACCTAAATTAGACATGCACAGAGTTATCCCGTGACCTTGAAAAACGGTAAATGTCACCAAAACACTACATCTCTATCCTAATGATGTATCTATGCAACTTTGGTCATAATATATCGACTAGGTGTTCAGACAAAATTTCAGATAAGTTTCTTTTTTACCGTGGGTGGGGTATCTTGGTCTCGTTTTGGGTATGGAAAAGTCTTCTCATATATGCATATAAATGTTCCAAGTATTTGGAGTACATATAGTTTCATTTGGAAGTTCACAGTGTGGTATTTCAATCAATAGTGTTTGGTTCTTAAGGTTTAAACATGCGTAGAAATAAGAAAAGTCTACTTAGTTCATCATTTTGCAGTTTAGGGGGTAGGGATATTTATTTGGTAATATTTCACTAATTAGACGGTGAATTTTTTTAAAATTCTGTCATAATGCATCTTATATAATGATCACTTTCCTAAAAAAAATTTAGAAAAAATTATTTTTTTAAAGTGTTTAAATATTGAATTATCAGTCTGTAATTGCTGAAAATGAATGCATAAATATCGGCGAATGCTGGCCTGAAAGCGTGATATGAAGAAAAATACTTGTATAGCTGCAAAAGAATGGTTTGAGAAAAAGTTCTTAATTATTAATGGCTTTGCATGCTTGTTTGAAATAACGCTTTTCATGTACAAAATTGAGTTACAGAATATTTTACTTGTCTTAATGAGTTTCCAAAAAGCTGCGTAAAAAGCCAACATAGGCCATATTGCATAATGAAGAGCTGTAACTTTTGAACTGGACGGTAAATTTTCTTTATTTTGCGTTATTTGTCTTATAATATGATGTACTACAGAATATCAAAAAATGAAAAATTTCTATTTTTTAGAAAAAAAATCGCCCAGGTGTGGGCAGTGACCTTAAAAAGCAATTGTCCCCTTAAATCTTACATGGCACTACAGCATAATAAATACTGAGAACTCCAAAGGTAATGAATGACCTAGCTTTCTTTCACATAAAAAAACATGGTAACAGATACCATACTTAGAACTTACATCTAATTACAAGTACATGTACATGTATTATAAACTAACAAATGTCCTTATACTTTGATCTCATGGCCAAATAAGGTAATGGGCAATATAGTGGTGTGGTAGCTCATTGAAGAATATCAACATGGTATAATAGCCTTAAAAGCATCAGGGCGTGACTGCACTAACAATAATGAACTGCTCCATAAAATAGGGGTGTTACAACGTTATGCCATGCAATTATTCGTATTTACAAGAATACTTTTACAATCGATTCGATGGCGCAGTAAGTATAACGGTTGCACTCAAAAAATTTGATAACAAGGTAGAGGGTTCGAGCCCCAGTAAAACCTTTTTTTTTGATTTCGCAAAGATGCTGTAAATTTTTGTGATTTACATGTTTGCATTAAAAGGTATGTTTTGATGTATTATGCACATGTAAAGCGACTTCACTCAGTAAAATGGCGAAGCTTGTATGGAGATACAGTGACGATGCAAGAGCTACTATTGGAAACGTGTACAAATCTGCATGGAGCAAAAAAGTCTGGAATGAAACTGTCACTAAATCGTGTATGGGACAGGACTGCAGCACTCACTGGCGTGAGCAGATCTACCGCTCAGAAAATTGTGGACACAGGACGAGCAGCGCAACCATTGTCATCTACGTCGAACGTGTCACTTGATGACTTTGACCAGAGTGTTGTACGGAGGACCATCGCCAGCATGTACTCCTTGAAGAAGGTTTAGTCAACCCTTGATAGCATCAGAATAGAGCTCAAACAGAGTATTGGTTACACTGGCAGCAAGAGTCTCCTTCGCAAAGATCTCCTTATATGAAGTTTGCTTACACACGCTGTGGGGTGAATCAAAAAGTGCTGATGGAGAGACAAGACGTAGTCCTCAACAGGATCAGAGTCAGGGAGTTGAGAGAGACAGGTTACACAGTCGCTTATACAGATGAAACTTACATTCATACCAGCCAAGCTGTCCCGAAATGCTGGCAAGATAGTATTACTGGACTAAAGATATCCTTTTCTAAAGGTAATTTAAGAATAGTGGAATTGCACGAACCTTAGGTCTGCACTATAATCACTATTTTAGTTCGTCCGCTCGTCTGTCCGTTAACAGTTCGTGAAAATGTTCATAGCTATTGACCACATAGTATATTTGATCTCATTTTGCATGCATATGTCATTCCCTAACCACGGGCATGCTAAATCACCCTTTTTATGGAAGAGCCCAGTTTCATTTGAATTGGCAAACATTCAACGTTGGTCGTGCATATTACTGTCACTTGATTTCACTTTACATAAAATTATATTATTCATTAGTGAAAGAATGATCATACTCCATGCTGGGTACAATGAGGGATTCGTACCCAAGGCTGAAAGTGTGTTCGGCACTCTTAGCTCTAGTGGCGATTCCCAATGAACCATAAAATGATTGTTCGTTGGCTGGAAGACAAACTGATTCCAAATCTGCTTCCCAAATGTGTTTTAGTGATAGACAACGCCGCCTATCACAATGTACAAGTCGACAGACGTCTTGTTAGGACAACCAAGAAACACCTGATACAAGAGTGGTTGACCATGCACGGTATCCAGTGGTCCGCTGGCATGTTAAAAGATGAGCTGTTTGAACTATGCAAGACCCACCCACAGGAGCATGTCTTTGTGTCTCGCCTTGCACCTAACAAGGATAAAAGAACTCATCCTGGAAGCAATGCAGTCTATAACAGCTAAGCACTGGCCAGACTGCAGGGCATCGAGGTGAATTATTGGGCGAGTGACATCGCGAGGGATGAGATGTCTGAACCTGTGGTTATAAAATCTGGATTCAGATGATAGAAACCGCAAGCGAGAACGAGGATGGAATTTGAAAATTCCAAGTACTGTGATGAAATTGCTAAATAAATATATATATAAAAAAACAGCAGAATATACAACTGCAAATAAAAAAAAACACGAAAAAAACTTTTTATAGCATATGAAACTAACTTTGCTTTATTAAAATAATTAAACATCAATATGTGCAATATAACTGCTAGAAAAAAATACAAGTCCGAATTGAGGCTCGAACTCATGACTTCGTGTGTTTTAGGAGAGCGTTTTAACCACTGAACCATAGAGGCAGATATCAATTGAATACAGCTTTTAATGATATAAATAAATTTTGCAAACAGTTAACGGTAAATGATCTGCTCAACCCAGAAAATTGGACTCGACCAAAGGTCAATACTGAGAGGTCACAAATGAATAATAGCAGAGAGATATGTAGATCAACAAAGGGTCCAAAATGGTCAACAGAACTGTTCCAGCCACTGACCCATCAACATGTGCAGACAACACCTCTTTCCAAAGACCACTCAAGAAGGTATTTGACTCACTTAACCCTTAATGCGCCAATCGTAACAAAAGTTGTCTGCTTTTATCGTCTGCTGAAATGTTTAAGAAGCCTCTATGGCAAACAGTGTGGACCCAGATCAGACTGCTCCTATAGGAGCAGTCTGTTCTGTGGCCACGCTGTTTGCTTCTTTACATAATTTGTCGGTAATGTAAGGCAATTATTTGCAGCAGACGACTTCAGCAGACGACATTTTCAGATGCATTTTTTTCTTGGCGCTTTAAGGGTTAAGTCAGGAATTTGACTCTCAGCTCATGTGACAGACTCTCTGACTAACATGAAGTGGAACTGGTCTAGCTACCACTGATTCCTTAAGCAAGATGTAATGCCAGTGTTGTTTACCCAGAACTAATTGCCTACTAGTGTCGTCTACTGATAATCTTTGCAAACAGTTTGGACCAAGATCAGGTCTGACAGAATACTGAGCATGATCTGGGTACAAACTGTTTGACACCTGATTATATTGTTAAGTTTTGCCTTGAGGTTTGTACGTTTTATCTGTAAAACTGTACTGTCTTTTTTCCTGCTTATCTAGTTCCCAATGAGATCTCCATGTATGTTTCATCTCAAGGAATTCTGGTTTCATTATAAATTTACACCTTTAGCATGCTTCCTTGTGAAATATCGAGGGCATAAGTGTATTAGGATTATAGGCCTGTTCCCCCGCCCTGTTGTCTGTGGGTGATGCGGTTATCCTGTCATCACTGCCGTTGGGTTGGACCCGGGTTGTACTGGCGGGCCATTATCAGCCCCTGATCCTAGTGGGCCGTTGGCCCCTTCCTGTCCTGTTTGGCTCGGTGCTGGGTATCCAGGCTGGCCATGTGTCCTGGGCCCTCTTGAGTCCCCCCTGTCCCACTGGGTAGCCCTGTTGAGGGGCTGGCTAGTTTTGTTGGTTGTGATGTGCTTTGGGGGCCATCATTTCTAATTATCTATAACACTGTCAAAATTCATCTTGATCTGGAGTCCTTAGGTATTGTTCAAGTTAACTTAAGGAATCCATGCATCCTTCACCTTAAGGCTTTTGTGCTTAATATAGTACACATTTTGCTCTGACGTCGCGTCAGATGTTGGTGTTAATTTGTGTAACGTCAAAAGTTGTTTAAACACGTCAAACAATGAGATTTTCACAGATAAGAGAGGCGATCTTCCTTACGTTAATATTTCTAAGCACACATGCCCAGTTGTAAAATGATCAGATGAAAAGTTTGTTTTGGTTTATATATATATTTAAGTTTTTAAAGGTTTTATTAATACATGTTCCCGAGTAGAATTACGAAAAGTAGGGTATACCCAGGTAAGCACAATTATTTTCAGTAGTAAATGCGTTTGGTCGGTCGGTGCTTATTAACTACATAAATCTAGTCTCGTTGCAGTAGACTTCAATGGACAGACAGACGGACAGACAGGGTGATTATAGGTCTTAAGGATATCTTCGCTGCACACACCTTTGCATGTTTTATATCAAAATTATCCAATACGTAAACGTTTGGTACTTATCTCATTGTCCGGCAACTAGGACTCGCGACTCAGGAAAGTCTGTGTAATTATACAGGCTCGTCAGAGTTAAGTATGAATGTAGTTGATGAATAGCTGCAGAATTGAGACCTCTATCACCGCTTAATACATGTATGTCAGCATCCACATTTTCACGAGGCTTTTGCGTATATGCGATTATGACCAAAATATCGCCAAGAGTTAGTGTTGGCCCAAACAAACATGTAGACACAAATGAATGAAAACAACAAAGAAATTAATTCATTTGAGATTCGAGCACGTCACGTTTGAGTTTCAGACACACCCTTTTCATCGTATGGCTTCCAATGAGTTGACTATTACTAATACCTAGCAATATGATGTACAGTCTCGGGACATGTAGTTGTTTGCCACTTTGCGACGTCGCCGCTTGAAACAAGACCTTTCTAGAATTTTATAAAAAATACCATGACAAACTTAACGGGTTAAATTTTTATAAAACTTACAGGGATGAAGAGCAAATGGAGAGCAGCAATATACAATAGATGATTAAAATAATTACACTTTTGGTTCTCAAGTAGAACGCATTTAAAAGTGAATTTAAATTTTAAAACATCACTATTCCCGTAGACGCTAACGTTAACGTCACCGAAAACTGTCATTTTAATTTATGTTTGCGTTTAAATTACTACCATACGAAAACAACAGAAACCAAGAAGCTATAATAAAAATGTTTATTGCGTAAATCAATTTGCTTTAATTTGGTACTTTTTTTTTCAAAATTGTAGCTTCTATAGGTTTTGGACAATAATTATTTGCAAAACATCTGGAAATACATCGATTTAAGCGGCAACGTCACTGGGTGGAGAGTGGGTATGTCCTGTGGCTGTTTATATACACAGGCGCTTGAAGTTTGGTTCTTACATTACATGTATATGCCTCATAACCAAAAGCTTAAATGTCATCATTACGTAATGACATTATGAGCTTTCGGTTTAGGGGCTATAGGAGAGAATAAGGATCGAATTTCAAGCTCATGTGATATATTTCCTGAATATTCCTGAAAACAGGGGTAAAGGTCACTGAATATTCAGATTTCTCGAATTTATTCTGGCCAGTGACCTATCTTATATTACTTTATATAGGACAGTGTCCTACAAGACTATGCTAATGCATCAGTATATAAGTATATATATAAGTTTTAAGGAAATGCGCGATTAAGTTTTTGGCATTTACGCATATTATAACGCTAAAATGTTACCGTTTTTACGACGCGATTAGCAAAGTTAAAAAAAACGGCGTCTGTGACATTTTTGCTAGACAAAGCATTTTAGCGATATTTTATTCAATATTTAACAATTTCTCTTAATTTAAAAACAGCATAAAATATATGAAAAACGCATTTACATATCTTATTTAGAGAGAAATAAGTTTGAAGAAACATCTTTTCATTTAGTATTGAATTAATGTCTCATATTTCCGAAGACGCCATTTGCGTGAGTGTGACATTTTTGCTAGACATAGCAAAATAGCAAATTTTTGCACTAAATATGGAAAAAATCAAGAATAAATCCAAATTTTAATTCTATTTTGAAAGCGCATTTTTGTGATATACTTCGAGTTTCAAAAACACGAGGCACTAAAAAGTAATACATCAAGATAAATACACAGACCCCATGTTTTCAACGTTTTCTTTAAATCTCTACACGTTCCGTTTCTTTGCTTCTTTGGCTATTTCTGGTTAGTTTGCCGATTAACGTCAATTTTGCGCATGTCGTCGTGAGGATAAGTACAAAAAGTAGCTTTGCGGGGAAAATTACAAGATTTCATGCATTATAAGTTAAAACTTTTGGATGTAGAAACACTCCGCCAAACGATTTCTGTTACGTATCTACATGCAAAAAGTCGGCAATTTATACGGAACATGTTAGCGATAACTTTTTCTTTGTATCTTGATTTGTCTTTCGTTTTCCATCAATGTAAAATATAATTAATAACCTTTTCTTTGATGTTTAGTTTGTAAAAATGTATAATGGAACAAGTGAACTAGAGAACTTTCAAAAGAGAGGACCCCTACGTTTTTAAAATTAACACCAACATCTGACGCGACGTCTCTGCTATTTTGGGAGGAATTATATTTTTAGAGTATGAATCAGGCCTCTGGTCTATTGGACATTACCAAATTTGGGATTCAGTCGCTGTATCAGTGCTGTTCCAGGGACTATAAAAACGCAATGACTCCCTGCTTCGGGGGCTTTCATGGTTAAACTTCTGAACTGTTTCCACGTTGGGGCTTCCTGTAAATTTGGGACTTAGCTATGATTTAGTCAAGTAGAAGAAATGATTTTGTTTGGGCCGATTATGGGGATATTTTCTAAGAAGATTATTATGGACGTATTCCATGTTCATGTGTCTGTGTGCTTCGACTATATACAGGACTAGATTTATATCTAACCTAATAAATCAGTTATATTATGTTGGACTTCGTAGTACTTTTGCTCGGTCACATGTGAATCCTCTCATGTGGAAATAGACTATTCTAAGAAGCAAGAGACTATTCGGATGAGCAGTTAACATAGTTGAATAAAGGAGAAAGCGTCAGCTTATTTTCTTTACACTGGTGACAAGCTGTGGGATAAAGACTTTGAATTATCCAGTTGCGCAGTCTTGTCATTTTGTCGACGTATTTTCTTAACAATTGGTGGCAGCCTATGGGATTTTTGATTGATTTTGAATTCTACCTTCAAGATTACGGACTTTAACATGCTTGCGAAGAGTATGGAGCCGTTTGTTTTAACACTTGTGCTGATAGGATTTATCATATTTACGGACAGACCTATGTTGGAGTACACAAGTTACTGTGCAGGTGTGGAGTTCGAATCCCCTCTAGTTTATGAACTTATCGGTTCCAGCTATATTTCTTCTGAATTCGACTTTAACCAGGAATACGGTTGGCTATCTAATTTAGCTGGGAAATTTGTGAGAAAAAGAGCCTAGTTATATTATGGACTGTTTAACTGGATTTTTGGCCCTTGAACTGGAAACGGACACTGCAGGTAAATGCTTTTGATTCAATGACTTTTTGAGTTGCCGACTTGATTATTTTATGTCGCATATTTCTGGTGAAGCCTCACCCTATACAGAGACAAAGTCTATGGAGTTACCTACATTTATTTCTTGATAACTCAAAGCTCACGGGACTGGAGATTTACTTTGAGTTAACAATATTTTGAGAGAAACGGAGCTGATTGGTACAGGATATACGGATCGTACGATTAACAGCCTGGGGATGACGTTGGCGTCAGTACGGGTAAATAGTGCTGGCGGTTGCTGTTGGATTCGTCGATGTTAAATTACAGAGAAATTGTTGCGGTTGGTGGTCTTGTGACGCAAGGCTTGGTGGATCGATTCCGTGGTCTAAGCTAGGAAGTGGGTTTACGTAGCTTATGGAGAGAATCGTTGTGAACACAAGAAGCGTCGTCGGGAGATTATTTGAGTTTCCAAAATGCAAAAGGCTTTTGGGATAGCATGTTATGTTGTATCACCCTGAGCGTGATATTCCATAATTTGGCTAGGTCAAATTGACAAGTAGCCCTTAGATGATTATTTGTCAAACTGGACTGCTAAAATCTCAGAATTAAGATCATGTGAGCAACATAGTTGATTCGATCTTGTGAGTTATTCTGTATCATGAAGAAAATTTGGATATAAAGTGCAAAGTGGTAAAAGTAATGTGGAAAGGCCATAAGTTGTTTTAGAATAGTGTGGGTAATTGTTTTTTGAAAATTAAGGTGTTCCTCTCTTTTCAGTGAGGCATATCTTGAAATAATTAGTTTTCACATTTTTTGGCTGATAAGCTAGCCAGGATCATGATTGTCCTAGAGCACGGCCTCCAATCTCGGCCTCCTTCTCCAAAAAGAGCAGAGCGTAAAGTGAGGCGAAGGCCCTTCCGGGAAGCAGGCAGTGGGCAAAACAATGGAACACGGTAAGTTGTGTTGACACATTTTCAATCATAAGTAAATTTTCAGCGCAAAACTCGAAAATCTAAGAATGCTATGCTTCGGGCAATTGTTCAAGCTATCCGTAGAGCATGCTGTTTGCACATTTGAACTTAGTTTGTAAGCGTGAGAGTTTTTCTCCCGTTGCACAGCTGTCCAAGAAACGGTGGTTCCCGCATGGTTTTGCCTTCTAACCAAACGTATAGTAGCGTTTGGACCCTTATTCATACTACCGAGGCCCCTCCACACCCATGTTGTCCCAAATGCAATTTTTCGAGATATTTCAATGATAATTGAGTGATTTAGAGCCAAATTTCTTTAGGAGCAGGAGGCGAAGGGCAGGAGAAGCAGGCTGGGAGAGGAGAAGCAGGCGGCGATGAAATCAAAATTTGCATTGATTTTGCTTATTTTTAATAATATACTTATCCAATCTATATCAAACTTGCATGTATGAATATTTCAAAACATTTAAATAAATCGAAATTACTTCGCTTTAAATGCCACCACCAACGTAATGTGTGGTTCACTTTTTTTCTCATTGGAATCATGTAATGCTCACAGATTAGTGATACTTGTGAATTTCTCCCTAAGTTCTTGGGAAAAGGATTATCAAAAATCTCAGACTGGGTCGAACCTCTGTTTTATACCTTCCCCCTCTCAAGCTTTGATTAAGAGCAACAATTACTGATGGTGCGAAAGACTTAGACGCAGAAAAAAAAGAATTCAAACCAAGTGTTCCTTGAAATTTGAACATCGGGGCGCCCCACTGACCGTTCTACGAGACTCCTACGCCTATAAATCATAAATAGATAGTCCAAATTGACAGACTCTTACTTAAATCAACATAATTATTAAATATTTAAACACATCTTTTTACCGATGGGGGCCTATAAACCCATTCTTGCCGACTCTTGACGTTTATATAAAAACAGCATTTGGTTTGTCACTTACTTATCTCATTTTTATAAACCCATTTTGTCCTGGTGACGCATTCAGTCTTCTTTGAGATTTTCGCTATAAAAAAAAGTTGACAGCTGAATGTTTTATTTCCGCAAATAAATGTTTATAAGATATACAAAATGTCTTCCGAATATTCATTTATAAATGAGTTATTCTCAATAATGTTTACCAACTATTACGTCCCTACAAAGTTGCGTTAAATGTTTGCCCTGTTGGCTGCTTTATCGATCGCATGATTAAGATGCGGCTTAAAATATATGTGTGTGTATGTGTAACTCTTACCCGGACGACAGTGGCGCACTTCGAATCGAACTATAGTGGCTAAAGTTTGATTCGAACATCGATAGTCGCTACTATAGTCCTACTACACCGTTACTCTAGTAGATTGTCTGGTTCCCTCCTCTAGCCCTATCTAACAACATGGGTTCAAGCTCTGTCAGTAGCCTCAAAATAATTTGTTTTAGAAAATAAATACTCGCTGTGCTCTATTCGCAGTCCTACTTATTCGTAATTGTTAATTACAGTTGGCTGTGCAGTATATGAACATCATTTTTGTCTGCAATGAAGAGTTGAAAGGGGGCATGCAAATCTATTCACTTTGTTTACTTGGCAACCAACTAAAGTTCCAACTGCAGCCGTTCGGATGTAAATGTGCGCGCGCACCTATTACGTAATAACTATAGTAGGAACTTTAGTTCGATTCGAAGTGGGCCAGTGACTAGTGAAAATCTGTTATTGATACAGTGGTTATAGTGCGAATCATGTTTACTGTCGTCGCCCTGGGCCCTGTCACCTGTTAAACTAACGGTACCGGGAGCCAACTCACGACAGTAAACAAGAAACGAATTATAGTCATTCTTTAAAGGTAAACGAGCGTGTTACTTAGAAACAAAAAATGATCGCAAAATTTGATTCTTGTGATGACTCTTGTTGCTCCGATTTTCTGATTTGTTTTGTAGTCCCAATAGAAAACAAACATACAAAATTTGATTGTACAAAAGGGTTATCTTGTCTTAGGTTCACTCCCCTCCTTGCTATAGAGGATTGTTCTTGCGTGCGAGACTTATGCCCAGGATAGTAGACACGGGGCAACCGCATGTGCATAGTATACACAACACTGTGACATTTCATTACAAGTAATAGATAAAGGATGTTTTTCCGAGGCTTTCTCGTTTAAACCGCGAGGTGGGCGTAGCCCACCGAGCGGTTTAAACAGAAAGCCAAGGAAGAATCCTTTATTTTGCTTGTAGTATGGCGCAGGCGCAAATAAACGCGTGTTAATGTCACCTGACGAAATTTACATTCGCTCCTCCCAGCATCCGGCCTTAGCTGTCAATTATATACATTTACCTATGTCCCTATTAAGGAAGTTACCGCCTACATCGCTGTTTAACTAAAATTGGAAGTTAGAGTACGGTTTTAAGCTCCTCCTTCGTCGTTATTCTAGGGTGTCTGATTTAAACATCAGCAAAGATCAAAGAAAAAAAGCATCAGCCATACTACAATGTATAAGAAAGTGTACTTTTTGAAAATACCCATGCTGTACGAATACCTTGCACATCATATAACTGATATAACAACTCGTGTATAAGAGCAGTCTCAAAAGATGTTAACTTAATTATTGCAAATCTGATAATGTCCGTACACGCATTATAAAGGAAACAAAAGCGTTTCGCTTATTCTCCCATTGTGTTGTTTGTTTAACCCAGAATGTCATGAGCTTGCTAGAGGTATATATATAATAAGAGAGGTATATATAGCAATGTTTGTGATCAGAATAATTCAGTTAACAATAGCGTTTAATCATTCGTATCATACATGCAAGTTTGATATAGATTGGATAAGTATATTATTAAAAATAAGCAAAATCAATGAAAATTTTGATTTCATCGCCGCCTGCTTCTCCTCTCCCAGCCTGCTTCTCCTGCCCTTCGCCTCCTGCTCCTAAAGAAATTTGGCTCTAAATCACTCAATTATCATTGAAATATCTCGAAAAATTGCATTTGGGACAACATGGGTGTGGAGGGGCCTCGGTAGTATGAATAAGGGTCCAAACGCTACTATACGTTTGGTTAGAAGGCAAAACCATGCGGGAACCACCGTTTCTTGGACAACTGTGCAACGGGAGAAAAAATCACACGCTTACAAACTAAGTTCAAATGTGCAAACAGCATGCTCTACGGATAGCTTGAACAATTGCCCGAAGCATAGCATTCTTAGATTTTCGAGTTTTGCGCTGAAAATTTACTTATGATTGAAAATGTGTCAACACAACTTACCGTGTTCCATTGTTTTGCCCACTGCCTGCTTCCCGGAAGGGCCTTCGCCTCACTTTACGCTCTGCCCTTTTTGGAGAAGGAGGCCGAGATTGGAGGCCGTGTAGAGGCATGTGTCAAAGCTATCTTGAGAGGCATGAATTATTCTCTGCAGGTGTGGAAAAATTGTTTGGTTTTGTAAGCAATTTCATTGTTGGATAAAGTTGTTGAAAAGCAAAACCATTTAGAGAGCATTTTCTGAGAAAAATCGGAGCTTGGTTTTTCCTGTGAATTTTCTAAAAATGGCAATCAGTTGTAAGGTTTTACATGATTTAAGATAAGGTTAAGCCTAAGATTTGTGAGAGGTGCAGAGTTTGTCCTTTCTCCCCAAATACATATATTGTGGGGTACTGTGGATTTATCTCTGTGTAAGGATCTGGTGCTATCAGGTTACGCGGTCCCTCTAGTGATGAGATAGCAGTAAATGAATATCTTTAATTATGTGGTGATTTTTAGTTCAAATATTGTACCATAGAATTTGTGGGTAAGCTATTTTCACCAGACGTTGTTCTACTTTGGATGGTACCCAGTCAGATTCTAATTTTTGGAGTATATGTCGGTTAATCAGTGCCAGTATTTAGTATGAAAGTATGGTTAAAATCTTTCAAATATTGTGCTTGCAATTTGGCAAAAATATTTACCCATTATGGCATTTTTACCAAAGGCAGATTCCCCTATAATGATGGATGGGTGAATTCATTATTTTTGGGAACATGTCTTTGCCCTATGAAAGTCTGTGGATTTTTCCACTCAATTGTGAAATCTTTTGGGACCTTTGTTGGGCGACATATATATTTACGCCGTTGTTTGGTTCCAAAGAGTTTTCTATCCCCTTTTGGGGGACGCTTTGTGTGAATGGGTTAATAATTTTGATAATTTAGTTTGTGTCAGATTATCAAATTGGAGTATATAAGCATTGGATAAAATTATTTTTTATCTTGTGAATTCTGTTGGATGTATTAAAGCAATTTATTCTAGTGCTAGCGAATTGGTGAGAATGTTCGCCCATTATGTTGTGTTTCAAAAGCATAAATTCCATGTTGATGAATGGGTCAGTCTATCTATTGATAAGAGATGTATGCTTTTGCCCGGGAAAATGTGGAACTTTCCACTCAAATTGGTAATCAGTGAAGTCCTTTGTTGGGCGATGCATTTCCGTTGTTTGACTTTAAGTATTTCACAGATTATCAGAGTTTTGAATAAAATGGGTTGGTAGTCTCGCCATGTCAATTGTGTTCATTTGAGTTATGATAGAAAATTATATCAGAGCATTTAGTTATAATAATGCTTGAATTTAATAGTGATTAATTCATAATTCGCTGATTCTGATATCAATGGATTATTACGCGTTCAGTCTGAATTCTGTTGGAATCTACGCACAGAATCTGGAATCACGAGTACACAGCTCAGCGATTTACGATCAACGTTGGACACAAGCAGGATGATCGGCGATCACACCTGCCTGTCAGTATCCTCATGTCGATTACATTGGGCGTGGCCGGCGATGTTACCCCGCGGTCACAAAACTACCAGGACTAGAGTTTTCAGGGAAACAGGGGCATGAACCTATGCTCCTGTTACGATCCATCAGAAACGTTACTGTAGACTCGTACAGTGCTGGCTATGGTGGATTTACATTTGCTTCTTAGCTCGCTCTTCTGTCAGATCGGGTACTTACGTATACAAACAGTTTTGAACTTTATGTACACCGTAAAGTAATAAGTATCGTGTAATAGACACTGATGTCACGGACAATTCTTATGGTCAATTAATATGAATTTTTGGCCACATAATCAAAACTAGATCCAGTTGGGAAACGAGTTTGCATGAGTTCAACCAGATTACGTTTCATGCACTTGTTTCGATCAGTTAGAACATTTTAGTTCCAGATTTACGATAGCTGTACGCTGTACAACCGTACAGTGCTCTGCTCCCTATGGTGATGTTACCGGATTATATGTTTCGTACAGACTTATATTGTCCGAACTGATTATTACGTTAACGGACAGAATTAGACTTTTCGTACACGATAAGAGTCATAAGTATGGTGTAACAGAGACTAATTACTATACTGTATACGATATGACGCTGGTTTAGTCGGGACTTTTTGGCTACATCTTTAATGAGCTGAAACGTTGGTTGGTGTTCCAATTATGCGGATGTGACGTGTGAACGGACCACGGACACTTTGGAAAAGACTGGTGCATGTCACAGAAACATTCGGTGGAGTTCCAGTAATTTGGATTAATTACGAAGAGACCGGTGCCTCTTTTATTTTAAGCATTTTTTTTAGATTTTAGCATTGTTCTTTGTTAAATTAAGTTATATTTCATACAAGTATGTAAAGTCAAATTAATTTTACTTCATGGGCACCCTAAAAGACGGTTTTAGCCTGTTCATGAGTCTCATGTGCATGTCACATGCTCATAGTTGAATTTTGGGTAAATCATGCGCTCCTTTTGAGCATTAAAATTAGCATTTTAGCTCTGACGATGCGAACGGCTGTGACACTGACGAGACTGTGCGAATGAGCAGACTCGCCTGCGTCATAGAATACTTCACTTTATGTGTAGTGCAAAAATCTCATGAACTGGCCCATTTGTTTAATCCAGTGATTGCACAAGATTGCCATCCGGACCCTCTTTTCTATGACTGTTTCTGCCTTACATATTTTCATGTTGGGCTTAACCAACATATTTTCGTGTTGGATTTTATTCTGCTATTAACTGTAATCAAAATTCAAATTTTGGTTGGTATAGTTATGAAAGTACAACTGTCATTTTGGAATTTTACTGTTATATCGTATGTCAGATTAAAGAGGGTATGCTTGTTTGATTCAAGTCGCATCAACATTGATTCAACGTTGTTACGTTGGATGAAAATTGATTCAACTTTATTACTAAAGTTGTGCGCTCACTGGAATTTTGTGAAGTGTGTTTGTGATTCAAGACTATACAAAATACCATTTTAAGATGGACTAGTGGTGATTGTGACATTTGTGAACATGGAATATGTTATCTGGATTACATAAATTTATGGATTATTATTATAATCGGGACGATTACTTAAGCTTTGGAGGGGAGAGTGTTAAGTTTTGCCTTGAGGTTTGTACGTTTTATCTGTAAAACTGTACTGTCTTTTTTCCTGCTTATCTAGTTCCCAATGAGATCTCCATGTATGTTTCATCTCAAGGAATTCTGGTTTCATTATAAATTTACACCTTTAGCATGCTTCCTTGTGAAATATCGAGGGCATAAGTGTATTAGGATTATAGGCCTGTTCCCCCGCCCTGTTGTCTGTGGGTGATGCGGTTATCCTGTCATCACTGCAGTTGGGTTGGACCCGGGTTGTACTGGCGGGCCATTATCAGCCCCTGATCCTAGTGGGCCGTTGGCCCCTTCCTGTCCTGTTTGGCTCGGTGCTGGGTATCCAGGCTGGCCATGTGTCCTGGGCCCTCTTGAGTCCCCCCTGTCCCACTGGGTAGCCCTGTTGAGGGGCTGGCTAGTTTTGTTGGTTGTGATGTGCTTTGGGGCCCATCATTTCTAATTATCTATAACACTGTCAGAATTCATCTTGATCTGGAGTCCTTAGGTATTGTTCAAGTTAACTTAAGGAATCCATGCATCCTTCACCTTAAGGCTTTTGTGCTTAATATAGTACACATTTTGCTCTGCTATTTTGGGAGGAATTATATTTTTAGAGTATGAATCAGGCCTCTGGTCTATTGGACATTACCAAATTTGGGATTCAGTCGCTGTATCAGTGCTGTTCCAGGGACTATAGAACGCAAGGACTCCCTGCTTCGGGGGCTTTCATGGTTAAACTTCTGAACTGTTTCCACGTTGGGGTTTCCTGTAAATTTGGGACTTAGCTATGATTTAGTCAAGTAGAAGAAATGATTTTGTTTGGGCCGATTATGGGGATATTTTCTAAGAAGATTATTATGGACGTATTCCATGTTCATGTGTCTGTGTGCTTCGACTATATACAGGACTAGATTTATATTTAACCTAATAAATCAGTTATATTATGTTGGACTTCGTAGTACTTTTGCTCGGTCACATGTGAATCCTCTCATGTGGAAATAGACTATTCTAAGAAGCAAGAGACGATTCGGATGAGCAGTTAACATAGTTGAATAAAGGAGAAAGCGTCAGCTTATTTTCTTTACACTGGTGACAAGCTGTGGGATAAAGACTTTGAATTATCCAGTTGCGCAGTCTTGTCATTTTGTCGACGTATTTTCTTAACAATATTACTGAAAGAATTTTTTGAACAAAAAAAAAACATTTTGAAAAACATCAGTAGATGACAATTAGCATGAAAAACTAGAATTGTTTTCTAAGAAAAAAACAGATGTCTCCCCCTTTTAGGAATAAAAAAAATCATAAAATTGCATTTAGTTATGTTACAAGGGGAATAATTTGAAAAATGAACATGCAAGTGTTATGGTTCTTGTGCATGAAACATCATCTAAATGTGCTTTACAAATGTATGATTTGTTTGATTCGATTCTTTGCGACCCAGTCAACAATCTTTCAGTTACATGTACGTTGGGACGGGTCTTCCTGGGTTGAACCAGTACTAAGCTAGGATTAATGTGTCTTGCTCAAGGATAAAAGGCAGTGATGTCGTTGAGGCTTGGACCCGCGGCCCATCAGTCTCGAGTCAAGCACTCTATCACTAAACCAATGTGCTCCCACAAATGTATGAAGTTTTGTTGAAATACCTCTAACAGTTATCAAGTTTTAGAACCGACTTGAAATAGCATAGCAAATGATCAAAGGGAAATAACTCCAAAAAAAATCCAAAGCAGAGTTATGGTTCTTGTGAATGACACATTGTCTCATTGTACTCTAAAAGTGTATGAAGTTTCAACCAAATAGCTTTAACTTACAGAGTGGACAAAACAAATTGCATTTAGTTATGTTACAAGGAGAATAATTTGACAAATAAACATGCAAGAGTTAGGGTTCTTATGCATGACACGTCATCTAAATATACTTTACAAATGTATGAAGTTTTGTAGAAATATCTCTAATGGTTATCAAGTTATAGAGCGCACACAATTTGGTGACAAGCAGACAGACCCACGGACAGATGTAAGAGGAAAAACAATTTGTCTCCAGGCCCTTCCAATGGGCAGACATAATTACCCAGCAGGCAGAGTCAATGAACTTTTGATTTCCAGTTTGACAATCCAGTGGTGCATTTTCATTATTAATATGAAATCAATGTTTGGGTGAAAAACAGTGTAGATACTAATCAGTTGGCTTCATCAGAAATCAAGATTCTACATTGTGTCATTGTGCCGTGTGGAGTTGGTAAAACTTCTCCCCTTACATCGATAAAGTGTTGGTATTTTGTCATATTCTGGTCCTTCAGGTTCTGACAGAAAGCAGAATACTGCTTATAAGCCGGTGCTAGGGGGCAAGAGAATCTTGCACTTTACATTAGTTCTAAGTTAGTGGTCCTATATGAAAATAATCTCATTTGCATATTCATGAATATTAATGAAAAATTAAAAATGAGGACAAAACCATTGGAAAAACTAGTACCTCATGGGGTAATAGACCTACATTGAACCCCTAGCATTTCTTTTTGATATCAAATGTGAAAAAGGCAAAAGATTATGTTCCCCCAATAATAAATCCATTTGGTTTTGTGAAATTGCATGGTTTCCATGGTAACTCATTCCATCTCAACCCATTATGTGATTTCAAAGAATGGGGGTGTTTCTACAAAATACTCATATCTCAGCAGCAGCTCGTCATAGAATACTAAACTTGGTATCAAATTTATCCAAAGACATATCACTTTAACTTGCTGGTAAGATATGCAAATTATCTAATTTGAATATTCATGATTTTCAATGAAACCATTAGAAAGGAATGAAAAATGCTGAATATTCAAGGCGGTATACTTACAAAATTACTATATTTACTAACATATTTTTGTAAGCATTCCTTTTAATTTGATATGCGACACGACCATATTCTGAAAAAGTTCATTTTATATTGGGGGGGGGGGGGGGGTTGGCCCAGGAGGCACATAATTTGAAAACTAGAGGACCTGAAGGTCCTGAGGCGCTCACCTGATCTCCTTAATAATGTTAAAATAGGTCTAGGTTAACTACACCTTATAATGGAAAAAATTTTGTTTTACCATATATAGGGGTTGCAGACATTTTGGTCAAGTGACTTAAACAATCTAATGAATAATCCATCAAACAGCCTAGTGATTTCTTAGAAACAGATGTTTAGATAGGTGTGTGGCAGTCCAAATGAGTGGCCTTGGATAAAAGGTCACAGGCCAGCTTGACATTTGGTACTTAATAAAAGATTTTTCCCAAATAAATGCATTAGGAATCAAATTTGACCTTGCCATGAAGTAGGTCAAGGTTAACCTAGATTAATCATTTGTGCAAATCTGGTAGGGCCCACATCCCCAATGCTACATACCAAGTCCCAAGGCCACTGGCCTTTTGGTTCCAGAGAAGAAGACATTTAAAGGGTTTTTACCATATATAGGCGTGGTGGCCATCTTGGTCATGTGACCAGTACAATTGGTAAAAATTTTGGCTAACCTATCATAAGGAGTCTTCATATGAAATTTGAGTTCAAATGGCCTAGTGGTTTATGAGGAAACTATGTTTTGATGTGTTGATGGGACTCCAATATGAGCGACCTTGGCTGAAAAGTTAAAGTCAACCTCGACCTTTGAAACTTATTTATAGCCATTGTCTCATTAGGTTTAACATATCAAGTGAGAATAATGACTTTGGCCTCAACAGTTTTCAAAAAATGAATTTTCAAAAAAATCCCATTTAAATGCATTAGGAAGCAAATTTGACCTTGACGTTAAGTAGGTCAAGGTTGACCTAGGATCATCATTTTAACAAACTTGGTAGGCCCCACATCCCCATTGCTACATACCAAGTCCCAAGGTCATCGGCCTTCTGGTTCTGGAGAAGAAGATTTGTAATTGATTTTTACCATATATGAGCATGGCAGCCATCTTGGTCATGTGACCAAGATATTTTGCATAAATTTTGGCTAACTTATCATAAGGAGTCTTCACATGAAATTTGAGTTCAATTGGGCCAATGATTTGTGAAAAAACTATGTTTTAATATATTGATGGGACTCCAATATGAGCGACCTAAGCTGAAAGGTCAAAGGTCAACCTTGACCTTTTGAACTTATTTATAGCCATTGTCTCATTAGGTTAAACATATCAAGTGAGAATACTGACTTAGGCTTCCACAGTTTTCAAAAAATCAACTTTTCAGAAATTTTCCCATTTAAATGCATTAGGAAGCAAATTTGACCTTGACGTTATGTAGGTCAAGGTCAACCTAGGATCATCATTTGAACAAACTTGGTAGGCCCCACAACCCCAATGCTACATACCAAGTCCCAAGGTCATCAGCCTTCTGGTTCTGGAGAAGAAGATTTTTTAAGGGTTTTTACCATATATGGGCATGGCGGCCATCTTGGTCATGTGACCAAGATTATTTGAACAAACTTTCTTTCCCCCATCCTAAGGAGTCTCCATATGAAATATGAGTTCAATTGGCCCAGTAGTTTCAGAGGAGAAGATGTTTGAAAATGTTGACGGACGACGGACGGACGGACGACAGACGCCGGAGTCACTGGTATACTATTAGCTCACCAATGAGCCTTCGGCTCAGGTGAGCTAAAAAACTTGGTAGAGGTCCACAAGGCAATGCTGCATATCAAGACTCTAGGCCTTGTGGTTTCAGACTAGAAGATTTTTCATGTTTTCATATTTAGCCTATGTAAACCATGTGACCACTGGGGCTGGGCCTTTTTTTGCCCCAGTGGCATAATTTGAACAAATGTGGTAGAGGTCCATGAGGTGATGCTACATATCAATTATCAAGGCTCTAGGCCTTGTGGTTTCAGACAAGAAGATTTTTTCATGTTTTCCCTATTTAAGCTTATTGTAAACATGTTACCCCCAGGGATGGGCCCATTTTCGGCCTAAGGGGTATAATTTGAACAAACTTAGTAGAGGTCCACAAGATGATGCTACATACCAAATACCATACCTCTAGGCCTTGTGGTTTCAGGCAAGAAGATTTTTTTCATGTTTTCCCGATATAAGCCCATGTAAAAGATGTGACCCGCGGGGCGGGGCCATTTTTGACCCCCAGGGGCATTATTTGTACAAACTTGGTAGGTCGTAAGGGGGTGGTTCTGTTGTTGTTGATCTATTGATTAATGTATATCCCATTGTTTGTGGGAGTTCTGTGTTTGTCTTTGTTTTGCATTACTTTGTGTCCATTTTAGTTTTGCAATCATCTTTAAAAGAAAGAGAAGGCTGGTTGCTTTGCTATTGTTGTCTTGTGGATATATTGTTGCTATAAATGTTCTGTGGCTCTTCCTCACGGATTGGTCAGCAGTGTGTGATTGTGGTATTTCCTGATCACATATTATCATACTCACATGACAACAGGGTTCTTACTGTTTACTAAAGTACCCATTTAGGGGACCATAATACAAAAGGTTAAAATTATACTCACATGACAACAGGGTTCTTTCTGTTTACTAAAGTACCCATTTAGGGGACCATAATACAAAAGGTTAAAATTATACTCACATGACAACAGGGTTCTTTCTGTTTACTAAAGTACCCATTTAGGGGACCATAATACAAAAGGTTAAAATTATACTCACATGACAACAGGGTTCTTACTGTTTACTAAAGTACCCATAGTATCCATTGAGGGGTTTCCAGTATATAAAGGGTTAACAGTATACTCACATGACAACAGGGTTCTTACTGTTTACTAAAACCCATAGTATCCATTGAGGTGTTTCTAGTATATAAAGGGTTAACAGTATATTCACATGACAACAGGGTTCTTCCTGTTTACTTAAGTACCCATAGTATCCGTTGAGGGGCTTCCAGTATATAAAGGGTTAACAGTATACTCACGTGACAACAGGGTTCTTACTGTTTACTAAAGTATCCATAGTATCCATTGAGGGGTTTCTAGTATATAAAGGGTTAACAGTATATTCACATGACAACAGGGTTCTTCCTGTTTACTTAAGTACCCATAGTATCCGTTGAGGGGCTTCCAGTATATAAAGGGTTAACAGTATACTCACGTGACAACAGGGTTCTTACTGTTTACTAAAGTACCCACAGTATCCATTGAGAGGCTTCCAGTATAATATACCAAGAAGTGAGCAAAGCTCACATACCCCCGGCGGTAGCCATCAGAGGTTTTAACACTTACAGAGAAAAGACAAAATTGTCAAAGATTGTAGTTTCTGAGAAAACTTTGATGAAATATAGCAAGAAGTGAGCAAAGCTCACATACCCCCGGTGGTAGCCATCAGAGGTTGAAACACTTTCAGAGAAAAGACAAATTGTCAAAGACTTCATAATCCTAAATCAAGTAGTTTCTGAGAAAACTTTGATGAAAAATGTTCATATGTGTTATATAAGAGTGACAGAAGGAAAAATTGAAAATTTGAAAAAAGAAGGCAAACTGAGGATTAGCACCTTAATTTTCATTTACACAATCTGAAAGTGTACACAAAATTTCATAATCCTAAATCAAGTAGTTGCTGAGATGATTCTGACGAAAAACGTCCCTATGCGTTATATACGAGTGACAGAAGGAAAAATGAAAAAGAAGGCAAAATGAGCTTTAGTATCTTAATTTTCATTTACACTATACACTTAGCCTATCTGAAGGTGTACACAAAATTTGAAAACACTGGCTCCAATAGGAACCAAGAAATCTGTGACATAAGTTTTCATTGGAGAGAAAGAAAAATGAATAAAAAAAGGGACTGATATGCAAAATGTGGCTGTTTTTTTTGTTACACAAAACAAATAATCACTATCAAGCTTTGTACCAAATTTCAGAATCCTAACTCAAGTAGTTGCTGAGAAATCTTTGACAGAAAAAAATCCATATGTATTATATAAGAGTGAAAGAAGGAAAAAATGAAAAATTGAAAAAAGAAGGCAAAATGAGGATTAGCATCTTAATTTCCATTTACACAGTACACTTTGCCTACCTGAAGGTGTACACAAAATTTTAAAATACTGGCTCCAATAGGAGCTGAGAAATCTGTGACAGAAATTTCCATTGGAGAGAAAGAAAAATGAACAAGTAAAGGAAATGATAAGAAATATGTAGCTGTTTTTTGTTACATAATACAACTCATCACTATATAGCTTTGTACCAAATTTCAGAATCTTAAGTCAAGTAGTTGCTGAGAAATCTTTGACGTAAAAAAAAAGTTTACAAACAAACAAACAAACAAACAGACAGACAAAAAAACATAATTACAGAAAAGCCAAAAACTATATACCCCCTATATACTTCGTACCGGGGGTATAAACAATACCTGAAGGTGTACACAAAATTTTAAAATACTGGCTCCAATAGGAGCTGAGAAATCTGTGACAGAAATTTCCATTGGAGAGAAAGAAAAATGAACAAATAAAGGGACTGATAAGCAATATGTGGCTGCTTTTTTCTTACACAATACAACTCATCACTATAAAGCTTTGCACCAAATTTCAGAATCCTAACCCAAGTAGTTGCTGAGAAATCTTTGACGGAAAAAAAAGTTTACAAACAAACAAACAAACAGACAGACAAACAAACATAATTACAGAAAAGGCAAAAACTATATACCCCCTATATACTTCGTACCGGGGGTTTAAAAATATCCTTATGTGTTATATAAGGGTGACGGAAGGAAAAATTGAAAAATTGAAAAAAGAAGGCAAAATGAGGATTAGCACCTTAATTTTCATTTGTACAATACACTGTGCCGACTTGGAAGTGTAGACAAAATTTCATAATCCTAAATCAAGTAGTTGCTGAGAAAACTCTGACAAAAAACGTCCAGAATTGTTATATAGGAGTGACAGAAGGAAAAATTGAAAAAGAAGGCAAAATGAGCTTTGGCATCTTTATTTTCATTTACACAATACACTTAGCCTACCTGAAGGTGTACACTAAATTTGAAAACACTGGCTCCAATAGGAGCCGAGAGATCTGCGACAGAGAAAGAAAAAATGAATAAAAAAAGGGACTGATAAAAAATATGTGGCTGTTCTTTTGTTACACAATACAACTAATCACTATCAAGCATTGTACCTAATTTCAGAATCCTAACTCAAGTAGTTGCTGAGAAATCTTTGACAGAAGAAAATGCCTATATGTATTATATAAGAGTGAAAGAAGGAAAAAATGAAAAATTGAAAAAAGAAGGCAAAATGAGCCTTAGCATCTTAATTTCCATTTACACAATACACTTTGCCTTCCTGAAGTGGTACACAAAATTTGAAAACACTGGCTCTAATAGGAGCTGAGAAATCTGTGACAGAAATTTCCATTTGAGAGAAAGAAAAATGAACAAATAAAGAGACTGATAGGCAATATGTGGATGTTCTTTTGTTACACAATACATCTCATCACTATCAAGCTTTGTAACAAATTTCAGAATCTGAACTCATGTGGTTGCTGAGAAATCTTTGACAAAAAAAATGTCCATATGTCAGAGCTCTCACTAGGATTTTGAAAACAGGAGTTCAGGACTCCCATCTGGCAAAAAGTAGGAGTCCCACTGGAAAAAGTGGGAGTCCTTCTCCAAAAAAGTTGGAGTCCCACCAATTTGTGCACACCGTATATCTTTTCCATTTTAGCCGGAAGTGATACATTTGAATGATTTTTAGATTGACTGATTTTAACCCTTTAAGCATTAATTGATTGTTCCTACTTAACAAAAACAAAATATTTTGGTACGACATTTTTTCATGTAACCTGAACACACATATTTTTGTTTGGCCTTATCAAAATAAAAGATTAAACTGTTGGTACTTGTTTTATTCATTTACAAGACAGACAGACAGCAGTTCTCTGTTTTGTATAATCTTATGCAGATGGAAGTGGTTTTTTTTCTTCTAAAAAACGCATCTCGCTAGTGTCTACGGCGAGTGCAAGGAATAGACTGACATTACTTAGCCATTTAACATGGCTTCCATGATTTAGAATGAACGATTTTACTTGCTGAAAGTTTATTCATCTAGACACTCGGCTTGAACCGATGAAAAAATTCATCGCACGGCTTGTAGTGTAGTTTCATTTGGAACTTTTGTCAGTCGGACGTTACCGTATACGGCTTACCGCCGTACCGTTTTTTTTTCCCCAACAATTTCAGACTCCTTTTTTTTGCCGTAGCAATGAACGAATGAAGAAATGCAAATCCGTAAAATAATTGTTTTTTTCTCCATGTTCATGTTTCTCAAATCGCAAACGAGTGCTATTAAATATGTTTTCTCTTTCATCCCTAAACAGTCGAATTCGGAAATCGGTAGTCAGATGTTGTTTACAATACCCTATTAGTTTTTCTCCCTTTAATTAACGGTAAATCTTCAAACAATTACTCGATAATCCTTGCTTAATTACTTTAATAATCACCTCATAATAATCACACTGTCCCACATCGGTAATCCTGTTAATCACCTGTCAGAATTGCTACACTGCAGTCCGAGTCATACGATAGGTCAATAGAGACAGGAAAGCGTGTCGCGATCTATAATATCAAAGGGCTTTTGATCTCCCGGTGTGTACTTATCTCTCAGCTACTGTATACGCTAAAAGCGCGTGCCGGCTAAAAAAACATGCGTAAGCGGGACTCCCGCCTAGCGAAAATCATGCGTCCCGGGGAAAAAACATGCGTACCAATACGTGTAATTCTGCGTTTCCGAGAGCTCTGTATGTATTATATAAGAGAGTAAGAAGGAAAAAATGAAAATTTGAAAAAAGAAGGCAAAATGAGGATAAGCATCTTAATTTCCATTTACACAGTACACTTTGCCATCCTGAAGATGTACACAAAATTTGAAAACACTGGCTCCAATAGGAGCTGAGAAATCTGTGACAGAAATATCCATTGGAGAGAAAGAAAAATGAACAAATAAAGGGACTGTTAAGCAATATATGGCTGTTCTTTTGTTACACAATACAACTCGTCATTATCAAGCTTTGTATCGAATTTCAGAATCCTAACCCAAGTAGTTGCTGAGAAATCTTTGACGGAAAAAAAAGTTTACAGACAGACAAACAAACATAATTACAGAAAAGGCAAAAACTATATACCCCCTATATACTTTGTACCGGGGGTAAAATTAACAGTATATTCACATGACAACAGGGTTCTTCCTGTTTACTAAAGTACCCATAGTATCCATTGAGGGGTTTCTAGTATATAAAGGGATAACAGTATACTCACATGACAACAGGGTTCTTCACATAGTATCCATTGAGGGGTTTCTAGTATATAAAGGGATAACAGTATACTCGCATGACAACAGGGTTCTTACTGTTTACTAAAACCCATAGTATCCATTGAGGTGTTTCTAGTATATAAAGGGTTAACAGTATATTCACATGACAACAGGGTTCTTCCTGTTTACTAAAGTGCCCATAGTATCCATTGAGGGGCTTCCAGTATATTAAGGGTTAACAGTATATTCACATGACAACAGGGTTCTTCCTGTTTACTAAAGTGCCCATAGTATCCATTGAGGGGCTTCCAGTATATAAAGGGTTAACAGTATATTCACATGACAACAGGGTTCTTCCTGTTTACTAAAGTACCCATAGTATCCATTGAGGGGTTTCCAGTATATAAAGGATTAACATATGATAAGGAATTTTCGTAGTTTTGTAGGTTGGGTTTCTTCTATTGGTTTGGGTTACTAAGACTAGCTACACATATAGACACCAAGTCCCATTTTTGTACACTCTGTTTATTTACATGAACATTTAGCCAGGGGGCCCAGCCCCCTGCATACTAGAAAGTACTTTAACTTTACATATTACATTTCTGCACAGTCACTAATATTTAATTTTCGATGTTCTCTGTTCAAAAGTCAAACTTATTCTGCCTTCTTTCTCAGAGCCAATTAATGTTTAACAGATCAGTCAATCATGCAATTTGCTCTGAGCTAGTATCTTTCAAATCTTACTAAATTTATTTTTATTGAGGAAATAGAAATAACAGGTTTGAAATTATTATGTAGAATATAGATTGTGTATTTCCTTGAGAATACATTAAAAGCTGTACAATCTTTAATGTGCTAATTTTTATCAGTGACAAAATTAAAGAAGTATTAGAATCATTAAACCAAAATTTATGTAGGAAATCTCTGTGATAATATTCCCCCCACATTTAAATTGTGATGTCCCCATCACAAACTTTATTCAGAAGTTTAATTACATGTATTATTATTAAAATGTAAACAGTTCTTAATATTGAAATATACTAGGTCAAATTTTTCATTTACTAATAATGAACTTTTATCTCTACAAAGATTCTGGCTTAGCTAACATGATTCATCTTATGATAACATTTTCGCTTTCAATCATAATACTAAGTATTTTATTGTGTCATTACACTATTTTATTTCTATATTAACACCTTCCAGTGTTTTATCCAATGAATGCCTCCCTCTTACCATCTGTCTGATTCACATTTCTTCTTTTCTTTTAGTGATTTTATCAGCAGATGCGTAATTCAGGCACCATTATATATTTTTGATTGACAAGCAGTTATTTTATACATAAATATATACATAATAGATCAGCCAGATTCTTTTATCTTCAATAATAATCAGATAATATGCTTTTAATTATTATCTATCAAGTCATCACACATTAACTAAAAATTAAGCCTGACGCTAGCAAGAAACCAGGATGCAAGTAAATCAAAAGATGATCCAGGAACGCTGCAGGAAACCTGAACACGCATAACCCTGGAAGACTGTAATAGACTTTATTTATTTCAATAATTAAGTTTTTGATTGCCTTTCGCTCTTTTCACTCACACCCTTCTTTCTCACAAAAAAATTGTCTTTACAGTCCCAGGATTATGATCCCTTGTATTTAATTACAAAACCCCTGTACTATTTTACTGGCATTGCAAAATTAGCATTAAGAAAATACATTTTGGATTGCCATTTTATAAAAAATAAATTTTCTTTATAATTACTCTTGGTTAGGTAATGCACTTTTAAATGGATAAGTATGCAAATTAACTGATACAACTGGTATTCAATATTTAAGTTTAAATGCCTTTTTAATATTATATTGGGAAACTCGCTTAATTGGAGAGGTACAATATTGACAATTAATTTCAAATTATTGATTAAAAGTTTAACATTATTATTTATTAAGAACTAAGATTAAAGAAAAATACTATTTTAGATATTCCTTTAACTTCCATATTTTAGTATTTCTTGAACCAAACATTTTTTTTTTCGAACAAGAATAAAGTTATATTTTACTCAATCATTTAACTTTGAAGTATAAGTAAATCAAATTTATGTTTTGGTGACTGTGTAGAAATGCTTTGTTTTTAAAACATGATACATAAATACATACATACATTTAAACAATACAAGCAAAACAATAGAAAAACAAGCTGATCATTCCAAAATAAAGTTTATATAATTGTATTATAATCCTTCTGCTTGAGTCCTATGAACACGATTTTCTTCAAGTTAGTAAGTTCAAAAATTCAAAATGTTTCTTTCTCTTCCACATCCAAAATTTGTCCATTGACTAGGTCCACATAATCTGCTGAAAGTTATTACGGCTAATCCTGATCCACCAGGGTAGTTCGAAATTGATCTTCTAAGACACATTCAATTGTTCAAAAGCTATAAATTGATTGATGATTCCATTCTCTGGTTCCATATAAATCTTCTCTAATTCTAGGATCGTGAAAAAGCCAAAAGGTTTTTCTGCCGCGAATTCGTCCACCAATTATGATAAGGAATTTTCGTAGTTTTTGTAGGTTGGGTTTCTTCTATTGGTTTGGGTTACTAAGACTAGCTACACATATAGACACCAAGTCCCATTTTTGTACACTCTGTTTATTTACATGAACATTTAGCCAGGGGGCCCAGCCCCCTGCATACTAGAAAGTACTTTAACTTTACATATTACATTTCTGCACAGTCACTAATATTTAATTTTCGATGTTCTCTGTTCAAAAGTCAAACTTATTCTGCCTTCTTTCTCAGAGCCAATTAATGTTTAACAGATCAGTCAATCATGCAATTTGCTCTGAGCTAGTATCTTTCAAATCTTACTAAATTTATTTTTATTGAGGAAATAGAAATAACAGGTTTGAAATTATTATGTAGAATATAGATTGTGTATTTCCTTGAGAATACATTAAAAGCTGTACAATCTTTAATGTGCTAATTTTTATCAGTGACAAAATTAAAGAAGTATTAGAATCATTAAACCAAAATTTATGTAGGAAATCTCTGTGATAAACAGTATACTCACATGGCAACACATGGTAAAGGACAGTGGTGAATCCCTGGTCTTGGGGGTTCTGGCAACAGCTCTGGCTCATTTGGCTCTATTTGCTTATCTGTCAACAACAATAAACCCTTTCTTCACTAATAGAATCATCCATTTAGTTCAATAAAATAGCTTATAGATGTTCCATTATATATTCTTAGGGAGATATTTATCCGAGATTTGCTCTGGACAAACTAATTTAAAAAAATATAAAGGTTTATTCTGTAACTTTTTTAAAATACAATATGGTTCTTACATACAATGTTCAACATTTCGACTCATGTTTAGCTGTCACTGTACAAAAGTTATTTTGATCCTCTACAGTTATATCACACAAATGCTCTGATCAAGCTCATGGTTGCCATAATTATCACGGAGGATAAACTCTGTACATAATTACTAACCACTTTGTATGTTTCTCTAAAGTACATTTGTAATGCATCCCATTTAACAGATTGTTCCCTTCCATGGGCGGATCCAGAGGGAGGGAGGGGACTGGGGGTCTGGACCCCCCCTGAAAAATCACAAAAATATAGGGTTTGTTAGCAATATTGGTCCAGATCTCCAGAAATCACAAAGCTACCAATGTTGTGCCATCATCGGCACACCAGCAAAACGCCATTTCAATGTTGTTTTGCTGGTGGGCCGATGATGGCCCACTTTTAGTTGGTATTTAGATCCTCTCTCCCCTCACCAATTTAAATACAAAAACATTGTCAGGGCTGGACCCCCTCTGACAAAACTTTCTGGATCCGTGCATGAAGGGGTGCATAAATATATTTGGTTGAGCAAAGTAAGGTTGAAATCGACCTGGTCTTGGTCAACAAATGCAACCAAAAATTTAATATAAGTTTTATAGATCAATTTAGAGGTCTCTTAATATGTATATTTTCTCTCGGGGTCTAGAACATGATTTGGGAAATCTATTCTGCATCAGGAAAAAGAGTACTATAACTTTTTCCTAAATAGTATACACTGTGGCGTATCGAAGACACATCAGAAATGGTTTTATGACGAAATAGAGACAATATAGATGACGAAATTAGAAGAAACTAAATGCTGAAGAAAAATAACAGATTGTTGATATGCAAAAAAGATCGTTCTATCGATCAAATTTTGTTTTAATCAATAAGCAATCACATAATTTATACTTGTTCAAGTTCAGGTTACAATAATTAACATATAACTAGCTGCATTTCACTGCAGATTTTCGATTGAATGTGTCATTTTATGACGAAGTAGTTACGATTTTTATGATGATTTAAAAATAGTGTTTATGTTTTATGACGAAAACTTTGAAGAAGCTTCAATACTCTTAGACTCAGTGGTTGTACTGAAAACACTAATGGGCGCTGAGAATGCTAAGTTTTTGACTAATGTTTGTATCTTATGCGGTATATGAGGGATGATCAAAAAGTTCTCGGCCCCTTGTTCTTTGGGCTACTAGGGAATGATAATTTGACCATTATTTTTCAATATAATCTCCCATCAAGGCAATGAACTTAGCCCATCTCTGCTGGAGCTTTCCTATCCCTTCAAAACAGAAGGATTTTTACTGGTCCCCCATGTACTAGTTTACTGCCTCTATGACACTTCATTGCTTCCATACTGTGTACCATGAAGATAGGATTTCAGTTTTGGGAATAGATAGAAGTCAGAAGGAGTCATATCAAGAGAATATGGGGGAAGAGAAAGGTTTTCAAATCCACATTCAGTTGCAGCAGTCAAGACAACTTGTGACATGTGGGCAGGAGCATTGTCCTGCAAGAGCAGAACACTGTGCGTTACTTTTCCTTGCCTCTTTCTTGTGATTTCCAGGTGTAGCCTGAATCATATGCACCGTTTATTGTGCGACCTTGTTCGAGATAATCAATCATGATCACCCCTTGATTATCCCAAAAGATTGAGGCTATCACCTTCCCTGCTGAATGACCCCTCTTAAATTTCTAAGGAGGGGGTGAACCCATGTCTCATCTTGGGTCAATGAAATCACTCAATGAAATCGATGGGATAATCTTCATAGCGAGATACCCAGCAATATCGAGCCGAGTCCTTTTCTGATTATCGGTCAACATTCGCGGTGCCCATCTTTCAGAAACCTTTGACATACCTAAGATGCCAGTTAGGATTGATTCTTTTGTTTGTTTGTTTGATTTGATTCTTTACGTCCACTCAACAATCTTTCAGTTATGCGGGATGGGTCTTCCTGGGTTGAACCAGTACTAAGCTAGGATAAATGTGTCTTGCTCAAGGACCACAACGCAGTGACGCCGGTGAGGCTTGAACCCGCGGCCCTTCGGTCTCGAGTCAAGCACTCTACCACTGAGCCACTGCGCTCCCAGGATTGATTCTACTGCCCAAAAACTTGTGCCCACTTTGCTAGCTATGCTTCGCAGGTCTCGCTTCCTATCACATATAACCAGGGTGCACATGCACGACCTTGACATTTTCATCAGTGGTGGCATCTTTGGGGTGCCCAGACTGACCGTTCATCATCCTCAACGTTCTCTCTCCCCCTCTTAAACTCTGCTGCCCATTTTTTCACGTGCTATATGAAGGAGACTCCTTCCCAAGGGTTTCCATGAAGTCTTCATGAATTTTCTTGGGAGGCATTCCTTTCTTACAGAAGTACTTGATAACAGTTCTAATTTCAAGTTTCTCCATTTTGCAAATGTGTCGCATTCTCTCATAAAAGTGCTTTACATAAGCAACCAAGCATGACTGCATGCTTTCCACACTCCCAATGTCCTTCAGTTAGATCAAAAGATTATTATTCAATGAGTCTCAACAAAGCATATCAGGCTAAGAACTTTTTGATCATACCTCGTAGTCACATTATAGCGTGTTTTATTATGTTATGTTGCGTATACAAAAAGCCTCGCCTGTTTCAGTTTCATTGTTTGTTACAATCCTCAAATTTCTATACTCCAACCACCTTTGTTTGTGGAATGATGACTATACCCAACAAAAACCAGAAATGTCACAGTAACGTGACTAATGTCCCCAAAGGAATTGGTCTAGTATAAGACAAATTTGTGGAATGTTATCTGTAATATAGGAGATATGCTCCAGACACGAAAAACCAAGCAATGAGGCCAGAAGTCAATGTTAAGGTCAAAGTGACCCAAAATGGTATGCACCACTCCACCATCCCAAGAGGAATCCACACACAAAATTTGGGATTCCTACATTAAATAATAAAGGAGATATGCTCCAGGCACGATTATTCCAGAAACTAGGTCATAGGTCAAGATCACAGTGATCTAAAAATGGTACGCAACATACATGCATCCAAAGATGCATCCATACGCCAAATTTGGTATTTCTCCCTAAAATGCTCCTGACACGATTATTCTAGAAACTAGGTCAAGGTCACAGTGACCCAAAAACTGATACATGACACTCTACCATCCCAAGATGCAACTCACAAACCAAATTTGGGATTCCTAGCTCAAATTATATAGAAGATGTTTATAGTTTCTTACATAGGTTCATAAGGGAATCTGGCCATATTTTTTTTGTAGAAGGTCACCTAATGACCATTTCTGACAAATTATTTTGAATTCTGATCAACTGTTTCAGAGGAGAAGATTTTTAACGTTTCCTTTGGCATGATAAGCCATACCCCCTGGTCATCTTGTGTCATTTCATGGATCAGTTTCCTATTAAATTGCAATTTATATGAGGTTTAAAACAAGCTATGATTCGAATCAGATTTTTTTTATTTATTCTTAATATTTTTTCTACATTCTACTCATTTTGGCCAAAAGAACTGACCCAGCTGTGAAAGGCCTAGCTTCGTATTATGTAACTCAGTATTTTGATAGCAAGATCAATTATGAGCAACCCAAAGGCCACCGTAGTCTCAGCTAGTCTGTCTGATACCTTTAAACTGAAATCAACCATCTGAGAGAGCATTTACCCTGACTAGCAGGCAGTAGGTGGTTATGTAAGTTAAGCAAATCTACATATACCAAGCAGGCTGTGGGTTCAGAGGCAAACCAGTGCCACAAGCCTGGTAGTGAGACTTCTGAGCTGCCTTATCAGATATCAGTAATCTAGTCAGTGCAATACCATATCAGGATCAGTCGTGACAGGTAGTCCAGGATTGGGACCAAGAACCATTAGTAGAGATGGGTAGTCCAGGCCAGGGGACCAAGACCCGAAGCTTATAAGCTGGTTACTCCTGACATAAGAAGTCAAATGAATCCCAAAAAATGAATGCAATGTGAAGTATGAAATGCTCACATTAGGTTGAATTTTCCCCCATCAATCCTGACCATTGGTTTCAGAGGAAAAGATGTAAACAGTTTCCTATAGAGATACGCATGTATATAATAGGGGAAACCAGCCACGCCACCTGGCAGCCATGTTTTTTGATGGATCAAATTTGTTTAAATGTCACCTAGTGACCATTTCTGCCAAATGCTTTCAATGCTGACCATAAGTTACAGAGAAGAAGATGTTTAATGTTTCTTACATAGGTACATAAGGGAAACTGGTTATGCCCACTGGTGGTCATGTTTTTGACGGATCAAATTTGTTTTAGCTATTTTGCAGGAGGTGACAAAATTACAATTTCTGCCAAATCATTTTGAATTCTGATCAGGGATTTCAGAGATTTTTTAAGTTTTCTTTGCGACGATAAGCCATGCCCACTGGTGGCCATGTTTTTTGACGAATCAAAGTAAGAAAGGTGGCAAAGATCAGGAATCAATACAATCAAGTACCACACCTGACCCAGGATACCACATGGGAAAGTGACAAAAACAATTAAAATCACAAGTGAGAGCCAAGAGGTCAGCCTTTTCCCAGTAGGTGACCACAAGGTAGCAATGAACAGACGTGAAAGCATGACAAACACAAGACATAAATAACACAAATGATCCAAAAAAGAAGTACAGCCTTGGAAAGGTCAGTAAAGATGCTTAAACCAGTTTCACGGCGCCAACCTCACCCTTAGTACAGATGTGGATCAAGACACATAGCTGTTTGGTTTGCATGAAAGACCCCTAACTTATCCATACTGACTATATTTGTAGAGGGTCTGTCTGGGAACATTCCTGTGAAGTTTGGTTAAAATTGGACCAATGGTATAGGAGGAGTTGTCCTTTAAAGCAAATTGTTGATGACACACAACGCACGATGAAGGACATTGACTGAACCCAGTTGGACTTTGAGCACTTCCTGCTCGTGTGTGTTAAAAAAAACTAGAGACTGATGACAAAAAGCATACAAAATTACCTAGTATATGCAAACAGATAATTACTTACAAAAGCACGCCTGCTGAGGAAAGTTGGTTCTGTTATAGTTGTAGGTGTCTTCACATTGTTCAAAATCTGAGTCACAGAAACACTTGCACTGACACTGATCTACAAGCTCATCATAGCAGTATTGACATCTTGGCAGGTTAAACTGATAATAGGGGTTATATGCAGCAATGTGGCAGGAACAAACCTAAAATGAAAACTGTCACAATTGTTTACCCATTCTTGCCTAGCCTCCTATAAATGTTTTTTTTAAACTGTTTTGTGTTGACACCTCTTGAAAAATCTTATCAGCATCTCCACTGGATTTTTTTAATCCTAAAAGCCATTTTCAGCAACCAAAATATAATAGAAATTTTGACAGATCATTCCAACAAGAAAATTAACCCTTGTCATGCTAAATAGCTTTATGTGCTCCCCAATGTCTATCCTGTTAACCTGCAGCATTCTCTTTCTTTGTAAGCATGTATTATCAATCAGAGTGGAAAACCAGAGTGGATCTGGATCTACACTGTTTTCAAACAAGAGAATCGTTACAACCGATGGATGCTCCCCAAATAAACGCTTGTTCGAATAGGGCTGCAAGTTGATACTTCTAATAGTGTTAATGTCATGTCAGGACAAAATTTAAGTATAACAAAGGGCAATAGCTCCTAAACTATACAAAAGGGAGTTAATAATAGTTCTTGTACAGTGCACTACTCCTCCTCGAGATCTATCTACCAATCAAAATTGGTGTTGGTATCTCTTATAGTTTTTGGGCTATGCTCCAGACAAAATATAAATATGAAATATAACAAAGGGTAATAACTCCTAAATTATGCAAAAGAGAGCTATGGTTCTTGCACACTGCACTTCTAGTCATCGAAATCTATCTACCAATGAAGTTTCAAGTTGATATTTTCTTATAGTGTTTGTTTTATGCTCCGGACAAAATAAAAATACGAAAAATAACAAAGGACAGTAACTCCTAAATTATGCAAAAAAGACTTATGGCTATTGTACACTGCTCTTCCCCTCATCGAGATCTATCTACCAATGAAGTTTGGTGTTGATACCTCTTGTAGTTTTTGTGTTATGCTCCAGCCAAAATATAAATAAGAAAAATAATAAAGGGCAATAACTCCTAAATTATGCAAAAAAGAGTTATGGTTCTTGTACGCTGCACTTTTCTTCATAAAGATTTATCTACCAATGAAGTTTGGTGGTGATACCTCATATAGTTTTTGTCTTATGCTCCGGACAAAATTATGATGGACGGGCAAAAGGGTAAAGCGGCAATTCTAATGCAGCATTTGATTTTGTAACTTGACACCTGATTGGATAACATAAAAAATAAGCGACAGTGTAGCCTGCGATATGAGAAATTTGAATACAGTTATCACCTAACTATAGGCTCTATGTTAAACAGTTTGGATCCAAACTGTCAATCCTGATAATGATCTACAAAATTACCGCAATAAGCAAGGAAAAAGTTAAGTGCATATGCTCTTACAAGGGTACACCAAGTTCTTTTTTGAGTTGGGAATTCTATTTCAATTTCTGCAATTTCATTATTTACAAGGCAAATTTGTCAAATGTTTATCCCCCTGACGAAGTGTTGTTTTAGAGAAAAAAGTAAATCAGAAAATATAAATCCAATTCATCTAACCCCTAAGACCACATTGGGTATCAAATAAGATCACAACTAAAGTATATCAATTATGTAGTGCATCCTTTGATTTAGTGTCAACAAGCTTTGTTCAATAGAAATATACTTATCATTTGACCTTTAAGTTTTTTAGTCATTTTATCAGTGAAAGTCTATGCAAATGTGCATGAAATCAAGGCAAGATATTAAGTTAATAGGATGCAATTGAGGACCACCCATTAATCATTCCTGTAGAGTTTGGTGAAAATCCACCTAGTCAGTGGTTTATTTTGTTTGTTTGTATGACTGTCAACATCCATGTCCTTGTGTATGTAAATCAGCGCTAACGAGGACAGACTTCAGTGTTGATTGCAAGGTCATGTAGTCTTTTATTCTTTTTTAGCTACTAAATGACCAGTCACATATTGTGGTCATTAGAGGCATGGACAAAAGGACTCAATTTATGGTGCAAACGCAGGATACAGGTCCTTACATGTGTGCTGAAGAGTGTCTTGGAGCCTGAAAGGTTTCCTGTTCATTATTCTCCAACGTACTCTCTATATGTTTGGAAAGATCATGGGTAAAGGCAGCATATATAGTAGGTAGCGTCTCATCCAACATATCACCCAGTTAAGACGGCATTAAATGAGCCGCGGCATGGGATTTCCAACAATGTGGTATGTGCGACCAGCAAAGCCTCAGATCAGCCTGCGCATACGCGCAGTCTGATCAGAGCCTTTGCTAGTCCCTTGATTGTTCTATGAGTGTTAAGCTACTGACTGAACATCATTTGGAGTTTCTAAGCTTAAAAGAAGGATGCACAGGCTCGTCTGATTCTACACTTGTCAAAATGCCACAATGTTGGAAATCACATGTCATGGCTCAAATGTTGTGAACAGCTACGATCTTAATCACCTGAGGATGCAAGTTTTCATTTCCTAACTAAATGGTCCAGGAGAATATAGTAGTGTGATTCTGTAGCAATCAGAATCCGTTTGAACATCAGGGTTAGCGCTGTTCTTATGATGACCAGCTCTTCTGGGCATTGTTGGGTGAAATGGTAGTCGGCGCTAACATCTACAGCCTTGTTCTATAGAGCATTCCAAACATTCTGGTCAGCCCTCTCACCATAACACAATTTAATAACTACATGCATTTTACTTACAGCGTTCACAAAATGTTGTCCTCCTTTTGTAGGAGGTTGGTCAGGGAAACAGTTCACACACTGGAGACTGTTTGTTGGCTGGGATACTTTACTGATGCTTTCAAGCATGGGCCTATACATTTTCAAAATATTATCTACTTATATTGTTGTGAAAGTTCTAGTCTATTGTTACTGTGGCAGGAAATATACGAATTAAATGTAACTGATGGGCAAAAAAGAATACAGTAAAACCCATGTAAAACGGCCACTCAAAAATAGACAAAACAAAGATCTTAATGACAAATGGTAGGTAATGAAGTTTGAAAGTATTGCAGAATGCTACTTTTGACCTGCATTAAGCCATAATTGGTTTTAAAAAACAATTTTCGGTCTTTTTCAGAGAAGCAGTACTGTACACTTTCACAGTTTGCAGAAGGTATGAAAATATAGTAAAAAATGTCTATAATAGTAGAATGTATTCACGTGCCCTACAATGTGAAACACAATTAAGTACCAGAAACACTTGCACTTGCCTCCTAGGTTAACTCTTTGCATGCTAGGTACTTTTTCAAACTTCTTTTGTCATCTGATGTTGTTTTTTTTTTAAATCTATGAAGAATACATCAGAAAGTTTTACAACATTTATTGAGCCTGATCTGGGTTCAAACTGTTTGTAAGGATACTCAGTAGATCAGCGGTATGTTGTCAGGTGAAGAGGTAGGTGAAGAGATAACTCAGCCACCCTGACTCATACAACAAATGATGTAAATGTGTTCAACACAGTCTAGAAATACGTCAGTAGCCATTCTCTCCTGCCTGCTACTGATTCAAGGAGGGACCTTGTTAGTCAATGATACATCATTGATAAGTATTTCCCTGCTAGTGGTGGATGACTATTGCCACCTGCTGATTACCTCAGCCAAGAGTCTGAACCCAGGTCTGGCCTGACAAAGTGCCCATCCTGATCTGTATACAAATTGTTTGTCACTATGACTGTATTCATGAAAGATCTTTTTTTTAACAAGAAGACTATGATGCCCTGAATCACTGAGCTCTGGTCAAGGTAGAGATCTGATTTAATACCAGTATTAAAAATCTGTTTTAAGTTCTGTGAGCTATTTTTTCATCAAAACAACTTTTTGCACAATTTCAGTAGAGGGCATTATAGGGACCATTTGTGTGAATTAATTTCAACTTTGGGCCTTCAGGAGAAGAGTCTGTTTACCCCTTTTTATTCTGATGGATTTTTCCATACAAATTTTAATCAGCATACTTTTAGGCTAGCCCATTTTGTATTTTACAGGGTCACAGAAGAAATTTGTAGATATTAATATACTTCTGAAAAACCATATAATGCAGCATTTTACCCGGGTCTTCACACTGTTTGCCAAAGTACCTTTTTACTGGTATCTAGAATTTTTAGTTCTGGTAGCCATTTTGTATGGTAGGGTTTGGCAAAGGATATTATAGGGAACATTTAAGTCTGGGAGAAGATTATTCTATTTTAGGCTCTGGTGGCTATTCTGTTTGGTAGACTTTGGTAGATGGCATTATATGTAACATTTGAGTCTGGGAGAAAATTATTCTATTTTAAGCCCTGGTGGCCATTTTGTATGGTAGACTTTGGTAGAGGGCATTATTGGAAACACTTGAGTCTGGGAGAAGATTATTCTATATTAAGCTCTGGTGGCCATTTTGTATGGTAGACTTTGGTAGAGGGCATTGTAGGGAACATTTGAGTCTGGGAGAAGATTATTCTGTTTTAGGCTCTGGTGGCCATTTTGTATGGTAGAGTTTGGCAGAGGGCATTATAGAGAACATCAAGTCTGGGAGAAGATTATTCTATTTTAAGCTCTGGTGGCCATTTTGTATGGTAGACTTTGGTAAAGGGCATTATAGGTAACATTTGAGTCAGGGAGAAGATTATTCTATTTTAAGCTCTGATGGCCATTTTGTATGGTAGACTAGGGCATTATAGGGAACATTTGAGTCTGGGAGAAGATTATTCTATTTTAGGCTCTGGTGGCCATATTTAAATCTAGACTGAGGTAGATGGCATTATAGGGAACATTTGTGTCGGGGACAATATTAATCTATTTTTAGCTATGGTGGCCATTTTGTATGGAAACTTTTTTAGAATGCATTATAGAGAACCTTTGTGTCAGGGAGATTATTCTATTTTATTCGATGGTGGCTATTCTGTTTGGTAGACTTTGGTAGAGGGCATTCTAGGGAACATTTGAGTCTGGGAGAAGATTATTCTATCATAGGCTCTGGTGGCCATCTTGTATGTTAGACTTTGGTAGAGGGCATTATAGGGAACATTTGAGTCTGGGAGAAGATTATTCTATTTTAAGCTCTGGTGGCCATTTTGTATGGATGACTTTGGTAGAGGGCATTGTAGGGAACATTTGAGTCTGGGAGAAGATTATTCTGTTTTAAGCTCTGATGGCCATTTTGTATAGTAGTCTTTGGTAGAGGGCATTATAGTGAACATTTAAGTCAGGGAGAAAATTATTCTATTTTAAGCTCTGATGGCCATTTTGTATGGTGGACTTTGGTAGAGGGCATTATAGGTATCATTTGAGTCTGGGGAAAGATTATTCTATTTAAAGCTATGGTGGCTATTTTGTATGGTAGATCTTGGTTGAGGGCATTATAGGGAACATTTAAGGCTGGGAGATGATTATTCTATTTAAAGCTATGGTGGACATAATGTATGATAGACTTTGGTAGAGGGCATTATAGGTACTATTTGAGTCAGGGAGAAGATTATTCTATTTTAAGCTCTGATGGCCATTTTGTATGGTAGACTTTGGAAGAGGGTATTATAGTGAACATTTGAGTCAGGTATAAGATTGTTCTATTTTAGACTCTGGTGGCAATTTTGTACGGTGGATTTTGGTAGAGGGCATTATAGGTAACATTTGAGTCAGACAGAAGGTTATTCTTTTTTAGGCTCTGGTGGCCATTTTGTATGGTAGACTTTGGTAGAGGGCATTATCGGGAACAATTGAGTCTGGTGGGAGATTATTCTACTATTTAAAGCTATGGTGGCCATTTTGTATGGTAGACTTTTATTTTGGGCATTATAGGGAGCATTTGTGTCAGGGAGAAGATTATTCTATTTTAAGCTCTTGTAGCCATATCTTAATGTAGACATTGGTAGAGGTCATTATAGGGAATATTTGTGCCAGGGAAAAGATTATTCTATTTTAAGCCCTGGTGGCCATTTTTAATGTAGACATAGAGGGCATTATAGGGAGCATTTGAGTCAGGGAGAAGATTATTCTATTTTAAGCTCTGGTGGCCTTTTTGTATTGTAGATTTTGGTAGAGGACATTATAGGAGACATTTGAGTCAGGGAGAAGATTATTCTATTTTAAGCTCTGATGGCCATTTTGTATGGTAGACTTTGGTAGAGGACATTAAAAGGAACATTTGAGTCTGGGAGAAGAGTATTCTATTTTAAGCTCTGGTGGCCATTTTGTATGGTAGATTTGGTAGAGGGCATTATTGGGAACATCGAGTCTGGGAGAAGATTATTCTATTTTAAGCTCTGGTGGTCATTTTGTATGGTAGACTTTTATAAAGGGCATTATAGGGAACATTTTGTCAGAGAAATGATTATTCTTTTTTTAGCCCTTGTGGTCTTTTTTTAATGTAGACATTGATAGATGGCATTATAGGGAGCACTTGAGTCTGGGAGAACAATTTTCTGTTTTCAGCTATGGTGGCCATTTTTTATGGTAGACTTTGGTAGAGGGCTTTATAGGGAACCTTTGAGGCAGGGAGATTATTCTATTTAAGCTCTGGTGGCAATTTTGTATGGTAGACTTTGGTAAAGGGCATTATAGGGACCATTTAGGTCTGGGAGTTATTTTTCTTTTTTAAGCTCTGGTGGTCATTTTTAATGTAGACTTTTGTAGAGGGAATTATAGGGAACATTTGAGTCTTGGAGAAGATTATTCTATTTTAAGCTATGGTGGCCATTTTGTATGGTAGACTATAAAAGAGGGCATTATAGACAACATTTGTGTCAGGGAGAAGATTATTCTATTTTAGGCTCTGGTGGCCATGTTTTAATGTAGACTTTTGTAGAGGGCATTATGGAGAACCGTTGTGTCAGGGAGAAGATTATTCTATTTTAAGCTATGGTGGCTATTCTGTTTGGTAGACTTTGGTAGAGGGTATTATAGGGAACATTTGAGTCTGGGAGAAAATTATTCTATTTTAAGCTCTTGTGGCCATTTTTAGTGTAGACTTTTGTAGAGGGCATTATGGGGAACCTTTGTGTCAGGGAGATTATTCTATTTTAAGCTATTGTGGCTATTCTGTTTGGTGGACTTTGGTAGAGGGCATTATAGGGAACATTAGAGTCTGGGAGAAGATTATTCTATTTTAAGCTCTTGTGGCCATTTTGTATGGTAGACTTTGGTAGAGGGCATTATAGGGAACCTTTGTGTCAGGGAGATTATTCTATTTTAAGCTCTGGTGGCAATTTTGTATGGTAGACTTTGGTAAAGGGCATTATAGGGAACATTTGGGTCTGGGAGAAGATTATTCTATTTTAAGCTCTTGTGGCCATTTTGTATGGTAGACTTTGGTAGAGGGCATTATAGGGAACTTCAAGTCAGGGAGAAGATTATTCTATTTTAAGCTCTAGTGGCCTTTTTGTATGGTAGATTTTAGTGGAGGGCATTATAGGGAACATTTGAGTCTGGGAGAAAATTATTCTATTTTAAGCTCTGGTGGCCATTTTTAATGTAGACTTTTGTAGAGGGCATTATAATGAACCTTTTTGTCAGGGTGAAGATTATTCTATTGGTATTTCTATTATTTATCTGGCGGCCATTTTGTATGGTTGACTTTGGTAGAGGATATTTTAGGGAACATTTGTGCCAGGGAGAAGCATTGTCGCACAGGAAGTCCGCTAGCACGAACAAACCTGTCGCCTTTCGCTCGGTGCACACTGGGATTGAGCCGCCATTTTTATTAAAAATATATTATGCGATCACTGCTTGCGTGACTCGGAGCTTTACATCCAGAAAATATTGACTAAAAGAGAAATGATAAACTGTCAAAAATTTAACTTTTTGCTATTTTTAACAATTAATTCTGTCACTACCGCAGTGCGAGATTTGAACGGGACTAGCCAAATATCGCTAGTTACCCATGATGCAAAGGGCGAAATGCGAGAGATCTAGATGAGGTATCGTCAGGTCTCGCGAGAATGCAGGGAGAAGATTATTATATTCTTAGCACTGGTGGCCATTTTGTATGGTAGACTTTGGTAGAAGGCATTATATGTAACATTTTTGTCATTGATATTATTCTATTTTAAGCTCTGGTGGCCACTTTGATCAGAAGAGTGGAACCATTTGTACAATTGTGGTAGAGAGCATCATGAAAACTATTTGGTAATTACTAATATATGGCAGACTTGAAAGGCTGGAAACCATACTTGGATATGACAGACCTGGAACGGCTGGAACAGAATGTTGGTCCTGATCTGGATCCAAACTGTTTGACACTCTGATAGTGTTACTGAATTTCTTTGAAAAAGAAAATTTTTAAGATAAGTCAGCAGACAACAACAAAAGCATGAAAAATTACCCAGCATGCAAGGTGTTGACAATAGTATGTACAGTGAAATACATGTCTTGGGAAAGCATTTAATTGCAAACATGATATAGTTACATTAACGATCTGAACCATTCCAGACCATGATGAAATGTCAGAGAACATTGTACCATGTACTACACTGTTTGACAAGATAAAATCAGTGTAGCTTACCTGTAAGGCAACATCATTACATCCCCCAATCTGTCTGTCATTCAACACAAGAAGGTGAATATTTGTCCTGGGGATAAACTCTAGTTTATATTGTAGACACTGATCAGTATTAGTTGTATCAGAGCTTTGTACTTGGTCTAGGGAGAAAGTCATCTTATGATAGCCATCAGAAAAACCAGTACACCAGTTCACCTGAAACAAAATCATATGGGGCTTCACGCGAGAAAACCTCACTTTGCTGCATGTGAACAACAAGGGCCGGACCAGCGTGCACATCCTAGCAGTCTGATCAGCACCTTTATCATTCCCTAGTCTGGTAAGTATAGTTGTCAAACTTGCTTGATTCAATATCTTAGCCAGTCTCTGTAGCTGAGCAGGCTGGTCTGAGCCTAACTTGCTTGATTCAATATTTTAGCCAGTCTCTGTAGCTGAGCAGGCTGGTCTGAGCCTAACTTGGTCAGAAACCCTCAACTCAGGGCTTCTCTTGCCGAGGTCCAAATTTTTCCAGGTCAGACCCATGTCGAACCCTGTAGAGGCTTTACTTGCCTGCTGATCACACAGCAAAGACACTGATCAGACCCATGTCGAACCCTTTAGAGGCTTTACTTGCCTGCTGATCACACAGCAAAGACACTGATCAGACCCATGTCGAACCCTTTAGAGGCTTTACTTGCCTGCTGATCACACAGCAAAGACACTGATCAGACCCATGTCGAACCCTGTAGAGGCTTTACTTGCCGGTTGAGCACACAGCAAAAACGCTGATCAGACCCATGTCGAACCCTGTAAGGGCTTTACTTGCCCACTGAGCACACAGCAAAGACACTCATCAGTTCCATGTCGAACCCTGTAGGGGCTTTACTTGCCCACTGAGCACACAGCAAAGACACTGATCAGACCCATGTCGAACCCTGTAAAGCCTCTACTGAAGCCAAGCTGAACCTTCTGATCAATTTTGGTAGAGGGCAGCATGAGGACCATTTTTGTGAAATTATTTTGATTTTGGACCAGCGGTTCAGGAGATTTCACTTGAAGATATTTCTTATCTATAGCTTTGCCAACCCCTTGCTCGGCAGAGGAAACCCATTTGTGCAATTTTGGTAGAGGGCATCATGAGGAACATTTCTGTGAAATTATTTTAAATTTGGACCAGTGGTTCAGTAGATGTCATTTTGAGACATTTCTTATCTAGAGCTCTGGCCACCCCTGTATTAAGACGAGCAAAACCCTTTGTGCAATTTTGGTAGAAGCCATCATGAGGAACAATTCCGTGAAATTATTTTGAATATGAACCAGTGGTTCAGGAGGAAATGTCATATAAAGTTATTTCTTATCAATAGCTCTGGCAACCCCTTTGTTCTGTAGAGTGGAACCATTTGTGCAATTTTGGTAGAAGGCATCATGAGGAGCAATTCTGTTATATTATTTTGAATCTGGACAAGTGGTTCAGGAGATGTTGTTTAAAATTATTTCTGACCTGGAGCTCTGGTTTCCCCCTCAGTGGAGTAGTACCCTTTTGTGCAATTTTGGCAGAGGGTATTATGAAGAAAATTCTGATAAATTGTTTTGAATTTGGACCAGTGGTTCAGGAGGAGATGTCTTTTAAAGATTTCTTATCTGGAGCTCTGGTAGCCCTCCTGTTCAGTTTTGTTTGTTTGATTTGATTCTTTACATCCACTCAACAATCTTTCAGTTATGCGGGACGGGTCTTCCTGGGTTGAACCAGTACTAAGCTAGGATAAATGTGTCTTGCTCAAGGACCACAACGCAGTGATGCCGGTGAGGCTCAAACCCGCGGCCCTTCGGTCTCGAGTCAAGCACTCTACCACTGAGCCACTGCGCTCCCCTTCCTCCTGTTCAGTGGAACGAACCATTAGTGCAATTTTGAGAAATTATTATGAATTTGGACCAGTGGTTCAGGAGAAGGTGTCATTTAAAAGATTTCTTATCTGGAGCTCTGGTAGCCCTCTTGTTCAGTGGATCGTTTTGAAGATAAATTTCGGACATTTCAAAGTGCCATGGTGACCTTGAAAATAAGGTCAATGTCACCAAAATATAATCAACTCATTCCCCCTCCCAACGATGTATATATGCAAGTTTGGTCAAAATCCATCAAAGGGTTCAGAAGATAATGCATGGAAAAGAAGCTACACCAACGCCGACCGGATCCTCACCAAAAACAATATATCCCCCAACCCTTTGTGTTTAGGGGACATAATTCACTGAATCATGAAATATAGGTCACAGTGGTTCATCTTAAGGTAAAAGGTCTGGTCATATGAATAATCATGCCAAAATATCTTGTTCAAACAAATAAAACCTTCAACATAAAAGGCAAAATCACCGAACCATGAAATATCGGTCACAATGATCTCTATCTAAGTTGAAGTTGACAATCATCTCTTGTGACGGATATCCAATCATACTGAACAATTATCAAAGACTGTCATGTTAAAGAGACTAAGTCTGCAACTATGAACATTTTTCGATTTTTTTTTTCTTTTTAAATCATTTGTAAAAGTAGAATTACGTTACGCTTTCACAATAAATATGTTCACTGGAGCTGAAAACTGCACGGAAAAGTGAATTATCTTATAAAACAGGTGTGTTTTTCTTGTGTTGGTAATTATTTACGTCCCTCCAATAATTATAGACAGTTAATTTTAACATAAATGCTGTTGTTTTGATATTGATAATTTGTTTAGATTGACGAAATTGGTAAAATGTATACATGAATTTTAGGGGTTTTTTTACTGTGTTCTTGAAAAATAGAAACATTAGTTCAAAAATTATAAGATCAAACGTTACAGACTATGCAGCTTTAAAACATCCAATAGTCTTCAAGATACAAGACAAAACCACTAAAACATTCATCCAATTTAAGTCTATGGGATATTTTGAAGTAGCCCAAGGGCAGTTAAATAACTAGTTGGTGGTCTGATCAAGCCCAAACGCAACTGGTTCAAGATGATTATCTGATGGTTTCATAAAGATACAAATAAAATTAAATGGACTATGACTGGTACAATGTCAAATATGGATATTTTAGTTCTCAAGAACAGATAACTCCATACTCAGTAATCCCATCTTGCCCAAATTCAAACTAGATTGAGATTTTACAACTGTCCTAAGTATCTGTATTTTTATAAAGTTACAATAAAAAGTAAATCGTTATGCCTGGAATAAAGTTAAATATGGGTTTTCCTAGCACTCAAGTGCAAGGAACAATACGACAATTTGCACAATATCAAGTTTCTAAAAGAAATAAAGCTGGTATGCCCTTAAAATTCCATATTCTTTTTATATGTAAATTTCATATGTATAGATAAATTGCATATTCAAAGGTTAATTGCATATATCAAGGTAAATTCCATATTGTAGTATCAGTATGCATCAGAATTTAATCCCAGAGAGGAGACGGCGGGGATACAAGGGGAATTAGACTGCAAACAAATCCCAACCCCAGGGAATTAGAATCAACACCCAAACCCTGGAGTGGGAGATTAGATATTTCATCTGGAATTTCAAAATTAAATTTTATAACAAATTTGATGGCCTGTTCAAAGATTTTAGACACCACATATTTACTGAAGAGTATGGAATTAGACCCCATTTTTTTAAAATTCAATGTCTAATTCCCCATGGGTATCCCTCCGCTCCGCATCTGGGAGAAATCAATGACAGGTGCATGAATCCATATTCAAAGGTTAATTTCATTTTCAAAGGTAAAATCCATATTATAGGTAAATTCCATATTTATACATATCCCGTATCCAAAGGTAAATTCCATTTGATATGTATGTAAATTCTTTATTTATAGGTAAATTGCAAATTCAAAGGTAAAATCCATATTTATAGTTAACTTCCATATAAGGTAAATTGCATATTTAAAGGTAAATTCCAAATAAAAAAATATGTTTATACCTTCATTTTCCCTTCTTTCCTAAGTCTGTCAGCCAACCAAGGATAAACAGTGGTTATATGCCTGTCTTTGGTCTTTTCCAGAAACGAATCTATTATGATACTGAAATTAACAACATAATATTATGTAACATAGCTGACCTAAAAAGGCAAATTTGTCTTTTTTTTATTTTCTGCATGAAGGTAATTTTAGAGAAAGAGTTTCTCACAACATAAAAATTTCATTCCTCCGACCTCTATGCCCATGCACGTTTGGTATTCACAGCACAAATCTAAAGCCTGTCAAATATGTACAACCTTTGTTTTAGTATCAATATGCTAAGTACTGTACTGGTAAAAATAGTCGTCAAAATTTCACATATTAACCCCACCCCAGAGGTCAATGTATGTATAAGGTCCTAAATTCTGCTTTAATATAGTTTTCCTCGTTCTACATCCTATGGAGTCTATATCTCTCAACTCATTCGTTTTGCTAGAGCATCTAGCTATGTTACTGACTTCAACACTCGCAATAAATTGTTAACTCAGAAACTTCTTAAACAGGGCTATCGGTATCATAAACTTCGCAAAACATTTTCAAAATTTTATAGACGATACTATGATTTGATTTCTAAATTCCAAGTTGGACTTAAATCTCTCTTGCGCCAAGGACTTTCGGAACCTGATTTCTATGGTGACTTGGTGTATAAGTTGAAGAAAATTGTTGGCTCTAATAATTTTTCAGCGCAGTTCATTAAAATAATTTCCCATTATAAAAAGATTGGCTATAACATTAATGTATTGCAACAGACTGCATGCTTGGTAGTCAACCCAATCACGGTTGGCAACTTTGCTTTCCTCTTTAATTGCACGCCAGTGGGTCGGACTTCAGACTCTATGATGGTTCCGACTTAAAGACTTATCTATTGATGAGATGGTAGGGGCCTGATGCTTTGGCTGTTTGTCGGGCCCACCGGGGTTTACCTGTTGGATTTCTTTTGCTCCGTTATTCAGTTTAATTTACTGTTGAGTCCTTATCCTTGCTTTATCTCCTTGTTATATCTTGATTTATATGTTTTAGGAGATGATGCATTGATAAGTTAGGGGTCTTTCATGCAAACCAAATATTTATGTGTCTTGATCCACATCTGAATTAAGGGTGAGGTTGGCGCCGTTAAACCGGTTTAAGCCCTCCAGTAAAATATTTTACTGACCGTTCCAAGGCGGTACTTCTTTTGTGGATCTTTTATGTTTTTGTTCTGTCTTGTGTTTGCTATGTTTTGTGCGCGTCTGTTTATATGTGCTTTGTGGTCACCTGCTGGGAAAGGGCTGACCTCTTGGCTCTCGTTTGTGGTGTCTTCTGTGAGCTTGTCACTTTCCCATTGGTATCCTGGGTCAGGTGTGGTACTTGATTGTATCGATTCCTGATCTTTGCAACCTTCAGGCCCCCTAGCAGACTCTCATGAAATTAAAGGTTTTTTATAAAGGCTATTTTTGGCAAAATAAAGGTTGTTTCATTGAAATTCTAACAAAAATAAAGAGCAAATTAACATAAAATTTTCTAGCATTTTCATCGGATCCCAATCTTTTAAACCCATGTTACATGTATGATAGTTGAAGGTATGAAAGTGGTGCAACAAACCATTAGCCAAAAAATGTATAGCCCATTAATCACAAATTAATAGAAAATCACTACTACAAAAGGCTTGTGTGTGAGCAGTGTTTAATTGACAAAATAAATCACTTAATTTCTTTAAATCACAAATTTTGTAATCTGGAAGGGGGTACGGAGGTCCTCCCCCGAAAAATTTTGAAAACCAAGAAAGCAGGAGAAGCCATCTCTGGTCATTTTTAAGGACAATTTTACTTTCAGAAAATGAACATTTTCAGAGGATATTGCTCCCATTTATTGTATGCTCTTTTTTAAATATAAAATTTAGTCAGATATGCATATTGTCTGTATTAGTCTTGGGGTGTAGATAACACTATTTAGATTTGACAACCTTAGACAATGACACTTGAAAATCAGGACACTATTCAGAAGTCAAATAACCCAATAGATGATATCCATTAATATTCATGGTGCAAGTATTGCAGGTGGTACATTTTAGGGTGTCCAATCTAATGTTTGGAGTTTTGCAGGTTCTATTCCCAGGTCGGGCACATTCTTTCACTAGTTGTCAGTTAGCCTTACTAGTGAAAGATGAGCACTGAGCACTTGTAAAAGGATGAGCACTGAGCACTTGTAAAAGGATGGGTTAAGCCACCCTAGGAAAAGGGTGGTTAGGATCAATTAGCAATGCAGACATTACCTCAGCTGTTTTTGAATGGATGTAAAGCAAGAAATCAACCCAAAAGCATTTATATTTACCTCACCTCACTCTTTTTTTTTTATTGCTACCTAATCTGAAGCATCAGAAAATTTGATAATAACAGGTAGATATAGACTCAATGGTCTCTTTCTGAAAAGCTCAAGATGTCACAGAGATTACTTGTCAACATACGTATGGTCTATTTCTTATGTTCAAACTGATCTTGCAAAATTAAAAGGTTTATTAATTAAAATAAAGGTTATTAAAGGTTTTTCAGCCAAATTAAAGGCTTTAAAGGATTACAACCAAATTAAAGGTTTCTAAAGGTTTTAAAGGTTCCACTAGGGGGCCTGAACCTTATTACTTACAGTACTTTTAACACGTATCCCACCACAATTTTTTTTCATAAAATTTGGCCTCTATATTCATTTGGAATAGTGGTGCCATTGATGTTTTTTTTAATACAAAGATGATGTCATTGGAAAAGACCTTTCAGCATCACAATCTTGTTAAGATGAGTTTGATAGCTTCTTTTTAATGCTTTTTGGAGCGTTTTTTTTCTAAAACCCTTCTAATGGTATCTCTCCATACCACAAGCTTACCCTTGTTTAACAGTGATGACCTTTATGCAAACAACCTTTATTCTGCGCGGGACATTACCAATGGTGATAGCTTGTAAGTTTTTTTTGTGGTTTTTTGGCACAACAATTATAACAATAGTCCAGAAAGCATTGTTGTGCTTTAAAACCTGATATTTTAAGGACCACTAGTGCTTAAATAGGAAAATATGTTAATTTGAAAGACAATACGAGAGGGTCTCAACGGAGTACCTCAGAAATTATTAAAATTTTGGCTAAACAAGGGCAAAAATCGGTAAAAGGTAAATACCTTAATGCATAATGCGCTAATCTGTAAACTTGGCATTCAAAATAGGCAAAAATCAGCCAAAATTCGAAAATCCCATGGGGACCCTCATTCATACAGCAGCCTAGAAAAACATTGCAACCATGTCATGAGAAAACGGCTTTAGTTGTACATGACTGTAAATCATTTACAAACAACAAATATGGCACCTGTCAGCCAGCGCAATACAATGTAGCAGGATTTATTTTGCATCCTGTTTATTTGCATTCTCAAAGGAGGCAGACAAAACTATTTTTTACTACTTTTCCTGCCATTGTCGCTAACCTCCAAGACATGCTTTCTTTAGAAAAAGCTCATGTTTTATAATTGTATTCTTTTTCAAGGGATGTAACGCAATATAAACCAGGCCACACATTGTCCCTTAAAATATAGAAATTACACAAGAGTAATAGCGACCGGAGTATACAATCCGTGATCCAACACCAAAGGAATTTAAAAAGCTCACATTTTTTCTGCTCAAAGGATTGCCAGAAATTGTTCCACCCAGTGATCTCAGTGCTTTGATTATACATACTCAGCAAATGTATTGCATGCAGCCATGGATCCTAAATAGCGGGAGGCTACCTGTTTGAACAGCGACGACTGGCTAGTCTATGCTTAATGCTACCAAAAAGGCTGTTATTAGGCTTTGCAGTGTTCATTGCTAATGACTTTTGGAAAATGAAAGCTGATCCAATTTATTAATAATATCAGGATGAAAATCAGACGACAAAGAAATCCTAATAATCGAATACCCCTTTTGTATAAATCCAATTTTCAGAAAGAAGGAAAATTCCCAAATGTCATTATTAGCTCTACAATGGACTATTCCAACTTGCTAATGCCCGCGATCTTTCAATATCTGACAGAAACTATAATAGATGTGTGGTTAAACAAGTATTAGCATTGTTTATGCAAACGATGGCCATTCTTGAGAGTGCTTCAACTGTGTTTAAAGACATATGCTGCTAAATCCCATGCATACCATTTTTGCATCGGAAACCTCAGAAATTAATTGATAATGTTAATGTCCCCTGTCTTTTGACCATTTACGAATTCAGATCAGCACAGTGTTCTTATGTCAGATTGACGTTCCGACATTAATCTAGTTAATAAAATGTGTTTGTAATATGTGTCTTAGTACCTAAAGAGGTAGTCAACCGAAAGTAAGCGTCATACACAATTTCAAAGTTCTAAGTCTTGTCACTGATATGAAAGTGACCGAAATGGGATCATCTATTCTACATGTACGATTATTGCGAGCCGGGAACAACCTGACCTCCTGGCCTAGTGATTACTGCCGATGGAATTCGACCGTGGACATTGAGTCTGAGCGACGATGTCAAGTCAATATGTCAATAAAATGATTCAGTCACATGCTAGATGTACAGAGTTGATTCTAAGATTTGTCAAGAAGGGGTCAACTCCCCTCCTGTGTTCCCAAAAAGGGGCCAACCTGCAAATCAATGGGTAATGGTGTTTTTCTAAAAAAAAAATGCTGACCAGCCCTTCACCCCTTAAAAAAAACTAAGTCCACACCTAAAAAAAATCGAGCAGGGGTCGTCTTTAGGCGCTGGCCTGTTCTGTTCACCCCCTCAACCACAATAACCCTGGCCTTCAAAAGTGTTGGACAAAGACAGAGGGAGTAGAGTGGGAGGGGTGTCTGATTTGAATATAAACAAATGTAATCAGAGCACCCTCTTCTCCAGAATGATAGATTTTTGGAAAATAGATTACTAAATGACACATACCGACCATGGTTGGTAGCAAACAATTTAATATTCCTCAGGATATGGTACAGATTTCCCTGCCAGGTCATTCACCGTCTCTGTACTCAAATTTTTTTCTTTATTTTCTGTAGGCCAACGAGGTACAACGTCAACGATTTATAAGTCTGCAGTTTGAGGTTCCTGTATGCCTGTTTGCACACTGTCATTATCCTTTTTCTGCATTTCATTTCGCAAATAAGACAGCCATTTTTGTAAAAACGAAAGTATAAATGATCAATTCAGCGTCAATCAATAGAAATTAAGTCTCGTCAGAAGACGAGATCAGCAGAAATTAATGAAATTAAACGAATGGAATAGAATAAAGGGACCCATATAAAAACAGAAGAACCAAAAATACGCATAGGATTACTGGAATTGCGCCAAATCTCAGCATTTTGTGAAAGTAGCCACGCAGGGAACTTGAAATTTGGGGCCAATACTGCCAAAAAAGCGTAATTATCACATTCCCACAGACTAGAATCAGCTCTGATGTAGATTGGTTTGTTCTCTCCCCACCTACTGTGTAAAAGTTATTAACCGCGGCGCTTCGAACTGTCTGGGTGACAAGACAGGAAAGCAAACTACCTGTGTGTAATATATGCAACACGTCATGCAGTGCTCTATTTTGGGGACTTGTGGTGTCAAATAGACAGAAATTTCGAACTGTCTCGGTGACATAATCTCTTAATAGTCGGCAAATAGATTTGTCAGTTTTAACTTTGCCTGCTGGAGCTAATTACCCTTGCATACAATCTTAACAGATCAGTTTGTCCGGAAACTGGCGGAAAGTGACACAAAAAGATTGCCCTCAATAACCCTTGCAAACAGTTTGAACCTAGATCAGACCCGACCAAAGGTCTGTAGCTGTCTGGTGATGTTCCTAAAATAGTCTAAATATATTGACAAAACTATGCAATCTTATCCAGCATGCAAAGAGTTACTAGTTTCTATAAATAATAATGCAACATAATAAGTTCATTTCAAATCATGTCAGTGTCAAAAATCTTTTTATCTGGAGCTTGAAAAGGCTTTGAAATTAATACCTCTTTGATCTTAACCCTTAAAATGCAGATCATGACAAATATCGCACTGTACACTTTTGTGATGTATTGCTTGAATTTCAGGGAGAAAATATAGACATTGATATTTCATATGGATCATCTACCAGCAGACTATTCAAATGAAATATTGTTCCTTATTTGATTCCCAAGACAGCAAAAAACTCTAAAAGTGTTGTCTGTTTTTGTGGACATCTTTATAATCGTGTGGTCTTTCTACACAGACCCAGGAAAGAAGCTTAATTGGATACATGACAAGGCTATATGCTGCGGAATATACGAGGCAGTATGCTACCCAACACGGAGCCTGATATTGTGTGATCTATGACACGCCAATATCTATTTTCGGACCTTTCCCTGTACACACAGGTAGGCGTTGCTTTCTTTTGCGGTTGAATATTTTGATTCCAATCAGGATCGACCATGTGACTTTGTGATGAGCTGCTGACAATCATTGTGATTGCGCTCCTGAATTGGTTTGTCCACGGTCGTGTTCCAACGGCAGTACATGTAGCATGTCAGTCTATGGACCTAGAGGACCAGGGTCGATTCCCCCAGTATGCACCTATTTTTCAGTGTATTTTTTTCTTCCTTTTTTAGCATTTGAACACTGAATTACTTCATACTAGTTATATGGAATTAAATTACAAAAAAATCACTCCTAACGTTTTAAATTGAATTATGTACGAAATCTGTGTGGGTGGGGTTAAAGTGCTAAGTTCATGAAAATCAGCCCTGTCACAGAAATGCAAAGTAAGTAAAAATGTTTTAAAATGGCTTTTTTATTGAGAAAAATTGAAATTTTATCTGCCTAGTGCTTGAATTGTGTAAACTATGGGTTTCTAAAGACAATAACCCTCTTTATAATTTTTGCGATAAAAGTAACGTCATTTACGTTGCAATGTAACGTCAGAGACATCACTAATTTTGGTTAACAGTTTCAGTGACTAGCACCCCGAATCGTACAAACAATGTATTATAAACCTTTAACAGTCTATTGAGACACCCGCCAACCCTCTAAAATGTTCATAATTGTTTGGGGCTTAATGTATTTTCCATCAATTTTAATCATATCACTGTATCCTTGTACAACGTATCCTATAATGCTGTTTATAGACATGCTTTTCACAATGGGTTTATCCGTACCAATAACTATGAAAAAAAAACATACAAAATTAAGCAACCGTTATTGTAGGTGACATGTCGTCATGACCTAATATTCATTCCTATAATGTTGCATTGACGGTTATTAAGTTATGGCTCATATAAGAATTTTGGGGAAAAAATTAATCATAGAGCTAAACAAGAGGGCCCTGGATTGCTCACCTGAGTCCTAGCACATGAGAAGTGATGTATTGGCCTGTGGCTACCAGTATGAAATGTCCAGGCGTCAAATGCCCGTCAAACAGGCATTGTACGCCTGGTTTTAGGTTGAAATGTTTATTTGCCAGGTGTAAAAGAGACGAAGGCGTCCTTTTCTAAAATTGACTCCTGCTTGTGAGGCGTCAAAACAAAACACGACACCTGGACAGGAGGTGTCATTTGTATCAATAGTTGTCATTTCAAACTTAAACTTTTCAAGAAGAAGTCAATTTGGACTTAGCCAATTTCTGCTGGCATCAGACTGTCATATCAAACTTAAAATTTTTGTTGAGGCGTCATTTTCATACTTATTTTTTCAAAAGGCATCAATTTGGATGGCCATATTCTGAAGGCATCAGCAACCAAGCTGTTGTGGTTCATCAAGTTGAGGCATCTGTTAGAAAGTGTTTTTTTTTGTGCACTAAATTCTTGTTTTTATTTTGCTCTTAATACAAGTTTGTGCGAACAAACAGTGGCGACCCTGATCCAGTGTCACATTTTGTTTCATATGATCTCGGTCTGCACTGTGTACCTGTTTCAGTATGTACCTATTTCAGGTTTTCCTGACAACAATTGGTTAAAATTATTGAATTTTAAACAATTTGACAGAAATGTTCCTTGTAATGCCTACAACCAAAATTACACAAACTATTCTGTTCTGCTGAAAAAAGTAGAGCCAGACTGGCAGAGCAGGCCAGCTTCATTTTGTAAACCTAGAAATATTATGGAGGACTGAGGTGAGCAGTCCGGGGCCCAGGGTCCTCTGGTTTTGTAAAGTCAGTCCGTAACATCTCACTACCAGAAAGCTGAATTTGGCTTGATTCCTGGCATTCTTCTTAAACTTTGTCTCCCTTCAACCCACAAGCATTATTGAGTTAAAGATCAGCTTTGTTAACCACTAGTGGCCTCTGCAGGGTAGTGGGTACTAGAGCTGCTCCAGCATTGTCAGGAATGGTGCTTTTCATTTTGTGACTTAACGCCCATCATTATACCAAATGACGCCCTTCGTCATATGAAACGATGCCCGTCATTTTTAGGATTTGAACAGTTAGGAAGTTATGGTGTGTACAAGAATTTTTAACATAACTTGGAAACTAAGAAAGTGGGAATGATCGGGACATGTTGGACATGCAAGACATGTTGTCTTGACCTAATATTAAATTGCATTAAGATATCCTGAATGGTTACCGAGTTATAGAGTATACAATAATGTTTGCGGACAGACGGAGAGCGCCATGTCATAATATGACTGTTTTTTTCCAAAACGGACAGATGAAAAGCTAAAATAGCTTTTACACACTGTAATCGCCTAGTCTAAGTCAAGGGCAGTTACTGAAGTGTTATTGAGTCAATTCTGATGATACTTCTAGGACACTGACCCTCCATGGTACTTATCATTTATATCCAGATCGCATCAAATATGACAAATAGGTACAGAGGTTCTGTACAGACAACAGACAACACCAAAACAATTTCCTCCTCCTGCTCCACCATGGCATAATATTATAAAAATGTAAAAATTCCCTTTTCTTTCAGCCATATATGAGGGCAACAACACAATCTAAAGTGAATGTGGAAAACTCACTTAAGTGAATGGAAAACTCACCCTTTGTCATCTACTATATGACATATCTTGTCTTTCTTGTAGCAATCTGTTGCCTGCAGAGAAAAAAGCAACATATAGCTATATATCCATTGAAGAAAATAATCTTATTTAAAACCAATTTTCAATCAAGATTTGAAAGTTATTTTTCTGCGTTTCACTGAGGTATGAAATGTCGAGAAAATATAATTAGATGTAATTTTCTCAACATTTCATACCTCAGTGAAACGCAGAAAAATAACTTTCTATTCTTATAATTACAACTTCTTTCGTTATTCTTTCTCCTAAGTATTTTTAATTATGTTTTCCTAAAAATTATGTTTCCATTTAATAATGTTTCGTGCATTTAGACCATGATGTGCACTTTGACGCGTATGTAGACGTTACAACGTTAAAAAAAACAAGATGGTGACAAGATCGCAATAGACAGCTGATCGACATGAATACTGTTAATTTAAGCGTCATATGTAAATTCATCTTTGCTATTCAACCTGAAAATATCTGTGTAAGTGTAAAGTAAAGTATAAGTAGTTGCCGACTGTCCATTTATCTTCATAAGAGCATTGCACAGTATCCAAAAGAAGTACTGCCCATTGAATATCCCCGCCCTTCATGAATACGAAGTTCATTGAAAAATGATATGCAGGTCAATACGATCAATCAGATTAAAGGATCTCAATAAATGTTATGACAGTTGTAATTATTTGGGAATGACTAGATAAATCAAATGTTTCTAATTGGTCACTTCTTAAACTCATTATTTCTGACCAAGCTCTAATAACATTGATATAAATTTTGGCCTAAATATGTGCAGCTAAATGGGCAAAAATTTAGTGGTCTTTCAGAAAAGTTGACTTTCGATCCACAGTTTTTTTTTGTTAAAAGTGCAAAAATATGCTTTTTGAAATAAAATGGTTTTGAGTGAAGTTTTATATCAAATTAAAGTGCAATGGGTAATGAACTGGTCTGCCCGACTTAAAAAAACACCAAGCACTTGAAATTTGGACTAAAGTAGAATTTTTACGCATTTTTTAAAATTAGTAACTTGTGCTAAAATTGTTGTATGCATTTTATTTTATCTGAACAAGATAGTAAAAAAAGAATAGAACTTGATTCGTCCATTTTGTGATGACAAACATTTCACTGCTGCTGCGCATTTCCGGTTTGAATGTAAAACTATAAAAGTCAATTTGATGGTTTTTTGCACTATTTTTTTATTAGAACAATGAAGTCTAGTAGTAATGAATAATTGCAGAAATTTTTAATACCATGTCACAGATAACAAGGTGTACAGAACAGTGCGAACTTCCTATGTAAATTGCATGCATAAAGCTGAATTTCTATGATTTAGCTGCTGGTAGTGTTTGTCTTCATGATATTACATTACAGAAAAGATGAGCCTGATTGAAGCAAATCATTTGAAGCTTGTTCGACTTTAATCACAGCAGTCAGAAACATCTTCAAACAAACAAAAATACAAATGGATGACGTCTCTGTAAAAATTTCATATTGTAGAAAAATTAGGGTACCTTTCCTCTAGCATCGTCTGTGCAAGAAGTACCAGTCATTTTTAAATGAAATGACCTGCAAAGTTTTGGCAAAGCCTTGGTTTATTTATAGAAGCATAAATTTTGCATAACAGAATCTTACTTTCAAAACTAGTGTAAACATGTAAGGTGACCAATTAGAAATTTTGCTTAGTGTATATATGTATCATATATGAGGGCATCGTGGAAGATTAGCATCATTTTTGCTAAATGTTGTCACCCTCACTAAATTAAGTCTTTGCTGACTCACCTACCTACTTACTAGAGCAAAAAGTGCCACAAGGTGATGAAATTTACTGCAATAAGGTATGACAAAATCTGTTAGTAAGATGCTCTAGAAAGGCAGATGATGATAGTGAATCAATATGCAGGTAGATTATCCTTGATCAAAACAGCAACCCCAATAACAATCAACTTTACAAACATTTGAAACTGTATTTCAGGTATAAACACAGTGTGACAGCTAACTTACTACCATGTTTGCCATCTAGAAACTGCCTAACAACTATTTTTTAACAGAGACTTTAAAATCCCTACATTTCTGGCAGCCATGTTTTTCCCTATCATCCATGTGGTCATGACATCATCGAGTCTCGTGACGTGAAATTTCAATGAAATTACTGAAAATTCACAAAATTTAATTGAAATTTCAGTGAAATTTTACTGAAATTTCAATGATTTTAAAGTAACTGTATAGTAATGATGCTGCTTAATCTAGTGATCATGCTGCTTGATATAATCAAATTTATTTTAAAAAATGACAAAGATTGTCTTGCATGTCCTCCATTCTTCATCTAGATTATTTTTCCCGAAGCATTAACAGTAAATATATACTAGAGGACTTTGAAAACACATCACCATATTTTTGCACTTTTCTTGCACACCATATATACGATTGAAAAGTTACTCGCGGGTTTTAATGTGCAGCCCAGAATTGGTATGAATCAGTCGAAAATTTGACTGCACTATCACGAGACACTGCTGATGACGTCACATGGGTACATATAGCATCCAGCACCTTTCTGCACAGTTAAATGAAGCTTTTTGGTTAGTTTTATGTTTAAACTGTGGCGAGTATGATACCAAGCCACCAAAAGAGTTTATAGACTTTTCCTAATTATAATCAATTGACAACTTCAATATTTCGAAAATAAACGTCAAATTTGAACATCAATTTATAGCTCCTTTTAAAAAAAAATCTCCATTTGTTACCTTTATGCACGCTTTCATTACTGATATTGACTACATACACTGGCAGTCATGTGGGGAAGACGTTTTGATGTAAATCATGGCAGGAGGTCTGCTGTCATGTCATCGAGAACGTCTTAAAAAATACGTTAACGTCACTTGCACAATACAAAAGACATGTGATACAATAGTAATTTATGCATAATCTGACATTTGTGTATGCCCTTAGCATCTTCCAATACAACCGGACGTAAAAAAATCGAAACTTTGAAAGGCCCAAGACGTTGAATTTTATTACTAGACTATAGTAATCAGGGTGGGTGGGGTATGTCAGTATTTTTAAAGGGGTGATATTTTGAGCATACCAAACTGTCAATTAATTTCTAATCGTTTAATGATGAATGTGCAATCGTGCAAGACACAAAGGACGCAATTCTGTTGAGTCAGGAATCAAAACTAACGCGTGTTAACTTGCAGCTGAATTTGTGTCCTTCAAAATTGACCACCCCTGCCTTAAAACGAATACTTTTTCAATACCTTAAAGTAAATTTACAACCATGAATTTTCTAGGACATACTACAAGATGGTCAGACTATGATATGCAATAACAATTATCTCGCTGACATTCTCAGGGCTTGTGAAATAAAGGATTCAATTTGGGTGACACGTTTTCAAAGTCCTTAAGTATATAATGATATTGTTTTTTTTGTGTGTTTGATTTGATTCTTTACGTCCCATCAACAATCTTTCAGTTTTAAAGGGACAGGTCTTCCTGGGTTAAACCTGTACTAAGCTAGGATTAATGTTCTTGCTGAAGGACACAACACAGTGACACCGGTGAGGCTGGATCCTGCCGCCCCTCAGTCTTGAGTCAAGCACTCTACCACTAGGCCACTGCGCTCCCTATACTGCTATTGTAAGAAATATAAGACATATAAGTAACAGCTTCAGGTATTAAAATAAACTGAATGGCATAAACACATTAAGGGCAATTGCGGGAAATACTTCCCACATTAAGATCTTTTTTATTCTTTGCATACAGTTTGTTTTATGTGTGGACTGTCGAATTATGAAATAAAAAGGATATGTCACCATGCTCGATTTTTCATAATCTGACATGGAAGTTTTCAGCATTTTACCAATTTTCTGAAAAAAACCCAAGTCCTTAATATTAAGTTAAAACAGTTGTAATGGCCATCCAGCTTCTTTATTTTAATTTTAATTATTACTCATGACATCAAGCTTTATAGAAAAGTGAAAATTTATTTGTTTTCCCAAGCCATGACAAGATACTGAATGATATATTTTGGTAATTCCCCCCAAAATAGGAATACGATTATTAGATTAAATTGTATATTAAAAATCTGGCATTAACAATCTCAAAGTTTTTTGTGTTTTTTTCATAGACTTTTATATAACCTTTTAGAAAAAAGAATAAAAATTGGGGGTCACCAGACTAATTCTCTTTCAGGAGAGCAAAATTTACCCCTACCCCCACATATTTTGAGGATAATTCGATATAAAACACTATGGAGTGTACTTTTAAAAAATCTGGCATTAACAATCTGAAAGTTTTGTTCTTATTTCATAGACTTTCATATAAACTTAAAGAAAAAAGAATAAAAATTTGGGGGTCACCTGACTAATTTTCTTTCAGGAGAGCAAAATTTACCCCTACCCCCACATATTATGAGGATAATTCAATATAAAACGTTATGGAGTGTACTTTTAAAAATCTGGCATTAACAATCTCAAAGTTTTATTTTATTCCATAGACTTTTATATAACCTTTTAGAAAAACAAATAAAAAATGGGGGTCGCCAGACTAATTTTCGTTCAGGAGAGCAAAATTTACCCCTACCCCCACATATTTTGAGGATAATTCAATATAAAACGTTATGGAGTGTACTTTTAAAAATCTGGCATTAACAATATCAAAGTTTTGATTTTATTTCATAGACTTTTATATAACCATTTAGAAAACGAATAAAAAATGGGGGTCACCAGACTAATTTTCGTTTAGGAGAGCAAAATTTACCCCTACCCCCACATATTTTGAGGCTAATTCAATATAAAACGTTATGGAGTGTACTTTTTGTCATTTATGTCAATTTATATTTCTGTTTGGAAGTAATTCATTATTATAAAGCTGAAAAAAAAGAAGAAAAAAAAGTTTAATAGGTGCCCTTCCAGGAATCGATCCTGGTCCACTGGTTTAAGAGTCTGACGCGCTAGCCACTCGGCTACAAGGTCAGATTGTGCGCCCCCCAAATTAACCATATATATTGGACACACAATCCCAATACCAGCCATATACGTATTCGCATACACAGTTTAAACTTGATATTGTATATTGTTTGAATTCGCCAGATCTATTTTTATCAGTGTTTGGTACTGAGACGATCACTTATAATAACGGGTCAATAGATATTTTGGACACATTTAAGTTACTTTATTTTGTCCAGAAAATGGGGAAATATCCACCAGACGTAAACGTATCTGAAACCTGTATTGATGCGAATTTGAAAATGGTCGAAAGGCGGGAGCCAGACAACTTTCCCCGTTTCCCGCCGCAGGAATGATGCGCGTGGACAACACCCGAAATTGCCCTTAATTCAAAATTGCTTAATACATACAGATTTTACATTTGTTTGGAAAAGCAAATCATGTGCATCTAAAATTGCTTGACCTCCAAAATTTCAGATACTGTAGATTCGGAAATATTCGTGAGAACTTAATCTTTGCTAATATTCGCGAATTCTATGCCTTGCCAATTTAAAGTTCTCGCTAATATTGGCTTACTCAGAAGTGAGTTACACTGATCATTGAAGAACTTTGAATATGGCGGAGCGAACGGATACTGAAAAGAGAAAAGGTTGCCTTAAAGTCTATCACTATCCACAATTCTGTCACTGTAAGATGAAACAATATTTGTGTATTTATTTGTGTTTCAGTAAAAGAAATAAAACTCTGACCAGTGTGGTTTACAGGTCAAGTTAAACTGTTATTTAACATGAAAAGATTACGCAAATCAAGGTCATTTAAGTGAGCATCCACCGTTACACAATAGACATTTTGTGATACCACACAATAGTGTTGAATTGATGGCTTGGACAAGCGAAAGATAATAGATCAATTACGCTAAAAATACCTGATCATTGATTCAGATATGGACCAGTGATTTCCCTTGTGTGTTCGAAGAGACAATGACTACAATTTGCATGCCTAGTTTCAACCCACAGAAATGTAGACCACACGAATGCTTGCTCAGGAATTCAAAACTTTGCAAATAATTCAGAAATAGAAAATTCGTGAATTAAAGATCACGCGAAAATTTCCACATCTACATTAACTATAATGTGATGACTAACTTCTGACAGAAAACATAATTTGAACAGACTTTAATTTCCTCATAATGCTCATATTGAAATTTCACTGAAATTTCAGTGAATTAATTTCTGTGCCTACCAAAATATCAGTGAAATTTCACTGTTGGAAGACTGGTCACTGGAATTTTAGTGGCTTCAGTGAAAAACACTGAAATTTCAGAGACTTTTTCAGTAGGGATCAGCTGTTATTCAACCATGCCTACTCAAGGTCATGTTCATAAGTGGTAATCACAAGTTTAAGCCTTTGATTCTATGTCCACAAAGCTCTATGTCACAGTTTAAGGTCATGAGTTTGAACCTTTGACTTCCTGCCTTTATGCCTAAAGGATTTTCATTTTAACTTGATTTTTTTCAGTTATGTCATGACGGGTCTTCCTGTGTTGAACCAGTACTAAGCTAGGATTAATGTGTCTTGATCAAGGAAATAACCCAGTGACGCCGATGAGGGTGATATCATTTAAGCTATTTCTATTTTTAGCTCTGGTGGCTATGTTGTTCAGGCAGCTGAGCTTAACATTCTCACCAATTTTGGTAGAAGGCATCATGAGGAACATTTCTGTGAAATTATTTTGAAATTTGAACCAGTGGTTCAGGAGAGGTCAGTTAAAGATATTTATTATCTTTAGCATTGGCCGCCTTTTGTTGAATGCTTTCTAACCATTTGTGCAATTATGGTAGAGGGCATTATGTGGATCATTTCTGTGTAAAATATTGAATTTGGAACAGTGGTTCGAAAGGAAATGAGGTTTAAAGACATTTTTTATCTAGAGCTCAGGTGGCCCATTTGTTCAGCGGAGCAGAACCATTTGTGCAGTTTTGAACCAGGGCTTTGTGAGGAAAAATTCTGTGACCAATGGTTAAGGCAGAGATGTCTTTAAAAATATTTCTTATCTAGAGCTCTGGTGGCTCCTTTGTTCAGCTGAGTGAAATCATTTGTGCAATTTGGTATAGAGCATCATGAGAAACATTTCTGCAAAATTATTTTGAATTTTGACAAATGCAGGAGATGTTGTTAAAAGACATTTCACACCTATCAGCAAAGTAGATGTTGTTTAAAAACATTTCTATCTAGCGCTCTGGCAGCCTCTTTGTGCAGCAGAGCAAAACGATTTGCGCAATTTTGGTAGATAGCATGAGGAACAATTCTGTGAAATTATTTTGAATTTGAACCAGTGGTTCAGGAGGAGATGATGTTTAAAGAGATTTCTTTCCTAGAGCTTTGACGGCCCCTTTGTTCAGTAGAACCATTTGTGCAATTTTGGTAGATGGCATCATGAGGAACAATAATTTTATTCTGTAAAATTATTTTGAATTTGGACCAGTGGTTCAGGAGGAAATGTCGCTTAAAGACATTTTTATCTAGAGCTCTGGCAGCCCCTTTGCTCAGCAGACCTGAACCATTTGTGCAATTTGTGTAGATGGCATCATGAGGAATTATTCTATGAAATTATTTTGAATTTGGACTAGTGGTTCAAGAGGAAATGCCATTCAAAGGTATTTCTTATCTGGAGCTGTGGTAGCCCTTTTGTTCAGGGGAGCTGAACAATTTGTTCAATTTTGGTAGAGGTACTATGAGGAACTATTCTGTAAAATTATTTTGAATTTGGGCCAGAGATTCAGGAGATGTCATTTGAAAAAATTCTTATTTGGAGCTCTGGCGGCCCTCCTGTTTGGTGGAGCCAAACCTTTTATACAATTTTGATAGAGGGCATCATAGGGAAAATTCATGTGAAGTTATATGAAATTTGAACCAGTGGTTAAGGATATGTCTTTAAAGACATTTCTTATCTGGAGCTCTGGAAGCCCTTTTGTTCAGCAGAGCCGAACCATTTGTGCAATTTCGGTAGAGGGTATTACATTGAATCATTTGTGCAATTTTGGTAGAGGGTACTATTAGGAACAATTTGTAAAATTATTTTGTATTTGGGCCAGTGGTTCAGGAGGAGATGTTGTTTAAAAGATTTTTTCTGTAGCTCTGTCGGCCCTCCTGTTTGGTGGAGGAAAATCATTTATGCAATTTTGAAAGAGGGCATCATGGGGAACATTCATGTGAAGTTATATGAAATTTGGACCAGTGGTTCAGGAGGAGATGTCGTTTAAAAAAAAAAAATTGTGGACGACGGACAAACAAAGACCAATCACAAAAGCTAATAAAACAGTATTGCTTTATCACTGTAATTGCCTATTCTTAAGTCAAGACAAGTAATGCAGGTGTTAAAGAATGGTTTTTGACAAGACTATGGTACTTATTATTTATTCAGAGTACATTGAATCTAGAAGACTAACACCTAGCTGGGTACAGAGATATGGATATAGACGAAGCACAGCCACCAAAACTTTATCCCTCCACCTTGGCAGGAGATTAAATTCCTGTGTTAGTAATAAACCTACCCCTTTCAGAAGGAGAGACGATAAGAATCTTGGTGAGACAGTCATTCCAACAACACCTTCAAGCCTCCTGCAAAAACAAGTACAGTACACACATTTTTACTCTGCATGCTGGCGAATTTTTCATGCTTTTTTGTTGTCTGCAGACTTTTATTCAAAAATAACTATTTCAAAAAAAATAATCAGGGTCAAACTATTTTCAGAGGCTATCACTGGATGAAAAAGTCGTTGCTTCCAAAGAAAGAGTTAACAAATTCAGATCTAACTTCCAGTCATTTAAGCTTCTTGTCAGTTAGAAATCTTCCATTCAGTTTGATACAATTAATGTTTGGATGAACCCCCGGGATGAACCGAACTATATTTCTCGGGGTCTCAGATATGAATTTTCAAATTATGTTGGTTAAGCATAGCAGCAAACAGTGCTGATCCTCTTAAGAGACATCTTATCCACAGAAGCCAGTCCAGCTTTACATACACCATCTCGGATATACTATTTAGGTAGCAAAACACTGATACCGTCAGCTGCACATTGATAATATAAGGGGGTAGCTTTCCATTCTGGCTCTAAATACACTTTGTTGTACTTGATATTGTAAATTTTTGTTTCTATGTGCCTGGGAATGTTTGATCATCAATAAAAAGCATTTTCTTGCAGCTCAAAATACTAATTATGGCTAAAGGCAAAAATACGAAAAAGCGACTTGGACAGGAAATGACTCAGAATTCAACTTTCATTTTCATACACACAAACGGGAAGCTGATTATTGAAAAATCTAAGTGGCAGACAGGTATTTAGTTGTTAATGTTTCACATGATCATGATTTAGCAAGCTTTGATCAGCTTGCTCGTGCACACTGTTCAGCAGGACCATCAGACTTGGTTCATTTTGTCGTAAAAATTGTTGTTGAAAAGGCTGGTTCCGAGATGATTTTTATGCTGGTGACTTTCTTCTGGTACATCAATTTTAGTGTTTTATTTCTCTAGAAGCCACAAAATATATCTAATCCTAATTCAGATGGAAGAGTATTGGCTTTTTTGGTTGAAACTGTTTGCAAAAAGAATTTATCTTAATACATCCTTCTGCCGGCTCTGGAGCTGTGGAAGAAGAGTGGTCTACTTATTACTTTGTGGCATACTGTTTACACTGGACTGGCTCCTGTGATCTGATCTGAGTGTTCTACAGTGTTTGTTTATATTTCCTGCCAAGAAAAGGATTAAATAATACTGACCCATAACCTGAATAGTCTATAAGAGCCCTAGACACAATGATCACATCTTGTTTGTTAGCCCAAGATAATCTTCCACGATGATATACAGTTTGGTTTGGGAATGTCAAACTTCTCATATACCTGAAAGTAAATGAGTAAAGTATATACATACGGCCAGCTCAGTACTTACAGTAAATGTTCTAAAATTTTGGACATTCTTTTCAATCTGTTCTAAAATAAAAAAAACATTTGATTATCAGGGCTGGAATTCTCAAAATGCTTGTCAGAGTAGCAGTGAAGACCCTGATTTGACTGCTAGATGAAGATCTGGTGTGTGCTGTTTGTCTAGACATTTTTACCATGCAGCAAGTGCTTTTAATTTGAGAACATCTACCATACTAGCTATATATATATTCAATCTATTAATCCATTGTATAGTAGTGACTCCTAGCAGTGAAGACCCAGATGAAATGCAGGTGCCTGTATGTACAGTGGATTAGCATACTGTTAAAAAGTAATTTGCCATGTGCTTGGCTGCTCATTGATGTAGCATAGACTGGTGTTATGGATGCTACATCCGGGGCTATGTCATTAATTACCAGGTGCCTGTGCATTGGACTAACATATACTAGTGTTATAGAGGTAAAGCCATTTGCCATGTACTGCTCATTTATGTATCATAGACTGGTGTCAGGAACGCTACGTCATTAATTACCAGGTGCCTGTCTGTGCATTGGACTAACATACACTAGTGTAATGCAAGTAAAGTCATTTGCCATGTGGTTGGCTGCTCATTTATGTAGCATAGACTGCTTTTATGGACGCTACGTAATTAATTGCCAGAATTCCTATCTGTACATTGGACTAACATACACTAGTGTTATGAAGGTAAAGTCATTTGCCATGTGGTTGACTGCTCATTGATGTAGCATGGACTGGTGTTAAGGACACTACCTCATTAATTGCCAGGATCCTATCTGTTCATTGGACTAACATACACTAGTGTTATGGAGATAAAGTCATTTGCCATGTGCTTGACTGCTCATTGATGTAGCATGGACTGGTGTTAAGGACGCTACCTCATTAATTGCCAGGATCCTATCTGTTCATTGGACTAACATACACTAGTGTTATGGAGATAAAGTCATTTGCCATGTGCTTGACTGCTCATTGATGTAGCATGGACTGGTGTTAAGGACGCTACCTCATTAATTGCCATGATTCCTATCTGTACATTGGACTAACATACACTAGTTTTATGGAGATAAAGTCATTTGCCATGTGCTTGACTGCTCATTGATGTAGCATGGACTGGTGTTAAGGACACTACCTCATTAATTGCCATGATTCCTATCTGTACATTGGACTAACATACACTAGTTTTATGGAGATAAAGTCATTTGCCATGTGTTTGACTGCTCATTGATGTAGCATGGACTGGTGTTAAGGACGCTACCTCATTAATTGCCAGGATTCCAATCTGTAAATTGGACTAACATACACTAGTTTTATGGAGATAAAGTCATTTGCCATGTGCTTAACAGCTCATTGATGTAGCATGGACTGGTGTTAAGGACACTACCTCATTAATTGCCATGATTCCTATCTGTACATTGGACTAACATACACTAGTTTTATGGAGATAAAGTCATTTGCCATGTGTTTGACTGCTCATTGATGTAGCATGGACTGGTGTTAAGGACGCTACCTCATTAATTGCCAGGATTCCAATCTGTACATTGGACTAACATACACTAGTTTTATGGAGATAAAGTCATTTGCCATGTGTTTGACTGCTCATTGATGTAGCATGGACTGGTGTTAAGGACGCTACCTCATTAATTGCCAGGATCCTATCTGTTCATTGGACTAACATACACTAGTTTTATGGAGATAAAGTCATTTGCCATGTGTTTGACTGCTCATTGATGTAGAATAGACTGGTGTTAAGGACGCTACCTCATTAATTGCCAGGATTCCAATCTGTAAATTGGACTAACATACACTAGTGTTACTGAGGTAAAGTCATTTGCCATGTGCTTAACAGCTCATTGATGTAGAATAGACTGGTGTAATGGGTGCTATGTCATTGAATTGCTAGGATTCCTATCTCTACATTGGACCACTTATCCTCGGGGTCAGGCTCAGGTGGGACTGGGTGTTAGGTGCTCATAGGAAACACCTTATTGAGACACTTTTATTGAGTTTGAATACCATATGTTATGTATACGAGTAATAAATAGTGTTATGGAGGTAAAGTCGAAACTTCAATTTTCTTGCTAGCCTGTTAAGCCGAGGAGACTGGTTTGAGACTAGCTTTGTCGAGGACTTTGATTTTGTGTCTACAGTTCCCCATAGTAACCACCACACTGTGGAGACAGCTAGCTGGCAAAACCATGATAGTTCTCACCCGCAGTCTGTTATTTAGCTATACTGTCATGGTTGCCTATGTCTATCAAACACCTACATTCCCACCCCATCACTAGTTTCTCTTTCTGACCTCAACTTTTAAAGCAGGCATTTGGTCTTTTAGATGCCATTTTGGTACTAGCTGACATAGCTTGATAATTTAACCAACAAAAGAAAGAAGACTGTCTTTATTATATAAAATTGATATCTAAAGAAATTGGTATGGACTTATGTGTTAAAAACAGTTCTTTTTCAAATGAAACAGCATTACAGTATTTTTCAAGCATTTTTTGACCATTGTATGCTCTGATGCCATTAACCAGCGCCGTCAATGATGCTCAATGCTATTTGTCCTCTTAAAACAGTCCCTTAGAACTTCTCTGAAACATACACACAAAAAAAACTTTTCACATTATGTTCTGTATCACAGGAGCATATAACAAGCTGTTGGTACAAAAAGTGCATCTGATCGTGGTTGAGCCGTTTGTGTTTGTATGGCCTCGACTAGTGTTGTGGAGATACATTCACAAGCTCTTTGCTCATTAATATTGTGGGGGAATCATCACTTGCCAGGTGCTTGACTGTTTACTGGTGTTGCCTAGACTGGTATTATGGAGATAAAGTCAGACTCAGCTTGCCACGTGTCTGTGTGGATTTGATGGCTGATCAAAGATCCTTCCTTTTGGTTTGATGCAATAAATTTCGGATGGTCCATTGTATATATTGAGGGGTCACATAAAATTGTAGTTCTTCCGCTGATTCTTTATGTCATAGCAAACAGTGTAGACCCTGATGAAATGCCACATAATGTGGCATTTCATCTGGGTCTTCACTGTTTACCAAAGAACGCATTTAAGAGTCACTAGTATATATTGATGAATACAAGTCAATTTTATGACTGTGGTTCATAACCACCACCAAGCAACAAGAGAAATACAGGTGGTGAGACAGCAGACAGTACAGTAAACAAAAGTCCTCTTCAAAACACATGGCCTACATCTTTTACTACAACTGTCATAAAAACGTGAGAAATTTATAAGAGCCTTATAGTATTAACCCTTAAACGCTTCAGTCTCAGTCTCGAAAGTTGAGTACAGCAAAGTTTGCTGTTACATTCTTGATTTCTGTGTAAAATAAGGCATGCCATTTCATGTACAGATTCACATGTGAATTCATTTGATACAGGGAAACAATGAAATTTAAAAATGTCGTCTGCTACAAATTCTAGGTTGCATTTTAACACTTAATGGTCCTGCTAAACCTGGATTTATCCTTTTTCGAAAATACTGTAGATCCTGATCAGTTGGTTTTGGGAAGACATTTGATCAGGATCCACACTGTGTTGGGCTCTGATTGAAAATATTGCTTATAACTGGTATGCTGCAGGTTAACAGGATAAAAATTATTGGAGAGAAATGTAATAGATAAAGGTATTCAGTATTACAAGGGTTATGAGTTAACCGATGTCCTGTTGGTCAAAAAGGAGTACTCTTTAGAAAAATAGACCAGACAGCATCTGATGAGTGTTGACTGTGTTAGACTAAACCTGTAAACTCATGCTCACATAGCTTATATTCCACTTAATTGCCAGGTATAAACCCTTTTCTTGCTATTCACAACACTAAGTCTTGTCTTCTGCTCAGTCTCTTGAGTAGTAAGACCTCATGGTTTCAGAAGATTTTTATCTCCACGCTTTTTAAAAAAAGGGAAGGGGGGTATTGTAATCCCCTCTGTCCGCCCGTCCGTCATGTTATCTTCTCTTAAACCATTTGACGAAATCCAACCTACTCACATGGATGGATTTTTTTTTTAGTTGAGTTTTTTGAGGTGGGACTTGGGGGTGCATGTAGCATATCAAATTGACGGGGCTGATTGTTAGAACAGAATGCAAGTAAAGTTTTTAACCAGTTGTCAAACTGGCGACCTTAGGGTGGGGTCAAAAGGTCAAATATCATTCAATTTCAATTACAAAGTCAAATTTTCAAAGATTTTTATACAAATTAGAGATATAAAATATATTGAACAGAATTTTCATTCTGTTGCCTTGGTCATGCCCCAGGGGTAGGACTTGGGGATGCTGGGGGTCAAACATTTTGCGTGGGGATTCAGAATGACGCCCCATCGACCGCGCATTCTAGTTAATGTTTTTTATTACAAATCTATGGAAGCAAATGACCCTCATGGAGTAGCCAATTTGGACACCTGGGGCATGATTGGCAGGGGTTTACATAGGGGAACACTAAGCAAAGCAACATGCTAAATAAGCTGAGGGCCTCAAAGCTTTAGAGCAGATGATTTTTAAAGTTTTTCCCATGATAATTAAGTCAATGGGAGCTAAACATGACTGCGGTGTGGCCAATTAGGACCCAAGGGGCAGGATTTAGTTAGTAGACCACTAGACATTGCTACATACTAAATGTATAAGCTGTGGGCCTCATGGTTTCAGAGAAGAAGATTTTTTTAGTTTTTCCCCATTATTGGAAACTCTTGATTCCCATGACAGGGCCAGTTTGGACCCCAGAGGCATAAGTTGGCAAGATCTATGTAAGGGACCTCGACATTTCAACAAACTAAATATATAAGCTGTAGGTAGAGATAATGCTGATTTTGTGTTTTGATGTATGCACAGATAACTCAAAAGAAGATTAATTTAGGTTTTAAGCTGTGGGCCTCATGGTTTCAGAGAAGAGGATTTTTAAAGCTTTCCCCATTATAAGACTATGGGAGCTATATGTTGCCATGGCAACCAGAGTTCCAATCCAATCAAACTTTCCCCCAACCTGATGATGCTTTACATGAAATTCGATCAAAATTGGTGAACTGACTTAAGAGATATATTACTTTGAATGGGTGGATGAGCTAACAATATGGACCCAGATCAAACTGCTCACTAAGGAGTGGTCTGATCACGGTTTATAGTGTTTACTTCCATGATAAAATAAGTGTGGAGTGAATTTGATTATAAGCAACAGATGTAATAAGCAGACAACATTTTCTAGACAAATAACAAAAGCAGGATAAGGGTAAAAGCTTATAGATAAGATTGAAGACACTAACATCCTGAAAAACCTTGTCTGCTTATTACATATCTACTGCAAGTATTCAAATGCACTCAAAAATCTTTTCATTTGAAAAGCAAACACTCATCAGAGCAGTCCAATCAGGATATAGCTAGGCTACTAAAGTGTGCTTATTAAGCAAAAGCAGAAAATACTTGTTGTTGGAGAAACGTGATAATCAATTGCTCTCCTGAACACATGCTTAGACACACTTTATTTGTCTATGCTCTTTGCATGCAAGTTTTTGTGTTTATAGATTTTTAAGATAATAATCTTTTCCAAGAAAACTCTTTTAGGAATACAAACCAAATGTCAAACAATTTGGATCAATCAGATGAAAACAGACCTGATCTGGGTCCAAATCGTCTGTAAAGATTATTATCAGCAGACCATGGAATCATGTCAGTGGGTTCTTAATGGAAAATTGTAGAAGGCATGTACCACACCATAGCTATACATACATACTAGAGGACTTTGAAAATATATCACCATATTTTTGCTCTTTTCAAACAAACTGTATTTGCGATTGAAAAGTTGCTCACAGGTTTTAATGTGCAATCAAGAATTGGTATGAATCAGTCATTAATTTGACTGTACTATAATGTGACGTTGCTGATGACGTCACAGCATCCAACACCATTCTGCAAAGTCAGTTGATGCTATTTGATGCTTTTTGTGTGTATGATACCTTAACCATCAACACAGAGGCCCCCAGGGGGGTCTGTGCTCCCTTGATCCCTGAAAATAGTGCATTAATCTCCCCCGAATCCCTGAAAAAAAATTCCTTAGCTCCCTGAAGTATTCTTCCTTTGCTCCCCAAATCCTTAAAAATTCAGCTTCTCCCCAAATATGCAAAAATATAAGCGAATTCTCCCTAAAATGTGTTTTTCTTTCCATAGGATTAAATTCCCATGCTTAAAAACTATGAAGCTATACACAAGCAGATGACTTAATATTCACGAAATATTTTACGTTATACAATGCTCATGTAAAGATAGGGATCAGCCACTGAATACATGATATATAATTATTTTAATGAAATACTTGATATGTAGCTCAAAGTATGAGGCCATCCTTAAATTCTGTTGCTGTACCTGGTAGAGTAGGTGTAGGAGAATGCGCTCTAGATTTGATTTTTTTATTAGGGGCAGCTAGAACATTTTGTTTTCTGGTGGGGGAGGGGCTGTTTTTTTCCAATAGATGAAACTAGATTTTCTTAGACAAAGTGAAAACATTTATTTTTGTAGCCATAGAAAGTGTTTTTATAATTGCTATTAGGCCCTGTATGTATTCATTAAAGTTCTAATAAAAACCATCTAATTTACCTAGATATAAAATTACATACCAGGAGTGTTGTTAACCCGGTTCACACTTGTGCTAGGGGGGATCCGTGGGCATGCTCCCCTAGAAAAAAATGATAACAAGAGGGCCATAGTGGCCCTGAAACGCTCACCTGTACTATGTGCACCAGTCTTGTTCAGTGGTAGGTATTGATTTAAACCATTTGGTGGAGGGCAATCAAGCTGGTCTCTTCCGTAGTATAGTCTTTGAGTGCATAACAAGACCCTACCCCCTCTCCCTCACCACACACAAACATTTTTTACATACCAAATATTAAAGCTCCAGCCCTTGTGGTTTCAGATATGAAGGTCTTTTCATGTTTTACCAAGATGGGCCTCTGTGAAACATGTGACCACTGGGTGGGCCCATTTTGTGCCCCAGAGTCATAATTTGAACGTACTTGGAAGAGGTCAACTAGGTGATGTTACATAGCAACTAGAGGACCTGAAGGTCCTGAGGCGCTCACCTGACCTCTTTAATAATGTTAAAATAGGCCGAGGTCAACTATGACTTATGGTCAACTATGGCTTATAATAAAACAAATTCTGTTTGGTTGCAGCCGTTTTGGTCAAGTGACCTAAAACAATCTAATGAATACTCCATCAAACAGCCTAGTGATTTCTGAGAAACCAATGTTTAGATAGGTATGTGGCAGTCTAAATGAGTGGCATTGGATAAAAGGTCACAGGTCAGCTTGACATTTGGTACTGAATTAAAACCATTGTATCATAAGGTTAAACATTTCTCAAAATTATTATGATTTCGGCTTAAACAGTTATAGAAAAATGAACATTTCAAGATTTTTCCCATATAAATGCATTAGGAATCAAATTTGACCTTGCCATAAAGTAGGTCAAGGTCAAGCTAGATTCATCATTTGAGCAAACCTGGTAGAGCCCACATCCCCACTGCTACATACCAAGTCCCAAGGCCATTGGCCTTTAGGTTCCAGAGAATAAGATATCTAAAGGGTTTTAACCATATATGGGTGTGGTGGCCATCTTGGTCATGTGACCAAATCAATTTGTACCAATTTTGGCTAACCTATCATAAGGAGTCTTCATATGAAATTTTAGTTCAATTGGCATAGAGGTTCCTGAAAAAACTGTTTTAATATGTTGATGGGACTCCAATATGAGCGACCAAAGCTGAAAAGTCAAAGGTCAACCTTGACCTTTGAAACTTATTTATAGCCATTGTCTCATTGATCAAAAAATTCAAAAAATCAACTTCTCAACAAAAAAAAACAACAACATTTTAATGCATTAGGAAGTATTTGACCTTGACGTTAAGTAGGTCAAGGTCAACTTAGGATCACCATTTGAACAAACTTGGTAGGCCCCACATCCCCAATGCTACATATCAAGTCCCAAGGTCACCGGCCTGCTTGTTCTGGAGAAGAAGATTTTTAAAGGGTTTTTACCATATTTGGGCATGACGGTCATCTTGGTCACATTTTGGCTAACTTAGCATTAGGAGTCTTAACATGAATTTGAGTTCATTAGGGCCAATGGTTTGTGAGAAAACTATGTTTAATATATGAGCGACTTAAGCTGAAAGGTCAAAGGTCAACCTTCACCTTTGGAACTTATTTATAGCCATTGTCTCATTAGGTTAAACATATCAAGTGAGAATAATGACTAAGGCTTCTATAGTTTTAAAAAAAATCAACTTTTCAAAAAATTTCCCATTTAAATGTGCTAGGAAGCAAATTTGACCTTGACCTTTAGTAGGTCAAGGTCAAACTAGGATCATCATTTGAACAAACTTGGTAGGCCCCACAACCCCAATGCTACATACCAATTACAGAGGTCATCGGCCTTCTGGCTCTGGAGAAGAAGATTTTTAAAGGGTTATTACCATATATGGGCGTGGCGGCCATCTTGGTCATGTTACCAGGACCAACTTTTTGTTCCCGCGCCCTAAGGAGTCTCCATATGAAATTTGAGTTTAATTTGCCCAGTGGTTTCAGAGAAGATGTTTGAAATTGTTGATGGACGGAGGACGGACGCACATAGACTATTAGCTCATCCATGAGCCTTTGGCTCAGGTGAGCTAAAAATGGAGGCTTTTCCTTTTTTTAATCAAATATTACATACCAGGCGCATAGATAGGCCTGTAATGATGTGGTTTCAAATTCATGCTGGGGGGGGGGGGTCCGAGTGCATGCTCCCCCGAAATTTTTTTTTATCAAAAGGGCGCAATCTGGGGCATCCTAAGTGTTCGAAAATACATTATTATCAACCATTTTAAGGATAATTTCCCACAATAGTAAAAATCATTTGCCATATCAGTTACCACTACCAATCAAGTTTAGCATGGTAGTTCTAAAGTAAATACATTTAGATTTTGCAAGGGGGGGGGGTCTGGGAAGATTTTTTTAAAAAAAACAAACAAATGATATGAAGGCTTTTCCTTTATGGTAAGATTTTTTTAGCTTTTTTGCAGGGCTCCCTAATTCCCCAAAACTATGAGCTTGCTCCCCAAATCCCTGAAAATAACTACCAGTGCTCCCCAGCATCCTGAAAATAAATAGCCATCCTCCCCAGATCCCCAAAACCCCTGGGGGGATAATTTGCTAGTATTATATAAGTCAATTATAAGTAATTAATGTAATGTTCTTGAGATACAATATTTGCAGCATGCAGGGAAAGGTATCATCAATCCATTGACAGGTTATTAAAAAATCTAACACATTAAAATGGACAGTTCAACCAGTAATAAACATTAACTCTTTTCATTCTGATGAAATATCCCATGCATATTGATACAATAAGTATCGAATTGTCCATTTTGCATTTTAAGGGGTTGCCGGTCAAAATTTCAACAAATGATTTATTCTTAGCAAACAGTGTCTTAAATGTTTGCCAAAGGATCTCTTCACTGGTATCCATAATGAAAAGGGTTAACCTTTATCTCACGACTATTTTTGCCCCGAAAATGTTGTCTGCTATTAACATCTGCTGCATATATTCATGAGCACTTCAGACTAGATTTTATCATGGAAGCAAACACTATGAGCCCTGATCTGGGTTGATATTGTTTGCAATATAGGTCACATTCCCTGACATTTCCTTGAACTGTGTGAATAAATGATATTAGCCAGTAGTACAGTTACTTATCTTCTATGCACAAAGCCTCCTTTAAATGCAAATGCATATCAATTGTTTGTGTATGTGAGCAGTGAACATTCTGGTGATTGCACATTTCTGCAGGCTTGCCTTCACAATGCCATAAGTACCAAAATATCATGTGCTGGCTCCCAGCTCAGAGCAGTCGAACCTGGTCCCCAGTTTCTACATGCTCACAGCTAATAAACCCATTATCGACTTCCTGGGTAAATTTCTAATCACAATTTCCCATCCCACCTGGTCCCGGGGTTATAAAACTTTTTTCATGCCCAATTCAAATGTGCATGAAATTTATCATGCTCATAAATGTTACATTAAATTTTATAAGCATGATAAATACAACATCTGAGAGTTTGAAAGCAAGAAAGACTTTATTTTTCAGCATTTCAGTTTTTATGAGCAGTTGCAATCTCTTGCTCTGTTATTTTTCAGTCATGTCCGGACATGTCTTCCTGGGTTGAACAAGTACTATGTGGGCCTCGTCGCGAAAAAACCTGTCTTCAGGGTTTCCGACAAAGCAAGTTTGAAACCTTTCTCCTCAGCTACTGAGACTAGCTAGAAAATTGAAATATCACCTGTATTAAGTTTACATATGATTCTTTCCATAAAGCGAATAATAAAGGCGCTGATCAGTCTGCACGGATGCGCAGGCTGGCCTGCGCCTGTGTTGTTCGCAAACCCCAAAGACAGGTTTTCTTACGTTGCGGCCCATATAAGCAGCAGATAAAGTGTTTTGCTCAAGGACACAACACCGTTACTCCTCGGACAGTGAGGCTTGAACCAGCAACCCTTTGATTCTCAGTCTAAAGCTCTACCAACTGAGCCACTGCGCTTTGCCATGCTTAGCTGAGTTGAGCATGAAAAATGTTTCATAACCTTGGGCCTCGTTCCTTGGTTTTTGAGCTCACTCCTATATCACCATTACATGTTTCCTAGGTCTCTACAAGTTGGAAACCCTACTCATTCTAATCACTGCTTACAATATAGAGGCTCTTTGCATGCTGAGTAATGTTTCATGCTTTTTTTTGTTGTCTGCTGATTTTTTTCGAGCGAGTCAAATGGTTTGGATCCAGATAGGGACAGACATTCTGTGGGCCCTGATCTGGGTCCAAACTGTTTGCAAAAGTTTTCAGCAGACGACAAGTCACACCCAGCAAGGAAAGAGTTACTTTACTGGACAGACTTCTGCCATGTCTGATGGGATCCAAATTATCATGATTGAATGATGTCATGAAAAGTTCTGCTTATTTGCCCAGCCTATTGGATCTGCCAGTTATAAAGGTCTCTAACTCCACCTGGTACCCAGCTCAAGAGTATCCCACCTGGTTGGACCCAAGTTCTTTGAGCTAACTTCTGATGAAACGTAACACCCAGGAAGCAAGGTCTCGAAATGTTTGACTATGCAAATCAGCAGGCTTTGAGCTAGCCTGTTGCAAGAGCTACCTCAATCTTGTACTATAGTATTTTCAAAGATAGATGGGAATTGTAAACAAACACTGGCGAGTTTACCTTGATTTTGGGCTTGCAGGTAGTCTCAGTTTACAGTTATATTGAACCTACCACAGCCTACAAACAAACAAATTCTTACCTTAGTCATATAACAACTGGTGGGATCAAATGCCCTCCTGCACCACCCAGAATGGTGAATATATATTACATTTTTCATTTTACTTTGAATGCATTTTATTTATGTGTTCAAGAATGAATTATACCGGCACAATCCATTGCACATCTCATTTGATCCCTTCAGTTGTTATATGACTACGTAGAATTCCAAACAAATGTCATCTTTAAGGTAAGAATTTGTTTGTTTGGCGAAATTGTAGATTCAGAAATTTCCTAAAGTACTGCGGCATTAATAAGAAACGCGAAAAAAATCGACTTTAAGTGCAACTATTCACGGTATTTTCTCTTGAACTTTTCGATATGGGGGTAGAAAAAGGTGCAGTATTTTTTGACAAAATTTTCAACCTGATGTTTTTGCTGTGTTTTTCTGTAAATAGACGGAATTTTGGCATATTTTTGGTTCTTTTCAACTGGGGAGTATTACTGTTGGTAGAATGGACATAAACTGACCCAGTTTATTAATAATATGCAACGGTTGACTAAATCATTCGATGTAGTTTCAGGTCAGTGATCACCGTTTATTATATACTGAACAAAAGTGAAAACGCTACACCTGAATTGTTTGCCATTTATATGCAAAATGATGCAAGCCAGTAAAGCAAACGAAAGTGTATCTGAATGTTCAAAGACTGGGTTATGCATTTATAAAGTAAAAGGTTTACGGATGTTGTCACGAGGAAACACATGAAAGTCATTTAAATGTGACGGGTCCAACTTTTCAGGTTACAAATTTAAACAAATTTAAACAGAAATCTCACACAGGCCTTCAGAAATTCACTGCAAACCAGATCCGACTAAAAGAAATGGTAGTCTTAGACATATGACAACCAGAAATGTGTTTTGATCGTCTAGAAAAGCAACCTTAGAAAGCGGGGTTTCATCAAATGTAGATAGTGCATAAAAAGAGAGCAGATTTCCGGAAGGACATATTTTGTTACACTGTAACGGTGTAACAATATACAAGGTCAAAGAAAGAATAACAATATACAAGGTCAAAGAAAGAATAACAATATGGTGGGACTACACTGAACTGTAACTAATGCAAGATAAAGACAAAAGTGGAAAAAACTGGACATCCTCCACTGAAACAACTGAAACAATGTAAATCAGTAGAAAACCAATGAAACGGACTGTAACAATAAGTAACCAGCATCTACCTTCTAAAAAAATTGGACATCTTCCACTGAAACAACTGAAACAATGAAAATGAATAGAAAACTAATGGAACAGACTGTAACAAGAAGTAACAAGCATCTTCAAGAGATTTTTATAGACACAATTATCTGCCTGAAACTGCTGAAACAAGTGTAACGAATGAAACGGGTTTAAAAAAATTGGACATCTTCCACTGAAACAACTGAAACAATGAAAACGAATAGAAAACTAATGAAACAGACTGTAACAAGAAGTAACAAGCATCTTCAAGAGATTTTTTATAGACACAATCTGCCTGAAACTGCTGAAAAAAGTGTAACGAATGAAACGGACTTAAAAAAAATTGGACATCTTCCACTGAAACAACTGAAACAATGAAAATGAATAGAAGACTAATGAAACAGACTGTAACAAGAAGTAACAAACATCTTCAAGAGATATTTTGTAGACACAATCTGCCTGAAACTGCTGAAACAAGTGTAACGAATGAAACGGGCTTAAAAAAATTGGACATCTTCCACTGAAACAAGTGAAACAATGAAAATGAATAGAAAACTAATGAAACAGACTGTAACAATAAGTAACAAGCATCTTCAAGAGATTGTTTATAGACACAATCTGCCTGAAACTGCTGAAACAAGTGTAACGAACGAAACGGGTTTAAAAAAATTGAACATCTTCCACTGAAACAACTGAAACAATGAAAATGAATAGAAAACTAATGAAACAGACTGTAACAAGAAGTAACAAACATCTTCAAGAGATATTTTGTAGACACAATCTGCCTGAAACTGCTGAAACAAGTGTAACGAATGAAACGGGCTTAAAAAAAATTGGACATCTTCCACTGAAACAAGTGAAACAATGAAAATGAATAGAAAACTAATGAAACAGACTGTAACAATAAGTAACAAGCATCTTCAAGAGATATTTTGTAGACACAATCTGCCTGAAACTGCTGAAACAAGTGTAACGAACGAAACAGGCTTAAAAAAATTGGACATCTTCCACTGAAACAAATGAAACAATGAAAACGAATAGAAAACTAATGAAACAGACTGTAACAAGAAGTAACAAGCATCTTCAAAAGATATTTCATAGACACAATCTGCCTGAAACTGCTGAAACAAGTGTAACGAATGAAACAGGCTTAAAAAAATTGGACATCTTCCACTGAAACACTGAAACAATGAAAATGAATAGAAAACTTATGAAACAGACTGTAACAAGAAGTAACAAGCATCTTCAAGAGATTTTTTATAGACACAATCTGCCTGAAACTGCTGAAACAAGTGTAACGAACGAAATGGGCTTAAAAAAATTGGACATCTTCCACTGAAACAACTGAAACAATGAAAACGAATAGAAAACAAATGAAACAGACTGTAACAATAAGTAACAAGCATCTTCAAGAGATATTTTGTAGACACAATCTGCCTGAAACTGCTGAAACAAGTGTAACGAATGAAACGGGCTTAAAAAAATTGGACATCTTCCACTGAAACAAGTGAAACAATGAAAATGAATAGAAAACTAATGGAACAGACTGTAACAAGAAGTAACAAGCATCTTCAAGAGATTGTTTATAGACACAATCTGCCTGAAACTGCTGAAACAAGTGTAACGAACGAAACGGGTTTAAAAAAATTGAACATCTTCCACTGAAACAACTGAAACAATGAAAATGAATAGAAAACTAATGAAACAGACTGTAACAATAAGTAACAAGCATCTTCAAGAGATTTCTTATAGACAGAATCTGCCTGAAACAGCTGAAACAAGTGTAACGAATGAAATGGGCTTAAAAAAAATGGACATCTTCCACTGAAACAACTGAAACAATGAAAATGAATAGAAAACTAATGAAACAGACTGTAACAAGAAGTAACAAACATCTTCAAGAGATATTTTGTAGACTAAATCTGCCTGAAACTGCTGAAACAAGTGTAACGAATGAAACGGGCTTAAAAAAATTGGACATCTTCCACTGAAACAAGTGAAACAATGAAAATGAATAGAAAAGTAATGAAACAGACTGTAACAAGCATCTTCAAGAGATTTTTTATAGACACAATCTGCCTGAAACTGCTGAAACAAGTGTAACGAACGAAACAGGCTTAAAAAAATTGGACATCTTCCACTGAAACAATGAAAAAGAATAGAAAACTAATGAAACAGACTGTAACAATAAGTAACAAGCATCTTCAAGAGATTTTTTATAGACACAATCTGCCTGAAACTGCTGAAACAAGTGTAACAAACGAAACGGGCTTAAAAAAATTGGACATCTTCCACTGAAACAACTGAAACAATGAAAATGAATAGAAAACTAATGTAACAGACTGTAACAATAAGTAACAAGCATCTTCAAGAGATTTTTTATAGACACAATCTGCCTGAAACAGCTGAAACAAGTGTAACGAATGAAACGGGCTTAAAAAAAATTGGACATCAACCAATGAAACAACTGAAACAATGAAAATGAATAGAAAACTAATGAAACAGACTGTAACAATAAGTAACAAGCATCTTCAAGAGATTTTTTATAGACACAATCTGCCTGAAACAGCTGAAACAAGTGTAACAAATGAAACGGGCTAAAAAAATGGACATCTTCCACTGAAACAACTGAAACAATGAAAATGAATAGAAAACTAATGAAACAGACTGTAACAAGAAGTAACAAACATCTTCAAGAGATTTTTTATAGACACAATCTGCCTGAAACTGCTGAAACAAGTGTAACGAATGAAACTGGCTTAAAAAAATTGGACATCTTCTACTGAAAACAACTGAAACAATGACAATGAATAGAAAACTAATGAAACAGACTGTAACAAGAAGTAACAAGCATCTTCAAGAGAATTTTTATAGACACAATCTGCCTGAAACTGCTGAAACAAGTGTAACGAATGAAACGGGCTTAAAAAAATTGGACATCTTCTACTGAAACAACTGAAACAATGAAAATGAATAGAAAACTAATGTAACAGACTGTAACAAGAAGTAACAAGCATCTTCAAGAGATTTTTTATAGACACAATCTGCCTGAAACAGCTGAAACAAGTGTAACGAACGAACAGGCTTAAAAAAATTGGACATCAACCACTGAAACATCTGAAACAATGAAAATAAATAGAAACTAATCAAACAGACTGTAACAATAAGTAACAATCATCTTCAAGAGATTTTTTATAGACACAATCTGCCTGAAACAAGTGTAACGAATGAACGGACTTAAAAAAATTGGACATCAACCACTGAAACAAGTGAAACAATGAAAACAAATGGAAAACTAATCAAACAGACTGTAACAATAAGTAACAAGCATCTTCAAGAGATTTTTTATAGACACAATCTGCCTGAAACTGCTGAAACAAGTGTAACGAATGAAACGGGCTTAAAAAAATTGGACATCTTCAACTGAAACAAGTGAAACAATGAAAATGAATAGAAAAGTAATGAAACAGACTGTAACAAGCATCTTCAAGAGATTTTTTATAGACACAATCTGCCTGAAACTGCTGAAACAAGTGTAACAAACGAAACAGGCTTAAAAAAATTGGACATCTTCCACTGAAACAACTGAAACAATGAAAATGAATAGAAAACTAATGTAACAGACTGTAACAATAAGTAACAAGCATCTTCAAGAGATTTTTCATAGACACAATCTGCCTGAAACTGCTGAAACAAGTGTAACGAACGAAACGGGCTTAAAAAAATTGGACATCTTCCACTGAAACAACTGAAACAATGAAAAAGAATAGAAAACTAATGAAACAGACTGTAACAATAAGTAACAAGCATCTTCAAGAGATTTTTTATAGACACAATCTGCCTGAAACTGCTGAAACAAGTGTAACAAACGAAACGGGCTTAAAAAAATTGGACATCTTCCACTGAAACAACTGAAACAATGAAAATGAATAGAAAACTAATGTAACAGACTGTAACAATAAGTAACAAGCATCTTCAAGAGATTTTTTATAGACACAATCTGCCTGAAACAGCTGAAACAAGTGTAACGAATGAAACGGGCTTAAAATAAATTGGACATCAACCAATGAAACAACTGAAACAATGAAAATGAATAGAAAACTAATGAAACAGACTGTAACAATAAGTAACAAGCATCTTCAAGAGATTTTTTATAGACACAATCTGCCTGAAACAGCTGAAACAAGTGTAACAAATGAAACGGGCTAAAAAAAATGGACATCTTCCACTGAAACAACTGAAACAATGAAAATGAATAGAAAACTAATGAAACAGACTGTAACAAGAAGTAACAAACATCTTCAAGAGATTTTTTATAGACACAATCTGCCTGAAACTGCTGAAACAAGTGTAACGAATGAAACTGGCTTAAAAAAATTGGACATCTTCTACTGAAAACAACTGAAACAATGACAATGAATAGAAAACTAATGAAACAGACTGTAACAAGAAGTAACAAGCATCTTCAAGAGAATTTTTATAGACACAATCTGCCTGAAACTGCTGAAACAAGTGTAACGAATGAAACGGGCTTAAAAAAATTGGACATCTTCTACTGAAACAACTGAAACAATGAAAATGAATAGAAAACTAATGTAACAGACTGTAACAAGAAGTAACAAGCATCTTCAAGAGATTTTTTATAGACACAATCTGCCTGAAACAGCTGAAACAAGTGTAACGAACGAACAGGCTTAAAAAAATTGGACATCAACCACTGAAACATCTGAAACAATGAAAATAAATAGAAACTAATCAAACAGACTGTAACAATAAGTAACAATCATCTTCAAGAGATTTTTTATAGACACAATCTGCCTGAAACAAGTGTAACGAATGAACGGACTTAAAAAAATTGGACATCAACCACTGAAACAAGTGAAACAATGAAAACGAATGGAAAACTAATGAAACAGACTGTAACAATAAGTAACAAGCATCTTCAAGAGATTTTTTATAGACACAATCTGCCTGAAACAAGTGTAACGAATGAAACGGGCTTAAAAAAATTGGACATCTTCAACTGAAACAACTGAAACAATGAAAATGAATAGAAAACTAATGAAACAGACTGTAACAAGAAGTAACAAACATCTTCAAGAGATTTTTTATAGACACAATCTGCCTGAAACAGCTGAAACAAGTGTAAAGAATGAAACTGGCTTAAAAAAAATGGACATCTTCCACTGAAACAACTGAAACAATGAAAATGAATAGAAAACTAATGAAACAGACTGTAACAAGAAGTAACAAACATCTTCAAGAGATATTTTGTAGACTAAATCTGCCTGAAACTGCTGAAACAAGTGTAACGAATGAAACGGGCTTAAAAAAATTGGACATCTTCCACTGAAACAACTGAAACAATGAAAATGAATAGAAAACTAATGAAACAGACTGTAACAAGAAGTAACAAACATCTTCAAGAGATTTTTTATAGACACAATCTGCCTGAAACAGCTGAAACAAGTGTAACGAATGAAACAGACTTAAAAAAATTGGACATCAACCACTGAAACAACTGAAACAATGAAAATGAATAGAAAACTAATGAAACAGACTGTAACAAGAAGTAACAAACATCTTCAAGAGATATTTTGTAGACTAAATCTGCCTGAAACTGCTGAAACAAGTGTAACGAATGAAACGGGCTTAAAAAAATTGGACATCTTCCACTGAAACAACTGAAACAATGAAAATGAATAGAAAACTAATGAAACAGACTGTAACAATAAGTAACAAGCATCTTCAAGAGATTTTTTATAGACACAATCTGCCTGAAACTGCTGAAACAAGTGTAACGAACGAAACGGGCTTGAAAAAATTGGACATCTTCTACTGAAACAACTGAAACAATGAAAACGAATAGAAAACTAATGAAACAGACTGTAACAATAAGTAACAAGCATCTTCAAAAGATATTTTATAGACACAATCTGCCTGAAACTGCTGAAACAAGTGTAACGAATGAAACGGGCTTAAAAAATTGGACATCTTCCACTGAAACAAGTGAAACAATGAAAATGAATAGAAAACTAATGTAACAGACTGTAACAATAAGTAACAAGCATCTTCAAGAGATTTTTTATAGACACAATCTGCCTGAAACAGCTGGTCAGGGCAAATATGATGGCTAAGCGTTATTTGAGTCCCTATTTTCCATGCAATGTAAAATACCGATTATGTTTGTGTCTGACACCCTTAGACCATGAAACGCCATTTATAAAATTTTGTGTCGGTTATCACACATGGTTATATTTAGTTTCGATATTTAGACTTCTCAAGAAAAAAAAAATGGCGGAACACATTTTAGCATGATTTTACTTTGCCCAGTAGTTAATAACTTCGATAATTATTACCCATTATAATCGCCACTAGGGAAGTGATTTTATTGCATACTCTAGAGACACAGCGTGAAACCAGGGTCTGATCTGAGTATAAACTATTTGCAAATTGTGCCAGCAGATGACAATGTATGCCACCTTATATGACTTTTTCTTCATTGCTAAATTCATGGATCTCTAATCGAGCCGATATTGGATCCAAATCACGCCCGATGTTCTGTCGGGCCTGATCTGGGTACAAACTATTTGCAAAGCATACTGTCTGATAGCTTTATCAGCAAAAGGATGGGATCATTTCCGTTTTACGATGTGGTCAGCTCTAAGTTTGTTCATGTGTGCGAAAAAGCTCATAAGGATCTATGGCCGAAAGCGATTTGTTCTCATGCTCTTATTGAGGAATAAATTAGTGAAACTTCTGTCTTATTATTATATTTACTGAGCATGCTGAGACAAAATTAAAAAATTGAGCAAGAAATTGTGTTCTCTTCTATGGAACTAGACACTGCCCAAGCTAAGTTATTCACTGAAATGAATAATAATAATAACTGAATCCTGCAAACATTGCAGACTCCTGTCAGATGCCGCACCTCAAGAGTACGCCGATACGCAAGCTGGTCTGAGCCTTTGTTCTGCTCATGCGAAAGAATCGGGTTATCTCGCGACTGGGCCCATGCGTTTTCTTATTTATTTACATCACAATAAGAGTACTGAACAGTTACAGACTGATTGAACAGTTTGTATCTAGATTTGTATTTTGTCGAGCCTGATCAGGGTATAAATTATTTGAAAAGGTTATCACTGTACAACCGCGCAATTAGCAAGTTAGCAAAATGACTTCTGTGATTGGTTCATAAAACGGTGTCACTGTCAAGAAACAAAGACGCTCCGACCAACTATTTTCGTCACAAACGGTAAGTTTCTCAGTGTGCGGTCAGAAAACAAAGACAGATTTCATGTCGAACTGCCTATCAGGTGCACCTGCGCTGGTTTCAGAGATGATTGACAGTTGTGTCTTAGGCGTAGGCGGGTCAATGTCCCTTTTTCTCTCATGTGATAGGACAAAACCTGTTATGTGACGATTCCCATCTTGGTCTTTCTACAACAAAAGAAGATTGTTTCTCTTAGCGTTTTGAGAATGTCAGCACTCAAATGCAACTTTTCGGTTCTTTTATCCATGTTGGAATATCCAGCTTTAATATATAAACAGTATTTCACCAACAGAAAATTAGTATTCGGCGCCAAAAATTGCTCCCAAAGAATCTAGATATTGAAATTAAGCCGCACCAAATGAAACTATTATATGTGTGCTAACCGAAGACTCTGATCAGCCTGTGCCCAAGGGTCTTGTTACACTACGCTGTCTGCATACAGAAAGCTTAAGATCTTTTAAATAGCTATCAAGTGCCTGTATAATGATCCCGATCAGTCTGTACCTCTCAACCTCGTGCCCACAAACGGATCGTTTATTTTGCCACGGTGCGGCACATTAATGTTTACAAACGCTTCGCTCTGCCTCCTGACCAAATGATCATGTTTTTTGACAACCGTTTACTCGCTACAAACGGGAATGCTCAAATAAATTGGTGTTGCTAAATATGGATTGCGGTTTCTTTTACTTTGGCTAGCTTGTTACTTATTACGCCGTATCTTGTTCGGCAAGTCTTTGAAATCTGACCCAGTGGCCTTGCGATGACGTGACTCCAGATGAGCTTTTGCTAACTTTCTACTTGCGCGGTTGTTTTGTTTTTTGTTTGATTTGATTCTTTACGTCCACTCAACAATCTTTCAGTTATGCGGGATGGTCTTCCTGGGTTGAACCAGTACTAAGCTAGGATAAATGTGTCTTGCTCAAGGACCACAACGCAGTGACGCCGGTGAGGCTCGAACCCGCGGCCCTTCGGTCTTGAGTTTGTGCGGTTGTGAGACAATCGCATGCAACAAAATCAGACCCGACCCACACGTAAATCTTGTGCTCTTATGAGGACATTACACAGTGCTTACATATTAACCTGTCTAACTAATTCCTTGCTCACTGCGACTTTTGTTGTCTGCTTATAACCTTGGCAAACAGTTTGAACCCCAATCAGGATCGACATTTTGTCTTTTCTGATCTGGATACTGATGTGAATAACAAAGGCGTTGATCAGACTGTAGCTCGTGGCGACTTTTGTCGTCTGCTCAAACCTTGGCAAACAGTTTCATTTTTGTAAAAATGGCATGGTCTTAATCTATATATATGCTTCAAGCAAGCAGCGGTGGCAGTTTTCACTAAGAGAATCTAAGGCCTCATGAAGCTAGCTGCTGCAATGGATTTTTTTTACTTTTATCAAAGAATATGTGCAAGCTGTTTTGAACCTTCAAGTTCCAATATGGTAATGCTAGCTTCTGCTTATCTCATATTTGCAGAAGTGTGTCATAAATTAGTGACACTGTTTATACAAGCAATTAAAGATAACAGATAGGATTATAATCACTTTTTATTGGTTATTTATCACACCTAGCTTCAATGGTGTGGTCACTTGACTTTAACCCTTTTCCTGCTGGTAATGTATTTCATTGTCTTTGCAAATAGTTTAGACCTAGATCAGGTCTGACAAAACATTGGACCTGATCTTGATTTAAACAGACACTCTAATAATATTCATGAAAAGAATTTTGAAAACTATCATTTTTAAACTAAAACAGCAGACAACAAAACCAAATGAAAATTACCCAGCTTGCAAAGCGTTTGCACAATTCATTTTTTTTCTGTGAATTATGTATTTAGCAAACAGGCAAGACCCAGATTAAAGGCCGCATTTTATCAGGAATGAGTGAGTGTTTGTATTTTACGCCTCACCAACAGCTAAGGACATGCATTTCATAAGGGTCTGCACTTTTTGCTTAGACAAAAACACGGCCTCCAATCTCTGCCTCCTTCTCCAAAAAGAGCAGAACGTAAAGGGAGGCGAAGGCCCTTCCGGGAAGCAGGCAGTGGGCATAAACAATGGAACACGGTAAGTTGTGTTGACACATTTTCAATCATAAGTAAATTTTCAGCGCAAAACTCGAAAATCTAAGAATGCTATGCTTCGGGCAATTGTTCAAGCTATCCGTAGAGCATGCTGTTTGCACATTTGAACTTAGTTTGTAAGCGTGAGAGCTTTTCTCCCGTTGCACAGTTGTCCAAGAAACGGTGGTTCCCGCATGGTTTTGCCTTCTAACCAAACGTATAGTAGCGTTTGGACCCTTATTCATACTACCGAGGCCCCTCCACACCCATGTTGTCCCAAATGCAATTTTTCGAGATATTTCAATGATAATTGAGTGATTTAGAGCCAAATTTCTGCAGGAGCAGGAGGCGAAGGGCAGGAGAAGGAGGCTGGGATAGGAGGAGCAGGCGGCGATGATATCAAAATTTGCATTGATTTTGCTTATTTTTAATAATATACCTATCCAATCTATATCAAACTTGCATGTATGATACGAATGATTAAACGCTATTGTTAACTGAATTATTCTGATCACAAACATTGCTATATATGCCTCTCTTATAATATACATGTATATACCTCCAGCAAGCTCTAAACAAACAACACAATGGGAGAATAAGCGAAACGCTTTTGTTTCCTTTATAATGCGTGTACGGACATTATCAGATTTGCAATAATTAAGTTAATATCTTTTGAGACTGCTCTTATACACGAGTTTTTATATTAGTTATATGATGGTTAGGTTTGGTTTGAATTCCTCTTTTTTCTGCGTCTAAGTCTTTCGCACCATCAGTAATTGTTGCTCTTAATCAAAGCTTGAGAGGGGGTGGGTATAAAACAGAGGTCCGACCCAGTCTGAGATTTTTGATAATCCTTTTCCCAAGAACTTAGGGAGAAATACACAAGTATCACTAATCTGTGAGCATTACATGATTCCAATGAGAAAAAAAGTGAACCACACATTACGTTGGTGGTGGCATTTAAAGCGAAGTAATTTCGATTTATTTGAATGGTTTGAAATATTCATACATGCAAGTTTGATATAGATTGGATAAGTACATTATTGAAAATAAGCAAAATCAATGCAAATTTTGATATCATCGCCGCCTGCTCCTCCTCTCCCAGCCTCCTTCTCCTGCCCTTCGCCTCCTGCTCCTAAAGAAATTTGGCTCTAAATCACTCAATTATCATTGAAATATCTTGAAAAATTGCATTTGGGACAACATGGGTGTGGAGGGGCCTCGGTAGTATGAATAAGGGTCCAAACGCTACTATACGTTTGGTTAGAAGGCAAAACCATGCGGGAACCACCGTTTCTTGGACAACTGTGCAACGGGAGAAAAGCTCTCACGCTTACAAACTAAGTTCAAATGTGCAAACAGCATGCTCTACGGATAGCTTGAACAATTGCCCGAAGCATAGCATTCTTAGATTTTCAAGTTTTGCGCTGAAAATTTACTTATGATTGAAAATGTGTCAACACAACTTACCGTGTTCCATTGTTTATGCCCACTGCCTGCTTCCCGGAAGGGCCTTCGCCTCCCTTTACGTTCTGCTCTTTTTGGAGAAGGAGGCAGAGATTGGAGGCCGTGAAAAACAACCTTCAGGACCAGAAATATTAGAAATTAAACAAATGTTTTGAAATGTTATCTCACACTCATCTATATATACTTGTTTGATCTGGCTATACACTGTTCATAAAACTATTATTTCGGCTAATTAGTGGCAAATCGCGTGACATTCAATAACCAATTTTATAGTGAAGCTGAATATTATACTTTGTTTATTTTCTTAAGTATGTACACTGTTCAACCGTCACATAACGCGTATCATTTGACTTACTGTCCTTACTAGATAAGTTCAAAGTGATGTCAGAGCATGTTTTGATAATTGGACATTGTCCATTGATGTAAATAGGTAAAACGGTTTCGCTAACTTTGTACATTATATTCTTTAATCATTAATTTTTGTCACAGTTGGGCTGGCGCGGTGGTAAGATCGTATACCTCTGTCCCGAAGTTTTGCAATTGAAGGTTCGAGCCCCAATCACGGCATATTTTTTATCTTTGCTTTTTTATATTTTATGTTTGTGAATGATGACCATTATTACTTTTATCGGATATGACAGAAAACGAAAAGCGGAAAGAAGGCGATGACCTGATGACATGTTTTGTAATAGATGTAAGTCTACTCTCCTTACACATTTTTTAGAAACAGCTGTTTTACAAAAAGGCTTGTCGTTTACCATCCACTTACAAATTTGAGCTTTGCAGCAGTTGGCTTTCTATTAAACATAGAAACATTGATAATCATTTTGCCTACGAAAAGGTCAGTTGTCTAAAATGGGTGTTACGAAAAATGCGATATACCCAAAGTCTGCTTCTCAAATATGCTATAAGGAGAGTAATTTTATATTTGCTAGCTCGTGTTTTGGGACACACACACAAAAAACACTCAAAGAATACTATAGTAAAAACATTTAAAATATAACAAAACTATGATAAAAATTCTTGTTTAAGCAATAATGATATTTAAAAATATCTCCATGAAAAAAAGTCAATCATGTGGGATTCGAACCCTCCCCCGATTCAAATCTCTCGTTAATATAGATACAAATATTTGCCTCGGCTCAACCGACTGAGCTATGACGGCTTGGTATAATATTTCCGTATTTTGAAAACCTTTGTCAGGTATTAATTTAATTTTTTACCGTTAATAACGGTATAACCTGTATTACCTTCAAGTGTTGGTACGCTCTTTCACGTCACTTTTAACTTATCTATAGGCTACAATATGTTCTTTTTACATAATATTGTTGTGGTTGCAATAAATTCTTGATCTTCAACTCTTTATCTCCTGCTGATAACTTTTAAAAACAGAAGTCTGCTGATTCGTGATATTGATACAGTATGTATAGGATGGTCAATTTTGAGTTTTAAGGGTAACAGGTCAACTTTTCGAAATTACCATAGTGATGAATTTATTTCCCTATTTTTTACTTTAGCAAACAGTACAGATCCTGATAAACAGCTGCCTTATGCAGAATTTCATCTGGGTCTTCACTGTTTGTGAAGGTATCTGTTTAAAGGGGTAAGTCTTATTTCTGTGTCATCTTCAATACCTATATGTAGGTGGCTATTATAGGGATTAAACTGATAAGAGACTGCCTCCAGTCATAATTGGCCAATCAACATATGCTCACCACAGGTACTGGTCATCAACAGATATAATTCTACTTATCTAATGGTCCAAGATAAACTAACATTTATAATTGTTATTTAAAAATCAAGTTTTTCATATTAATGTATAACCATATTCTAATAAATTGCAACAATTGTTTTTATACTTATAACCATCATGTCAAACCCCACCCCAAAGTTAAAAAAAAAATGATTTACTCTTTATCTCCTAGTTTCGTCTGCTGATAAGTTTTGCAACGATTTGGGGCGCAGATCAGAACGAAAAAACGTTGGGCCTAATCTGGATCTCAACAATTCGACACTCTGATGGTATTCCTTAATTTTTTTTTCGAAAAAGTTGATTTTTTAAAAATCAGCAGATGCCAAAAATACAGTTAATAAGGCTTAGCAGAATGTGGGTACTCATTAGAACCTTGTATTGATTCTTGCAAGAACCTACAATCTTTGTGCAACTAAAAATCGCTATTAATTACAAAGGGGTGTCTACGTAAAAGTATCTTCCAACGCATAAAAGCAAAAAGTGTAAACAAACAGAAGCATACTGATCTGGGTTGACACTAATCCAAGCATCATATGGGGGGAAATCAGCAGACAACAAAAAATGTCTTAGAAATGTCTTAGATGGCTTAGAGCCATCAGAGTCAGACTAGCTACAAGTATATGATATCACACATTGGTGAAAAATTGTTTTAAGGACAGGAGCCAGTCTACTATTAACTTAAATTTACAAACAGTTTGTACCCAGATCAGTTAAGGACACCGGGTTCAATTTCATTGTGAGAAACCTGCCCAAGAGAATTTACTCATACTGCTACATCTTATCAAGTAAAGCCTTCCTTTTCGATTATAGCGAAAAATGGTACCTCACTGTGATTGGGAAATAGTTAGGGTCCTTTCAAAACTAAGAAATGCTTGTTTTTGCATTGAGATTAATGGAAAAGACTAAAATTTTGACATAAATGAGGAAATTTAAGGTATACATGCCCAAGAGAAATTAATGAATTTTAGATATAAGATGAACCTAAACATAATCTGTTAAAATTTGAAATAAAAATCAAAGGTCACCGTCGTATATGAAAAAGGGGTCATCCTAAAAGTAGTATTTTTACATTAAAATTAGTACCTTGGGTGGATTTTGTGTAATTTTGAATAGAAATAGTTTGATTTACTTAAGCCTGGGTCAGGTGTGGTACTTGATTGTATCGATTCCTGATCTTTGCACCCTTACTTACTTAAGCCATAACCTTAATTATGCCTATGCTGTGTAGAAGAATAAGTGAGAGGTCAAAAATCTATAAAAAATAAAAGAAGGGTCGTTAAAAAAAGGATTTTTGATTATAAAAATGTCAATTTTGATTAATTTTGACATAAATAATAATGCTAAAGGTGAAGAATTTGTCTGCTATACAGGAGTCCGTCAAGGGGAGTGTTTATCTCCATTTCTGTTTTCTATGTCAACGATCTTGAGCAGGAGATGATCTCCAAAGATATAGCAGGATTAGATTTAGATTATTTTAAGTTGTTTTTACTTATGTATGCAGATGATATTGTTCTCTTTTCCGAAACAGATGAAGGTTTACAAAATGGTTTAAACTGTATGTATGATTATTGCCAAAAATGGAAGCTATCGGTTAACATACAAAAAACAAAGGTTATGATTTTCAGGAAGGGGGGCATATTAAGGAGAAATACTCAATTTAAATATGGAGAAAACAATTTAGAAATAGTAATAAATTCACATATCTTGGTATCGTCTTTTCAACTGGTGGTGCATTCCACGAAGCTCAACAGGCACTGTCTGGACAAGCTCTTAAAGCAATATTCACATTGAATAAATATGTTCGTAAATTTGTAAATTTGAAGCCAAAGCATGTACTAGATTTATTTGACAAACTGATCCGTCCAATATTAAATTATAGTGCAGAGGTCTGGGGCTTTACCAATTCTATGATAATTGAAAGGGTACATCTGCAGTTCTGCAAACGATTATTAGGAGTTAAACAATGTACGCAGAATGACTTCATTTATGGCGATCTAGGGCGAACTTCACTTTTGGTCGATAGACACTTAAGAATTATTAAATATTGGTTAAAAATTTGTTATACGAATGAAAGGAAATATATAAGAAAAATATATGACATCATGTTAACGGATCTTACTTTGCGACCAAATAAAGTAAATTGGGTATTTTTGGTAAGAGATTTACTATCACAGTTAGGCTTTCATTATGTTTGGCTTCAGCAAGGTGTAGGAAATGAACATGCTTTTCTGAGTGAGGTTCGCCAACGCTTAAATGATAATTTTATTCAAAATTGGAGTTCTCGAATTCATGATTCTAGTCGTGCTATAAGTTATAAACATATATCTATCTTTGGCTTTAATCCATATCTGGAATTTGTAACTGTGAAGAAGTTTCGTATCGCCTTATCCAGGTTGAGGATGTCTTCACATCGTCTAGCAATAGAATCAGGTTGTTGGACAAAACCCACTAGAACACCTTTGGAGGAACGGTTATGTTATCTGTGTAACACTTTGGAAGATGAGTGTCACTTTGTTTTAGAATGCCCTGCGTATAATGAATTTAGATGTAAATACATACATAAATACTATTGGAAACGTCCAAGTATGTCGAAATTTACTGAGCTAATGACCACTGATAACAAACCGATCTTGCAAAAATTAGCGTGTTTTGTCCAAAAATCTTTTGCTTTAAGAAATGAGTTACTTTATACACAAGCATAGGCGTATTAATTGTACCTTTAACACATATTGAAATATTGTAGGTATATATTTGTACCAGTCTTAAATTGTTGCCTTCTCCCGAAAGGGGTATACATACATACATACATACATACATACATACATACATACATACATACATACATACATACATACATACATATATACACATATATGTATATGTGTGTATATGTATATATGTATGCTGAATTACAAATTTTAAAAAGATGTGGCAATGTAATTAATGAATAATTGCTTGGTTGCAATAGGGTCTTGGTCATTCCTTGTGGCACCAACTTTCCAGATGAGATCGTGCATTGGCAGGTCTGATTTGGGTTGTGGTGCATCAGGTATGTGGTAAAAATCTGTTAAAATGCTTTGTAAACTTGTTATATTTTCCTCAAAAGAACATAATCGATTGACCCCTACAGGTAAATGGAAACTAGTCTCAGTATAAATTAAGTTTATACCACAATTGCTTAGTACCATGCTTTCATGTCATGAATATACTTTACTGTTATATTTTTGTGTGTAGCTCATGGGCCAATAGGCCTTTTGCGAATAAAATTATCTTATCTTATTATCTTATCATAAATGAGGGGTTTAACTTAACTGCCCAAGAGAACTAAATGAATTTTTGATATAAGATGAACCTAAACATAATCTGTTAAAATTTGAAATAAAAATCAAAGGTCACCGTCGTATATGAAAAAGGGGTCATCCTAAAAGTAGTATTTTTACATTTAAATTAGTACCTTGGACGGATTTTGTGTAATTTTTGAATAGAAATAGTTTGATTTACTTAATATAAGCAATAACTTTAATTATGCATATACTGTGTTGAAGAATTAGTAAGAGGCCAAAAATCTATAAACAAAATTAAAGAAGGGCTGTTACAAAAGGATGTTTAATTATGAAAATGTCAAGTTTGATTATTTTTGACATAAATGCAGGAATTTAAGGTATATATGCCCAATAGAAATAAATGACTTCCATATATTTGATGAAACTTAACATAAGCAGGAAAATTATGAAATAAAAATCAAAGGTCACCACAGTATATGAAAAAGGGTCGTCACAAAAGTAATATTACTGCATCAAATCAGTACCTCTAATTGATTCTGTGTAATTCTGAATGGTACAATTAGATAGATTTTGCTTGGGCAATAACCCTTATGCCTTTGCAGGGTTGGTAAATTAGTTAGAGGCCAAATTTCTACCAAAATCTAAAAGAAGGATCCTCAAAAAAGGTTTTTAATTATGAAAATGTCAATTTTGATTAATTTAGATATAAATGAGGAAATTTAAGTTATATCTGCCCAAGAGAAATAAATATATTTCAGATAAAAGATGAACGTAATTATTTTCTGTTAAAATTTGACATAAAAACAAAAGGTCACCACAGTATATGAAAAAGGGGTCATCCTAAAAGTATTATTTTTACATTAAAATCAGTACCTTGGATGGATTTTGTGCAATAGAAATAGTTAGGTTTTCTTAAGCATTAACTTTAATTATGCCTATACTGTGTTGAAGAATTAGTAAGAGGCCAAAAAACAAAAAAGAAAAGAAAAAAAAAGTTACAAAAAGGATTTTTGACTATGAAAATGTCAATTTTGATTAATTTTGGCATAATGCGGGAATTTAAGGTATATCTGACCAATAGAAATAAATGACTTATATAATTATATTATATGAACCGTAACATAATCTGAATAATATGAAATAAAAATCAAAGGTCACCGCAGTATACGAAAAGGGGTCATCCCAAAAGCAATAAATTTACACTATAAATTGGTACCTCGGTTGGAATTTGTGAAATTCTGAATATAATGAGTTAGATTTACTGAAACATTAGCCCTCAATATGCCTTAACTATGTCGGTGAGCTAGTGAGAGACCTCATTTCTACGAAAATCTGAAGAGGCATCGTTACAAAATGGTTATGTAATTACGAAAATGTCAATTTTGATCAATTTTGACTTAAAATGAGGAAATTTTAGATATATCTGCCCGAGAGAAATTATAGAATTTTTATATATAAGATGAACCTAAACATAATTTGTTAAAACTTGAAGTAAAAACAGAAGGTCACCACAGTATATGAAAAAGGGGTCATCCCAAAAGTAGTATTTTTACACTACAAATTAGTGCCTTGGTTAGATTGTGTGTAGTTCTGAATGTGAGCAGTTAGATTTACTGAAGCAATAGCCCTTAAAGGCATGTATTACTGTCCAATAGAGATCATTAAAGGATTAACTGATAAGGGACAGTTTCAATATCTGCAACATTAAAGGGGCCTCAAGTGGGGAATTACCTGTATACAGCACAATTTCCTTCACTAAGATAAAGATCAATATTTTATCATTAATTACCTAATCCCTTCATGGGACCACTTTATTGCCCCTGTAGGGAAGTCATAATCACCTCATTATGACCGACCTTTTGATCTGCCCAGTATGACCCCTGGAGAGAGTCATAATGAGTGGTACCAGCATTATTGCTCAAATTTCTATGTCTTTAGTATGCATTAACAATGATAGTGAGCTAGTAAGAGCCCTTACTTCGAAAATCTGAAGAAGGGCTGTTACAAAAATGATTTATTATGAAAATGTCAATTTTGACTTAAAATGAGGAAATTTAAGATATATCTGCCCAATAGAAACAAACAATTTTTTATATTTGATGAAAATTTACATGATCTGTAAAAAATTAAATAAAAAAACAAAGGTCATACAGTATATAAAAAAGGGGTCGTCTGAAAAGTTGTATTTTTACATTAATATCTGTACCTCTGGTAGAGTTGTGAATGTTTGAATGTGATGAGTAAGATTTACTGAAGCAATAACCCAAAGATGATCTGCGTCATTGTTAAACACATTCGCTTTTTTGGTTTTGTCATAATATGAATTTCACTCAATATATAAACTGTCTTTTCACAAGCATCTAGATAGCCTACAAGAAAGTGTAAATGATAAAATATAAATTTCCTTTTTATCAACCAAAACATATGATGAAGGGAACCGTCTCATTGAGACGGTTCTTTTGAGCACCATAACCAAATGTTTAACTGATAAATAAAATATTCCTTTCCCTTTCCCCTATGATTTTTTTTGTAATCAGTGACCTTGCCATTTTTCTATGGTGGTGGTTATTGTTACTTGGTATAAAGGCTAACTTGTAAACTCAGCACAGTGTTTTCTAGACAGCCTACTATGGTGATCAAAGCTTTCCCTACAAAGCATGCACAAATCTAGAGGGGACTGAAGGGTCAATAGTCAATACCCCCCTCCCACACAAAAAAGAAAATGCAAGTGATATTGCTAGATTTTCTTAGGAATCAACTATTGGACAATACCCCAGCCCCACTGTCACTATTACTCACTAATCATGCCTGGAAAATAATTGGACCCCATCCTGAAAATGTTAGACAGTCAAACCACCTCTAACGGCTAAATTGTAAGGTAAAGTTGAGGATTGCAAAAATTCTCCAGAAAAATCTGGATCTGCACATGCAAGCGTCCACACACATATGTTACTTTTGAGCCTACATGTACCCCTGAGCTGTACATACATCACTATGATGTTTCAATAAAATATGTAGGGATACCACCAACATAAATTCACAATGACAATCGTTTTTCAAATCACTCTTTTCATCAGGGCAGGGGCAGAGAACGGACAGAAGTAGTTGTTATTGTTTTTTAGAGCCCTCAACTTATTTCACAGTTTACGAAGGGGGTCCAATGATTTTATAACAGAGAAAACTGTCCTTTTCCAAGGATCCAGAGGGGGTCAAACATTTTCCAGGGGGTCCAAATATTTTCTTCAGAAACCCATATAACTTGTGATTTTCCAGGGGAGGGGTGTGGACCCCCCTCCCTCTGGATCCGCACATGAGAATATCTGGTGGAATGTTTGTTTGATTTGATTCTTTACGTCCCTTCAACAATCCTTCATTTATAAAGGAACAGGTCTTCCTGAATTGAACCAGTACTAAGCTAGGATTAATGTTCTTGCTCAAGGACACAACATAGTGACGCCGGTGAGGCTCGAACCCGCGGCCCCTTGGTCTCGAGTAAAGCACTCCACCACTGAGCCATTAGGTGGAATGATGCTACGCTTGATTTGCTCAACCAAGAGCTTTTTGCCTGATTTATTTTGACATTGTCGGTTAAAGAACTCACTTTTTATGACCTTCCACATTTTGTTTTTGCACACAGAGTAAAATAATCAAAGGGGCACAATCTTTCAGTTATAAAGGGACGGGTCTTCCTGGGTTGAACCAGTACTAAGCTAGGATTATTGTTCTTGCTCAAGGACACAACGCAGTGACGCCGGTAAGGCTTGAACCCGCGGCCCTTCTGTCTCGAGTCACTGTTTATTAATGTGATAAGTATTATAAATTTATAACTTCCAGTTTCCCAGGGAGCACACTGTATAAACAATTCATTTTGCAATAAACAGTTGCTATGGGGGGGGGGGGGGTAATTTAATGTTAAACTGACTTACTAGAAATTAATTGGAATGAAGCATAATAAGAACCCCATTCAAGCAAATGTTCTGCCCTTTTACAATCCTCATCCCTGAGGCTGTATGGGGTCAAACAGGCAAACATTTTTTTTCTGAAGAAGGTTATGTTGCATATCACATTATGCAATTAAAATGTTTGACCTTATGCAACCCCCCCCACCCCATCTTTTGGGTTGGGTAAAACAGTCAGACATTGAAATTGTGCAGATAAGTATTGGTGAGAAGAGTTTTGAGTTATTTTAAAATCTTATGTTTTTATAAACAGTATGGAGCCAGATGAGATGCCACATTTTGTGGCGTTTTATCAAGGTCTATATTGATTTTAGTGTATAATTAACCTTTGGAAGAGTATTGCATTTTGGGGCGCTATATTTATCTTTGAGGTAATGTAACGTCCCGATGACGTTGCGTTAACGTCGGTTGCCAAGCTTAATAGAAATAATGGAAGTCGCATGTTTACCTTATGATCCCGTAACGTGTAAATATCGTCGAATAAAGTAAAATCTAGAAAAGTATATTATTCTTTGGGTTTTTATTCCATAATTGGGAATATCGTCGGACCAAGTATAACTTGATTGAACTTAAGTGACTTGATAGGCTTTACTTGCAGTGTTGGAGAATGGGATTTATATTTTGTGGTAAACATCCTTTCCTGACAAGGATTCAGGTGAGCGATCCAGGGCCCATGGGCCCTCTTGTTTGCTTATTACATTCGCTACACTCGTAACTGCAGTTTTAGGGATTGTGTCTATAAAAAAAATCTCCTTCATTGTAACAATCCATTCCATTATTTTACCATTGAATTTCATTGTTTCAGTGGAAGATGTCCAAGCATTTTTTTTGCTTGTTGCATTTGTTACACTTGTTACAGCAGTTTTAAGTAGGTTGGATCTACAAAACAAATCTCCTATGTGCTTGTTACTTATCGTTACAGTCCGTTTCATTAGTTTTCCATTGAATTTCATTATTTAATTTGTTTCAGTGGAAGATGTCCAATTTTTTTAGCCTGTTTCATTCGTTACACTCGTTTCAGCAGTTTAAGGTAGGTTGGGTCTATAAAAATATCTCCTGTATGCTTGTAACTAATAGTTACAGTCTGTTTTATTAATTTTCCATTGAATTTCATTGTTTAAATTGTTTCAGTTGAAGGTGTCCATTTTTTTTTTCTGCTCGTTTCATTCGTTACACTTGTTAAAGCAGTTTCAAACAGATTGTGTCTATAAAAAAACTCTCTTAAGATGCTTGTTACTTATTGTTACAGTCCATTACATTGGTTATCTATTGAGTTTCATTGTTTCAGTGGAAGATGTCCAATCTTTTTAAGCCGTTTCATTCTTTACGCTTGTTTCAACAGTTTCAGGCAGATTGAGTCTACAAAAATTCACAAGAAGATGCTTGTTACTTGTTATTACAGTCTGTTACATTAGTTTTCTATTCATTTTCATTGTTTAAGTTGTTTCAAGGGAAGATGTCCAATTTTTTTTTCACTTGTTTCATTCGTTACACTTGTTTCAGCAGTTTCAGGCAGATTGTGTCTATAAAAAAATCTCTTTAGATGTTTGTTACTTATTGTTACAGTACTTTTCATTAGTTTTCCATTGAGTTTCATTGTTTCAGTTGTTTCGGTAGAAGATGTCCACTTTTTTTAAGCCTGTTTCATTCGTTACACTTGTTACAGCAGTTTCAGGCAGATTGTGTCTATTAAAAATTCTCTTTAGATGCTTGTTACTTATTGTTACAGTACGTTTCATTAGTTTTCCATTGAGTTTCATTGTTTCAGTTGTTTCAAGGGAAGATGTCCAATTTTTTTAAGCCCGTTTCATTCGTTACACTTGTTTCAGCTGTTTCAGGCAGATTGTGTCTATAAAATCTCTTGAAGATGCTTGTTACTTATTGTTACAGTCTGTTACATTAGTTTTCTATTCATTTTCATTGTTTCAGTGGTTGATGTCCAATTTTTTCAAGTCCGTTTCATTCGTTACACTTGTTTCAGCTGTTTCAGGCAGATTGTGTCTATAAAAAATCTCTTGAAGATGCTTGTTACTTCTTGTTACAGTCTGTTTCATTAGTTTTCTATTCATTTTCATTGTTTCAGTTGTTTCAGTGGAAGATGTCCAATTTTTTTAAGCCCGTTTCATTCGTTACACTTGTTTCAGCAGTTTCAGGCAGATTGTGTCTATAAATAATTCTCTTTAGATGCTTGTTACTTATTGTTACAGTACGTTTCATTAGTTTTCCATTGAGTTTCATTGTTTCAGTTGTTTCGGTAGAAGATTTCCAATTTTTTAAGCCCCTTTCATTTGTTACACTTGTTTCAGCAGTTTCAGGCAGATTGTGTGTATAAAAATCTCTTGAAGATGCTTGTTACTTCTTGTTACAGTCTGTTTCATTAGTTTTCTATTCATTTTCATTGTTTCAGTTGTTTCAGTGGTTGATGTCCAATTTTTTTTAAGTCTGTTTCATTCGTTACACTTGTTTCAGCAGTTTCAGGCAGATTGTGTCTATAAAAAATCTCTTGAAGATGCTTGTTACTTCTTGTTACAGTCTGTTTCATTAGTTTTCTATTCATTTTCATTGTTTCAGTTGTTTCAGTGGAAGATGTCCATTTTTTTTAAGTCTGTTTCATTCGTTACATTTGTTTCAGCAGTATCAGGCAGATTGTGTCTATAAAATATCTCTTGAAGATGTTTGTTACTTCTTGTTGCAGTCTGTTTCATTAGTTTTCTATTCATTTTCATTGTTTCAGTTGTTTCAGTGGAAGATGTCCATTTTTTTTAAGTCTGTTTCATTCGTTACATTTGTTTCAGCAGTTTCAGGCAGATTGTGTCTATAAAAAATCTCTTGAAGATGCTTGTTACTTCTTGTTACAGTCTGTTTCATTAGTTTTCTATTCATTTTCATTGTTTCAGATGTTTCAGTGGTTGATGTCCAATCTTTTTAAGCCCCTTTCATTCGTTACATTTGTTTCAGCTGTTTCAGGCAGATTGTGTCTATAAAAAATCTCTTGAAGATGCTTGTTACTTCTTGTTACAGTCTGTTTCATTAGTTTTCTATTCATTTTCATTGTTTCAGATGTTTCAGTGGTTGATGTCCAATTTTTTTAAGCCCCTTTCATTCGTTACACTTGTTTCAGCAGTTTCAGGCAGATTGTGTCTATAAAAATCTCTTGAAGATGTTTGTTACTTCTTGTTACAGTCTGTTTCATTAGTTTTCTATTCATTTTCATTGTTTCAGTTGTTTCAGTGGAAGATGTCCAATTTTTTTAAGTCTGTTTTATTCGTTACACTTGTTTCAGCAGTTTAAGGCAGATTGTGTCTATAAAAAATCTTTTGAAGATGCTTGTTACTTATTGTTACAGTCCGTTTCATTAGTTTTCTATTCATTTTCATTGTTTCAGTTGTTTCAAGGGAAGATGTCCAATTTTTTTAAGTCCGTTTCATTCGTTACACTTGTTTCAGCAGTTTCAGGCAGATTTAGTCTACAAAAAATCTCTTGAAGATGCTTGTTTCTTATTGTTACAGTCTGTTTCATTAGTTTTCTATTCATTTTCATTGTTTCAGTTGTTTCAGTGGAAGATGTCCAATTTTTTTCACTTTTTGCACTTATAATGCTGCAGTGTAGTGCTAAAATCTTGTTATTGGCAGCTTGCACTGTTATATTGTTACACCGTTACAGTGTAACGAAATGTGTCCTTCCGGAAATCTGCTCTCTTTTTATGCCCTATATGATCAAATTGGCCAAAACTGAAATTTTATTACTGAAATTACCATAGGATAATCAATGTGTTGTTGCATCTAAGCGCATTACTGGTCGAGAAATGGTAGGAACAATGTACTGATAGGTCTACCTGATTTGGCAAAAGAAAGAAAGTTATCGAAAATCGTGATAAATCGAAGATATTCCCTATCTGTTTGGTCAAAGGGAGACATTTTACAATTTTTTTTACATATTTAATAAATTCGAAATTGATTTCTGAGCTTGTTTCAAGTGATAAGACAGTTTTCTTATGTATTGATGCAACACGAGTATGATGCATTCCGATAAACATAACAAGATTTTTTGTATGTAAACACCTCAAATCAACTAATTACAGAAAATGAATGGTTGACTATAAAATTACATATGTAGTTGATAATGTTTAGGCCGTTTACCACTGTAAAAGTTGTTTTATAAACTGTCCATATTAGCCACATCACGCTGTTTTAATAGAAAATGTCCTTACAAACATAACAAACAGTATTTACCCGGATAAAACTGATCGTATTGGATCAGTCGGATCTGTGTCTACGCTGATTGAATCGATACTATCTACTGAATGACAGGGCCTAAAAAACTGTCATGTACAAAGCAATCACGATTTTAAAATATGTGATGCTTTTGACACTTACCTGTAGAAATTTAAGTACAGATATATTGGCCGTAACATGGCTGTTACACCGTTTAAATTCCTCCCGCTTTTCAGAACACCTAGAAATGTCGAAATTCCCAAGAGATTAGGGGTCAGGGCAGTGGTAGTAGATTCTTCAAACAATTTTCTTCTGACACTGCAGGATATTCTAAATCCAGATTTGAGCTTAATGTTCGGAAAAATGCAAGTAATAAAATAATATTCCAGATTTTCGCGCTTCTTATTATTGCGGTAGGACTATAACTCTAGCATTCAATGAGATGTTTGCATTTTCAACTGATATGCATGTCACCCAGTTATGACCATTTCCTTACTGAAAATAATGGTTACCTCCCTTTGACCAGCTGTGGTCAAACGGAGAGCAACGCAACGTATCGGTTTCTTTTTAAATTTGAAAGATTACAGGGTGTTTTTTATATCTAATGGTGAGAAAGACCTGTTGAATCATTCTTAGGGCTAGAAAAAGGATCTTTTCTCTGTATTGAGGTCTATGGAAAATTATTTACAGGATCATAACCTATAGGCTCAATGATAACCTCAAATCAGCAATAAGTAACATTCTATCAGCTGATTCAGAAGCCCTCACGTTGCCTAATTCTAGCTTGTTCCCAAAAGCACTACATCCCATTTAAGACCAGCTACCCCTAAATGGGTACTTTGGCCATATGTGTAATGCATAATTTGGCATTTCATCAGGGTCTGCACTGTTTCCTTAGACAAAATAACTCTCCAGAAAAAGAAATACATTTTTTAAAATTTATAACATGTGCCCCTAAATATGAGATTTCCAACAATGTGGTATGTGCGACCAGCAAAGGCTCAGACCAGCCTGCGCATACGCGCAGACTGATCAGAGCCTTTGCTAGTCGCTTGAATATTTTATGAATGTTAAGCTACTGACTGAACAGTATTTGGAGTTTCTAAGCTTAACAGGAGGCTGCACAGGCTCTTCTGAGTGTACACTTGTCAAAATACCACATTGTTGGAAATCACATGTCACGGCTCATATGTACAGTGGACAATCTGGACTTTAATGTATGTAGCTTTATGGAAAATTCCATTAGTGTGTGAAGGGTTATACTCACCATTCTGATTTCAAATGATCATGTGTATTTGGTAGTTTTTGTTTGTTTGATTTGATTCTTTACGTCCCAACAACAATCTTTCAGTTAAACAGGGACGGGTCTTCCTGGGTTGAACCAGTACAAAGCTAGGATAAATGTGTCTTGCTCAAGGACCACAACGCAGTGACGACGGTGAGGCTCGAACCCGAGGCCCTTCGGTCTCGAGTCAAGCACTCTACCACTGAGCCACTGCGCTCCCTATATTTGGTAGTGAAGGGTTATACTCACCATTCTGATTTCAAATGATCATGTGTATTTGGTAGTGAAGGGTTATACTCACCATTCTGATTTCAAATGATCATGTGTATTTGGTAGTGAAGGGTTATACTCACCATTCTGATTTCAAATGATCATGTGTATTTGGTAGTGAAGGGTTATACTCACCATTCTGATTTCAAATGATCATGTGTATTTGGTAGTGAAGGGTTATACTCACCATTCTGATTTCAAATGATCATGTGTATTTGGTAGTGAAGGGTTATACTCACCATTCTGATTTCAAATGATCATGTGTATTTGGTAGTGAAGGGTTATACTCACCATTCTGATTTCAAATGATCATGTGTATTTGGTAGTGAAGGGTTATACTCACCATTCTGATTTCAAGTGATCATGTGTATTTGGTAGTGGTATTCCTGGATACATACGAAATACTCCTGTAGGAGTCCCATAGAACCTGAAAAAATAAAATAATCACTTTGAGCCGAGGCTGGCAGAGCAATGGGTTGCAATATAGAATGATATCAGATATGTCTGAAGAGGAAATTAGAAGGGCTACATACAGACTAATTAACTGTTTGGGTCATGAATAAGCACTGACCAGCTGTCCCAGCAGATATTTTATTGTCTCCCTCTCATGATAATAGGCAAACCCTTAAAGCAAGTTATGAGTCAGCCTCATTGATTGATAATTAGTCAGAGAACCAGAAAACAGCTAGTTTTTTGTTATCTAATTATAGTCCTCTTTCAGTCCATTTAGAAATATACTCTCTACTTGAAGAGTGATACGCAAATGAACCAACAAAAGGAAGGACAGAGGGACAAAGCAGCAACTACATATTACCCCTTAGGGAGTATATTAAGAAAAGAAGATCCCAAATTTTTATTTTGTAAAAAGGCTACAGACCACTACTATAAAACTCACCCTAGCCAACTTGGACAAAATAGAATGCATAAGAAATTCAAGTAATTCCATGTGTTGTCCTGGATAGGTCAAGTGACCCTTCGCTTCTGCAGTGAAACAAGGTATACTTCCACAAAATGCTTTGAGGCGTGACTGTAATGGTAAATGCATTGCGAGTGGAATTTTTGTCCCATGGAGGGTCATTACTTAGAGGTAATGGTTGAAGTATATCTAGACCCATATAAGCCTATCTAAACCCATATAAGCCTAGTGTCCTTTTTGTGAGACATAGGCAAACAGTGCAGACTCAGATCAGAACCCGCAAAATGCAGCTTCTGATCAGGGTCTCCACTGTTTGCTTCCAGAATATTCTGTTTAAATTTAAATAAAAATGAGCCGCGCCATGGGAAAATGTGTCTTCGGGGTAAATTTGGCTATTTTGAGATTCTGTGATTTTCATACAGGTCATTATATGAAGAGTAAACTCGTTTTTGTTTGATCAAAATATTCAAATTATTAGAAAAGATATTGGAATTTGAACTTTGGACGGCTTGACGTTGATTTTAGAACTAACGTTGCGTGACGTCATGATGAGTCATTCACAACGTTGCGAAGTTTTTACGCCTTTAGACATCCGACCATCGCTGTTACTAACATGAAACTGGGTAGCGACGTAGCTTTCCCATACTAATGCTGGTAAAACAAAATAATTGAATTGAATCGTAAGTCAAAAGTACTTCATTTCTTGCGTATTCTTCAATTTTGACATAAAAATGATTCATTGAGGTGCCATGCCATGTCAGCCTTCGTTTGAAAATGTGCACTAAATGGACGTAGCCGACGACTGGTGCGATATTTACCTGCACCAATATTTCGCCAGCACAAATATGGGTCATCATGGATACATCTCCGTATAAAATTGGGCACAAATTTGCACATTGACTTTTGAAATTCGGAAAACCTGGCCGCGACATTATATGTTCAACTGCCTGGTAACTTGAACGTTAATGTTTTCTTGTTTACATGGAGAAACTATCCGATATTAAATACTGTTTAAACGCCAACATTTCTTAACATTTATGAACAGCATAAATTCCATGCTCAGTTGAGTTTAACACTAAAAGATGTTATAACTTCGGGACCTGAAGCAGGTTTTGATACTTTGTATACTATGTGCGCCCTCTCGGGCATTTGGCAGGGCCTGTCCTTCGCATTGTAACAGCAGAATCGGGGGAGCGCAGTGGCTCAGTGGTAGAGAGCTTGACTCGGGAGGGAGGGTCAACGGGTTCGAGCTTCACCAGCGTCACTGTGTTGTGTCCCTGGGCAAGACACATTAATCCTAGCTTAGTACTGGTTCGACCCCGGACGACCCGTCCCCACATAACTGACAGATTGTTGATGGGATGTAAAGAATCAAGCAAACAAACAGCAGAATCAGCATGGTAATTGTTATGTGGAAAAGGTAGATCAAAATTAAACTAAATAGGTTGCGAGTATGTCATTTTCTTCTCAATGAAGTGGTTGCCTTTCAGCTCACTGGAAATGCCGCGAATGACGATTTAGAGGAGTACATAAACAAGAAGTAATAAAAAAATAAAGGTATTGGCCTCATTTGTTCAACCGATGCTCAAAATGTTGCACTAGTAGAACATCAGGTACCGGTACGTTGTTATTTGATGGCCTGTATGATGTAGGTAAAACCGTCTAACTGTTTCTACAAAATGATATGTTCTGCAGTTTCACATGCCCTATAGGGTCAGTTAGCCACATCTGTTAATATATACTGTGGAGGAGCACTGACGTTTTCAAAATAAGAAAGAGGGCACAGATCAGGAATCGATACAATCAAGTACCACATCTGACCAAAATATTACAAGCGTTCGCGAGTGTATTTCCTTAGTTTTAGGGCAATCTTTTTTCTACCATCGCGTTAAAGTTCGACCACAATGCAGCAGCGAATATTCTAGTCCGACATGATGCAAAAATGTTGACAAGGTAGTTAAAAATTCAACACAAAACCGTTGGATCTGAAAAGTAAAATCACAAAAATGCGTTCTTGCAAAGTTGTATTGCAACCTTGATAACTAGTGTAAATAAAGATTCGGCGATGGGTATGTTCTTTTATTCACTGTTGTTGTTGTTGTTGTTGTGGCTAAACCCATATATGCCGAATGGAATTTCACAATACTGCCAAAAGGACGGATCTATTTCTGATTCAAGGGTTGTTGTGTAGTAATTTACAATTTCGCTCAATGCGCTAAGCAAACAGTGCGGCGTCTGATCTGGTCCTACATTGTTTGTCCATGTCACATAAAAAGGAAGCTAGGCTAATATTAATTGGTTAACATAATTTCAAAACATTATCAGTCGGCATATCATGGCGACCAGTTCATAGTGTATGCATATTTCGGCAGTAACTGACAACTACCCTACTTGAACCGGGGCAATGATTGAGGATAATAATCTGATGAACTGTTTGACCAGACAGTGGCTCGAGCTCACAATCTCAGCCTACAGAAGCAGGATTGCTTATTGGCCTCACTGTACCCGACTATGCTATCCGGAGCGAAATGCCTCATCATTCCTTAATCGTATGATACTTCTCACTGAAAAAAAGGATTTCAGTCTATACCGAACAACAAAATCACATTCAAACTTTCTCACCAAAAAAATCAAGACATAAAGAAATCTGGTTGCTATGGCAGTGCGGGTACTCATTCCTATTCCTTTCGATTTTGTAGTTTTTTGTCGGCGTGGTACGCTCTTGCCTCTTGCATACATGTATATTGAGTGTGCACATTACCCCCAGTTTTATGCACCTACGTCGGCTTTAGGAAAGGGATTATGGCTGTATAAAAAGTGGGGCATTTGAAAACACGTAGTTTGAATTGTGCAATTCTAAATCAGGCCCAATCGCGCAGGTCTTGACTTGACAACTCCGTATGTACACTGCCTTCTCTGCATCTCCAGATACTAAGTTGAGAATGGAGGTATGTTAAGTTTGTTAAAGTTCGCCGCTCTTAAATTGTTGAACTGTACGCTGATTTTGAAAACAATGTAATAGTACCCTGCAGTTCATTCCGCATCTCCGTCTTTGCTGACAATACACATGCGCGTGGGTTATAGGTGTTACTGGGAAAGAGGATTTCAACTTCTAGTGGGAACCTTTGGGGAAAATGTTACTGCCTCTCCAATTATTTAGTTCCATTAAGCTGAAAGCTCTTGGAGTGGGAGTAGTAATACTACTCTCTCCCGCTCAAAGAAATTACAATTAATTTTATCAGTGATGTCGCCGTTACAAACAGTGCTCTTCAAAAAAAAATTGTATAAACTACCATGACAAAATTTATGGGTGCAATTTTACAAAACTTACGGGTATGAAGAGCAAATAGAAAAAAGCAATATTCAAAAAACATGAAAATAATTACACTTCAAAGGTAGAAAAACGTTTAATAGTTTTGACTTTTTATCACGATTCTCAATGACGCAACGTTAACGTCACCGAAAAAATGACATTTTTAATTTGTCTGTGTGTTTAATTGACTGCCATAAGAAATCAACAGACACAAGGAAACTACAATAAAATGTTTATTGCGTATATCATTTTGCTATCATTTGGTGCTTTTTTCATCATTGTCGCTTCAATAGTTTTGCGACAACTATTTTTGCAAGAAATCTGGTAATACATTGATTTAAACGGCGACGTAACAAGGTGGCAAATAATAACTATTGTTTCTCGTGTGATACTTAATCGTGTATTATACTTAGAACTTTTTTATACATGAGAGCTACCTCGTGAGATTTTAGTTTATTTCACGCTCAGTCAGTCAGCGAAGACTCAAACAAGTCTGCGCATCTAGCAGTCTCGTTGGAGCCTTTGCCCAATCGTAAATTCGGCTTTGCGTACCGGAACCTACTTTCGTTCAGAATCGCCGTTCAAATACGAAAGGTTCAGACACACTGTTTGGTCGATTAAGGAAAGCTGGGATGTATCCGGCGTTTATTTATTTATATGTTTATTATTTATTTTATTTTATTTTATTCTTTTTTTGTTAGAGTGTCTTTGGAGTGCAAAGATGTTGAGGATTGGGGGTTCAATTAGCGTTTACCAAGCCGCATCTTTTTGGACAGTTTATTTTTCATCAGGAACCCGTGCTGGATCAGACCATGACTAATTTACAACAGAATACAATCGGCCTAAAATTCCTTGATTTAATCGCATTTTATTCTACAAATTACTTGTCTAAATTGTCGTAATCTTTGATGACGCTCTCTTTAATTACGCGCGGCGCGAAATAATTACGTCAGACTTTACGACGTCATATCTCATGACGTAATTAATCTCCCGAAGACACATTATCGCATGGCGCGGCTCAAATGTAAAATACCACACAACAAATTCTTCAGACAGAAATGGACTTGTCCAGTTGAAAAAAGTGGGAAATTCCATTCAGCTTAAATGGGTTAATACTTGGACAGCTGTCTGTGATATATGAGCTGAATCATGAAACAATGAAGTGGTAGTATTACCCAGGGAGGCCACAGATGAACCTGCTTATTCAAGAGTCTTAATTGTGTGTTCTATGGGTCACCTAGGACCCACTTTATCTTCAGACAGACATATAATACTATGATCAAACTGGGCAGAGGCCTAGCTGGCTGATCAGAGTTGTTTCTGGGTACACATCATTTTAGAAAAATAGGGTATATTAATTTCGTACCAAAGTTGGTCTGTCGTCCGTCATATTTCTTGTAATAGTATCTTGCCCTAAACCGCTGGACATAGCAACTTCAAACTTTGCAGGTGGATATGTCATATGATGTTGAGGGTACTGGGCAATGTTTTGTGAGAATATATTTTCTTGTAAATGCATCGCCTCCTAAACTGCTGAATGTAGCAACTTCAAACTTAGCAGTTGCACAGGTCACAAAGTCATGATGTAGAGGGTAATGGGCAACATTTCATGTGACCTTCACCCCAAGGTCAAGGTCAAAGATTGTATTTTCTTGTAAATGCATCTCTTGGTTAGAGGAAAAAGCAGGTATTTGCAAAGGTGTACCATCCACTGAAGACTAAGGCAATTTAGTTAATAACTATAAAGGAATGGTTGACTACTGCAGATGTCCTTAATTACAGTAAAACCTGTCTTAAGGGGCCACCCAAAAATAGACAAAACAAAGATCTTAATGGCAAATGGTAGCTTAATGCAGGTCAAAAGTATTGCAGAATGCTCCCCTTGGAGCATTCTGCAAAACTTTTGACCTGCATTAAGCGATAATTGATCTTGAAAACCAAGTTTTGGTCTATTTGAGAGTGGCCATTTTAGACAGGTTTTACTGTACATACTAATGGTCCAGTGGAGTAAACAACTTTAGGTAATATAGCTTGAACAAGACACACTGTCTGGGTGGTCAAGTAAGTGTCCTGTCAGACAGCCGATGAGAAACAAGGAGTCTTGGCCTGATTGTCCTTGCCAGCCAAGAAGCTAAGGCATCAGCAGACAAGGTTTGTGTCTGCCTTTCAGTAGAATGTTAGATAGAAACATGTCCTTTGCCTGGGGAGTTATAGCTTAACCCACCACCATCCCCTATCAACATCCTACCTTTTTAATATTATCTAGCTTTTTTTGTATGTGTTTATCAAAATTTGGGATTGTTAATGGTCTGATATGTTATTTTCAAAACAAGTCAGTTTGTAGTAATTCTAAGATACAAGTTCCTTCTTTTGTTTTAGCTACAAGTAAATTTCAAGTCATTTTTTGTACATCCAATTTTATTTACACGACAATATAGCCAATGTCCCCTGCAGGTTGAAAGTACTTTTTTCTTTTACATATTGCTTTCTCCACAGTCAATCTAAATTTATGATGTTCTGTCTTCAAAAGTCAAACTTATTCTGCCCGTATTTTTGTGTACTTCCTCAGATCCAAATAAATGTTTTATCAGTCAATCATTAATTTGCTCTAAGGTAGTATCTTTCAACAATCTTAATGAATTTATTTTTATTGAGGAAATGGTAATTTACAGTAACTTATGAAATTAATACATAGATTTTAGAATGTGTATTTCCCTGAGAACAACACCCAAGGCTGTACAACTATTTAAGTGTTATTCTATGAAAAAACTTAAGAAGTGTTAAAATCAAGAGTTATTGAAGTAAACCTATATTAAAATCCCTGTGATAAAGGTCCCACCCTCAACGTGTCATTGAAACTATCCCCAGTCCATGCTCCAGTCTTCCACAAACAGAGGATTGTATCCCCAAGGTCTGTCTTTTGATGCATGGGGTCATTGCTTTCCCCCTGCCATCTTTGTTTTAGAAGGTCTCATGTCAAACCTCTTACCAAACCTCGTCTGCATGCTGGGGGACGTGTTCATCACACATACTTCACTGGGCTTGCCTCACGTCCCAAACAATGTCGGAGCCTGTGGTGTTTGCAGTCACACAGGCCATCTGTAAAGCCATCTGATGCATGGGGTAGAGGCTTCCCCCTGCCATCTTCATGGTTTTGTACATGACAACCCACATCCATCGTCTAATAGAATGGGAAGCGTTGCTCTCCCCCGAGCTATGTAGTCTCGGCTGTGGGATAGATATACTGAACTGTTAACAGCTGTTGTTATGTGGTGGCTCACACCACAACTAATTGACTGCCAACACATTGAGATGGTGATGTGTAAGATAAGAATGCGTAATTGAATTTTTTTTTTACTTTACAACCAAAACACATGTTGTGGGTACTCAGAAGAACTGTCTCAATGAGATGTTTTTTTTGAGCACCCAAATCTGGCTGCCCCCTTTGCTCAGCAGAGCAGACCCATTTGTGCAATTTTGGTAAAGTCCATCATGAGGAAAAAGAAAATAATTACAATCTTAAGCTAAAACAATTTGTTAAACTGGAGCTATGATACTAACCTCTCAATGACATCTTTAGCAGTATTAGTCCATAGGGAATCCAGGGACTGTGTGGATCTTACTGTAAACTGTATTAAACTTCTCAGATCTTGAACAAAATAGAGGATCTTACATGAGCTATTGATTTTATCAAATAAGTTGAGGAAGAGATAAAATGCATGGCATTTTATCCCTTTTTGACAGCATTATTTATAAATTCAATAATACAGGAGCAAGAATGTTAGAAACTCTTTATCATATGACAATAAAAGAACTTTGAAATCACAGTTTTTTGGTGTGAAAATGTTAGATTTCACCATATATACACACTTTGTTACGAGCATCTCTACGTAAATTTACTAAACATGTTTACCACCAGTGGTTTATCAATTTTAATACAAGGTTTCACAAGGTCATATAATTATATTTCAATAAAATCTTATTTTAGATATAAAGACCCACAAAACAATTTTTTCATTGTAACAAATTATCAAAATAACAAACATTTGATAACATATATATAATCATTATTTCGTAAACAAGAAGGCCCTAGGGCCCTGGATCACTCATCTGAATCCTGGCACATGAAGAGATTATGTATTGGCCTGAGGCTAAAAGATATCATTTAAAGATATTTCTATTTTTAGTACTGGTGGCCATTTCTGATCAATTTTGGTAGAAGGCATCATGAGAAATAGTTCTGTGACATAATTTTTGAATTTGGATCAGTGGTTCAGTAGGAGATGTTATTTAAAGATATTTCTTATCTAGAGCTCTGGTTGCCTTTTTGTTCAGCACACTCAAACCATTTGTTTGTTTGATTTGATTATTTACATCAACAATCTTTCAGTTAAACAGGGACGGGTCTTCCTGGGTTGAACCAGTACTAAGCTAGGTTAAATGTGTCTTGCTCAAGGACCACAACACAGTGAGGCCGGTGAGACTCAAACCTGCGGACTCTCAGTCTTGAGTCAAGCACTCTTCCACTGACCCACTGCGCTCCAACCCAACCATTTGTGCAATTTTGGTAGATGGCCTTATTTGGAACATTTCTATAACTGATATTCAATTTGAACCAGTGGTTAAGGAGAGATGCCATTTAAAGACCTTTCTTATCTAGATCTCTGGTGGCCCCTTTGTTCAGCCAAGAGGAACCATTTGTGCACTTTTTGACCCAAGCATTATGAGGAACATTTCCATGAAATTATTTTGAATTTGGACCATTGGTTCAGGAGGAGATGTCTTTCAAGATATTGCTAATCTAGAGCTCTGGCATCCCTTTGGTTTGGCAGAGCGGAACCATTTGTGTAATTTTGGAAGAGGGCATCATGAGGAACAATTCTGTAATGTTATTATGGGAAACATTCATGTGAAATTATTTTAAATTTGGACCAGTGGTTTAGGAGATGTCATTTAAAGAAAAAGTTTGCACAGGACGGACGCCATACGAAGACAGATCACAATAGGTCACCTTGAGCCTTCTGCTCAGGTAAGCTAAAAAAATAAATCAGAAATTCTTGGGCCATGAAAATGCAAGACATTTGCGCAACACACCAGGTAGGTGACCATCAGGAACATGCTAATTTATATTAACAAGAGGGCTCAAGGGCCCTGGATCGCTCACCTGAGTCCTGGCATATAAGATGATGTTTTGGCCTGTGGCTTAAGAGATATTATTTAAAGATATTTCTATTTCTCATCTAGCAGCAGAGGAGATGTCATTTCCTATCTAGAGCTCTGGCAGCCCCTTTGCTCAGCAGAGCAGATCCGTCTGTGCAACTTTGGTAAGGTTCATCATGAGGAACAATTCTGTTGAATTATTTCGAATTTTGACTCGTGGTTCAGGAGAATTTCTTTCTCTAGAGCTCTGGCAGCCCCTTTGTTCAGTGGAGCTAAACAATTTGTGCAATTTTGATAGAGTGCATCATAAGGAACAATTCTGTTAATTTATTTTGAATTTGTACCAGTGATTCAGGAGGTGGTGTTTAAAGACATTTCTTATCTAGAGCTCGGATGGCTCTTTTATTCGGTAGATAGAAACCGTTTGAGCAATTTTGGTAGAGTGCCTCATGAGGAACAATTCTGTGAAATTATTCTGAATTTGGACCAGTGGTTCAGGAGATGTCCTTTAAAGACATTTCTTATCTAGAGCTCTGGCAGACCCTTTGTTCAGCGAAGTGGAACCATTTGTGCAAAATTGGTAGAAGACACCATGGGGAACACTGGGGGTAACAATTCTGTGAAGTTATTTTGAATTTGGACCAGTGGCTCAGAAGGAAATGCTGTTTAATGATGTTTCTTATCTAGAGCTCTGGCAGCCATTTGCTAAAAAAAGGAGTGGAACCATTCTGTAGAGGGTATTATGAAGAACAATTCTGTGAAATTATTTTGAATTTGGGCCAGTGGTTCAGGAGATGTTGTTTAAAAGATTCTTTCTTGAATGATTCATTGAGTGGAAGGGAGGAGAATGACCGTAGAAATTATTTCATGATCAATCTCCACGAAAGTATGGGACCAGGCTGGGATCAACTACCGACCCCTGGATCTGCTGTCAGACACGCATCTGTAGCCAGACATATAACCCACTGCGCTACGCTGCCCCGTAGATTGTCGATCTGGATCCAAACTGTTTCACACTCTGATAAGGCTCTTGAAATAATTTTTTGAAAAAGTTAATTCTGAGAAAAGTCAGCAGACGACAACGAAAGCATGCAAAACAAGACAAATTTGACGAATTCATATCCCCGACGAAGGGTAATTTGAGAGAAACATGTAGATCACAACACATAAATCCCATTTATCTAATCCTTAGTTCACCTTCAGTATTATTCAGATCATAACAAACGCCTGTCAAGTATATTTAGTGCTTAGTTTGATAAAAATATACTTACATCTGCACAATTTCAATATCTGACCTTTAAATCCAACCCCAGAGGTCAAGGGTGTGTGTAAATTCAAGGGTTACCTTGCATGTAGGTCTACACTTCTTCCATTTTAATTTGATATGCAACATGACCACTTTTAGAAAAGAAAAAAAATGACCTTTTGACCCCACCTCAGGGGTCGTTGGTGTGTGTAATGACAGCATATTTGCTTTCATGGTACTCTGTGCTCAATTCCCTTTAATTTGATATGCAACATGACTACTTTCAGAAAAAGATATAGTTTGACCTTTCCACCCCACCCCCTGGGTCAAGGGTGTGTCTGTGAGCAAAACATTTGCTACCATGTTGCTGCCAGCATCTTCAGCTTTAATTTGATATGCAACATGACTACTTTCAGAAAAAGATATAGTTTGACCTTTTGACCCCACCCCCTGGGTCTAGGGTGTGTCTGTGGGCATAATATTTGCTACCATGTTGCTGCTAGCGTTGTCAGCTTTAATTTGATATGCAACATGACCATATTCTGAAAATGTTTAATTTTGGCCTTGGCCCCACCCCCTAAGTCCACCCAACGGGCTCAGACCCAGGCCTTCAAACTGAAATCCCGTTTGATATGTTTCATATCTATTGCTGCTCTGCCTGTATGCAAAATTTCAGCCAAAAACATTAACAATTGCCTTAGTTATTACGAAATTTAAATATTTGACCTTTGACCCCTTAGGTGGGGTCAAAGGGGGTGGGGTAAAACTTTGACACTGCCATGCTTATCTACAGGCACTTGGCAATCATAGTCTATAGTGAGAAGTTGTTAACTATTATAACTTGGATGAAATGTAAATGACTCTCATCTTTATAGTAAAAATATTATCAACAGTCCGTCCTGTTCTTGTGGAGGCTTTGAAAGCGCTTATCATTTCTTTTTTATATGCCCAATATACAGGCACATAAGAAACATATATTTGTCTGATGTCTTGCAAACGCATAACACACATGAATTACTATATGGTAAGGAAACTGCAACAGACCTAGAAAATGAAGCTCTTTTCTTAAAAGTTCAAGATTTTATTATACACTCAAAACGATTTGACTAGTATACACGAACTGAAATTCAATGTGTACCCTGTATCTCTCTCTCTCTCTCTCTCTCTCGCTCTCTCACTCTTTCCCTCTCTCTCACTCTCTCTCTCTCTCTCTCTCTGTCTCTCTCTAGAAAATGGTTTGAATTTTACACTGTTCACATATATTTGCTGCTACTGAATGTTATTCAGGAAATGACTCGTATAAGCTTTTAGCTTACTGTCAGATCCTGGCCCATTGATTATGTAAATTGTTAAATATTGTATGTATATAAAGAAATAAAATACTGTTTAAACCAAATGTAAAGATTATCACACAAAAAAAAACTAATATAGGTTTTGCCTTATAATTGCCTATACTAAAAAAAGGGCAATAACTCAAGTGTTAAAGGGTCGATTTTGGCCAAACTTAAAGGATATTGACAGTCCAAGGTACTTATCATTTGTACCAAGAATGAATCAAATCTGACCAATAGGTACTGAGATATGGTTCCGGACAGACAAAAAGTGTGGACGGACAGACGTACGTACGTAGGGACGGACGGAATGGACGGACGATGCCAAAACTATATCCCTCCGACTTTGTCGGGGGATAATTAGCCGACGATACACAATGGGGCTAATTGGCCAGACAATGGGGCTAAAAAAGGACATGGTGGGGCTAGGAAACAAGTAGCCCAATGAGCAACTATCGCTCATCTGGGAGAACGCATATAGCAATAGAGCATGATTTGTTTACAGAGTTATCAGGGACTTATAATCGACAGATCACAAGAGTATTAATCCTATCCTGTGGATAGGATTAATACACTCGTGATCTTTCGATTCGGGTTAGCTCAGGTAAAGAGTACACGTTAGTGTTTTATTTAGCAATTGTAAACAAAGTTTTACGTCACTGTCACTCATGGTTGGCACGACAGGAGAAGTTCTATATGTCGCACACGCACGCATGTTGTTCTCTTGATTAAATAGTCGCCAGGAGGAAATGCTGCTAAAATAAGCTGTGGATTTTGGTGGTGTTGGTATGAGGATTCACATGCTTAGATTTCCATTTCGAGAATATTGATAGTAAAGGCTCAATTATCACAGACACGCATGTTCACAATCAATTTAGGACACTGTGTGCACACGCACGTGGTTGTGTACATGTATTTGATTTTTGTCATGACTGGACAAAATATCTCCAATGATGGCGACAAAGGCGTGCAAAGTTGCATCAGACCGACGTTCATTGAACCTAGCGTTTATCAAGGAATAAAACTTTGGCATGCATCAATACTGGATGCTCGCTAGCGACACTGAAGGTCGCACTTGTTCCGCTGATCTGTCTGTAAACTAGTGTGATCGACAGAAGGAAAACAAGACACATTGTCTGGTAGACTGATAATTACGCCACCAAATTAAAAACCAAACGGAATGTCACACACACTCTGCTACGTGTATGCGCCATTTGTCTTAAATGCCCATTCAATCTGATCGCCAAATTCTCACTGTGCATTGAGTACGTAAAGACGTACAATTTCTAAACTCCGACAACAATAACGATCAAATTATGCATATGTCCAAACTGATTAGAGTTTAGTCTGGGCGCTCCCGTAATTGCATTTGTTTTGACATGCAGCGGCTTTATTTGTGATGTGACAAACTCCATCTATATTCAATTGTTATATTTGTTAAAGTTTGTCACTACTTGTCTGTACTAGGTGCTTTGTTTCAAAAAGAAATTGAATAGTTTTGCGAATTAACTCCAACGTTCTTATGTTTGTTATTCACGTCATGATGTATCGTCATTTTCTAAAGGACGTGTAACGGTTTGGCCGTTTTTTGGCCCACGAAGGATTTGGCTGAAATTTTAATATATGGTGGTTTGAGCTTTGCCCTTTCACATGAGCATGTTTTTGAATTAACGACGACATATGCAGTCACATGAATTAAAGTTTCTCACTAGTGTGTATAAACAGAGGTTTGTTCATAAATGTGGATATTTTTAAAGATACAACAAGCAAACTGACCTCAAACATAATACCAAACATGCGTATGTTTATACTCGTCATGTCCATGTCGTAATTTGAGCTAACACTACCATCATTAATTAAAAATTGTGCTAAAACTTGGCTAAATACTGTGTTTACGATTACCTTGATGATATGTTGTTTTTAGGTGTAATATATATTGAACATTTAGTGTTTTATCGCCTTTTTCAGTAAATCAATAGCTCAAACAAGCCTATTCCGGTTTATTCATATCAATATAATCAGTATGACATGTACACAAGCGTGCATGTAACATGTTAAACGCGGCATTACATGCGTAACCTTTTTTTTGCTGGATTAGTATGCAACATGAATATAAATAATTATAAAGCAACAGAAATGATAATGGAAGCTTTGAACACTTTTTTTTGCTCACAGCCACAATTATTGAATAGATACATGTGAGTGTTGTATATCTGTCCGTTCATCTGTCAATTCGTCTGTATGTCACACATTTGTGTCTGTGACGTATCTTCCAAACACCTGATTTGATTATAAGATTAATTCACAAAACTTTGCACCTTTGTGGATGAATGCAGAATAAATGAATACTTTAAGGTAATGTCAAAGCAGGCGGTCATAGGTTACATGTACAGAATGCATATCTGCTCCATATTTTACGCATGTCCCAGCTCAGATATCCAACAGTCGTGATAGCGCTGTGGTCTATATTACTTACCTATTATCTTACGTGTAACTAAGGGTTCGCAGTTCACAATCTGGAGAAAACATATGTTTTGTGTCATTGTGCAAGACCCTTCATCTTTATTGCGTAATACATGTTCAACTGAGGAAACGTCATGACTGAAATATGGTTCACTGTAACGTAGAGCAGTGACGTAGAGCATTAAAACGCTTAGTCATGTTTCAAGCATTTGTGGTGCAGACATCTATTTCAAGAGTGACAACTTCCGTCAATGCAGGCATTTCGGAACCGTTTGAACAAAATACATTGTGTTTTGATAAAGGTGGATAAACACCTAAAATAAAGCATTTCGATCCTTGAATATTAAATGTATGTGTTTATTGGTACCACTGACTATTTACCATCAGCAGATAAGTGGTTGTTGTATATAAACTGCATTATTTTACCAAACACTTTACGAGAGCGATATTTGTTGAGGAAACAAACAGTTTAGCACAGATATTGTGCACATGTAAGCATGAACATCGCATTACACTCATTATGAATAAAATGCTTGTGGCGTTCGCATTCAGGCCATTGGCTGTTTTTATACATGCTTTCTTGCATAAATAACAATGAATTGAAAAGAACAAAACTAAATCAAAGAATTTCATTGGTTTATTTGCGACAAAATCTGCGCCACCTATATACATCATATATGTACATGAGAAGTCACGAACTTCAAAAAATATAGATGGGTGCTAGTTTTGAGGGTCAGTTACAATATATGTTGAGAGTGTGCATTTGTATGCATCACACCAGCTCCTTTTTCTTCAAATAACCTCACTTTAATAATATTACCATTAAACTGACACAGTTCTATCAAAATTTTGGAATCATATCAAAAGATTCTGATATCTGTGCTGTGAAGTAACGTTTTGCTCTACCTTATGAACCGCTAGATGAATTTCATCGAAACTTGCACATATACTTACCTGGGACAGCCAAAACGGATTATAAGATTTTGGTGACCTCAACCTTATTTACAAGGTCACCAGAGACATATATAAAAAGGGCTTGTCAGTACTCTATCTTCCTAACCAATGACCAGATTTTTACCAAACTGACACAGATAACTCATTGGGAAGACCTTAATGAATGACTAGAATTCGATGAAATTGACCTTAATTCCAAGATCACCAGCGTCACATAACTCTTTTAAGTGGGTGGGGGGACAACTCTATCTAATGTTATATACTTTCCATTCCTAACTACTCTAGTATGGCCATATTAAACAGTGTCTGCCCTGTAATTTGAGAATACCAATAATTGATTATTTTTTCCCCATGCTCCAAAGAATGATCACATAATTTGCCATTTTTGACAATCTTAATTCAAAGCAATGGGCCATGCCAAAACAAAAGTGGCGGTGAGCTGTCTTTTTAAAAGCAGATTGTACCAAAGAACTGTCTCCAGAAATATATGTATCAGTTAAAGAAGGGGGCACATCGAACTCTCTCCTTGCACCTTCTCTCTCCTCTGGTCTCTCTCTCTCTCTCTCTCTCTCTCTCTCTCTCTCTCAAGTAAGACTCGCATTTACTGAAATGTTGTTGTATTTGCTTTTCAAACGCAATATATCCTAGGACTGTTTATAAGAAAGAATATTGATACGAGCTTGCTAATATGTACATTGTATTCCATTTTTGTACGGGAATCTTACGTCTCTCAAGTGATTTTAGTACTCTCAGTGCTTTGATAAGTATGAATTGAATAGTACATTTCAGGATAAAATTTGCAGAAAAAGTCTTTTTACAGTATTTGCCACATGCGGAACCGGCTCAGAGTTACCATTTTATGGTGTAATATTATATGCACAATAAAATGAGAAATAGTTTTATCCGGTTCCGCATGTGGACATGTATGTAATTGAGCCACGAAGTACACGAGGGTGTTTGGTTTTACCATAGACTTAGTGTTAAGTGTGGTTGATAGGGCATACATTTAACCCCAAAATTTATCATAAAAATACATTTTAATGAAGAAAATAAATTGCGGACATTAAACTAGAGACTCTTAGGTATCATTTGGTAATATTTTGGAGGGATTTCTTTACAATCGATTTTTTACTGTAAAAGTGGGCCATTTGTAATACAAAACCGTTACACGTCCTTTCATTGACCCTTTTCCTCTTTGACAACCAATATCTCGAGAACAGATCGCAACAAAATAACTAGAGGACCTGAAGGTCCTAAGGCGCTCACCTGATCTCCTTAATAATGTTAAAATAGGTCAAGGTCAACTACAGCTTATATAGTGCTGCAGCAGAGGTCACCAAAAGTGACATGTACCCATACCGGAAGGGTAACAAGTAGCATCATACATCATTTTAAAGCTTAGAGTGTGCTGAGTTCAGAACTGCATGATGCCACTTTCAAAATTTTGTGCGAAAAAAATTACGGCCCTTTAAACATGGGTACCGTCATCATAGCTTAGAAAGGAATGATGATTTCTTTTTATGACAAGAAGAATACATACTGTATAAAATTCATGTTATTAGGTTGTATATGATCCAATAGTTAATACTCATTTTGTTTGCATTTGATATGCCACTTACGCACATTGGCAACTATAATTAAAAGGTCATTGAGTGCAAAAGTCGCGAAAACCAATGATTTTTTTCAAATAGTCACGTTTATTGCATTTGATCTACATGTACATTTGTAAATCATAAAAAAGAGTTTTTCCTTGCAATATCAAGTAAATATAAATGCATTTAATGTAGCAATTAATCCAATTTTAATGTCCCCAACAGTTTATAGCAGTTATAATACAACTCTGGAGGGAATGCAAACGTGCATAAATGTACTTGTTCAAATTTATATGTCTGCATATTTTGATATAGGTTTATTTACGAAAGCTTTAGAAATCACTTGGGCAAAACCCATGTACATGAAATATACCTTTCTATGTGAAGGTGGAATGCACCTTCTCATAACAGGTTTTGCTAGCATTGGATACCTTCATGGTAATGCGAGACTCGGAGAACTGTCATTTGAATTTGAGTTTGTCTGCAGTTTGTGATTGTGGTATTTCCTGGTCATACTCGCTTACTTTTTTGATGTCTTTGCTGTTGATAGTGTAAAACAAAAGTTGTCAGGAAAAGAGTCAGTTATAATGCCTTGCCTCTTCCTCACCGTGCTGTTGGGATGATTGGGGCAGTTCCTGGTCGTACTCACTTACTAACATTTTCTATACAGCTCTTGAAAGTTGTGCTGCAAGAGCAACGATGATGTCCAGTGTCATTTGCATGAGTTCTAAGAGGAATCCTGACTATGAATCAGACACAGAAATGAACTTATAACTGTAATTAAGTAATACTATCTGGTCGTTTTGTGAAGTTGTACAGATTAACCTGCTATCAGAGTTCAGGTAAAAGGGAATACCTATTTCTCCAACATTATTATTTTTGGAATGACTCGTAGGAGATAGTGTTGCTTACTTTTAAACTATTCCTCTCCCCAACTAGGCTTTGTCTTTGAGATGTGTATCAGTTTGCAAAGGCGAAACTATTCCCTCTGTTGTTTACAAGCAACATATATGTATATCATATCAAATCCTTCAAATGCAGTACATTCCTGAAGAGGTTATTAATGGTTTCCATGAAGGCTAATGTACTATAAAAATGTCAGAGGACAAGTTCTATTTTGCCTGGATTTAACTGTGTGGTCTAAGCAACAGAGTACTAAGTTTTAATAGGATCTAGAGGAATCACGGGACTAACCTTAAGAGGCAATTCATTGACTAGGTCCCGTGGTTCCTGAGCCAAGCATGTGACCGCAAAGTACTCAATGATGTTCCTGCATGTACATGTACAGGTAAACTAAACCAGAGTTGACCTTCACATCATTCTGATACAAAATCACTAATATGATTCTGTTGTAAAGATAATTTAGATGTTTGACAGTCGATTCATTGATCCCCATTTGACCCAACAGAGGCCACGCCTCATACTTCTAACGGATTTTGCAACATGCGTTATATCATCCAGGCTTGCTTGGTGCCTTAGACACTGGAAGTGAGGAAAACATTCATGAAGGGAGGATTTATAAAGCCTGACGGGAAAGACAAACCTCAGAAGATGTTCTATGAACCCAAGCAAAAGGCCAACAATAAAACACTGGCAGACATGCCAAAGATACAGCAGTGTAGTCATGAATGATTAGGTGATGTGTCTGTGTTTGTAAGCAGCTTGCTCTTTCAGGGATGTATCTTGTCTTTTGAGAATACACAAGGAGTCTTAAAATATTTTCAAAGACTATGGCTCAAATCAATGACCAGATTTCATCCATTAACTCAAAAGCATATCTGAAGGCAAAGTAGCATTATTGAGAAAACAGAATGCATTATCTTTGATGCTACAGCTTTGATACAGATGCTACCAATACTGTTTAAAACGGCGAAAGTAACATCTGTAGCCATAGTTGAACAGTTCCGTGGCTACATACTTTAGGCCAGTTGCATGTATCAGTCCGTTTCACAGATACACATTGTCTTTGACATGTATTGGGAGAATAGTGTGAGTACGCTAGTATGCCAAAAAAGAGGCAACACCACAATGGGACATAAAATGCTTCTACACGCAGACATGAAAGTACTCAGAGAATAGAGGAACTTATTTTCCTGAGGCAAAACTAAGGACAACCTTGTAGCTTATTACACCGACACTGATAAAAGCCAGTTAAACAGAAACATACAATCTTCATCAGTGGTGGACTGAAGGACAGAGCCATCAAAGCGACCAAAGATGAGCATATGGACGTCTCAGAGCTACGAGAGAAAGCCAACACAAGGCCATATACATGCCTCAGTTGCTGCAAAATGTCCTAGTACAGATTTTCTTTTTCTTATTGTAACTTCCTCATCATAGATAAAAAAGAAGCTATAAATGAGATCTTTCTTACATGTCGAATTGGCATATGATGTTGCTTTGAGACGTTATATCCCTGTTAACATCTTATTCACCAGTCTTACATAAGAACAACACGCAAGACTGATCATAAAATACTGTCTGGCTGGATGGGATATAGGCAGTGCTTTCTTTGGGGTTGGTAAGAAATCCGTTTTCAAAGGCATGATTCAAGGTGCACTGAAATTTTAGGGACTGAAATATCTTGGCCATGGGCCTTTATTAAATGTCAAAAGTTTACTTGCACTCAGTCTGTTGGAGCAATATATGAAAACTGGACCCTACACCCCTAAACGAGGTTAGCTTAGCAAAGGCAGCAACAAAAGTCCTATCGACAAATAACAGTTTCCATTTGCATATTCTACATTCTACCCTCCCATCCAACAAAATGAATATGGATAAAAGATAGTTGAATACAATAATGACACACTTACTGTATGCGTCCCACGATGATGAACCATTCAACAGCTGCCCAAAAGCTTTTAAATGACCTTACATGCAATTGCGAAAACAGTATCTGTGACGATAACTGTACATTATACATGTTTTCACAATGCACAACTATGTGCTCTAACCTAACACCTAACCTATGAACGCAAAATAGCAGCTCCATGAAAACACATTTATGTACATTATCCATCAGAACACAAGAGATTTGAATAGAGAATGGCATGTGCTTTAACATCACTCTTTGACAGATGGAAGGATAAATACACTACACCTTTATCGCGAAGCATTCTAGACCAATTTGACTGTAAATGTCTTTGGTGAAGAATATGTTCTTAAAAGGGTATCCCTTGGAAGCAAAGACTGCACCATAGAACTGAAACTAGAGTGTGCATATTTCCTGGGCCAGACTAGCTAGTTTCTGCCATTTAGGCTTCATCAGTGACCCTCTGATAGTTTCAAAGTTCCACAATTGGAATAGAAAATCAGTACAACTCAAATTTTATTTATTTATTTTTTTTCCACAATGAAACCCATGTTCCATGATCATTTTCATGGTTTTTAGGAATTCCACTTTGTCTTAAACAAGTAATGGTTTCTCACATGCATGCTAGTTATTTAAGTGTATGGCAGACACAGTTGAGCAATATAGCTTCATCCTGTTTTGATATTGATAAAACATTATACTAAACCAACATGACATTAGTTCTGAGGGAACGCTGTGTCACACCTGCTCGAGTAAAGTCATATTATGTCTGCCACAGTCAAAAAGATGGGACGTAAAAAGGAGGTCAATGTCACAAAGCAAGGTTAAAGAGAATGCAAGGACAATTACTATACAGCAGTGATTTTGTTACCTGCGCATTCTGCATCTTTTGCGCATCATTTTGTCTCCGGGATGCAACGTTTTTATTTCGGCGAGTCCGAGGATGCAATAGTGTTGCAAACTTGTCATTAAAAAAAGTATTGTGGACTCATAAGTTTGTAGTTGGACTCCTTGATATAGGAAACAGCGAGTCCCAGGACCCATAAGCCAAAAATTGTAAATGAATTACTGAAAACAAAGTTTGACACTCTCAACTATCACTGCTGCAGAGAACTCGCTCTAATGTAAATTTTTCACGGACGGATGTCAATTTATATCAAAGTCACCGGAGCGTAAAAAGTAGGTCAAGGTCAGCAGGCCCCACTGTATACTCAAAGAATATAGTCAGGGCCCTTAGGGACAAAAAATAGGTCCCGTGCGATTTGTGTGCCGATTTATGGTGACCTATATCAAAATCTTCAATGGAGTCTTACCTTTAATTTAAAGGTGGTCACCCATCTCAAGTCCGCGTCTGAGGCTAGTTATGACGTCATAAATTTGGCGACCATAATAAGAAACTGCCCGTTAATAAAAGCTATAGTTTGTGTTGGTATGGTCATATTTATCCAACACGAATGCTTTTTTTAACACAATATCAATTATTTTAGTCATATGATGGTTACATCAATGCTTAACCTAACTTTGACACTGAATTATTTATCGATAACTATATTTTGCATGCAAAATACCGTAGATTTCCTATAAATACCCAGCTTATCGGGCCACCTTTAGACTGATGGCTTAGAATGTTATTGCTTCCCCTCGGGAATTTCGCAAGCTATCCTATCTAAAAGAAGATTTCAAGCTGCGTCTTTTAATAGATGTTTGCACTATGTTCGCCGGGGCGTTAGTCTCTGACAGCCTGTTACATATGTTACCATATTGAATTTAGAAAAAAAAGAAGATAAGTTTGTGCTACAGAAAGAAAGCTTATTATTTAAATTACTCATATGGTCTGCATATTGACTACTTTAGCTACATATAAATTCTTTTGGCGCAAAATTACAGCTTCCTTTGGTGTTATGTGCGTTACTTTGATTAGATTATCCTTTAAACATGAAAATTGTGACCAATATCATTAATTTTTAGCTGATATGTGCATTTTCCAAAATGTTTTGATTATTTTGTACTAAAAAACTCATTTGGGTAAGAGAAAATCCAAAGTTTGCTTTTATACTTTAAATATAGTGTTCTTATACGTGCAACTAAACAACCAAATGGCTACACCCAATTTTAAGGAGCCGAATTTGGTAGGCATCATTTAAGTTAAAACACATGAAAATATTTGCTGCTGTTGGATATCTTTTGTATTTGGGATTGTCTTGCTCATATCATAAAGAATTATAGATTTTGCAGGTTTAACAGCAAGATTGAAGCACTAGTTAAAGGCTGTAACATATGTTACATGACATGATAAATGAGCAAGGACATTGACTTGATGTAAGAGATGATATTTCAGGAAAAAATAAATATATTTCGCATGTTTTCTTACCTAAATTCTCTAGCCTCTGGTGCCTAAATCTTAGGTATTGATGAATATTAAGCCCCTGTACCTTTGTTACAGATGTTAGGAATATTTGTTTTCAATATTTCCTAATATGAATAATTCTAAAATAAAGATACATCCTAGAGTAACATAGAAAATAATCGTTTCACATTTAAACAGTGCAATTTAGTAAATGCCCCTTTCTAATGTAAAAATTCTAAACCAATCCTTATCCAAGTCATATACAATATCGATTATTATTTCTGCTTATCTAAAATAATTGTCCTCCTCATCTCATAAAAACCAGAATAATCATCAAACACGATTTGGCTGCAAGCTGAGTAATGACCTGCTCCATCCCAAACCCTCTTAGACATACACTATCGTATGTACCAATTCAAGGTGCATCGAATGAGAGATGTTTGCACACTGTAAGCATGCGGGTGTTAGCCTGTAACAGCTTGTTACATATGTCACTTTATCAATTTGAGAATAAGAAAATTGAAAGTTTGAGCTACAGAAAGAAGACATTAAAACTAGCTAATCAATGAACATTCTAATAGTCTGCAAATTACTGGATGTCTTTACTACATATGACAGCTGTTTACGGCTACATGTTGTATTATGTGCGTTACATGAACTTAAATATAATTTGGAGGTGGTAATTTTAGCTATCGTCATTTAATTTAACGACTGCTCTGAGTTAGTTTCAACCAGCTTCAGATTATGTTTAACAAACATATACTCAATTGACGAATACAAAAAAATAAGTTTGCTTCTCTATCTTAAATATTTTGTCTTATATGAGCTAATGCACAACCCTACCCACAGTTTTGCAGTGGAGCAAATTTTGTTTTCGCCGCTTAAATAAAACATATCTAAAACCATTGCAGAGTGTTCATATTTTACATTTTCTTAAACAGTCTTGCTTATATATCATCAAGTTTCTAAAAATCAGGAAACTTATTAAAGATGTCAATGTGCCTTTGGTGATGTCACAACCAGGGCTCTGATCGAATTCCATGCACTCTAGGTGCTGATATTAACTAGTTAAATGTCAAGAAAGAGCAAGAAATCATATTGGCAGGCATTTAGCTATGCTGGAGACTCTATCCACGAAGCATTCTTTCACCTCGGCTCAGTGCCCTTGGAAAGCACTGTGGCGGATGCACTATAGTAGCATATTTGTAAATTGTCCTGACCTCTTAGCTCTCGTTTGTGATGTCTAACTGTGAGTTTGTTACTTTCCCATTGTATCCAGGGTCAGGTATGGTACTTGGTTGTATCGATTCCTGATCTTTGCCGTCTTTCTTACTCTGTATTAGCCAGTCACCGATATTGTTCGACTCACTGCTTTGAGATAGTGGATATTTTGGTGAGAGAAAAAAAGCTGAATTGCAAAATCTACCACTTCCTAGAGCGGTGTTTCTCGAATGTGTCAAACGTGCGCAGTACCAGTGCATCATTTGGGAAACCTCACCTGTCATTAATCCTGACAAATCAATGCCTGACAATTATGGTTAGAAGCGGGACTGTGATAAATATTGTCCCGTTATGATGACATTGCCCATGTGCGGATCCAGAGGGGGATAGGGGGTCCGGACACCCCCCTTCCCTGGAAAATAACAAGTACATATAAAGGTTCCTATAGAAATTAACATTTGGACCCCCCTGGTAAAAGTTGGAACCCCCCCCCCCCCCCCCCCCTGGAAAATAATTGACTTTTCTGGATCCTTGGTAAAGTATAAGTATAGTTTTCTCAGCAATAAAACCATTGGACACCCTCTGTAAAGTGTAAATAAGCTGAGGACTAAATAAAACTGACGAAAAATCCTGGATCCGCGCATGTTGCCTCCTGCCCCCGAAACCCCTCTGCAGCTGATAAAATGTGGTTGCAGCATGTCTGTATGCGAAACATCTCGGTGTAAGTACTAAGCAACCCATTTATATTGTACTGATTTATGTTGCTGTGGAGCGGAAGAGGACTCATGTAAAATATTGCCAGTGATCAATATGACTTTTGAACAACTATTTTCATGTGGATTCAGATATTTCTTTAGCCGTATCAACAAGCGATTTTGACCTTTGAAGACGATTCTGCCTATAAGCATGCAAAAGATAAAGCAGATTGTACCATTTTTCTTTTGTCCGTGCTATCGAAGTACAACGGGTAACTTGTAGATGATTTTATCCTTATTTCCATATCATGAACAACTAAGTAGACTCTTCTAACTTTTGATCCTTGAGGGGTCAAAATCGGACTGTTATGAGTTTGGTTGATAGTGTATGCAAATGATCATTACTACTATCTTTTCTTTGGGTGTAGGATAAGCAGCTACAGATAAACCAAAAGCTTTAAAGCGTGACTCTATTTACAATATTAATATGTTGTTCTAGAAAAAAGGGTTTTAGGCATTTATTTACATTTACTATAAAAGCTTTGACATACACATATGTTCTAGCCGGACTGGCTCATTTTACGTATTCTGCATCAATCGTTTGAAATAGAGAGACCCAAAGGTCATTGGTCAGAGGTCGTGGTACATCTATACATGTATATATAAGCATATGAGATTATATTTACACCGTTTATTATCAAAAACACTGTTTGTTTTTCATTCACTCCACTGTCTTATTATTCGTAAATCGTGACGGCATTTACGTCCCACCCTCGAACTGACTTCACCCTATCTGAATATATTTTGTATGTTACGATTTAAAAGAGTTTGCATTCAGTCATGGTGAGGCTACCAGTTCATTAAAGGAATATTTTCATGCATTGGAAATGGACAAAACGCATATATGTGTGGTATTTACATATTATGCGTCATTTCAATGACGTCATCTTTTTGTTCTGATGCGAAAACAATATGGGCGACATGTTAATTTTAATTATTTACGCCCTAAGATTAAATTTGGTGCATTTCAACTCAAATTGGCAAACAAAATGCAAGAAAGTCCTGATCGCCATAGACTACTATAGACATAACGTTTAAATTGCACTGATACAATATACGTTATTTTGATGACGTCATAATGACGTCCAGACGTGAAACCCAGATGGGTGACCAAGTGATTTTCATTAGTTATCCCCTAAAGTTTGATTTGGTATAGGTCACCATAAATCGGCATCAAAGTCGCACGGGAGTCCCCATCGCCCCTGACTAATATGCAGAGGACAGTTACTATGAAATGTTTAATAACAGTTATCATTGCTGCAGAGAAATTCACTTTAATGTTAATTGTTGACGGACGGATGACTGACGTGAATTTGAACTCCTATGTAACACCCTGTTTAAAAAAGCCACCCCCTTGCTACAAGCAAGTGTGACAAAAATAATAAAATAGTATAGATTAAATATTAACAATTTCGAACAGTAAAAGTCCTTATAGTCAGGAAAAAAAATCAGAAAAGTTAACAAGTACAGGCATTTTGTGAAGAAAAGGGTTTGACATCTTGATTAGGGGTAATTTGGTATGCTGAATCCGAAAACCAGTGTTGGCAAGCTGAGAAATGATGTCTTCATCACCTAATTTGCATATTTTCAAAATGGCCGCCAAAATTATGGAAATTGGCATATTACTGAACTATTTTATTTTCTGACAATGTTTTTTATCCAAAATCATTTGTATTATTTACTAAGATTATTTTGCCATTAGATTACATGGTTTTGGCGGCAATTTACATAATTATTCCATGTTATTACTGTATTCATGGTAATAAATGTCCGTTTAGTCTATAAAAGCAAATATATTCTAGGCTTATTCAGTATTCTGCTATCTAAATGTGTTTTTTTTATTCATAGCACAATTTTGGACTGTTTACCAGCTTTTCAAGTAATAAATGAGAAAGAAACTTTGATAATCAACAAGTTGTTTTGTTTTAAAATAAATATGTCATAATGTCCATGCCCAAATATGTGGTACATTTTGTATCTCTAAAAAGTAACGGCATGCACATTCCTTAGTACCCTAGGGTCTAATTAGACCAATCTTGCACCATCAGGAAAACTTCTAATGTGTGTTAAATTGTCTTGGGAGACCACCTAAATGGGGAAAAATATTTCCCTAAAGAATAATCCGTTTGAGCTATGTGAAATTGCATGGTGTCCATGGTAACGCATAATGCGCTTCTAAAGAATGGGGATTTCCCTACAAAAGTACTCATATCTCTGTAGCAACTCATTCGAAACATTGATACTTGCTAACAACTGAATGTTAAGACATAGGACTTTCATCTGCTAATCAGTTATGCAAATTATCAAATTTTTAGATTCAATGAATATTAATGAAAACATTAGAAATCGTAAAAAAATAAGGGGTGTACATGCAATTTTATTTACATCTCAGCTGCTTACTATCCTATACTATTAGCGTTGGTACAAATTTAATGCTAATAATAGCATGTTTACTAATTGGTCCAATATGCAAATTATCTAAAAATTGTATTCATGAATATCAATTAGATATTAGAAGTGAGAAAAAATTAGAGAACATTTAGTAGAATGTACATACAAAATTACTCATATCTCAGCTGCTATTTATCCTATATTTCATATTACTTACTTTCTAAATATGTCCCCAAATTAAAGTCCAGAAATAGTTCTATTGTACTGTTGTTTGATACCCAAATTATTTAATTTGTTTATAAATAAGGTTTTTTTGAAGATACAACCTTATTGATTCGTTTTCAATTTTTCTTTAGTTTTCTATAGTTTTCATCAATATTTATGAATAAGTTTGTTAAATGGTTGTATATCTGACCGTTCGAATAAAATACTATGTCTCAGCCTTAGTTTGACACTAAGATTAATTGTCCAGAACAATTAAAAGATGAGATAGGAGTAATTTTAGAAGTAGACCCCCACTAAGTTTTCTACACTCTTTCTCTCATTTCTAATGTTTACATTAATATAAATAAATTTGAAAAAATGATAATTTCACATAATGACTATTGAGTAAAGTAAAATGTCTTAGCTTAAAGCCGGTACCAAGTGTGGTAGTGTAGGACTATAAGCAGCTACGATATGAGTACTTTTGTACGTATACCCCCTTAATTTTATTACCATTGTTCTCTCATCTCTAACATTTTAAATCAATATTCAAGAATATAATCATAAAATGGTTTGCATATCGGATCATGGCATAAAATGTGTTGTGTCTTAGCATTTATTCGGTACCAAGCTTGTTAGTCTAGGACAATTAGCAGATGAGATATAGGTAATTTTGTAGATATACCCATTTTAATTTTTCTGTAATTTTTCTTTCTTTGTTAAATGTTTTCATTAATATTCACAAATATGTTGATTAGATTTGTACATCAGACTATTGTATTAACGTACTATTACTCACCTTTCATTTGGTACCAATTTTGGAAGTCTAGAATAGTTAGCAACTGACATATGGGTTATGCTGTACGTACACCTCTTTAAATTTTCTAACATTTTTCTCGTATTTCTAATGTTTTCATTAAAATTTTATGAATATGCAAATAAGATAATTTGTATATAATACTACTGGGTTAAAGTGTAATGTCCCAACTTTTATTTGGTAACAAGTTTGGTAGTCTAGAATAGTTAGCAGCTGACATTAAGGTTATGTTGCACGTGCTCTCTTATTTTTTTCTACCATTTTTCGCTTATTTCTCATGTTTTCATAAATATTCATGAGTATTCAAATTAGATCATTTGCATATCGTACCATTGGGTAAAAGTAATTTGTCTAGGCTTTGATTTGGTACTCAGTTTGATAGTCTATGATAACTTTAGCAACTAACATATGGGTAATGTGTAAAGGTACACCCCCTTATTTTTTCAACGAATTTTCTTTTATTTCTTTTTTTTATTAATACTCATGAATATGCAAAAATGAAAATTTGCATATCAGCATAATGAATAAAAAACTATGCCTGGGCTTTAATTTGGTACAAGGGTCAGTAGTCTAGGTGAGTTGCTGCTTAGATACGAATCATTTTGTAGGTACACCCACCTTCTTTAGAATGGTATTGTGGATTTTCACATCATTGGGGGGGGGGGGGGGTAAATTGATCTAGGCAAGACTCCTTGGACCAGTTTTTTCTTTACTATTTAGCGACGATTTTGTTTCGCAAGTAACTGACAACTTGCTTTTCTTGATTTAATTGAAGAGAGAAAAAATCCACGAAAGAATGTGCGGCACGCAAGTGTCGATCTTGAGTCTGCTTGCAAATGGCCCAGCTACAGTGCCCAATGGGTTACCATGGACACCATGCAATTTCATGTAATCCAAACAGGTTTCTTTTCAGGGACAATAAGACTTATTGGTATTTAGTTGTCCCAGTGAACAATTTCGCATGCATGAGCGATTGTTTTTGGGTGCAAGGTAAGTCTAATAACCCCCCTCCCTAGGTGGGGGAATAGTTATTTCATGATTTTACCTCTATTATTAGTTTCATTAATATTCATAAATATGGAAATGAGATAATTTTTTATATGAGTATTGGATGAAAGGACTTGTCAAATTGTATCAACATGCAATATGGACAGTTTGTGGCAGAATTCAGTTTATATTTGCTTTTTTTTTATAAATTTCCCTTAATTTCTGAAATTGACATCAGTATTGATGAATATGCAAATTGGATAATTAATCTGCATATCAGACCATCCCATCGGATGAAAGTAATATATCTAATCTTTAATTTGCTAGCAAGTTTAATAGTGTAGGGTGAGTTGTAGATGAGATATGAGTCATCATTGTGTAGGTACGGGCCCACGTTCTTTGAAATCGCATAAATACCCTAGCTGAAATCTTACAGAATTTTGTTTTAATCGCCATATTTTCCTGCAAACAATAGTGATGTCATTGTGATGCATTTTTTTAATGAAATCATTCCTGACACATTTGGGCCAGATAATATGCATGGACTATCTTAAAAAAACTTAACTAAGTTTAAAGCAAGATTTTTGCTCAAATTGTCCCCCCCTGATTACCTCTTGATCATAATTTTAATTCTAGTTGCATAAATTGGTGTCAGTGAAGACCCCTAATCATGAAAGGATGTTTTTGGATTGATTTGTGCCAGTTTGGCATTCTTAACACGTTACTCTACAGTTTTTTATGGATTTTCTTCAATTTGGCGGCCATTTTGAAATTATGCAAATAAGATAGTGAAGACGCCATTTTTCAGCTTGCCAACATTGGTTTTTGGATTCAGCATACCAAAATACTCCTAATAGGTATCTCAAAACCTTTTCCTCACAAAATGCCTGTACCTTCTTAAATAAGCGTCTTTTTCTGATTTTTTTCCTGACTATTACAAAATTGAACAGAATTACATGCAGTTGCATCCAGGTTAATGTTATGTCAATGTCATAGGTTTTCGTGTCTTTTGTACTCAATGACCTCACAAAATGTTAAAAACCAGACTGGATATTGTCATTCAATATCTATAATTATATTTATTCATGTTCCACTCCATAATTTACAAGAAATAGATTTTATGTGCATATATGAGGATAATACCTGTTTGGGAAGCACACAGAAAACGAGTACTTACAATTTAGGAAGTATACTTTTGAAGGGCCGTAAAAAATTTCGCACAAAATTTTGGAAGTGGCATCATGCAGTTTTGAAATGAGCAGACTCTAAGCTTTAATTTGGTATATAGTAGTACTTGTTACCTTGCTGGTATGGGTACCTCTAAAATTAGGCTACTTTTTGCCACATTGCTGCAGCACTATATAATGGAACATATTTTGTTTTACCACATATGGGGGTTGCAGACATTTTGGTCAAGTGACTTAAACAATCTAATGAATAATCCACCAAACAGCCCAGTGATTTCTGAGAAACAGATGATTAGATAGGTGTGTGGCAGTCCAAATGAGTCAGGCCTTGGATAAAAGGTCACAGGTCAGCTTGACATTTGGTACTTAATACAAAATTTTTCCCAAATAAATGCATTAAGAATCAAATTTGACCTTGCCATAAAGTAGGTCAAGGTCAAGATAGATAAATAATTTGTGCAAATCTGGTAGGGCCCACATCCCCAATGCTACAGACCAAGTCCCAAGGCCATTGGCCTTTTGGTTCCAGAGAAGAAGACATTTAAAAAGTTTTTACCATATATGGGCGTGGTGGCCATCTTGGTCATGTGACAAGTACAATTGGTATAAATTTTGGCTAACCTATCATAAGGAGTCTTCATATGAAATTTGAGTTCAAATGGCCTAGTGGTTTTTGACGAAACTATGTTTTGATGTGTTGATGGAACTCCAATATGAGCGACCTTGGCTGAAAAGTTAAAGGTCAACCTTGATCTTTGAAATTTATTTATAGCCATTGTCTCATTTGGTTTAACAAATGACTTTGCCCTCAACAGTTTTCAAAAAATGAAATTTTAAATAAAAATCCCATTTAAATGCATTAGGAAGAAAAATTTGACCTTGACGTTAAGTAGGTCAAGGTCAACTTAGGTTCATCATTTGAACAAACTTGGTAGGCCCCAAATCCCCAATGCAACATACCAAGTCCCAAGGTCATCGGCCTTCTGGTTCTGGAGAAGAAGATTTTTAAATGATTTTTATCATATATGGGCTTGGCGGCCATCTTGGTCACGTGACCAAAATATTTTGCATAAATTTGGCTAACTTATCATAAGGAGTCTTCACATGAAATTTGAGTTCAATTGGGCCAATGGTTTGCGAGAAAACTATGTTTCAATATATTGATGGGACACCAATATGAGCGACCTTAGCTGAAAGGTCAAAGGTCAACCTTGACCTTTTGAACTTATTTATAGCCATTGTCTCATTAGGTTAAACATATCAAGTAAGAATAATGACTGAAGGCTTCCACAGTTTTCAAAAAAAAAAAACTTTTCAGAAATTTTCCCATTTAAATGCATTAGGAAGCAAATTTGACCTTGACGTTAAGTAGGTCAAGGTCACCCTAGGATCATCATTTGTTTGTTTGTTTGTTTGATTTGATTCTTTACGTCCACTCAACAATCTTTCAGTTATGGGGGACGTGTCTTCCTGGGTTGAACCAGTACTAAGCTAGGATAAATGTGTCTTGCTCAAGGACCACAACGAAGTGACGCCGGTGAGGCTCGAACCCGCGGCCCTTCGGTCTCGAGTCAAGCACTCTACCACTGAGCCACTGCGCTCCCTGGATCATCATTTGAACAAACTTGGTAGGCCCCACAACCCCAATGCTACATACCAAGTTCCAAGGTCATCAGGCTTCTGGTTCTAGAGAAGAAGATTTTTTAAGGGTTTTTACCATATATGGGCGTGGCGGCCATCTTGGTCATGTGACCAAGACCATTTGAACAAACTTTCGTTCCCCCATCCTAAGAAGTCTCCATATGAAATATGAGTTCAATTGGCCCAGTGGTTTCAGAGGAGAAGATGTTTGAAAATGTTGACGGACGACGGACGGACGGACGGACGCTGGAGTCACTGGTATACTATTAGCTCACCAATGAGCCTTCGGCTCAGGTGAGCTAAAAAATAATGTACCATTTCAAAGTGCATTGTCCATTCTATCAAAAAATACCAAAACACGAAAATCCATATTTTGGTCCATTTTGTTGGTTTTGTCACGCACTGGCTCATATAAAATTTGGTGAAATTCTACCAATTGGTTCTCTAGAAATTCAGCGGAAACCATCTTTTGGTGCAAATAAAGGGCCATAACTCTTGTACAAATTTCCGATAAATGACGTGTAACAATCCCAAGCTAGATCTTGTCAATATGAATGCTTATATAAAATTTGGTGAAAATATGTCAGTTAGATATTGAGCGGAAACGAAATCTCGGCGTAAATCAAGGGCCATAACTCGGGTACAAATGTGTAAAATATTATGTGTAACAATCTCAAGCTTTGAACCTGCCAAGAATGCATATATAAAATTTGGTGAAATTCTATCATTTGGTTCTCAAGATATTGAGTGGAAACTAAATTTTGGCATAAATCAAGGGCCATAACTCTGGTACAAATTTGGGAAAAAAGACAATTCACTTTCCCCAGCTAGATCATGTCAATATCAATGCACATACAAAATTTGGATAAATTCTATAAAAGAGTTCTCAAGATATTGAGCGGAAACGAAATTATGATGGGCGGACGGAGGATGGGAGGAACGGAATGACAGACAACCCGAATCTGATTTAGCCCCCATTTTTACAAAGCGGGGCTATAAAAACATGTATGGTCCTATAGTAATATATGGAATCATGCAAATGTATTGTGTGTGTATGGAAATTCATTCATTTTACTCTTTGTATGTTGCGTAACTTTTGCACATTTTATTTGTTGTCTCCTTTTTTTTTAAAAAATTAGTTTTAAGCTAGAAAGTGTGTTTAGGAACACTATGCCCCCAACCATTTGCTTATCCATAAGGATGGTGTTTTTTTTTTAAGAAAAAGGGCCATCTTAAGTTTAAAGCTTCTAGCAATACTACTCACCATCCTGTATCAGCTTACCAAATTTGAAGCTACTAGTTATATTAATTTTTGAGATATCCAAATTACAAGCTTTCAATGGCTTAATTTGCAAAGGGCTATAACTTGAAAAAATATATTTAAAAAAAAAATAAATAAATAAAACTTTTTATTAGAAATTTCACCAGGTAATCTACTCATAATCTTCTCTCAGCTGACCTAGTTCGAGGCTGCTAGCTGTAATAGTTTTCCACATATCTTAATTACAAGTTTTCAATGGCCAAATTTGCAAAGGGCAATAACTCAAATTTTTTTTTCTTAAATTTAGCCAGTGAATCCACTCATTATCCTCTACCAGCTGACATAGTTTGAAGCTCCTAGCTGTAATAATTTTTGAGGTGTCAAGTTTTCAATGGCCAAATTTGCGAAGGGGAATAACTCGAAAAAAATATAATAACTTTTTTTTATAAATTTTCACCAGGTAATCTACTTATCATCCTTTATCAGCTTACCAAATTTGAAGCTCCTTAAAGCTGTAATAGTTCATGAGATATTGTGATTACAAAATTTCATTTGGACCCTTTACAGGGGGCATAACTCCACAAAGGGAGATAATTCAGACTTAAACTAGAAATGTGTCCATGGGACATGGATGCCCCTGCTATTGCTAAATTCGCATAAATAGGGAATTGTCATTAACAAAGCGCAATAACTCCTGAAGGCATGATGCGATATGGGCCATTTTGAAACTTGAAGACATTATGGTACTTAATAATGTCACCAAGTCTCTTAGAATTATAATCAAAACTATTCATCTTAGAGAGCAGACGTCGTTTCAACCGACAATTTTTCATAAACTAAGGGCAATAACTCCTTAAAGCATGGTGCCATATAGACCATTATCAAACTTGAAGAAGACATCATGGTACTAAACAATGTGACCAAGTTCATAAAATTCTGATCAAAAGTATTCGACTTAGAGAGCGGACATCGTTGGACAGACATGCAAGTACGTACGTACGTTTGGACAGACGGACTGGGGTAACACTTAATGCCCCCGCCATTGTAATGGCCAGGGCATAAAAAAATATGGGTCAGCTTTTTTTGATGAGAAATCCATTATGAAATTTCAAAACCCATACTTAAATTTTGAAAGGACGCATGGAAGGACACAAGGACAAGCCCAAAGCAATATGCCCCTTTAACTTATTCAAAGTTGGGGCATAAAAATTCTTTCAGGAAAACCATCAGTGTATTTTAAAAGATTTAAAGCAGATAAAAAAAAGATACTATTAGCTGACAAATAATTAACATTATAACCTAGATGGATGATATGGTTGTAAAGTGAGCAAGGTTTTCTCAGACTTGGTCTGTGTCCAAACTATTTCAAAAGATATTCAGTAGACGACAAAAGTCGCCACTTGCTGGCAAAGAGTTTAAGTATCATCTTGGATGAATGATGTTTGATCTTTACCTGCCCTTATATCAACTGGGTCAGCTCCTGTTGGCCCCTGCTTCATCAGAAATTGGTTTATTGCTGTAATATTAGTGATCTGTTCCTCAGTATACTTGTACCTCTCTGGGTCTTTAAATACTGATGGAGACAACTGAAATATATCAGAAATAGTTTATTGCCATAATGTTAGTGATCTGTTCCTCAGTATACTTGTAACTCTCTGGGTCTTTAAATACTGATGGAGACAACTGGAATATATCAGAAATAGTTTATTGCCATAATGTTAGTGATCTGTTCCTTAGTATACTTGTAACTCTCTGGGTCTTTAAATACTGATGGAGACAACTGGAATATATCAGAAATAGTTTATTGCCATAATGTTAGTGATCTGTTCCTCAGTATACTTGTAACTCTCTGGGTCTTTAAATACAGATGGAGACAACTGGAATATATCAGAAATAGTTTATTGCCATAATGTTAGTGATCTGTTCCTCAGTATATTTGTACCTCTCTGGGTCTTTAAATACTGATGGAGACAACTGAAATACATCAGAAATAGGTTTATTGCCATAATGTTAGTGATCTGTTCCTCAGTATACTTGTAACTCTCTGGGTCTTTAAATACTGATGGAGACAACTGAAATAGATCAGAAATAGTTTATTGCCATAATGTTAGTGATCTGTTCCTCAGTATACTTGTAACTCTCTGGGTCTTTAAATACTGATGGAGACAACTGGAATATATCAGAAATAGTTTATTGCCATAATGTTAGTGATCTGTTCCTTAGTATACTTGTAACTCTCTGGGTCTTTAAATACTGATGGAGACAACTGGAATATATCAGAAATAGTTTATTGCCATAATGTTAGTGATCTGTTCCTTAGTATACTTGTAACTCTCTGGGTCTTTAAATACTGATGGAGACAACTGGAATATATCAGAAATAGTTTATTGCCATAATGTTAGTGATCTGTTCCTCAGTATACTTGTAACTCTCTGGGTCTTTAAATACAGATGGAGACAACTGGAATATATCAGAAATAGTTTATTGCCATAATGTTAGTGATCTGTTCCTCAGTATATTTGTACCTCTCTGGGTCTTTAAATACTGATAGAGACAACTGGAATATATCAGAAATAGGTTTATTGCTATAATGTTAGTGATCTGTTCCTCAGTATAATTCTACCTCTCTGGGTCTTTAAATACAGATGGAGACAACTGAAATATATCAGAAATAGGTTTATTGCCATAATGTTAGTGATCTGTTCCTCAGTATATTTGTACCTCTCTGGGTCTTTAAATACTGATAGAGACAACTGGAATATATCAGAAATAGGTTTATTGCTATAATGTTAGTGATATGTTCCTCAGTATAATTCTACCTCTCTGGGTCTTTAAATACAGATGGAGACAACTGAAATATATCAGAAATAGGTTTATTGCCATAATGTTAGTGATCTGTTCCTCAGTATATTTGTACCTCTCTGGGTCTTTAAATACTGATAGAGACAACTGGAATATATCAGAAATAGGTTTATTGCTATAATGTTAGTGATCTGTTCCTCAGTATAAATCTACCTCTCTGGGTCTTTAAATACAGATGGAGACAACTGAAATATATCAGAAATAGGTTTATTGCCATAATGTTAGTGATCTGTTCCTCAGTATATTTGTACCTCTCTGGGTCTTTAAATACTGATAGAGACAACTGGAATATATCAGAAATAGGTTTATTGCTATAATGTTAGTGATCTGTTCCTCAGTATAAATCTACCTCTCTGGGTCTTTAAATACTGATGGAGACAACAGAAATAGATCGGAAATAGGTTTATTGCCATAATGTTAGTGATCTGTTCCTCAGTATATTTGTACCTCTCTGGGTCTTTAAATACTGATAGAGACAACTGGAATATATCAGAAATAGGTTTATTGCTATAATGTTAGTGATCTGTTCCTCAGTATAAATCTACCTCTCTGGGTCTTTAAATACAGATGGAGACAACTGAAATATATCAGAAATAGGTTTATTGCCATAATGTTAGTGATCTGTTCCTCAGTATATTTGTACCTCTCTGGGTCTTTAAATACTGATAGAGACAACTGGAATATATCAGAAATAGGTTTATTGCTATAATGTTAGTGATCTGTTCCTCAGTATAAATCTACCTCTCTGGGTCTTTAAATACAGATGGAGACAACTGAAATATATCAGAAATAGGAACATGGGATCGACTCCCACAACCTGTAGTCGAAGCTCTCCTCTGTTTATGCTTCAGTCTTCCACAAACAATGTCCCTGCATGTGGCTGTTTGCTTTCCCACAGGCCGTCTGATTCTGTAGGGGATCATATCCTCAAGGTCAGTCTTTGATGCATGGGGTTGATGCTTTCCCCCTGCCATCTTCATGTTTTGGAAAGACTCATTTAAAGCCTCATCTGCATGCTGGGAGATGCCTTCATCACATCATTTGTGCTGGGCTTGCTCCATGCCCCAAACAAGTTCCCTGCCTGTGGTGTATGCAGGCACACAGGCCGTCTGCAATGCAGGGGACCATTTCCCCACCGCCCGTTATGATGCATGGGCTTGAAGCTTCCCCCTGCCATCTCCTTTGTTTGGGCAAGACAACCCACATCTAAGTTTCCACTTGCATGGGGAACATCGCTCTCCCCCGCCAGGTAGTTCCGACTGTGGGGTGGATATACTGAACTGTTAACAGTCCCCAAAAGAATAGCCAATAAATTTGTTTATGTGTGCAATCAGACCTGTCCTGGGCAGGCCCTTAAGAGAAAGGCTTTAGGCCTGCTGTTGGCATGATGTTCATGAGTTAATTAAGGGGTACATATACTGCCACGTTTTGAATGTGACCTCTTAGCCAGGCGCCTGCCTAGGACAGGGATGACTGCATGTTTTTTGCATTATATGCCTTGTATAAATGTTAGATGAAAAAATGTTTATTTTATTTTTATGGTTGGTTTGATTATTAACATAAGCAGGCTGTGCAATTAGTAAGGAGTCACAATAAACACATTAACCATAATATTTCTTCATGTGTGTTCTATAAAATAATAGTTTGTAGATAATGCTTCACACTGGTGATGTAAAATTCAAATTTTTACTCCAAAACACCCACTCTATAATTTCTTAGGTCGCCAACCACTCACAAATATTTCTTGCACACCAGATCTAAGTTTCTGCTGTTTGTACCCATATGAGGAAATTCTATCTCACATACCCTGTACCAACTCGTGGGAAAAATAAAAATTGAACAGTTGCATGTTGGAAGACAGGTGACGTCATTGTTATCTTAAATTGATGTAATCATTTTATTATATATCACATCTCAAAGTATTCAGGAACTTCTGGGAGCATTTTTTACAAACATGAATATGCAGTTTTTAATGATGAGCAAGAAAAAGAACACTTTCTTTGTGTGAGGATGGGATATATAAATCTGTCTCTGGCTATCACCGCTTGGCAAGCCTCGTGATGCCAATCGGTGATCCTCAGGACAGACTTTTTCTATCTCGCCCTTACACTCGTGATAGATTCATGTAATCTCATCTTCCTCACATTAACTAACTCATGGAAAGTAAATTAAATTAACACAATTGCTAAAACAATTGCTAAAACTCCATAGATTTGACCATTCTGAACATAATTAAAAAGGGTTTCAAATGGTTTGCAACACCAGCGACCACTCTCTGACTATTTGTAAAAAGAAATTGTAGCCACATATTTTTTGAGCAGTTGAAAAATCACATGAGTCAAGCAATATATGAGCAAGGTCCTGAAAATCAAGCAAGAAAATCAAGAAACCCTGCCACCCATGTAGGAAACTCTCTCACTAAAGTCGTTCACAATTAGGTGGTGAACAATCTCAGCTCAGTGAGAAATGGCCTTGAGGTTATAAAACTTTTTTTAACATCTGAGAGTTTTAAAGCAAAAAATATCTTTATTCTTCAGCATTTTAGTTTTTATAAGCAGTTGAATTTCATGCTAAGATGAGTTGAGCATAAAAAAGTTTTATAACCTTGAGGTGAGGGCTTCAGGCACATACCTGTCAACTACATACCTGTGGAGATTTAAAGCATTTTTTGAACTTTTCATTTCCAAGTTGGGATATATTGTAATAAATTCTATTTTTCAGTTGGTATTGGGGCCTAGCTGTGAAGCCATACCTTTATAACAGAATCCTTGAAAGATACATAATGCTTCTCAAGAGCACACACTTCTCCTGCTACATTCTTCTCAGGGGAACCGTACAACTGGTCTATACGATGATAAGGGGCATCTAACTCCGCCTGTAAAATAACAAAAAAGGTCAAAGAAAAGATAATTAAATTACTATTACATGGTGTACTATGTATTGTGTTCTTAAGTCAGCTACCAGTTTTGCCAATAAAAAAGAAATGTCACAGTAACGTGACAAATGCCCCAAAAGATACTGGTCAAGCATAAACACATTTCAGGAAAGTTATTTGTCATAAAGAAGATATGCTCCTGATAGCAAAAACCTAGAAATGAGGTCAGAAGTAAATGTCAAGGTCAAAGTGACCCAAAATGGTATGCACCACTCCATCATACCAGATTTGGGATTCCTACCTCAAATAATAGAGGCTATATGCTCCAGACACAATTATTCTAAAAACTAGGTCACATGTCAAGGTCACAGTGACCTAAAAATGATACCATATACTCCAACATCCCAAGATGCACTCACATACAAAATTTTGGATTCCTATCTCAAGTAATATACGAGATATGCTCTGATTACGATTATTCTAAAAACTAGCTCAGGTCAATGTCAAGGTCAGAGTGACCCACAAATGGTATGCAACACTCCGCCATCCCAAGATACATCCACACACCAAATTTGGGATTCCTATCTCAAAGAATATAAGAGATACGCTCTGGACATGACTATTCTATTCTAAAAACTAGGTCAAAGGTCAAGGTCACATTGACCTGAAAATGGTATAGGACACTAAACCAACCCAAGATGCATTCATACACCAATTTTGGAATTCCTATCTCCAAGAGGTCGGAGGTCAAGGTCACAGTGACCCAAGGATGGTTCCCAACACTTTGTCATCCCAAGATGCATGCACACACCAAATATGGGATTCCTTCCTCAAAGAATATAGGAGATATGCACCGGACACTTAGCGGGATGGATGGACTGAGGGATGGATGGACAGTGTGATTACTATATGTCCTAATGTTCCTTTGGGGCATAAAAATGAGTGCAAGGAACTAGTACACCATGTCAAGACTATATTTGGCTATGTTGTGCTGCTATATCAGTGGAATATGAGTGAAGACTGCAAATCTAACTGCAAATTGCACTTAATGCAAAAGCTACTCACAGTTTTTCATGAAAAATATCCTTGCTTGTAAAAATTACATCAAATTTGGTTGAGCAAGAATACATTGCATAAGTGTAACCAGAGAGGATTCCTTTAGCATTATTATAGCTATGTACTGGGTCAAAAAAGATGCAAAGACTTTTTTCAGGGGGTCTAAGACAGGTTTTGGGAGTCTAGGGAAAACCAAGGGTAAGTACTGGGACTAGAGACTTACATACCACTGGTGGATGATTCTGTTTCCTGGCCTCCTCTCCATCTATATGTAAATGTACCACTGCCACACACAGCCTGGTACCAGCAATCAGCTGATAGTATACAGTGGCAGGTAGTGTCTCTCTGTTTAATGATGTCTCCCCTGATAACAGGACCTCTATATTGTGTACCTAGAAAATAAAATGTTTTCAATGTACCCGAGGTTATAATACTTTTCATGCTCAACTCAATTGAGCATGAAACTTATCATGCTCAACAATGTTAAAATGTCAATTAACATTTATTATCACAATAAACACAACTTCTGATACAGTAAAACCTGTCTTAAGCGACCACTCAAGAAAAAAGACCAAAAATTGTTTTTCAGACTGAATATCGCTTAATGCAGGTCAAAAGTATTGCAGAATGCTCCAAGAGAGCAATATATTCGACCTTCATTAAGCTACAGTGCAGGTAAAGAAAAAAAATGATTTCCCCTTTTCTCCACGATCGTAGGCCATTTTTTCTCTGTGAAACGGAACGAGAATTTTTTGGATTTCTCGTTTATAATTTTGAGTGCGTAGATCTGCAAATGACTGCTCAAATATATACAAAAATATAGCTTATGACCAGAATTATCCTGAAGTTCAGATTGATTTCCAAAGAAATGTAAACTTGGATTGGGATGAAAGTTTGAATACCGGAGTCAATGCCATGATAATTCATGAAAGAGTTTCAGATATTATTACATAGGGTCAGATAAGAAAACTTATTGTTCATTTTGTTATGAAATTTATCATCCAATAGTTTAAACATGGGTTTTGGGAGCTCAAAAGTGTCTTCTCATTGGTACGGTTCTTTTGAGTATCCACAACATGATTATGCCAAGGCTGAGAAATTAGTAAAATTAATTTTCAATTTAAAAATCCTTATCTGTAGATCTAGAATGTAGATACATTGTTGATAGGTCAATGGACAATTCAAGTTTTCAACCCATGATAGCAAAATCAAATAGTTTCAGTGCACATTTTAATAAGAAATAAATAGCCCTTTTCAGTCCAATGGAATTTTCAGGATAGTCCATTTTATGTATTGAGGAGTCACAGGTTATATTTTTCCCCAAAATTATTGTATTTATTTCTCTGAAAATCCATTATGCCTAAGCAAACTGTGTACTGTACTGCTAAGTGTGTTATTTGCAACATTAAATGGATGTAACCTTTCTTAATTTATGAAGTTAAGTCCAGTTTTCTGAAGATTTAAAAATGCATGGACTGGTTAAAATTCTCTAATACAAGTACTCACTGAGAATACCTGTTGGCAACTTAATGAAAAGTGAGTAATAACATGAATAAATTGATTTGATTCTTTACGTCCAATCAGGAATCTTTCAGTTATGTAGGGTGGGTCTTCCTGGGTTGAACCTGGTAATAAGCTCAGTAAGCTGGGATTAATGTGTCTTGCTAAAGGACACATGATGCAGTGACGTCGGTAAGGCTCGAATCTGCAGCCCCTCCGTCTTAGAGTCAAGCTCTCTACCACTGAGCCACTGCACTACCTAATGAATAAGGTCTTATGGTGGCCTGTTGGCTGCCCTCCAGGAGGGCAATGGGTATTTTCATCCGATAACATAACTTTATTTGTATGCCCCTGGCATTAAAGTTAGGAGTGAAAATGATATTGGTTTCTGTGCATGTGAGACTGTGAGTGCTATAAATTTGGACATAACTTTTAAACCCTTTGGCCTAAAAATTCATTTTTCATATTGTATGCCTTGTGAGAAGAGCTTTGCAAACACATCCATTCCAATAGACCTTTGACCTACTTTAAAAAATAAATAGATAACTGTTCAATAAAGATGAACTGTAAATTTATATGTTCCAGGGGTGTCAGTTTAGGAATTTTCCAAACCTTTTCAGTCTGTGGCCAGGCAACAATGCTTTTGAGGAAATAATATGTAATATATATATATATATTATATATATAATCGGATTTTTGATTAATGTGCAGGTGCAGGGGCATCATCCACATCAGTGGGCCCCTTTCCAGGTAACTGGCTAGCTGCACGCATAGCAGATCTCACACCTGATCTCCAGGTGCTCCTTTCTTGAGGGTCAACTGTGGTGAGCTTCCACTCACGGCAGTCTTTCTCTGTCAGTTTCTTCCATGTTTGCTTGGGCCTCCCTGCCCCCCGCTTGCCGTCAATCTGCATATCATATGCTGTTCTGATTGCACCACTGGAACGCGCCACATGCCCAAACCAGCGAAGCCTTCTCTCTCTCAAAATGAGGTCGAGGTCCTCAAGCTGAAGCTTTGCCAGTAGCTCGCTTGACCTTACCCTGGCCACATCCTCTGGCTTGATACTGCAGATCTGTCTGATCATGGCCCTATCATTGCGTTGCAAGCGCTGCAGGTTTGTCTTGGTAAGTGGCCAAGTTTCACTGGCATGGAGCATGGCGCTCCGCACGCAAGAGCTGTACACATGGCCACGGGTCTTGTAAGAGAGGTGGCGGGATGTGAGAACTGGTAGTAGCTCCCTGAACTTCTTGTATATCTTGAATGTAAATATGCCATTATTTCTAAATTGGGGAAACAGGGGCCTGCAATTTACCCCAAATAGTAATGATGTAGAGAAATCCCTGTAGTTTTTATCAACACAATTCTTATTGCTTCTGTTTTCATCATAGTATTCAAGATAAGATCAGATTTCACTTAGATTGGGTTTCAGGTTATAATAATCAGGGTGGGTAGTTTGGATACACTACGGATGTTCAAATACACTGTACAGACATTCTGATTGAATATAAGTAGATTTCTCTATGTTTTCTCATCTATACATAGAAAGTTATACACCATTTTCCAGCCCACATTTTCCCCGATCAAGCGCTACCAGGACATCCTCTTTAAGCTTCTTAATTTGAGTACAAATTCTGTCTCAAAGAAAATAATTGCCGTCTGTACAGTTTATTTCTATATCTCAGGCTCAATCCTCGCCACTTAAAACTTTGTGACAGAGTCTGTACTCAAAGTAAGAAGCTTTATGAGGATATCCTGGCATCGTTAGATCAGAAAAAAATGTGGGCTGGAAAATGGTGTATAACTTTCTGAGTAAAGATGAAAAAACATGGAGAAATCTCTACTTACTTTCGCTTTAAACGTCGTTGTGGAAAGAAACCAAATTTTTTTACGTACAGTGTATCCTAACAAAAAACACATGAATACCCACCCTGATGATAGGACAAAACAAAAACAGCATTGGCAACTGCAGAGGGGAATAAATCAATGAGAAATTGCTAATGAGTAAACGCTTTCTACCACTATATATCCAGCTATTATAAATGTCTGTACCTACACAATTTTTATTAAATTCCATTTATTCCTGCATTTTTGAGCTCAATGTCAATGACTGGTGTTTAAATGTATATAATTTTTTATTAAGATTTATGTATCATTTGAGCATGTCTGTGGGACCGGATATTTCAATATACCTGTACTGCATATTGGATATATATTTTCCAGTGTTATACATGTAATAGTGTAGGCCCCTGTGTAATTCCGTGTGCATTTTTTGGTAAAAGTGTCAAACATACATTTTCTTGTAGAAAAATGTATCCTGTTTAAGAAAAAAGATGTTTACAATTTTTCTTTTGCGTTTTAACGTCACAGTGACGTCACAAAGTGACGTACCCATTTTTAGCTTATTTAAGGCTTGAATTGTAGTGTTATGAATTCCAGCAGGCATAAACATGATATATTTGATCAGTTGTGGTAATTGTACTAGCGACATGTTGATTTCTGAGCATAGACACTGACTCTGGATTTTAAAGAGATACATTTACTTCAAAATGATGTCTGTACATGGAAAAGTGACATCAGTACAATAAAAATCTGTGATCGTGAAGGCTCAAATAGCTAGACCCTCCTCTCCACATAGCAGGGAAAATGTTGTTCACTATAATTTTCTGAAACTACAATATTTAAGATGCAAAATGACATACGTTAGCTCTCCGACCTATATTTGATAGGCATGTTAACTACGTTACCCTATTATAGTTTCAAATCCTATTTTGCAAATACCAAGTTATACCTAATTATTATTTATCGACATGCTGTTTGCCTTAAAACATTTTTAAATGAAGGGAACAGCCGGTATGCATTTAAACAATACACCACTATAATGTTACAGTTATATATGTTACTTTAAATGTAAAACTATTTAATGCATTAATGTCACTAGCCATTGGACTACCAAAATACCTCCTAGGTGAGTTTTGTACACTATATTTTATTTAAACCACATTCCACAAGCCACACAATAATGTATGTTAACTCTTTAGGGGTTGGGGCGATACCACGCATAGCAAAATTTTCTACGTTACTGTTAAATCATTTGAAATCTTATCTAATTACTCCTTATTCTTACATGCAAGTATAACCTTTCATTGTAAGCAAAAGGCTAGCAATATGATGTTATCAAAGAAGAAGGATCTGTTATTACTGTGATAAACATTAATTTCTTTTTAATTCATTTTTGAATTACAAAGGAACACTTTTTAAGTTAACACTCCTAGTGGGCTATTCATTGCCATTTAACTGACATTAATTGCCATTAAAGGAAAATACCAACAACAAATGGATGAATCAAAGAATAAAATTTGAACTTTAATCACATACAACGATTTTTTCAAGTTTTTGCGTTGTATTAAATATGTAACAACATTTTATTTTCTTAAATTCTTATTGAATAATATCTTTTATCTCACTGACACTGATATATTTGCCTTTTTTATACGTGAAATGATATATAAAAGACACATATTAAGTCATCAAACATATCAGAAGAAATGCTAGATGCTCCTCAGAAAATTATTGTTGTTGTTTCAGTACATTAATATGTTAACTTAATGTGTAGTTTATAAACACTGTTATATGTTCAATGCTGAATGAAATATATTGTATTATGTTTATCATATTATAGATTACACAATATTATTAAGCATGGACTAGCTATAGCTTAGTAAGATTTATCACATACTGTTTAAGCCAGCTATTAATTACAACTACTATGCTGATACCATTCAGGAATAAAAACCTTTTCAGAATCTGTAATTGTAGGTCAATTCAACCATATATTGAGAATTTAAAACAGAACTTTATCCTTGTCTTTTGAAAAAAAATAAACTGAAGTGATCTAAAAACTTAACGATTTTTACCCAAAGGTGCAACACACGCCAGCCTATCCCTATGGTTATAACTGCTTTATATCAAAATGATGTCCAGTTTGGCGACAAAAGAATACCATTTAAGATGGTAAAAAGCATAACAAGATAATTTTAAGGACACATTGCACTGGCTTATCATCTGTCCTGCCTGGTTCTAAACTTTTGTGAAGGATTCAAACAGAACAATATTTGTTCTTATGGTTCATATTAGTCATACATTTGAAATATATATGTTTATCATTTAAAAAAGTCCACAGGCATTGTTAGTATTACATGTATACTGTAGCCATTGCTAAAATAGCTGCCTCACAACAAATTATTGCTTTCTATAAATTATTGTTTTGCATTATTCTACCAATTAGACCCATTAGTCTTACAGTGAAATTTTGTTGCAGATAATATCAAATTAATACTTAGCAAGTCAAATGTGAACATTATCGTTGATACAAAATTGCAGCCTAATAATTCTTTGAATAGTCCAAATCAAACAAAATAGATTTACTAGTAACGAAAGAACAGAACAACGGAATAAGCCCATTTAATTTTGGTACTTGTCGCATTATTGAGCAGTGAAGGCTCAGGTGAGCCTGTGCATATGTGTAGCTAGACTTGCCAGAGCCTTCGCTGCTCGTATACACAAGAAGTATGAAGGTTGATGACCAAATTTTAGAACACTCTGCATCATCATGAGTGATTAGACAAGGCATTTGCTATTCCAAAATTTATTTATGATTTACAGTAAAAGAGGCTAAAATATTTTTTCATCCTTATACTTGGGCTATTGTCAAAGAACATATCTGAAATATTGCATTCAAAATTTCGTAAACTATACCATACACACATATTACACAGTTGACAATGAGGCACTGCTAAATCAACCTCTAAGATTTATAATGGTATCCTGTATATTTAAAAGAAATGATTTCTTTAGAAATAACTAAATAAAAGTAAACATGGCAAATTAACATCCGGTATATAAACATGTATTGAAAAACTCAATCAGATCTAATCTCTTCACTGCATTTTTATTTATATTTCATATTTCTATCCAGCATTCTAAAAATCATTTTAAAATCTAATTTACAATAACTTGAATGTCATCTGTTAAAATTTTGCCAGATACAATCTTAGCTGAAAAGTCTTTATTTAAATTGGTATTGTAGTTACAATTGATCTATTTCCTTGTATATGACAATATCTAATGTGGCCTTAAAGTAAAATTCACCACTATAACCAACTTTCTCTATTTCCAGGGAAATGTTTCTCATCAATAAAGCAGTCCTTTAGATAATATTGGTTGAGCAAGTGATCCAGGGTACTTACTTAAAGTGATGGTCAATTTTGTTGATTGCACAACGAAAGCTATGCTGTATATAAGCTAAAATTAATGTCAAAGCTTCTGTAATGCGTAACTATATGCATACACAGCTAAAAGTCAGGATACAAAATTTGATTACAAGACAGTCACTTTAAACAACAACTGATTACAGACACTTTAAATGACTGAATAGAAGTAGCTCAATTAAACTCAGAATTCTTCAGAAACATATTACAAAATCTAAACTTAACATTATATATAAGCTTTCGGACTCAAATATATATCGTCTATGTTAACATTTTGGATAAATATATGGCAATATAATATATTTTGTACATTTCTATTATGTTATTTTAACAAATTTGACAGAAAATTGAAATGTATCCTTCTAAGTGCTGTTACTTGAGTGTTATTATTTCCTTTGTTTATTAAAACTAAAATCTATAATTTTGGGCAAATCATTTCTTTGTAGATGTAAAAAGTTCAAATATATACTATTTTTTCGCAAATATAAATGTGCATGGATAATTAGTAGGAACTTAAATACAAACTGATAAATCCTTTTTCAGACAGACTGGTATCATGATATCTATTCAACAAGCACAGTCAGTTTTGAGATGAAATAAGATATCCTATGACGTATGATATACTGAATAAAGCAATGTTTATGCAGTCTTGAAATGTGTAATATACGTTACATGATGCCATACAAACAAAAACAAACTAATATTTTACACCAGATACGAAGTTAAGCATGGCTTTTTACTCTTGCTTATCAACAGAATGCTCATATTTGGTGTTTAAAGGTTTTCCAATTAATTTCATACTGAATTAAAGAAAGAACTTTTTGTTTAGTGTCATCATATTTAACAGTTTACAACTCTAAAAATATTTGTGATACAAACAAACAGTTTGCAGCTTTATAATGGTCCATTAAATGTCCTTTGGAAGGTGTATTCAAAATCTGAAAGTTAACTTGGAAGCTTAACAAAGAAAATTATTTAACAGAACTTCAGTGATTTTAAGGGAGTCGCTTAAAATGTAACATAAATAACATTTCAATGGGCCCATATAACTTTTATAAACTTAAATATATTTAAGGAATGAAATGTTCTTGTATGATACATGAAGGTTTGTCCAATTTAAATAATTAAAGTATTACCTTAACAACCGTGATTACATTTATTTTGTTTCAAAAATGTAGGGTAACGTAGTTAATACGCTGTGGCTGCTAAACGCCCCAACCATCAGAAAGCTAACTTATTTCAAAAGCTTAGCCAAGAACATACAGTTATGCTAAGATCTGATTTCAGTCGCAAGGCACACACAAATTTCAAGAATTACTTTTTTTGTACGCAGTGTGTTTTTTCCAGAACATAGACGTCAAATAGACGTCAATTTCACGTAAAATTGAAGTCCATATTGAATTAAATTTTTATTTTAGTGTTTCTATAGACATTTTCAACCATTTCAATGCAACAAATATAAAAATAAGAGTATTTTAATTGTGTAAAAAAACCCACCACATATAAGCTCTTTGATGCAAGTGAAAAGACAGTACCCCCTTTTGTGACGTCACTGTGACGTTAATAATGCAAGAAAAAATTGTAAAAATCTTTTTTCTTACATTGCATATAATTTTCTAGTTGAAAATCGATAAGAATCACTTTTACCAAAAAATGCACACGGGAGCCCAAATTTCGACACAGGGGCCTACACTATAAGTGCTTGACAAACACATCTTATTTCTTCTTTTTATCTTGCAATATAAGATACATTTTCATCTATAGGTTTTCACGATATGTTCATAGGACACAAAAGTTATTAAGCAATGTCAACTAAATTTCAAGAACTACAAAGGGGAATAACCCAATGAAAAATTGTCAATGAGCCCATTTCAGTCTACCACATTTCATCCAGAAAATGACTGCATATTTGCAATTTTTTTTATTGAATACTATGGGAAACTCTTAAACATTTTAAGATTGAAAGGTGCAATCAAGTAAATACAAGCTAATGTATAAAAGGCAGACAGACAGATAGACAGCCACTTCAAATTAGTGTATTTTTAATGCATTGTGTATGGTAATTAAGTTTTCCATTGTATGAATTAACAAAATAAATGTGTACCATATTTGTTCATGATTTAAATATAAATATATTTCAAAAATTAATATTCAATATTAGTGGGTGGGGTAATTTGACCCCTTCTTTAGTTAGAAAAATACAAATTCTATCGGGCTGATAGCTGACTTGTTCATATATTGCAATGATACAATTAAATGATGAAAACAAAATGAAAAAAAAATCAATTTCTATAACCAATTTAACTAAATGTATGACATTTTAATTTAATATTTTTCTTTTAATTATATGAACAATTGGTTGGAATTTTGAAAATGAGGGTATTTATTGCCCAGCGGCTGACTGCTATTTGCATAGTACAAGGTATTTTGTCATTGAAGATATATATATATATATATATATATATATATATATATATATATATATATATATATATATATATATATATATATATATATATATATATATATATATATATATATATATATATATATATATATATAATATTAAAAAAGTCCAATAGAATGCACAAATTTTTATTTTATATGGCTAACCGATTTCATGTTAAAAAACAATTTTCAAAGCCTTTAAACGTTGTGTTTCTTTGTTGAAAGTAAAATGGCGCTACGTCGTCAAGAGCGACGACGTAACGTAACGTCATTTACTTCCTTCCGCTTTGTACTAAAGAGCGTGATGAATAATAGCTTTGAAAACGTCATAAATACAATGTACGCACTTGGCAGCATACAGAATTAATTAATATAAAGAGTTAAGTTTAGGCAAAAATGTTCGAATGAAATACTTCTCCTTTTCTTTTCGTTTCATTATGCTTTCTGTTTTCATTAGATAGAAAGGGAAAACAAAGTATTTTGGGTCCTGATCAGAGCAGTCTGCAATGTGTCCACTTACTGGTATTTTTCGTAATTCCGCATGCCTTATATGTTGATTGTGGAGTGTTATGCGATTTCTCAAATTTACTGTTTCGCCAATGTATTGTTCATTGCAGCCTCTGCACTGTATCATATAGATTACATGTTTTGACTTACATGACATATCATCATTCTCTTTAAATAATTTTCCCTTAAAATTCGCTAAGGACCCTTCTGTTATGTATTTGCATAGGCCACATCGGGGCTCATTACATTTTGAAACTTTGTAATCCTCCTTTGGTTTATTGGTAAACCTAGCTTTGGTTAACAAGCGTTTTAAGTTCGGAGGCTGTCTTTTACTTTTGAGGAAAACCTTTCCTCTAAAGATTTCATGCAGTTCATGATTTCTCTGCAAAATTGATTTAAATTGTTTAATGTTGGGATAAATTTCTGGATTATTAGGGTTAAACGTGGTTACATATGGTATCATATCTGACTCCTCTGATTTTTTATCGTTGCTTAACAATGTACGCCTATCTAGAAAATGTACTTTTGCAATAGCATCTTCGATAAGTTTTAACGGGTATTTACGTTTTGTTAAATATATTTTCAATTCGTTTAAACGGCTATTTAATGTTGTTTCCTCAGATACAATCATTTTGAGCCTTCTGGCTAAATTATAGGGGATACTGTTTCGAGTGTGTTTTGGGTGGCAGGATGTATATAAGAGGTATTGTTTTGAGTCTGTGGGTTTGTAGAAGATATCTGTTTGTATTTTTCCCCTATTATTTATAATCAATGTATCTAAAAACGGAAGTTGTGACCTATTTTGTTCCATAGTATATTTTATGCTCGGATGTAGTTCATTCAAGCACTTATGTAGCTTTTTCAGATCATCATCTGAGTGTGTAAAAAGAATGAAACAATCGTCCAGAAATCTCTTAAAATTGTCTATAATATATTGCTTAAACTGGCAGTCAAATTCTTTCTCAAGATTAGCATATAGTTTTTCTTCAAGATAGCCCAGTACAAGTGTCGAAAAAATAGGCGCAAATTTGGTTCCCATTGCTGTGCCCTTCTTCTGTAAAAAATGCTTTTAATTAAAGCAGAAATAGTTATTTTCAAGAATAAATTTAATTCCTTCTAGAATAAAGTTTTTATCTATTCTTGCAGGTAGTTCTTGTGGGTATTTTTCTAACCAAAACTGTATGGCTTCTATTCCTAATTTGTGTGGAATATTTGTATATAAATTTTCTACGTCAAAAGAGACCAAAATTGCATTAGAATCTGTCGATTGTGGTAGTTTTGACAAAAAGTCTGTTGTATCTTTGATATAACTTTTCACGTGTTTCGAATATGGTTGTAGTAGTATGTCAATAAAATTACTCAATCTGTGAGTTTCACATATAGGGCCTGCGACTATGGGTCTGAAGTTAAGGTTTTCTGGTGCGTCTATTTCGACATAATTGTCCTGCGAAATAGTGCATGCCTCATTTATTTCCTTAGATTTATGAATTTTGGGTAAGCCATAAAAATTACTCGGTTTAGTCTCAAATACTGTCAAATATTCAAATTCCTTTTTGGTAATATTATTCTCATATTTATAAACAAGTTTTTTGTAAGTTGCCATTATACGTTTATGCGGATCGTTATCTAGTTGCATATAATATTCCTGGTTCGAAAGCATATCTTCTATTTTGCTCTGGTAAATTGATTTGTTCATAATGACTGTTGCACCCCCTTTATCAGCTTCTTTTATAATGATATTATCGTCAAGTGCAAGGGATTTAATCGAATTGTGCTGTGATTTTGATAAATTATGTTTTATTTTTGACTTATCGTTTGGGGTAAGTGGAATGTCTGTGACATTGGTCATATATATATATATATATATATATCTTTTGCAAATCTTAGCATCCTTTTGGCTATAATCTGGTTTCTAAATATGGTAAATTTTAAAGTATTTAGAATTGTAGAATACCTGATGAGTTATCTCCCTTTTGTACTGATGGTGGCTTTATTTCTGTCTAATGTTTTAAAGGGGACATATCAAGGTTTTTCATTTTTCATTGCAAATTCCTTTTATATGTCGGATTTAATGTATTTATTAAGAACCCATATTATTTTCCACAATGTTCAGTGATAAAATGAGTATAATTATCATTTTCTTTAAGCTTGGGCGCTTAGTCAATAAAATATCGACTCGCTTACTTCCCTTGAATTAGTTACTTCCCTTTGCTATCGGAGTGTCCTGATGACGTCACAGAGGCAGTTTATGAAGGACTGTTAGTATAGAATCGTGTTGGATTCCGATATTTTTTTTTTAATATTCTCGGATAAAAAAGGGTGTGTTGCAAAAATCACTGCATCAGTAGGTCCGCTCTCAATGAAATTGTGGATAGATTTTTTGTGTTTTAGTGAATTGAATGCCCTACGATAATATATTTCAGCGGCTCAGAGAAAATGGAAATCTCCGAGACAATTCAAACGATTACGCGTCTATGCGCATGAAACAGTCGTGAAAGCATTTGTAAACCTGAACATCGAGCTATCGTCAATTCAAGCAATAAACGGCAGTTTAATTTTGCAATGAAATGAGTCATAAATATTATTTCAGTCCTCCGTTGCGTATGTGCTAAACGAATTTTGTTTATTTTAATTGATTCTTTGAGTCATGTCAGGTTGGTCTTCCTGGGTTGAAACAGTACTTAGAAGAGTTTAACGTATCTTGCTCAAGGACACAAACCGCAGCAGTGTCGCAGGTGAGGCCCGAGCCCATAACCCTTCGATCTCGAGTCAAGCACTCTACCATTTAGTCACTGCGCTCCCTAATTCGAATTTTGCCACAATGGGTTAAACTCTAGTGGGGATTCATCAGTCTGTACATAGGGCTCTAAAATTGCACAGTCTTTAACGCGCTCAGATACTGAACGTTTTGTCATAGGGGGTCCAAATTTGACTTCTTGTTTTATAAACAGTTTTAGTTGATGAGGGGACAGTGGATGCAAATACCACGATAAGCGGGCCGTCATCGGCCCGCCAGCGAAAAGGCGTTTCGTTGGCGTGCCGATGATGGCTCAACCGTGAATGCTGGCTTTGTAGCCTTGTGATTTTTCGGCGGATCTAGACCAGTATTGCTAAGAAGCCATATATTTTTTGTGATTTTATTCAGGGGGGGGGGGCGTCCGGACCCCCTGTCCCTCCTCTGGGTCCGCCAATGTTTAATCACCGAAAATTAAAACATTCATGCATGGCGCACCAAGATAATGTAGGCTATGTGGGTAGGTGAGTGTTCATTACGGCATCAGTTAATTGGAAGAGAGAGAGAGAGAGAGAGAGAGAGAGAGTTCAAAGCCGGCTCGTGAATTTTTGCATTTACCGCATATTTTTAGACATTATTTATACATGCATGCGCAGCCATCTTAAGTGGGGCTAGAGCCTAGCAGAGCGGTTAAATTTTGCCCTGCTTCTTCATCACCGACTATGCTCCTAAGTTATCTGTGTGTGAGAGTGGCAGAAACTGTCAAGACTGTGCGCAGATAAGTGTTTTGGACTTTATTGGTAGTACTAAAAGCTCATGAGCTCGCTTTTTCTGTGTTCTTTGAAAGCGTCTCGCGAGAGGCTTCCAATGAACGCATTAATAGTTTATATTCTTGTAGAAAATATAAAAACTGGGATCTGTGTTGCATCAGAATTTGAACTTAGCAGATGCTCACGCAATATGCTCTTTGATTTCGGTGACTAAATGGCGAGTCTATCTCCCCTTCCCGATATGACATGCATTTTGTCATGTAGAATTCCTGGGCCACGTGCAACTAAAATCAACAGGTTGTCAATCTACATGTACAATCCTAGGGTCGACATGCGCACAAAGCCACAGTTTTGGTATTCTTAAAAGGAATCCTTCATACATGGTTGCGCAGCCATCTAGCGGGCCTAAGGGCCTGAGTCGCCATCGACGCCGCCAGTAGGCCGATAGTGGCCCGATCTTGGATACTGGATGGGTCTCTACTTTATGTCTATATTGTTGGAGGAGGCCCTTGCGATACTGCATGTGCGCAAGCTCGTCTGATCCATCGGTGCAAGAATGAAAATCGCATGGGCTTGCTATAATTTGTCAATGTGCTCATTGGAAGCGTCTTCTACAGTCAAAAATATCCTTTTTGATCGCAAAATTATATTTTTTGCAATCGATAACAATTTATTTTGCGGAACACGATCATCGTTTGAAAATTGAAAACGTTGTTGTCGCCGATCAAGTTTTAATCAATGCGTTCGCTATTGTCGCATGTTGATGCCGGTGTGATACGACAACGTCACCCGTTTTTTGTATTTGATAAACTTGAGCATTTTGTCATGTAGACAAATAGTAGATCTAGAATCTATATAAAATGGGGTTTGATTAACAAAGACATACAATTTTATTATGCCCTATATGCGGCTGCCGATGTGAGCCTACGATTATGTTTTCAACGGGTCTTCAACTTTCGAGGAACTCGTTGGAATATTGATAAGTGTGTTACAGTAGCCTATTGGTCCAGACTCGTAAATGTCTATCCCGAAACATCATTTAAATCACTATCAAATGCGATATTTGTGCTGCATTATTCACTGCGACAATACAGTCAATACACAGTCATCGGACGAACTGCCCTTGTGACGTCACAAATCCAAGGGAAGTGACTCGCCTCTACAGAAATCAAAGGGAGATAAGCAGGATAATAAATTATCGGCACTAATTAATCAACGGTCTAATTAGCGAAGATATTCTTATTTTTTTTACCACAAAAAATGATATGTTTGGCTCTTAGTACCATTTTCTTCCAAATTTTACTGGATTTAGAACTTTAATATGTCCCCTTTAAGTCAGTTTCACAGTATAATATGTCTTCTTTCAAATGAAAAATTAATTAATATCACTCCAAAGTGCATCTTCCCTTTAAAGAGCTTCAAAGTACCCTTTTATTTTAGCTTAAAAAGCCCACATTTAAGACCGTGAACCAGCAAAAACAGTTTTAGCCATATTACGACCCCTGGAAAAGGTAAAATGGCAAATCAAAAATGGATTTGAACATAACTTTTGATACTCTTTCACCACTTTTAATATGAACAAAATCTGCTGACCTTGCTTATGGACCATTTTGCATGGTTTTCTTAGAGACTGGGTGTTAAGCTATTGCAGCTTTAATTTCTCTGAGAAGAATAAGGCATCAACATCCATGCCCAGGTGAACAGGCAAGCTTAAATTCATGGAGAAACTCGGAGAAATTCCTCCGAGAAACCGGCACTGTACCATTTGTCGTTAAGACCTTTGTTTTGTCTATTTTTGAGTGGCCATTTTAGACAGGTTTTACTGTAGTTTGAAAGTAAGAAAAGTCTTATTTTTTGCATTTTAGATTTTATGAGAAGTTGAAATTTCCTGTGCAGCTGAGTTGAGAATGATAAAAAGTTTTATAGCCTTGGGCCAGGCCAATAGCTAGGAGGAGAACTGAGAGAACCAGTCTCCCTAGTTTGGCTCACTACTCCCTATTTTGACATGCAGTAGTAGTTTTAATGGATAGAACAAATAAAGCAGCTAAACTTCTCCCTGTTTGAGAGCTCTGCAGACGACTTTACTCGACTATGACAACTAAGAAGTATAAGAACGGAAGAATGGACAGTAAATGTTGGTGACAAGCGAGAAATAATAGTATATTACTGTCAATGAAAAGAATTTTAACACTTTTAAAAAGTCCTAATAACAACTGCAGTAGATGGCACATTTAGTTTAAAGCTGCATAGTCTGTAACTTTTGATCTTATAATTTTGGAACTAATGTTTCTATTTTTCAAGAACACAGTAAAAAAACTAAAATTCAGGTATTCATTTGACAAATTTCGTAAATCTTAACAAATTATCAGTATCAAAACAGCAGCATTTATGTTAAAATTAACTGTCTGTAATTATTGGAGGGACGCAAATAATTACCAACAAGAGAAAAACACACCTGTTTTATAAGATAATTCACTTTTCCGTGCAGTTTTCAGCTATAGTGAACAGATTTTTTGTGAAAACATAACTTAATTCTACTTTTACAAATGATTAAAAAAGAAAATAAAAAAAAATCGAAAAATGTTCATAGTTGCAGACTTAGTCTCTTTAATATTGTTTGCCATATAAATAGACCCTTCCAATGTATAATTGCTTACATCTGACGATAACAATCTTGACCACATGACTTTTTATCATGGTTGGCAATATACTTACTGTTCCATGCATTACGTCCATTGAGCAAAGGGAACATTTACCTGAGGAAAAGGCATCTTAAATGATATTTAGGTCTAGGTTTTGACTTTGACATGACAAATGGATGTTGAACATTTTTTGTAATATATTTTGTGCTAAACATTTTTAGTCATTTTTGATGGGCCTCCGCTACCGTGTTTTGGACCGATATTTTTGTTAAATAATGAAATATGTTTACACATCATTTGATAAGCCAATGATTAAACAAGAGGACCCAGTTCTTGGAATAAACTTTTTATGAATTAAAGTTACTTTATATGTTATAAAATATATGAAGTTTCCATAACCAATACAAGTAAACAAGTTTTCTGCCATCTGGAAGCAGTTACCAGATTTCTGATAACTACCTAGTTTGCACAATATGCTATAGTTTGTGATGTAGTGTTTGGAAAAGTCTTTAGGCTATCAAAGTACATCAGTACATGACACCAGAGACTGTATTTGTCATGATTGGCAGAAAGAAACATGTAACTTGAATTGCAGTATGATAGGAATGGAAATGTTCAAAATTTTATTTGAGGAGGTATACCACTGAATTTATTGAAAGAGATCAGGTTTTAACGCCATGATCACCTGTCACTGTAAATTATATCAGATGATAAAGGAAAACATTCTAAAATTTCAAACACTATTTGCCTGCCAAAAGGGTCTAGACAACCATGATAGATCCAGATCAGAAGCAGTCAGATCTGGGTCTTCCCTGTTTGCTATGCTGACAAGAATGTTGTGAAACCCATCCCTGATAACCAACATTTTATTTGAGAACAGAAAGAGAAAAGTGTTTGAAATTTTAGAACATTTATTGTACTTCCCCAAATAAAAGTCCCCCAAAATACCTTAGCATCAAAATGTTGCATCTTAGCTGAGGCTGTGTGTAATGCGTGTATCTGTGTTGAATTCAGATAAGGCTCTATCACTTCTAGTGTAGGAAATACAGTGTCCTTGCTTTTTGCCTCATCAGGATCTCGAAGCTTTGGATGTAAAAGAACCTTTCCTGAAATTGTGTAAAACTTACGTTTTATAATGATTTAACTGACATTCGTTAGCTAGGTTTTCTTATTCTTAACACCATTGCCTTCAGAATTGCTCAAAACACACACATATCCTTGAAAATATTGACTTTATCTTTAAACCTTTTCACGCTCATTGACTTTCCCATTGTTGACAGAATAACTATGGAATTGCCCATTTTAAGGGGTCACATGCAGAACTTTCTTAATTATGATGCATTTCTGTCCCTGAAGATTTGTTTTTATCTTTGCAAACAGTGCAGACTCTGATGAAATGCCGCCTTATGCGGCATTTCATCTGGGTCTTCACTGTTTGTCAAAGTAGCTGTTTACCAGTATCCAGAATAAAAAGGGTTAAATATGGGATTGGAGAATAATAAGGATATGTTCTCAGTTTGAATGTCAGCTATAATGACAATGTCTAAATGTTACATGAAAGAGGGATGTCATACGGAACATGTATTGGAGCCACAATCTGTGAAAACCAGCCTTAATGACGAAGTAGTCAAAATTTAGTTAATTACATGCACTTAATCTACGAAATGTTAAAAAGTTGTCCTGCAAATTTTATGAAGTTATCTCCATTATTCATGGAAATATGGTCTTTTGAAACTATACACTGTCTAAACTTTAACACGCAACATCAGAAACTTCATGACCTTACTAATGATGTCAAAGTTAATTCCTGATTTGTGGGTTTGTCTTGGGCATGAAAAACATGCTATTTCTTGCTAACATACTTTTTTATTATCTTTAGCATGTGTGCAATGGAATTGGCGTAAAAGTTGACACTGATTTATTTTTGCCTAAAGTTTGCATGATCTGAAAAAGACTGACCATACTTTAAAATCCTGCCAGTTGCTACGGTAAAGTTGTTGTCATGGAAACATATGGCATGATAACGAAGAAGTTTGATCAGAAATAATTGCCAGTTTTATTCTACTATCCACCTGAATAGGTTTAAGGCAATATATAAACATGTCAAATTCCTAAAGTTTTGGCGTTTTTCAAATGATTTTTACATAAAAGTATAATGGCAATGAGGCGGGTTTTAGATGGCAATTAGGCGGGTTTTCACAGATCGCAGCTCATTTATAAATTCATGCAGATTTAGCAAATTGGCCTGATTTGGTTAATTCAAGGGCAATAACATTAACTCTTATAAAATATATTTGACAATAACCTAGGTATATATAATATAGGCTGTGTTGCATCTTATTATTAAATCCACAATATTTGGTTGCCTGCTATACTAATGAAAATTGCACTGCAGCACAACATGGTCTTAAATTACTACTGCTCCACAACTGGGTGTAAAGAGCACCATTTATGTTCTAGATTTATGCCCTAACTAATGCAAATATAGAAACAAGATTACCTTAGAATAAATGTTCCTTTTTAAAAGGAGAGCTTGCCTACTTGATTGCTTTCAAATATATAACCAGATGCAAACCTCATTCTCAGCATATTCAGGCTGTCCACACTGTCTCCAATTGTCGAATATTCCCTCTGTATACAGTTAAATGAACACTCGGTGTGTTTTTTCAAACATGATTTTCATAGGAATTTCTGCACTCATAACCTGTACCCAGATTGTACATACCTGTGTTTCATTTGAAGCACATCTAAACTGGCCTGTGACAGTTCACGTTTTACAGTTGTCTATACAAAAAAATATGTTGGTTGCGAATGTAGGTCATCTTTGATTAACACTGTCACCATTTGCAGCTGCAGCAGAACAATCAGTCATATAAGGGAAAAATTGTTGTCAAAAGCTGTGGTACGAGTTGATTGGCCCATGAAGGCACTATCTATGCATATACAAAACCCAGATTAGGGAAAAAATGTCTAAGTTCTCATAGCTGTCATTTTGGCAAAAAACATTTTTTTTGAACCAAACTCCTTCATGCATAAGTTCAATGTGTCTTTATTGTATAGGCAAAGTATCAAATTGCTTCATCAAAAGCTGTGGTAGGAATTGATCGGCCCATGAAGGCACTATCTAAGCATTTACAAAAAAAGTAAGTAAGGGTGCAAGGATCAGGAATCGATACAATCAAGTACCACACCTGACCCAGGATACCAATGGGAAAGTGACAAACTCATAGTAGACACCACAAACAAGAGCCAAGAGGTCAGCCCTTTCCCAGCAGGTGACCACAAAGCACATATAAACAGACGCGCACAAAGACATAGCAAACACAAGACAGTACAAAAACACAAAAGATCCACAAAAGAAGTACCGCCTTGGAACGGTCAGTAAAATATTTTACTGGAGGGCTTAAACCGGTTTAACGGCGCCAACCTCACCATTAATTCAGATGTGGATCAAGACACATAGATATTTGGTTTGCATGAAAGACCCCTAACTTATCAATGCATCATCTCCTAAAACATATAAATCAAGATATAACAAGGAGATAAAGCAAGGATAAGGACTCAACAGTAAATTAAACTGAATACCGGAGCAAAAGAAATCCAACAGGTAAACCCCGGTGGGTCCGACAAACAGCCAAAGCATCAGGCCCCTACCATCTCATCAATAGATAATAAAGCCAGATTAGGGAAAAAAGTTCTCATAGCTGTCATTTTGGCAAAAAATATTATTTTTTGTACCAAATATAACAAAACTTACCATTATTTGTCTCAAAGAGAAAAGCATAGCTGTTTTCTCCGATGTCAAAGTTAGCAAGTTCAGAGAAGACAGTAGCCACAGAGGCATCGACAGCTGCAACTCCTAGCACCTGCTTGCTTCTTCTCTTATATACAGGTAGAGCTAATGTCATGGTGGCTCCTGAAAGGAAGAAAAACAACTTCAAAATCAACATTAACTCTTTCCTTGCTTGCAGCCAGTAGTGACTTTTGTCGTCTGCAAATAACCTTTGCAAACAGTTTGAACCCAGATCAGGATTTGGCAGAGTGGAACCATTTGTGCAATTTTGGTAGCCGGCATAAAGGGGACCAATTTTGTAAAATATTTTTAAATTTGGACCAGTGGTTCAGGAGGAGATGTTGTTTAAAGAAAAAGTTTACGCACGATGGACGGGCGGACAACTAAGACCGATGATGGCGATCACAATAGCTCACCTTGCTCAATAGCACTAAAAAGTATAAAAAACAAGCAATTCAGTTAATGTTTGTCTTTTAATTAAAGAGCTATCATGAAACTAGTAAGTTAAAATGACCAAAAATTGTGAGTATGATCAGGAAATATCATACAAGTTTACAAAACAGAAAAAACTTAATCTGAGAATTTTATCCTAAGAACATTCATATCTTCAGGCCATGACATAAGCACATGCAAAGTTTCAAAAAGAATGGTATAAAACTGTAGGAGCAGTTGCATACACAAGGTAGCGCCTATATATAAACATTGATTATAGCATTCAAGGTTGGAGTATCCTGGAAAAAGTGACAAAAAATTTATCTGAGGATTATATAAAAACATGCACATCTTTAGACCATGACAAAAGCACCTGTAATGTTTCAAAAGAGTCAGCATAAAATGGCAGGAGGAGTTGCACACACAAGGTACCCAGTATCAGATCAGGTCAATTTGATAGTAATAAATGCCTAAAAAGCAACTAATGTCAACTTGTGGAAAAAGTAACAAAAAATAATCTGAGGATAATATCCCAATCATTTGCACATTATTTTACACAAGCCTCTGGCTTCGCATGTATAACATAGCAATCTGACTAGCTAGTTGAAGTCGGCGCTCTTTCAAGCAAAACAATGTCAAGGTTAAAAATTATGTGATAACAGCACGAGCTGTGTATAAGTAGCTGATTAACAACGTGTCAATTTCATATTCTTTCTTACATCCAAATAATATGCATATCTTCAGGCCATGACATAAACACCTGTAAAGTTTCAAAGGAATTAGCATAAAACTGTAGGAGGAGTTGCATACACAAGACACCTAGTATCTATTCACTTTGGTCGTAAAAATGACTAACTTAAAAAGTTCACTTGTGAACGAAATGGACAAAAAAAATCTTAGGATTATATCCAAATGATATGCACATCTTAAGACCATGATGACCTAAACACCTGTAAAGTTTCAAAGGAATCGGCATATAACAGCAGAACAAGTGGTAAACCTAGGAACTACCACGAAATTGTGTTAACATAATTTTGTTCCCAAGCCACATCTGGGACACGTCGTGGTAGTTTCCAGGCCAAAAATTGGACAAACAAAGGTAAGTGACATTTTCAGTTTTGTTTTATTTTTACTATTTAGAATGAATAATGGTAAAATCGAACAATATGGTTCAGTGTTAATATATCTCAGCGTCCCCTCTAGCCCAAAATTTTGTATGAAAAGTTATTTTCTTTCTTTAGATTTTTGTTTCCCCACTGAGCATCGGACCAACTTTCCCAATAGTACAGTGCCAGTTCGAAGGATTTTAGCCCATATCTGTCAAATTAAATAGAATTTGATATCATTTGACGATGAAAGTGATATATGTTGCCGTGGTAACAAGAGTTCCATTCCAATCAGCCAAAAAAACCTTATGTAGCTTTTCCACCTACCTAATGATGCTTTACATGAAATTTGATCAAAGTTGGCCAACTGACTTTAGAGATACACTTCTTTGAAAGTGTGGACAGACAATGACGCCAGACGCCGGACCATTGCCATATTAATACCTCACTTGAGCCCAGGTGAGCTAAAAAGCCAATATAGCTTTTGCTTTATAATTGCCTTTACTTAGTCAAGGACAATAACTCAAGTGTTAATGAGTTGATTTTGATATACTTACATGATAAAGACAGTCCATGGTACTAATCATTTATCAATGGTTTCAGACGGATGGAGGTGATGGACAAAATGTACGGACAGAGCCAAAACTATATCCCTCAGACTTTGTTGGGGGATAAAAATATGAAGCTAATTGGGGGTGCTCAGCTCACATGAAAACCACATATGAGCTGGAAATGCACACACATCCACCAGTGGCACTCAATTTTACATGAAAACCTCATATATTGTGTGAAACTTAAATTTTCCAATGAGACTGTGGCATACACATGCTCATCCAAGCCCCACTTGTGGCAAATAGTGTCAGCTTCATAAATACAAGCTCACTCATCAATATAATTGAGCCGCGACATGAGATTTCCAACAATGTGCCATGATGGTATGACTAGACTCAGAGGAGCCTGTGCAGCCTCCTTTTAAGCTTTGAAACACCAAATGCTGTTCGGTCAGTAGCTTAAAAGTCATAGAATAATCAAGTGACTAGCCAATGCTCTGATCAGACAGGCTTGTCTGAGCCTTTGCTGGTCGCACATACCAAATAGTTGGAAATCTCATATTTTGGCTCATATCTTGTTTTATATCTTATTAAATTCTTTGCCTACTGGGTAATTTTTCATGTTTTTTTTTTTGTCTGCTGATTTTTTTCAAAATCCATCAGAGCGTCAAACAATCTGGATCCAAACTGTTTGCCAAGGTCAGCAGCAGCAGATGACACTAGTAGGTAAAGAGTCTATAATATGGGTCGGGGTTGCTATATATCTTAACCCTTAATGTGCCAATTGCAACAAAAGTCGTCTGCTTTTCTCGTCTGCTGAAATGTTTAAGAAGCCTCTATGGCAAACAGTGTGGACCCAGATCAGACTGCTCCTATAGGAGCAGTCTGTTCTAGGTCCACGCTGTTTGCTTGTATACTTAATTTGTCAGTAATGTTAGGCAATTATTTGCAGCAGACGACTTCAGCAGACAACATTTTCAGATGCATTTTTTCTTGGCGCTTTAAGGGTCAAAACTCCAAGTAAGGAATCATTGATTGTATCATTGTACAGTCAAACTTCAAAAGTTCGAAGTGCAAGGGACCGGAAAAAAAATTGTGTACAGGGGTTTTGCTAAGTCCAAAAATGCCACTGGCCCGCAGGGCCACCTGGCCTGAAAATCTACTGGCCATCCAAATTTTCAACTGGCCCGACTATTTTTCAATATCGAGGCCGCTTACGATGTGAGTGCACTGACGTCCTTTCACCCCCTAGCTTGAGCCCAATATATAGTAAATGAACTGTACGCTACAAGAAGAAGATCTGGAAACTATTTTATTTCTTGAAACTCTTTGATCATATCAAATTCAAATGGAGTCGGCATCTGAATTAGTATCCGAGTCCACATCCATAGCTTAAAGAGTGTCATACTACAATTCCACCACACCCCTCTGAATGTCCGTCTCTACCTGCACATCAGAGTTGAGATTAGGCCCAGCTTTTCAATCAGGGTTCCACTCTCTGAAACAAAAAGAAGTGATATAATTTCAGTTTCCAGTCTCGAAAACTGAAGGAACTTACATGCCTGAAATTTGGATAATGGGCTTTTTTTTTTTATTTCTATTGCAAATCAAAACATGAACAGCCAGCATAGCCTACCACCTTTCCCCCTACCCCACCCTCCCACCCCCAAACAAAAAATTAAGCATTTAAACTTTTAAAGGCCCTTCAGAACTCATGGAAATGATGTCAAGATGGTAGGGAAATTGAACAGAGAACTTTTCTCTAATATAAAATTTCTCTCCCACTGCACGCCCTAAAAAAACTAAGTCCAACCCTTAAAAAAATTGGGCATAGGTTCCCCTGTATTTTGTACTTTTCTACTCACCCCAAACCCGATAACCCTGGCCATTGAAAAGTGTTGGACAAGAAGAAAGAAGGGGACAAGGTGGGTGGGGTACATTGACTCATAGTGACAAGTGTCCGCGTTCAATGTACCGCCTTGTCCTCATTTTACTTTAGATAGTTAATAAAATGAGCCATACCTCTCTCAAAGAAAGCAAATAAGCTTGGCTGATTTGTTTTGTTCTGCTTATTTTTTACTGTCTTCTGTATTTCTTCAGTGGAATTTTTCCTTTTCATTGAACTGCCAAACTCCCTAACAAAGGCGTCCTGCTAGCGATCATTTCTTCCCTGGTCCCAAGAGTTTGCTCCAGGAGACACTGTGTAGCTATATGGGGTGTACAAGTCCGTATTCTATTCTATTCTACGGCCGAATCGGCAACCGGAAATCGATACGAAACGGATAAGACCGAGGCTGTCCGCGTGCTGTAAACAAAACGAAAGTACAGCAATTTATCGATAAAAAAAATCTACTTTCAGCCAAAAAATAGCCGGCGGAAGCATGCGAAATCGTCGGGCGCCGGGACTTACAGAGAACACTGATCACGGCCGACGACGTTTTCAGCCGAAAACACCGACTTCTGATTCATTTTTCAGGCGAAAAATTCAACTGGCCTGGCGGACCTGCTACAGCGTGATTTAACTGGCCCGAGCTGAAAATTTACTGGCCCGGGCCAACGGACCCACGCTTAAAAAAAGCCCTGGTGTAGATGGATTATTTACATCAAGCTTAAGTTGGATTTTTTTGTAAAATGGGGTTTTAGGACCAACTTTTCTCTTCAAATTATCTAAATTTTGAGTATTCAACTTTTGAACAATATAATTCAAATTTGTATAGGGCATATAGGGTTAAAATTCAAGACCAACTGCAGACTTCGAAGTTTCAGGGTCTTCGAGCAAGTAACGTTTGAGAAAGTTATATTCGAGCTAACGAAGTTCAACTTTAAATGGAATGCAAACAATACCTAATTTTGAGTCCAGAACTGGAGCTATAAGGGTGAGTTCCTTGTCCACCTGTGCTGGTAGCCTCTGAAAGTAGCTGGATACCCTAGATGGTAGCATCTCTGGATCTTTGACGATATCTAATACTCCTTCTCGCCCCACCACTGTACCATTGCTAACCACACCTGGGATCTGTCAAATAAATCTGAGGATTTCAAACTTTCAAGTCCTATATTTGGATGAGGTCATAAGATTTTGCTATATATCATATAGGCAAGCAGAGAACAAGCATGGGCATATTGCACAATGACTGTCTGTCTCATCAGAGCTTCACTGCTCAAAGTATGGAAGTAGAGAGAGGCTCAGCCCAACTTTCAGAACTGTGTAACTAGACTAAGCTGCACTAATGCACATTAAACTCTTTACATGCTGGGTAAGTTTTCAATTTCTTTAGTGCTTTGGGATTTTTTTTTCATAATATTCTTTCAGTATTACCATTTGAGTGTCTAAAGTGCCTGTCCCACAGAGCTTGCGACCTCTATGTTACTAAAAAAAATGACAATTGCAGAGAGGTTGCAGAAGTCATGGCAAGGTTTTACAAAGGTCGCAGCAAAGTCACGCACAAAAGATTAGCCGCCAACTAATTGCAAAGATTTTCTAGAAGTTGCTGATCAGTCGCCAACCAATTTCATCAACTTTGGCTCTGAAATCTTCAGCGACCGATCGACGACTGTAGATGCATCTTGCGATGATGGAGTGCTGTGTACAATTTTTGGGTCACTGTGACCTTCACCTGACCACGTTTCTGGAATAATCGTGTCCAGAGCATATCTCTTACATTATTTGAGGTAGTGCCAGTTTCAACAAAAAGCTATCTTGGCATCCTGACATTTCACCACAAGCGTTGAAAGTGTTTGCATCATGGGACATATAGTTGGCCAAAAATAGACGACAGCACCAAAGCGGACGTTAAAAATTACTACCAAAATTCAGACTCCTGATTCTGATGATGAATCGCGGCTGTCCTTGAGACAAAGTTGATCCAGAAATGTCAGATTCTGATAGTGTAAGCTCAGAGCTAGAGGGCAGAACCATCACAGCCAAAACTTTTGTTGTAAGCGAAATAAATGTATCTATTGTGTTATCAGGATGGCTACTTGCACAGAAATGATTTCATTCTATTCAAAACATTTTCATTTTAAAAAAAATGATGGTAGAACAGTCTCCAATCTGTAGCCTGTCAGTTGCAAAAAGTCGCCAAAGAATCACTGACAGTTCGCCAATTACTCTGAAATAGTGGCCAATCAGTCGCCCACCCATTCCCAACAAACACAAAAGTATCGCCAAAGGTACAACAACTGATCCGCAATCATATCAGTTGTGGAAAAGTAGTTGTAATGGTCGCAGGTTAATTGCCAACAAAATCGGTCGTGGAGAGGTCGCACCTCAGTTGCAAACTCTGTGGAACCGGGTTCAACAGGTTGGATCCAGATCAGGCCGGACAGTCTGCCGGGCCTGACCTAGGTCCAAACTGTTTGCAAACATTATCAGCAGACAATAAAAGTTGCCACTACTGACTAGCAGGGAAACATTATTTCATTATCCTATTGCACTCAGAATGGTCAAAACTAAACTATAAACCATATTGTACATATATTTTCAGTTGTGTCACTTTTCATTGGATGATGTGTGCTTTTCTGCAGCCTGCAAGGCTTCAATTGGAGATGAAATAAAGATCAAAGCAGAAAACAAGACAAGATATACATGGAAATAGGGATGGCTGTATTCAAAGTTTTCATTTGGGGAGGAGTATTGTCAGTTTCTTGGTCATATAATAACATTTTACATCCATCAATCTAAAATGAAAACTGTGAATATTATTATCTCCTAAGTGGTAACATTTAGACATTGTTATTGTATCAAAATACTGACTTGTAGACATTTCAGTACCCATTTCCTTTTAATTCTCGTTCTATAAAGACAAATATCTTACTTAAAGCACCTTGTTTTGGGACACTACAAAGGAGAACATTAAAATAGTAAGTGAGTATGATCAGGAAATACCACAATCACAAACCACAGACAACCCTATAGCACTGCGAGGAAGAACCGCTCAACCATCACAAGACACCAGGAAGACAAATTAAGCAAAGTAATTAGCTCTCTCTTCCCCATCAAGATGATTGCAATACTAGAATGGACATAAAGTAAAGAATAACAAAACATCAGACAATAACAGATTCCCACAATGGGAGTAACAATAAACAAAAAGTCAAGAACAACAGAACCACCGCCTTAGATCCAACAGCAGCCGAGTAAGCCATGTTCATGCAGAAATAAGAAAATCTATGTTTATCTTTCAGGTGGGTTAAGTGTCTTATCCAAGACTATGAACATTGATACTGTAAAACTATGTTTACCTTTCAGGTGGGTTAAGTGTCTTATCCAAGACTAAGAAAGACTAAACTATGTTAACCTTTCAGTTCATAGTCTTATCCAAGACTATGAACATTGATACTGTAAAACTATCTTTACCTTTCAGTGGGTAAAATGTCTTATCCAAGACTAAGAAACATTGATACTGTAAAACTATGTTAGCCTTTCAGGTGGGTAAAGAATCTTATCCAAGACTATGAACATTAATACTGTAAAACTATCTTTACCTTTCAAGTGGATGAAGTGTCTTTTCCAAGACTATGAACATTGATACTGTAAAACTATCTTTACCTTTCAGGTGGGTTAAGTGTCTTATCAAAGACAATGAACATTGATACGGTAAAACTTTGTTTACATTTCAGATGGGTTAAGTATCTTATCCAAGACAATGAACATTGAAACTGTAAAACTATCTATACCTTTCAGGTGGATAAAGTGTCTTATCCAAGACTATGAACATTGATACTGTAAAACTATGTTTACCTTTCAGGTGGGTAAAGTGTCTTATCCAAGACTATGAACATTGATACTGTAAAACTATCTTTACCTTTCAGGTGGGTAAAGTGTCTTGTTCAAGACTATGAACATTGATACTGTAAAACTATCTTTACCTTTCAGGTGAGTAAAGTGTCTTATCCAAGACTATGAACATTGATACTGTAAAACTATCTTTACCTTTCAGGTGGGTAAAGTGTCTTATCCAAGACAATGAACATTGATACTGTAAAACTATCTTAACCTTTCAGGTGGGTAAAGTGTCTTATCCAAGACTATGAACATTGATACTGTAAAACTATCTTTACCTTTCAGGTGGGTAAAGTGTCTTATCGAAGACAAGGAACATTGATACTGTAAAACTATCTTTACCTTTCAGGTGGGTAAAGTGTCTTATCCAAGACTATGAACATACTGTAAAACTATCTTTACCTTTCAGGTGGGTAAAGTGTCTTATCCAAGACTATGAACATTGATACTGTAAAACTTTCTTTACCTTTCAGGTGGATTAAGTATATTATCCAAGACTTTGAACATTGATACTGTAAAACTTTGTTTACCTTTCAGGTGGGTAAAGTGTCTTATCAAAGACAATGAACATTGATACTGTCTAACTATCTTTACCTTTCAGGTGGGTAAAGTGTCTTATCCAAGACAAGGAACATTGATACTGTAAAACTATCTTTACCTTTCAGTTGGTAAACTGTCTTATCCAAGACTATGAACATTGATACTGTAAAACTATGTTTACCTTTCAGGTGGGTGAACTGTCTTATCCAAGACAATGAACATTGATACTGTAAAACTAGCTTTACCTTTCAGATGGGTAAAGTGTCTTATCCAAGACTATGAACATTGATACTGTAAAACTATCTTTACCTTTCAGGTGGGTAAAGTGTCTCATCCAAGACTATGAACATTGATACTGTAAAACTATGTTAACCTTACAGGTGGGTAAAGTGTCTTATCCAAGACTATGAACATTGATACTGTAAAACTATCTTTAACTTTCAGGTTGGTTGAGTATATCATCAAAGACTATTAACATTGATACTGTAAAACTATGTTAACCTTTCAGGTGGGTAAAGTGTCTTATCTAAGACTATGAACATTGATACTGTAAAACTTTCTTTACCTTTCAGGTGGGTTCAGTATCTTATCCAAGACTATGAACATTGATACTGTAAAACTTTCTTTACCTTTCAGGTGGGTTAAGTATCTTATCCAAGACAATGAACATTGATACACTGTAAAACTAGCTTTACCTTTCAGGTGGGTAAAGTGTCTTATCCAAGACTATGAACATTGATACTGTAAAATTTTCTTTACCTTTCAGGTGGGTGAACTGTCTTATCCAAGGCTATAAACATTGATACTGTAAAACTATGTTAACCTTTCAGGTGGGTAAAGTGTCTTATCCAAGACTATGAACAATGATACTGTCAAACTATCTTTACCTTTCAGGTGAGTAAAGTGTCTTATCCAAGACTATGAACATTGATACTGTAAAACTATCTTTACCTTTCAGGTGGGTTAAGTATCTTATCCAAGACTATGAACATTGATACTGTAAAACTATCTTTACCTTTCAGGTTGTTAAAGTGTCTTATCCAAGACAAGGAACATTGATACTGTAAAACTTTCTTTACCTTTCAGGTGGGTAAAGTGTCTTATGCAAGACTATGAACATTGATACTGTCTAACTATCTTTACCTTTCAGGTGGGTAAGTGTCTTATCCAAGACTATGAACATTGATACTGTAAAACTATCTTTACCTTTCAGGTGGGTAAAGGGTCTTATCCAAGACTATGAACATTGATACTGTAAAACTACCTTTACCTTTCAGGTGGGTAAAGTGTCTTATCCAAGACTATGAACATTGATACTGTAAAACTATCTTTACCTTTCAGGTGGGTAAAGTGTCTTATCCAAGACTATGAACATTGATACTGTAAAACTATCTTTACCTTTCAGGTGGGTAAAGTGTATTATCCAAGACAAGGAACATTGATACTGTAAAACTAGCTTTACCTTTCAGGTGGGTGAAGGGTCTTATCCAAGACTATGAACATTGATACTGTAAAACTATCTTTACCTTTCAAGTGGTTAAAGTGTATTATCCAAGACAAGGAACATTGATACTGTTAAACTATCTTTACCTTTCAGGTGGGTAAAGTGTCTTATCCAAGACTATGAACATTGATACTGTAAAACTATCTTTACCTTTCAGGTGGGTGAAGTGTCTTATCCAAGACTATGAACATTGATACTGTAAAACTATCTTTACCTTTCAGGTGGATTAAGTATCTTATCCAAGACTATGAACATTGATACTGTAAAACTAGCTTTACCTTTCAGGTGGGTAAAGTGTCTTATCCAAGATTATGAACATTGATACCGTAAAACTATCTTTACCTTTCAGGTGGGTAAAGTGTCTTATCAAAGACAAGGAACATTGATACTGTAAAACTATGTTTACCTTTCAGGTGGGTAAAGTGTCTTATCCAAGACTATGAACATTGATACTGTAAAACTAGCTTTACCTTTCAGGTGGGTAAAGTGTCTTATCCAAGACTATGAACATTGATACTGTAAAACTAGCTTTACCTTTCAGGAGGGTAAAGTGTCTTATCCATGACTATGAACATTGATACTGTAAAACTATGTTTACCTTTCAGTGGGTAAAGTGTCTTATCCAAGACTATGAACATTGATACTGTAAAACTATGTTAACCTTTCAGGTTGGTAAAGTGTCTTATCCAAAACTATGAACATTGATACTGTAAAACTATCTTTACCTTTCAGGTGGGTAAAGTGTCTCATCCAAGACTATGAACATTGATACTGTAAAACTATGTTAACCTTTCAGGTGGGTAAAGTGTCTTATCCAAGACTATGAACATTGATACTGTAAAACTATCTTAACCTTTCAGGTGGGTTGAGTATCTCATCCAAGACTATGAACATTGATATTGTAAAACTATTTTAACCTTTCAGGTGGGTAAAGTGTCTTATCCAAGACTATGAACATTGATACTGTAAAACTGTCTTTACCTTTCAGGGTTCAGTATCTTATCCAAGACTATGAACATTGATACTGTAAAACTTTCTTTACCTTTCAGGTGGGTTAAGTATCTTATCCAAGACAATGAACATTGATACTGTAAAACTATGTTTACCTTTCAGGTGGGTAAACTGTCTTATCCAAGACTATGAACATTGATACTGTAAAACTATCTTTACCTTTCAGGTTGGTAAAGTGTCTCATCCAAGACTATGAACATTGATACTGTAAAACTTTCTTTACCTTTCGGTAGGGCTAAGTATCTTATCCAAGACAATGAACATTGATACTGTAAAACTATCTTTACCTTTCAGGTGGGTGAACTGTCTTATCCAAGACAATGAACATTGATACTGTAAAACTATCTTTACCTTTCAGGTTGGTAAACTGTCTTATCCAAGACTATGAACATTGATACTGTAAAACGATCTTTACCTTTCAGGTTGGTAAAGTGTCTTATCCAAGACTATGAACATTGATACTGTAAAACTATCTTTACCTTTCAGGTGGGTGAACTGTCTTATCCAAGACAATGAACATTGATACTGTAAAACAATCTTTACCTTTCAGGTGGGTAAACTGTCTTATCCAAGACTATGAACATTGATACTGTAAAACTAGCTTTACCTTTCAGGTGGGTGAAGGGTCTTATCCAAGACTATGAACATTGATACTGTAAAACTACCTTTACCTTTCAGGTGGGTAAAGTGTCTTATCCAAGACTATGAACATTGATACTGTAAAACTATCTTTACCTTTCAGGTTGGTAAAGTGTCTCATCCAAGACTATGAACATTGATACTGTAAACTTTCTTTACCTTTCAGTAGGGTTAAGTATCTTATCCAAGACAATGAACATTGATACTGTAAAACTAGCTTTACCTTTCAGGTGGGTGAACTGTCTTATCCAAGACTATCAACATTGATACTGTTAAACTATATTTACCTTTCAGGTTGGTAAAGCGTCTCACCCAAGACTATGAACATTGGTACTGTAAAACTTTCTTTACCTTTCAGGTGGGTTAAGTGTCTTATCCGAGACTATGAACACTGATACTGTAAAACTTTGTTTACCTTTCAGGTGGATAAACTGTCTTATCCAAGACTATGAACATTGATAATGTAAAACTATCTTTACCTTTCCGGTGGGTAAAGTGTCTTATCCAAGACTATGAACATTTATAATGTAAAACTATCTTTACCTTTCCGGTGGGTAAAGTGTCTTATCCAAGACTATGAACATTTATACTGTAAAACTATCTTTACCTTTCATGTTTGTAAAGTTTCTTATCCAAGACTATGAACATTTATACTGTAAAACTATCTTTACCTTTCATGTGGGTAAAGTGTCTTATCCAAGACTATGAACATTTATACTGTAAAACTATCTTTACCTTTCATGTGGGTAAAGTGTCTTATCCAAGACTATGAACATTTATACTGTAAAACTATCTTTACCTTTCATGTGGGTAAAGTGTCTTATCCAAGACTATGAACATTTATACTGTAAAACTATCTTTACCTTTCATGTGTGTAAAGTTTCTTATCCAAGACTATGAACATTGATACTGTAAAACTATCTTTACCTTTCAGGTGGGTTAAGTGTCTTATCCAAGACTATGAACATTGATACTGTAAAACTAGCTTTACCTTTCAGGTGGGTAAAGTGTCTTATCCAAGACTATGAACATTGATACTGTTAAACTATCTTAACCTTTCAAGTGGGTAAAGTGTCTTATCCAAGACTATGAACATTGATACTGTAAAACTATCTTTACCTTTCAGTTGGTAAACTGTCTTATCCAAGACAATGAACATTGATACTGTAAAACTATGTTTACCTTTCAGGTGGGTAAAGTGTCTTATCCAAGACTATGAACATTGATACGGTAAAACTATGTTAACCTTTCAGGTGGGTAAAATGTCTTATCCAAGACTATGAACATTGATACTGTAAAACTAGCTTTACCTTTCAGGTGGGTAAAGTGTCTTATCCAAGACTATGAACATTGATACTGTAAAACTAGCTTTACCTTTCAGGTGGGTTAAGTATCTTATCCAAGACTATGAACAATTGATACTGTAAAACTATGTTCACCTTTCAGGTGGGTAAAGTGTATTATCCAAGACTATGAACATTGATACTGTAAAACTATCTTTACCTTTCAAGTGGATGAAGTGTCTTATCCAAGACTATGAACATTGATACTGTAAAACTATGTTAACCTTTCAGGTGGGTAAAGTGTCTTATCCAAGACTATGAACATTGATACTGTTAAACTATGTTTACCTTTCAGGTGGGTTAAGTGTATTATCCAAGACTATGAACATTGATACTGTAAAACTATCTTTACCTTTCAGGTGGGTTAAGTATCTTATCCAAGACTATGAACATTGATACTGTAAAACTATGTACCTTTCAGGTGGGTAAAGTATCTTATCCAAGACTATGAACATTGATACTGTAAAACTATGTTTACCTTTCAGGTGGGTTAAGTGTCTTATCCAAGACTATGAACATTGATACTGTAAAACTTTGTTTACCTTTCAGGTGGGTGAAGTGTCTTATCCAAGACTATGAACATTGATACTGTAAAACTAGCTTTACCTTTCAGGTGGGTAAAGTGTCTTATCTAAGACTATGAACATTGATACGGTAAAACTATGTTAACCTTTCAGGTGAGTAAAATGTCTTATCCAAGACTATGAACATTGATACTGTAAAACTAGCTTTACCTTTCAGGTGGGTAAAGTGTCTTATCCAAGACTATGAACATTGATACTGTAAAACTAGCTTTACCTTTCAGGTGGGTTAAGTATCTTATCCAAGACTATGAACAATTGATACTGTAAAACTATGTTCACCTTTCAGGTGGGTAAAGTGTATTATCCAAGACTATGAACATTGATACTGTTAAACTATCTTTACCTTTCAAGTGGATGAAGTGTCTTATCCAAGACTATGAACATTGATACTGTAAAACTATGTTAACCTTTCAGGTGGGTAAAGTGTCTTATCCAAGACCATGAACATTGATACTGTAAAACTATGTTTACCTTTCAGGTGGGTAAAGTGTATTATCCAAGACTATGAACATTGATACTGTAAAACTATCTTTACCTTTCAGGTGGGTTAAGTATCTTATCCAAGACTATGAACATTGATACTGTAAAACTATGTTTACCTTTCAGGTGGGTAAAGTATCTTATCCAAGACTATGAACATTGATACTGTAAAACTATGTTCACCTTTCAGGTGGGTTAAGTGTCTTATTCAAGACTATGAACATTGATACTGTAAAACTTTGTTTACCTTTCAGGTGGGTGAAGTGTCTTATCCAAGACTTTGAACATTGATACTGTAAAACTTTGTTTACCTTTCAGGTGGGTAAAGTGTCTTATCCAAGACTATGAACATTGATACTGTAAAACTTTGTTTACCTTTCAGGTGGGTGAACTGTCTTATCCAAGACTATGAACATTGATACTGTAAAACTTTGTTTACTTTTCAGGTGGGTGAAGTGTATTATCCAAGACTATGAACATTGATACTGTAAAACTATCTTTACCTTTCAGGTGGGTAAACTGTCTTATCCAAGACTATGAACATTGATACTGTAAAACTATGTTTACCTTTCAGGTGGGTAAACTGTCTTATCCAAGACTATGAACATTGATACTGTAAAACTATCTTTACCTTTCAGGTGGGTAAACTGTCTTATCCAAGACTATGAACATTGATACTGTAAAACTATCTTTACCTTTCAGGTGGGTGAAGGGTCTTATCCAAGACTATGAACATTGATACTGTAAAACTACCTTTACCTTTCAGGTGGGTAAAGTGTCTTATCCAAGACTATGAACATTGATACTGTAAAACTATGTTAACCTTTCAGGTGGGTAAAGAATTTTATCCAAGACTATGAACATTGATACTGTCTAACTATCTTTACCTTTCAGGTGGGTAAAGTGTCTTATCCAAGACTATGAACATTGATACTGTAAAACTATCTTTACCTTTCAGTTGGTAAACTGTCTTATCCAAGACAATGAACATTGATACTGTAAAACTATGTTTACCTTTCAGGTGGGTAAAGTGTCTTATCTAAGACTATGAATATTGATATGGTAAAACTATGTTAACCTTTCAGGTGGGTAAAATGTCTTATCCAAGACTATGAACATTGATACTGTAAAACTAGCTTTACCTTTCAGGTGGGTAAAGTGTCTTATCCAAGACTATGAACATTGATACTGTAAAACTAGCTTTACCTTTCAGGTGGGTTAAGTATCTTATCCAAGACTATGAACAATTGATACTGTAAAACTATGATCACCTTTCAGGTGGGTAAAGTGTATTATCCAAGACTATGAACATTGATACTGTAAAACTATCTTTACCTTTCAAGTGGATGAAGTGTCTTATCCAAGACTATGAACATTGATACTGTAAAACTATGTTAACCCTTTCAGGTGGGTAAAGTGTCTTATCCAAGACTATGAACATTGATACTGTAAAACTATGTTTACCTTTCAGGTGGGTAAAGTGTATTATCCAAGACTATGAACATTGATACTGTAAAACTATGTTTACCTTTCAGGTGGGTAAAGTATCTTATCCAAGACTATGAACATTGATACTGTAAAACTATGTTTACCTTTCAGGTGGGTAAAGTATCTTATCCAAGACTATGAACATTGATACTGTAAAACTATGTTTACCTTTCAGGTGGGTTAAGTGTCTTATCCAAGACTATGAACATTGATACTGTAAAACTTTGTTTACCTTTCAGGTGGGTGAAGTGTCTTATCCAAGACTATGAACATTGATACTGTAAAACTTTGTTTACCTTTCAGGTGGGTAAAGTGTCTTATCCAAGACTATGAACATTGATACTGTAAAACTTTGTTTACCTTTCAGGTGGGTGAACTGTCTTATCCAAGACTATGAACATTGATACTGTAAAACTTTGTTTACTTTTCAGGTGGGTGAAGTGTATTATCCAAGACTATGAACATTGATACTGTCTAACTATCTTTACCTTTCAGGTGGGTAAACTGTCTTATCCAAGACTATGAACATTGATACTGTAAAACTATGTTTACCTTTCAGGTGGGTAAACTGTCTTATCCACGACTATGAACATTGATACTGTAAAACTATCTTTACCTTTCAGGTGGGTAAACTGTCTTATCCAAGACTATGAACATTGATACTGTAAAACTATCTTTACCTTTCAGGTGGATGAAGGGTCTTATCCAAGACTATGAACATTGATACTGTAAAACTACCTTTACCTTTCAGGTGGGTAAAGTGTCTTATCCAAGACTATGAACATTGATACTGTAAAACTATGTTAACCTTTCAGGTGGGTAAAGAATATTATCCAAGACTATGAACATTGATACTGTCTAACTATCTTTACCTTTCAGGTGGGTAAAGTGTCTTATCCAAGACTATGATCATTGATACTGTAAAACTATCTTTACCTTTCAGGTGGGTAAAGTGTCTTATCCAAGACTATGAACATTCATACTTTAAAACTATCTTTACCTTTCAGGTGGGTTAAGCATCTTATCCAAGACTATGAACATTGATACTGTTAAACTATGTTTACCTTTCAGGTTGGTAAAGTGTCTTATCCAAGACTAAGAAACATTGATACTGTAAAACTATGTTTACCTTTTATAGAATATGTAAACATCACTTATTGAAAATGCTTATTTCGATGATCAAATCACGTTTCTTAAATGCTTAAATAATATCATTTATCTCTCTGACACGTATATGTGTTTACTTATTTTTATATATAAAATGTTGTAAGCATGACATTTTTTGTCAATGTCTATAGCTCAATTTAGATGAAACATGATATTAACCATGTAAGCTAAATAGTAAGATCTATTGACCATTGTGTAATAAGAGTATCCTCCATATGTATTGTTGTGGGACAAGGAAATCCCACCCGAGGACCAGTATAATTCGTGTGAAACTAGGCTCTGCCGAGTTTCTGACGAAATTATTCAGGTCCGAGGGTGGGGTTTCCTTGTCCCACAACAATACATCATGACTGATACTTTTTCTCGCCCAATTTGTTACTTTTTAAGGTTTTATATGAATTCTGTCAGTTCAGCATATTTTTTTTATAGATTTTTTTTGTGTTTGTTCAAATCTAAAAAATAAGTTCACCAATGAATTTTCCAAATGCAGAAATGGGTGTAAATACAGTTAAGCACCTAAAAACGAAAGCGAAATAGCATTTCAAGCTTTGGTTTTGTTCTTATTGGGGTTTGAAACTAACATTGCTATCGGTATCTATTGACAAAGACGTTGTGGCGCCAAACTGTGTCAATAACATGCGTCACATTGTTGTTGAATTTTAGTGACATCAGAAATGGCTTTGACGTCATTCAGCAATGCGAAAATGGCGGACGCACTTAATATTGCCGTTTTGATATTTCAACATAATATTTAGGTGTACACTGCCCTGAAAACAGCCTAAATTGTTAATATTTGAAGGCACATGGATGGGATAAGCAGGTCATGTGGATGGGATAAGCAGGTCATGTGGATGGGATAAGGAAATTCCGCACAGCGTTTTGCCTTTGGAACAGCTTGTCTTGAGCCATAAGTGGGCGAGAAGCCATTAAAATACATAATTTATACAGCTTATAAGCTATTGATTACAACACCTATATTGATAACAATCAAAGAAGAAAGCTAATTCATAATTTCTAAAACTGTAAGTAATTTCAAGCATGTTCAAAATCGAAAAATGAAGAATTAAAACAGGAGTTTATCCTTGTGGTTTGAACAAAAACTGAAGTTTATTTTAATCATAGTGATTTCTAACCCTCATACGGCACCCACCATGCCAAACCCTATGGTTATATCACCTATGGTAATGAATATCTTTAAATCTAACGCATTTCTAGTATATAATTTATCGTGGTAACATGCATAACACGACTGTTTTAAGAGAATATCACACTTGGCATCTGTTTTGCCTTGTTCTACAATTTTGTGAAGCATTGAAAGATGGCAGCATTTATTCTAAAGGTTCTTTGTAATAGTCATTTATTTAAAAGGGATAGGTTAATACTTAGAAAAGCTCCCTTGCAGTGTTAGTATTATATTGTAGACATGACAAAAAAAATGGACTTCATGATGTTACATTGCATTAGTTAGATGGCCTCCATGCGAGCTGAACATTTCTTGTACTTCAGCAGCGGCGGAGTCTGGGGCGAACATTTGGTGCCGGTGAGGTGCATTTAAGCCCCCCGGTGGCTTAGGCTGCTGTCCGTTCTAGGGCGGTGGTCTGTTGTTGTTGACTTTTTGTTTATTGTTACTCCCATTGTGGGGGTCTGTAGTTGTTCTGTGTTTTTTTGTATGTTACTTTGTGTCCTTTCTGGTGTTGCAGTCGTCTTGGTGGGGAAGGGAGAGCTGGTTGCTTTGCTTGGTTTGTCTTCCTGGTGTCTCATGGTGGTTGGGCGGCTCTTCCTCGTGGTGCCACGGGGTGTCTGCGGTTTGTGATTGTGGTATTTCCTGATCATACTCACTTACTATTTTCAATAATTCATTGGTAATTTTGCTTTTAATTATTCCTGTCAATTATACTTTTAATAGCCTTAAAGTGAAATTTTGTTTTATATAAAAATTGGTATTTACATGTAGCATGCCAAATGAAAATATGATCATGGATACAAAATTGCATCCCATTAATCATTTGCATATTTCAAATCAAGCTAAATAAGTTATAACTAGTAACGAAAAGAATAAATCAAATGAGCCAGCACATTTGACTTTGGTACTTATCACAGTTTTAAGATATGAAGGCTAAGGTGAGCCTGTGTAAATGTGTTGCCTGTATACACTTTAACAGTATAGATGTAGACCAAAATTAAGACAGCTGACTCCACTGCGTCACCATGGACAATTAATGCTGGCTTTTGTCAATATGTGAAAAGTACCACAATCTCACGTGCTGGTCAAATCTTCATTTAAGCACTTTAAAAACTATATTATCTCATTAAATATGAGATCAGCAATTACTTTTTCATCTGACGGCAATGATTTTCATGCTTTTGCTACTGTTAAAGAACAAATCTGAGATATGGTTTCAATATTTGAATATCATACACACATGTAACACACATGACAATATAAACATTGCTATATCAACATCTGATATCCTTTTCAATGTGAAAGAAATACAGTTTCTTTTGGAGATATTTGAGAAAAAAGACCCTTAGAAATTAGAGATGCATAGATACTTATCAACAAATTCATGTATACTTTGTTACCATTACATGTAAGTCTATCATGTTGATAGTGAGTAGGGTGGCCTTGCAATATGTTTTTTTGTCAGAACAGTTGACCTTGTGTCTTGAATCCATACCCTGGTGTGTTTACAACTCATTCTAATGTTTAATATTCATATAACACTTTGCTATTGAGGATTCCTGCAATAATTGGTCATGCCACATTCTGTATAGTGGAAATTAGCATAAGCTATTTTAGTAAGATCTCATTACAGCACTGGTTCAAATATTTTACTTTTCCATCCCGCATTCTAAAAGAACATTGTAAAATCTGTTTTACGTTAACTTGAATGTCACCTGGTCAAATTTGGCCTGACCTAACTCAGGCTGATAAAGTCTTATATATTCAAATTGGTATCGTAAGTAACAACTGATCTATTCCTTTGGATATGATCCTGTCACATGCTTTCATTGTCATGAAAAGCAAACATTAACACTTTTTCTTTCCCATTTTCATAGAAATATTTGTTCTTAATAAATCATTTTCTAATAAAGTTTACATTGCTTTAGCAAATATTACGCTGATTTAATTAACAGTTTTATTCATTGAGCAATGAAAGCTATGCTGAAGATAACATAAAGTCTTTTTTAAAGCTAAAAATAAAGTAATGTGTCACCATCTGCATTTGCAAATAAGATGTCAGAATAAAATTTGATTTTGAGACAGATTCTTTAAACAGTATCTGATTATATACACTTATAATTCATAGTATCTAATGTAACATATATCAAATTTTATTGTACCCACTTAATTATATGCTTGATTCTATCTGGGTTGTTAGCACATATTTTTGTAAGCTGCCACCTCCCACATAACATTAAGTAAAAAAAGGCATTTTTTGTAAATGTAGATGTAGATGAACCTAAATATACAAGAAGTACTAGTCTTTATCTTGTTACTGTCTACGTTCTATACAATATAAGCAACAGCTATATAAATGGGTACACTAAAATAATTTGGTTAAATAAATGATTGAATTAAACTTAGTACCAACATGCAGTCTTCAGATAAGTATTTCAACAAGAGGGCCAAGGGGCCCTAAATCGCTCACCTGAGTTTTGTTTAAAGCTTACGTTTAGGTATCTGTTGAAAGCTGGCCATGTCTCTGGTGATACCTGGGGTGGGGCCAATATTGGCCCAAGCGGCATAATTTGAACAAACTTGGTAGAGGTCCACTAGGTCATGCTACATACCAAATATCAAGGCTCTCTCTAGGCCATATGGTTTCAGAGAAGAAGATTTTTCCATGTGTTTCCCTATGTAAGCCTGTGTAAAACCCAAGGGGCGGGACAATTTTTGGCCCCAGGGGGATAATTTGAACTAACTTGGTCCCATTCTTCATTTGACTAAATATTAAGGCTCTATGCCTTATGGTTTCAGACAAGTAGATTTTTTCATGTTTTCCCTATATAAGCTATGTAAAACATGTGATCCCTGGGACAAGGCCATTATGGGCACCTGGGGCATAATTTGAACAAACTTGGTAGAAGTCCACTAGGTGATGCTACATAACAAATATCAAGGCTCTAGGCCTTATGGTTTCAGACAAGAAGATTTTTCCATATTTTTCGCTATTATAACCTATGTAAAACATGTGATCCCCGGGGTTGGGCCATTTTTTGCCCAAGTGGCATAATTTGAACAAACTTGGTAGAGGTCCAAAAGGTCATGCAACATACCAAATATCAAGGCTCCAGACCTTATGGTTTCAGACAAGAAGATTTTTTTATGTTTTCCCTATATAAGACTATATGTAAAACATGTGACCCCTGGGGCGGCGCTATTTTTGGCCCCATGGACATATGAACAAACTTGGTAGAGGTCCACTAGGTGATGCTACATACCAAATACCAAGGCTCTAGGTCTTAAGGTTTCAGACAAGAAGATTTTTTTATGTTTTCCTTATCTAAGCCTATGTAAAACATGTGACCCCGGGGCGGGCCCATTTTTAGCCCCAGGGGGATAATTTGAACAAACTTGGTAGAGGTCTATTATGTGATGCTACATACATAATATCAAAGCCCTTGGCCTTGTGGTTTTAGAGAAGAAGATTTTTAAAGTTTTCATCTTGAAAATTAATTTTTAGCCTGTGTGACCTAGATATGCAATGGACCAGAACCATTTGAACAATTCTTAAAGACTGCCATATAAGGATCATGCCTACCTAGTTTGGTAAAAATCCAACCAGCAGTTTAGGAGGAGACGTCATTTGAAGCAATTGTTGATGTCGGACTACACACGACGGACATCCAACGATCACATAGCTCACCATGAGCCAATGGCTCAGGTGAGCTAAAAATCTAAATCCTCTTTATGTTTCCATTTCAGATACTATTGTATACTGTCTTTGACAACATTTTGGACACACATAGTTCCTTATGATATATTTTATATGGTAAGATATGTTACTTTAACAGTTTTATTAGAACATGGGAAATTATTCTTACTCTGTGAGTGAGCTATTGCTTAAGAGCTCTATTCTTTGTTAATGAGGTTTAAAATCTATAAATTTTGCCATATTGGTAAAAATATTTTGTTTTAAAAGTGCAAAAATGCTTTGACAATTTGACATAGTCTCTTAATACTAACTGATAAATTATATTTCATACAAACTATTATCTTTATATCTAGTTAACACAAAAAAAAACGATTTGGAATGAAATAAAATACCCAATGATGTATCATTTAGTGTATTAGGCAATATATAGAACACAATGTATTTAGCAATATATATACTAGCCAAAAGTTCTAACCAGCTACCTGCATTTTATTAATTTTCTTCAAAACTGAAAATGACATGACTACTCTTTTTGCATCTCGAAATTGACAGACGTGTCATGTACCCTTGGCAGTGAAGATATTGACAAAATGTTCTAAAGTACGTGCAGGATGCTAACTTGAATAGTGGTACCCCCATTTTCAAAATTCGTATTTGGCACAATTTGTGAGTCCTGACTTTTTGAAATAACCCAATATCACACACAAAACCTTTTCATTTCAAAAGCCAAACACATATTGAACACAAAAATGCTGAAACAAACACTCCATCTGCATGAAACTCGGTGCTATTGGCTAAAATGTCAAAATTACCCCACCATCCAATGCAAAGTCATGTGAATTTTGAAATTGAGGGTTAGTGTATTCGGCAAAGCCTCCCTGATACAACTTAAGGAGTTTTGCTTAGCTGTTTTCTGTTATCTAAGACTGATTCGGGAATGCAAATGAAATTGATAAAGTCATTATAGCTTTTCCAAAAATCTGTAAAAACACGCGTGGCCGGTTAGAACTTTTGACTAGTATAGAACACATTGAAGTTTGTAACATATATTACATATTGCTAATCAAACAACAAAATAATAATTAATACCAGAAACAATGTTTAATATCCCCCTTTACTCTTATTTATCAATAGAATGCTCATATATGGTGTTTAAAAGCATATAAATATAAATAGGATGGCATGCTTTATTTTAAAATAAAAAAGGTTCTTACCTTACATAACGTTTTCTTCAGGGTTGTCATATTTAATAACTTATAACTTTTAAAGTTTTTTGTGATAGAAGCAAGCTCTTCGGAGATTTGAAATGGCCAGCAAATTTTCTTTCATAGACATGTTACTTTAATCTAAAATATTTATTGAACAAATTATCAAATGAAGTTATTTAACAAAATATCAAGGATTTTATAGGGTGTAGTTGAAAAAGTAACGTAAATGACACCATAATCGGCCTAAATAACTTTGACAATCATCAATATCTGTAGGGAATTAACTGTTCTTGCATATTACATGACTGTTTAGCCAAGTACTTCCTTAACAGCCTTAATTACATATTTGTATTTTTTGAAAACTTGAGGGGTAACGTAATTAACACACTGTAACACCCAAAAGCCCTAACCGCCAGAGGGCTGACATGTTTCAAATAGATTCTTAGATGATACCCTTTAAGAAAAACATGGCCTACAAAATTCCCCCCTTAGTAGTTCATAGCCTATAAGTACTTTACAGTAGACAGTAAAAACTTAATTATTATTCAAACTCAAATAGTTTGAAGTACCTGCTTTATTTGACCTACATGTAAGTACCTGAGGGCCTAATGGAAGATTAGTGTGTTATTAAATGTTTACCCTCTTTAAACAGAGACAAGTACTTACTTAGTTACTTCTTACATATCGCTTGGACAAGCTCAAAGGAAGATGTTTGAAATTCACTATTTTCACTCTATTTATTACATACCAACTAAAAGATATAACTTTGGCAAATAAGAACCAGCTCAGTGTGAACTTAGTAATACTAGCTTTAATTTTGACCTCCATGTCAGAATCTGCTAGGCGCAGCAGAGTTCTAGTCTGGAGTGAAGATGGCCATCGCCTGCAAAATCAAGCTAGTATTAGGAGGCAAAGTTTTGCAGTCCCCAGTCCAATCTGCAGTGAATTGAAGTAAATTATGTTGCTTAATATCTTACATGAGCACACACCTTGACAGCCTGTGGTAGAAAGAGAGACGCAGTGCCACTGGCGGTGGCTAGCATGAACCAATGGCGATGGTGAAGCAAGGTACCGCTGGCGGCGGCTGCATGTGCTGCATGGCGTGCACAGAAGAAAAGCAGTTCAGGCTGTCAATGCAATGCCATGTAAGTACAGATGGGCAGCAGGCAGGACAGGGACTATGAGTACATACAAGTGACTTGGGGATTAAAATAGCTAAAGGAGCTCTAGCGATAAGGCGTATATTTTCCCTAGTTGACATGATTACAAAACCTAAATTTTCAAATTGCCCTAATGTTTTTTAAAATTGGTCTGTTCCGGTAGTAAAGTTTACATAGAAAGCATCAAAATAGGTTTCAAAGCGATTCATCCTTTACAAAACTGTTAAAAATTGCGCCTTCTACTCCCACCCCTCATTTTACGTCTTTAGACTGGGTGCCGTTTAGACAAGAGTTTTAGTAAATCCTTTGCAGGTTATCAAAAAGTAAAAGTGCTAAAATATTGAGGATATAAGTGCCCTTCATTTTCGAAACTTTGTGGTATTCCTTCTGCGCTTCTGCGCATGCGCACGAAATATACTTAAAATTGTGACGTTTGAAAAGATGAAACTGGCGTCTTTCAGTTTGTTTTTAGATGCTTTCTCCCCCTAGACCCAAGATGCCCTTTGGACAATTAAATGGCGCTATACAAATATAACATATGTAAAGGGCGTCTTGGGTCTAGGGGGGGAAAGGGGGTGTATAAGCGAAAGAAGACATAAAATATCTGACAAAAAATAGACCACTTTGCAAGATGGTCGTTTTTATTGTACATCAACTATATAAATAGTTTTACTGTACATAGCGTGATAGGACGATTGGTACCCTTGTTTAACGGTCTAGTTCCCATATATGTTACTGAATAATAAGTACAGTTGATGATCGAAATAAATTCTCATTCAATAAGAAGTAGAGTTATTACATGCAATAAGGAAATCCTGTTTTAAATATACAAATTTCGGGGGCAATGGTGCATCGACGGCCCGTCTATATACATTTGTTGAATGTGCCTAGTTTCTCCAGTCGTTATTTCAACAAAATAAAACGAATGTCTCGTTTAGGGAGAGTGCTCGCCTTATCGCTAGAAATTCTTTCCGGTAGAAATGGAGCTATTTCCCCCAAATCAATCAGGTGGGAAGAAACATTGGTTCACAACTAATTGGTCCCCAAGGAAATCATTATTCTATTGGACCAAGAATATGGCATATATATGAACTATTTTAGTAATTACGTTTCGATTAAGCAACTAAAACATAGGTTTTGATTGGAAGCACTGAAACTAATCATTTTTGGGTGTTATATGTTATCAAATGTGAAGCTCACTTTTATTTGAACTACCGATAATTCAACATAAAAGTTCTGAACCAGAGGCCTTTTGAATTAAGGAAGTTTAAATGTACATTACCGCTGGCCAAGGTTTAGGAATGACTCCACTAGAGCTGTTTAGTTTGAGATTATTCTGGTCAGCAACTTGGGCCACTCTCTCGATAAACTCTTTGTCAGATGGGTTTCCAAGTATGTAGATAAAGTGTTGCACACTGTGATTCTGAAACAAACAAATGTGGGATCATATCTCAAATAATAGTTGTGCCATCATAAAGTTTTGTCTGGTCAAGAACCAAAGTTATGTAAGAAAAACATCTGTCTCTGTTGTCAGTGTGTGGTATCAGAAGGTTTCTGTCTCAATGGTCAGTTTGTGATTTCATAAGGTTTGTCTGGTCAAGCCCTACGGAAATGTTAGACAGATATTTCTAATCATTGGTTAGTCTGTCATTTCATTAGGTTTGTCTGGTCGAGCTCTACAGAAATGAAAGACAGATATTTATGTTTCAATGGTTAGTTTGTCATTTCATAAGCAGGGCTCGAAAATAGCACTCGTCCGCTTGTATTTACGAGTGCCTCAGGCTGCAGGGCAAGTGAAAATTTTGTTATTTTTAGTGAAAATTTATTTTTTTCCAATATATGCCAATATTTTCTGTGGTGCAGGGCAAGTGCCTATTTTAAGATATTTCGAGGCCTGATAAGGTTTACTGTTGAGTCCTTATCTTTGCTTTATCTCCTTGTTATATCATGATTTATATGTTTTGGAGATGATGCATTGATAAGTTACGGGTCTTTCATGCAAACCAAATATCTATGTGTCTTGATCCACATCTGAATTAAGGGTGAGGTTGGCCCGCCGTTAAACCGGTTTAAGCCCTCCAGTAAAATATTTAACTGATTGTTCCAAGGCGGTACTTCTTTTGTGGATCTTTTATGTTTTTGTTCTGTCTTGTGTTTGCTATGTCTTTGTGCGCGTCTGTTTAATTGTGCTTTGTGGTCACCTGCTGGGAAAGGGCTGACCTCTTGGCTCTCGTTTGTGGTGGCTAACTGTGAGTTTGTCACTTTCCCATTGGTATCCTGGGTCAGGTGTGGTACTTGATTGTATTAATTCCTGATCTTTGCACCATTACTTACTTTGTCTGGTCAAGCCCTACAGAAATGTTAGACAGATATTTCTAACCATTGGTTAGTTTGTCATTTCATTAGGTTTGTCTGGTTGAGCTCTACAGAAAGGAAAGACCGATATTTATGTCTCAATGGTTAGTTTTTAGTTTCAAAAGGTTTGTCATAAATGTAAGACAGATATTTCTGTCTCGATGGTCAGTTCATAGTTTCAAAAGGTTTGCTGGTCAAGCTCTACAGAAATGTAACACAGATATTTCTCTCTCAATCGATAGTTTGTAGTTTCATAAGGTTTGTCTGGTCAAGTCCTACAGAAACGTAAGGCAGATATTTCTGTCTCAATGGTTAATTTGTAGTTTCACAAGGTTTGTCTCCAGAAATGCAAGACAGATATATCTGTCTCAATGGTAAGTTTATGTTTTCACAAGGTTTGTCTGGTCAAGTCCTACAGAAATGTAACACAGATATTTATGTCTCACTGGTTATTTTGTAGTTTCACAAGGTTTGTCTCCAGAAATGCAAGACAGATATATCTGTCTCAATGGTAAGTTTATGTTTTCACAAGGTTTGTCTGGTCAAGTCCTACAGAAATGTTAGGCAGATATTTCTGTCTCAATGGTTAATTTGTAGTTTCACAAGGTTTGTCTCCAGAAATACAAGACAGATATATCTGTCTCAATGGTAAGTTTATGTTTTCACAAGGTTTGTCTGGTCAAGTCCTACAGAAATGTAACACAGATATTTATGTCTCACTGGTTAATTTGTAGTTTCACAAGGTTTGTCTCCAGAAATGCAAGACAGATATATCTGTCTCAATGGTAAGTTTATGTTTTCACAAGGTTTGTCTGGTCAAGTCCCACAGAAATGTAAGGCAGATATTTCTGTCTTCTGTCTCAATGGTTAATTTGTAGTTTCACAAGGTTTGTCTCCAGAAATGCAAGACAGATATATCTGTCTCAATGGTAAGTTTATGTTTTCACAAGGTTTGTCTGGTCAAGTCCTACAGAAATGTAACACAGATATTTATGTCTCACTGGTTAATTTGTAGTTTCACAAGGTTTGTCTCTAGAAATGCAAGACAGATATATCTGTCTCAATGGTAAGTTTATGTTTTCACAAGGTTTGTCTGGTCAAGTCCTACAGAAATGTAAGGCAGATATTTATGTCTCAATGGTTAATGTGTAGTTTCACAAGGTTTGTCTCCAGAAATGCAAGACAGATATATCTGTCTCAATGGTAAAGTTATGTTTTCACAAGGTTTGTCTGGTCAAGTCCTACAGAAATGTAACACAGATATTTATGTCTCACTGGTTAATGTGTAGTTTCACAAGGTTTGTCTCTAGAAATGCAAGACAGATATATCTGTCTCAATGGTAAGTTTATGTTTTCACAAGGTTTGTCTGGTCAAGTCCTACAGAAATGTAACACAGATATTTATGTCTCACTGGTTAATTTGTAGTTGCACAAGGTTTGTCTCCAGAAATACAAGACAGATATATCTGTCTCAGTGGTAAGTTTATGTTTTCACAAGGTTTGTCTGGTCAAGTCCTACAGAAATGTAACACAGATATTTATGTCTCACTGGTTAATTTGTAGTTTCACATGATTTGTCTCCAGAAATGCCAGACAGATATATCTGTCTCAATGGTAAGTTTATGTTTTCACAAGGTTTGTCTGGTCAAGTCCTACAGAAATGTAACACAGATATTTATGTCTCACTGGTTAATTTGTAGTTTCACAAGGTTTGTCTCCAGAAATACAAGACAGATATATCTGTCTCAATGGTAAGTTTATGTTTTCACAAGGTTTGTCTGGTCAAGTCCTACAGAAATGTAACACAGATATTTATGTCTCACTGGTTAATTTGTAGTTTCACAAGGTTTGTCTCCAGAAATGCAAGACAGATATATCTGTCTCAATGGTAAGTTTATGTTTTCACAAGGTTTGTCTGGTCAAGTCCCACAGAAATGTAAGGCAGATATTTCTGTCTCAATGGTTAATTTGTAGTTTCACAAGGTTTGTCTCCAGAAATGCAAGACAGATATATCTGTCTCAATGGTAAGTTTATGTTTTCACAAGGTTTGTCTGGTCAAGTCCTACAGAAATGTAAGGCAGATATTTATGTCTCAATGGTTAATGTGTAGTTTCACAAGGTTTGTCTCCAGAAATGCAAGACAGATATATCTGTCTCAATGGTAAGTTTATGTTTTCACAAGGTTTGTCTGGTCAAGTCCTACAGAAATGTAACACAGATATTTATGTCTCACTGGTTAATGTGTAGTTTCACAAGGTTTGTCTCCAGAAATGCAAGACAGATATATCTGTCTCAATGGTAAGTTTATGTTTTCACAAGGTTTGTCTGGTCAAGTCCTACAGAAATGTAACACAGATATTTATGTCTCACTGGTTAATTTGTAGTTGCACAAGGTTTGTCTCCAGAAATACAAGACAGATATATCTGTCTCAGTGGTAAGTTTATGTTTTCACAAGGTTTGTCTGGTCAAGTCCTACAGAAATGTAACACAGATATTTATGTCTCACTGGTTAATTTGTAGTTTCACATGGTTTGTCTCCAGAAATGCAAGACAGATATATCTGTCTCAATGGTAAGTTTATGTTTTCACAAGGTTTGTCTGGTCAAGTCCTACAGAAATGTAACACAGATATTTATGTCTCACTGGTTAATTTGTAGTTTCACAAGGTTTGTCTCCAGAAATGCAAGACAGATATATCTGTCTCAATGGTAAGTTTATGTTTTCACAAGGTTTGTCTGGTCAAGTCCTACAGAAATGTAACACAGATATTTATGTCTCAATGGTTAATTTGTAGTTTCTCAAGTTTTGTATGGTCAAGCCCCCTACAGAAATGCAAGACAGATATTTCTGTCTCAATGGTTAGTTTGTAGCTTCACAAGGTTTGTCTGGTCAAGCCCTACAGAAATGTAAAACAGATATTTCTGTCTCAATGGTTAGTTTGTGGTTTAACAAGGTTTGTCTGGACTAGCCTGTTAGAAATGCAAGACAGGTATATCTGTCTCAATGATCAGTTTGTGGTTTTACAAGGTTTGTCTGGTCAAGCCCCCTACAGATATGTAACACAGATAGTTCTGTCTCAATGGTCAGTTTGTGGTCTTACAAGGTTTGTCTGGACTAGCCTGCCAGAAATGCAAGACAGATATATCTTTCTCAATGGTTAGTTTGTATTTCACAAGGTTTGTCTGGTCAAGCCCTACATAAATGTAAGACAGATATATCTGTCTCAATGGTTCGTTTGTAGTTTCACAAGGTTTAGCTGTATAGACAAGTAGTTGGAATCCCTATGGGCACTAATTGTGCTCCCCTTGTTGCTGATTTATTACTGTTTTGTTATGAGAGGGACTAATGATGTCTCTTTCTGATGATAAGCAGGCTGATGTTATTGATGCGTTTAACACTACTTCTATATATTTGGATGATATTTTAAACATTTATGTGTGTCCAGGTTTGAAGTGACCCCTGTTTTTCTTTTATTTAACGACTTTAATCCTTACTAATATGATTGACGTTTAGCATGTGGATGTAAATGTATACCATGTAACTAAAACTTATTTTTGGGAGCATCCCTTAATATGAAGTAAGGCCCAAATGCCCTGCAATTCAGAATAACTTAGTCTTTTTCTTTGAGATATATACCCATTTGCACCTCTATATAAGTGATCATACGCATAATGCATGAATTTTAAACTACTGATCGGTAGTATATTTATATATCGATAAGGTACACTTGGGGACTGATTCAAAGGTGAGGAACAAAAACACGCAGGAACTCCATCTAATCCCAGCCTATATAAAAACTCATACTAAAGTGAGAAAAATATTCTAATTACGCGGTCTATATCTTAATTCATTTAGCCTGGAAACACAGTTATAACGTTTATTTTGACAATATGGTAGGTCAAATATACCCTTCAAAGCTCCAACTTAATCAAGCCAATACCTTTGATATAGAAGCCGCATTTTTAGACTTGCATTTGTCAATTTCTAATGATATTGTTCCTACCAAAATTTATGATAAATGGGATGACTTTGATTTTGAAATTGTCAATTTCCCATTTTTAGATGGTGATGTTCCTAGCTCTACATCCTATGGAGTCTATATCTCTAATCTCACTTGTTTTGCTAGAGCATCTATCTATGTTACTGACTTCAACACTCGCAATAAATTGTTAACGCAGAAAGTTCTTAAACAAGGCTATTGGTATCATAAACTTCGCAAAACCTTTTCTAAATTTTATAAACGATACTATGATTTGATATCTAAATTTTAAGTTGGACTTAAATCTCTCTTGCGTAAGGACTTTCGGGTGACTTGGTGTATAAATTGAAGAAGATTGTTGGCTCTAATAATTTTTCAGCGCAGTTCATTAAAATAATTTCCCATTATAAAAAGATTGGCTATAACATTAATGTATTGCAACAGACTGCATGCTAGGTTGTCAACCAAAAACAGCTGGCAACTTAGCTTTCCTCTTTAATTGCACGCAGATGGGTCGAACTTCAGACTCTATGGCGGTTCCGACTTAAAGACTGATCTATTGATGAGATGGAAGGGGCCTGATACTTTGGCTGTTTGTGGGCCCACCGGGGTTTACCTGTTGGATTTCTTTTGCTCTGGTATTCAGTTTTATTTACTGTTGTGTCCTTATCTTTGCTTCATCTCCTTGTTATATCCTGATTTATATGTTCTGGGAGATGATGCATTGTGTAAGTTAAGGGTCTTTCATGCAAACCAAATATTTGTTTGTTTGTTTTGTTGCTTTAGGTCCCAGGTCAACAGCTATGGTCATGGCGGGAAGGTCAGTTCACCTAACCACACTTTTTCTTGGGCAAGCTTGAACAAGCAGTTAACCAGTACTTCATGCACATACTTTTGCTTGTAGCTGACAACAACCCTTCTTGAATGATTCAGCGGAAGGGAGGAGAACGACCGTAGAAATTATTTCATGATCAATCTCCACGAAAGTATGGGTCCGGGCCGGGATCAAACTCACGACCCCTGGATCTGCAGTCAGGCTCGCATCTGTTGCCAGACATGTTACCCACTGCACTACGTGGCCTGGTGCAAACCAAATATCTATGTGTCTTGATCCACATCTGAATTAAGTGTGAGGTTGGCGCCGTTAGACAGGTTTAAGCCCTCCAGTAAAATATTTTACTGACCGTTCCAAGGCAGTACTTCTTTTGTGGATCTTTAATTTTTTTTCTGTTTTATGTTTGCTATGCCTTTGTGAGTGTCTGTTTATATGTGCCTTGTGGTCACCTGCTGGAAAAGGGCTGACCTCTTGGCTCTCGTTTGTGGTGTCCAACTATAAGTTTGTCACTTTCCCTTTGGTATCCTGGGTCAGGTGTGGTACTTGATTGTATCTATTCCTGATCTTTGCACCCTTACTTACTTTGTCTGGTTAAGCCCTACAGAAATGTAAGACAGATATATCTGTCTCAATGGTTAGTTTGTGATTTCACAAGGTTTGTCTGGTCAAGTCCTACAGAAATGTAAAACACAGAAATTTCTGTCTCAATGGTTAGTTTGTAGTTTCATAAGGTTTGTCTGGTCAAGCCCTACAGAAATGTTAGACAGATATGAAATGTTAAGATATATCTGTCTCAATGGTTAGTTTGTGGTTTCATGAGGTTTGTCTGGTCAAGCCCTACAGAAATGTTAAACACAGATATATCTGTCTCAATGGTTAGTTTGTAGTTTAATACGGTTTGCCTGGTCAAGCCCTATGGTAATGTATAAAACAGATATTTCTGTCTCAATGGTTAGTCTGGATTTCACAAGGTTTGTCTTGACTAGCCTGTCAGAAATGCAAGACAGATATATAAGGTTTGTCTGGTTAAGCACTAACAGAAATGTAAGACAGATATTTCTGTCTCAATGGTTATAGTCCAGCAGAATTTGGGCGAATTTTAGGAGGACCTGGAACTTGATTTTAAACTTTTTTTCTTTGCTGATTCTGGTAGTGCATATATTGTCCTTGAAAAATCCGGGTGATGCCACTCCGGCATCATTGAGCATTTCGATATATCCAAGATGGCGTCCAAGATGGAGGCAAATTATAAGTGAAAAAAATGTGTGATAAGGAAAAATGTCTCAGACCCTTTTTTTCTTCCTTAAATTTTAGCTATGAAGTTGGAATCTAGTTGAAGACACTTAGATTCTAAAAAAAATATAAAAATAAAATAAGAATGCAGACAAAATGGCCGCCAAAATGGCAGTTTATTACAAAAATATAAGAAAATTTTCCTGGAGACGGACATACTCCAGGGATTTGCATGCAAAATGCTGATTTTACTGATTCTGGAATTACAGACACCATCTTTGTAACATCCAAGTGATGCAGCTGTTGCAACACTCAGAATTTGATATATTCAAGATGGCGTCCAGGCTGGCAGCTGATAAGTTTTACAGACCCGTGGCAGCCGCACCTTACCTGTAGGCATGTCTGGTGGATTTGTAACATTCCAGATTTCTTGATTGATGGAGAATCACTTTACAAACGCGTGTATCTGAATAAATGAACCCAGCATGCGTGTCTGATAGAGTTGTACTGTACATGCAGCCATGTCTGAGAGTTGCACGGGATCAGCTGACACGTCTGATGTAAAGGCGCCTCTGTAAGAGTAGCACCAGACTTGTAGCCATCCCACTTCTTCCCTCTGCACTGTCTGGACTAGCCTGTTAGAAATGCAAGACAGGTATATCTGTCTCAATGATCAGTTTGTGGTTTTACAAGGTTTGTCTGGTCAAGCCCCCTACAGATATGTAACACAGATAGTTCTGTCTCAATGGTCAGTTTGTGGTCTTACAAGGTTTGTCTGGACTAGCCTGCCAGAAATGCAAGACAGATATATCTTTCTCAATGGTTAGTTTGTATTTCACAAGGTTTGTCTGGTCAAGCCCTACATAAATGTAAGACAGATATATCTGTCTCAATGGTTCGTTTGTAGTTTCACAAGGTTTAGCTGTATAGACAAGTAGTTGGAATCCCTATGGGCACTAATTGTGCTCCCCTTGTTGCTGATTTATTACTGTTTTGTTATGAGAGGGACTAATGATGTCTCTTTCTGATGATAAGCAGGCTGATGTTATTGATGCGTTTAACACTACTTCTATATATTTGGATGATATTTTAAACATTTATGTGTGTCCAGGTTTGAAGTGACCCCTGTTTTTCTTTTATTTAACGACTTTAATCCTTACTAATATGATTGACGTTTAGCATGTGGATGTAAATGTATACCATGTAACTAAAACTTATTTTTGGGAGCATCCCTTAATATGAAGTAAGGCCCAAATGCCCTGCAATTCAGAATAACTTAGTCTTTTTCTTTGAGATATATACCCATTTGCACCTCTATATAAGTGATCATACGCATAATGCATGAATTTTAAACTACTGATCGGTAGTATATTTATATATCGATAAGGTACACTTGGGGACTGATTCAAAGGTGAGGAACAAAAACACGCAGGAACTCCATCTAATCCCAGCCTATATAAAAACTCATACTAAAGTGAGAAAAATATTCTAATTACGCGGTCTATATCTTAATTCATTTAGCCTGGAAACACAGTTATAACGTTTATTTTGACAATATGGTAGGTCAAATATACCCTTCAAAGCTCCAACTTAATCAAGCCAATACCTTTGATATAGAAGCCGCATTTTTAGACTTGCATTTGTCAATTTCTAATGATATTGTTCCTACCAAAATTTATGATAAATGGGATGACTTTGATTTTGAAATTGTCAATTTCCCATTTTTAGATGGTGATGTTCCTAGCTCTACATCCTATGGAGTCTATATCTCTAATCTCACTTGTTTTGCTAGAGCATCTATCTATGTTACTGACTTCAACACTCGCAATAAATTGTTAACGCAGAAAGTTCTTAAACAAGGCTATTGGTATCATAAACTTCGCAAAACCTTTTCTAAATTTTATAAACGATACTATGATTTGATATCTAAATTTTAAGTTGGACTTAAATCTCTCTTGCGTAAGGACTTTCGGGTGACTTGGTGTATAAATTGAAGAAGATTGTTGGCTCTAATAATTTTTCAGCGCAGTTCATTAAAATAATTTCCCATTATAAAAAGATTGGCTATAACATTAATGTATTGCAACAGACTGCATGCTAGGTTGTCAACCAAAAACAGCTGGCAACTTAGCTTTCCTCTTTAATTGCACGCAGATGGGTCGAACTTCAGACTCTATGGCGGTTCCGACTTAAAGACTGATCTATTGATGAGATGGAAGGGGCCTGATACTTTGGCTGTTTGTGGGCCCACCGGGGTTTACCTGTTGGATTTCTTTTGCTCTGGTATTCAGTTTTATTTACTGTTGTGTCCTTATCTTTGCTTCATCTCCTTGTTATATCCTGATTTATATGTTCTGGGAGATGATGCATTGTGTAAGTTAAGGGTCTTTCATGCAAACCAAATATTTGTTTGTTTGTTTTGTTGCTTTAGGTCCCAGGTCAACAGCTATGGTCATGGCGGGAAGGTCAGTTCACCTAACCACACTTTTTCTTGGGCAAGCTTGAACAAGCAGTTAACCAGTACTTCATGCACATACTTTTGCTTGTAGCTGACAACAACCCTTCTTGAATGATTCAGCGGAAGGGAGGAGAACGACCGTAGAAATTATTTCATGATCAATCTCCACGAAAGTATGGGTCCGGGCCGGGATCAAACTCACGACCCCTGGATCTGCAGTCAGGCTCGCATCTGTTGCCAGACATGTTACCCACTGCACTACGTGGCCTGGTGCAAACCAAATATCTATGTGTCTTGATCCACATCTGAATTAAGTGTGAGGTTGGCGCCGTTAGACAGGTTTAAGCCCTCCAGTAAAATATTTTACTGACCGTTCCAAGGCAGTACTTCTTTTGTGGATCTTTAATTTTTTTTCTGTTTTATGTTTGCTATGCCTTTGTGAGTGTCTGTTTATATGTGCCTTGTGGTCACCTGCTGGAAAAGGGCTGACCTCTTGGCTCTCGTTTGTGGTGTCCAACTATAAGTTTGTCACTTTCCCTTTGGTATCCTGGGTCAGGTGTGGTACTTGATTGTATCTATTCCTGATCTTTGCACCCTTACTTACTTTGTCTGGTTAAGCCCTACAGAAATGTAAGACAGATATATCTGTCTCAATGGTTAGTTTGTGATTTCACAAGGTTTGTCTGGTCAAGTCCTACAGAAATGTAAAACACAGAAATTTCTGTCTCAATGGTTAGTTTGTAGTTTCATAAGGTTTGTCTGGTCAAGCCCTACAGAAATGTTAGACAGATATGAAATGTTAAGATATATCTGTCTCAATGGTTAGTTTGTGGTTTCATGAGGTTTGTCTGGTCAAGCCCTACAGAAATGTTAAACACAGATATATCTGTCTCAATGGTTAGTTTGTAGTTTAATACGGTTTGCCTGGTCAAGCCCTATGGTAATGTATAAAACAGATATTTCTGTCTCAATGGTTAGTCTGGATTTCACAAGGTTTGTCTTGACTAGCCTGTCAGAAATGCAAGACAGATATATAAGGTTTGTCTGGTTAAGCACTAACAGAAATGTAAGACAGATATTTCTGTCTCAATGGTTATAGTCCAGCAGAATTTGGGCGAATTTTAGGAGGACCTGGAACTTGATTTTAAACTTTTTTTCTTTGCTGATTCTGGTAGTGCATATATTGTCCTTGAAAAATCCGGGTGATGCCACTCCGGCATCATTGAGCATTTCGATATATCCAAGATGGCGTCCAAGATGGAGGCAAATTATAAGTGAAAAAAATGTGTGATAAGGAAAAATGTCTCAGACCCTTTTTTTCTTCCTTAAATTTTAGCTATGAAGTTGGAATCTAGTTGAAGACACTTAGATTCTAAAAAAAATATAAAAATAAAATAAGAATGCAGACAAAATGGCCGCCAAAATGGCAGTTTATTACAAAAATATAAGAAAATTTTCCTGGAGACGGACATACTCCAGGGATTTGCATGCAAAATGCTGATTTTACTGATTCTGGAATTACAGACACCATCTTTGTAACATCCAAGTGATGCAGCTGTTGCAACACTCAGAATTTGATATATTCAAGATGGCGTCCAGGCTGGTAGCTGATAAGTTTTACAGACCCGTGGCAGCCGCACCTTACCTGTAGGCATGTCTGGTGGATTTGTAACATTCCAGATTTCTTGATTGATGGAGAATCACTTTACAAACGCGTGTATCTGAATAAATGAACCCAGCATGCGTGTCTGATAGAGTTGTACTGTACATGCAGCCATGTCTGAGAGTTGCACGGGATCAGCTGACACGTCTGATGTAAAGGCGCCTCTGTAAGAGTAGCACCAGACTTGTAGCCATCCCACTTCTTCCCTCTGCACTCAACTAGTCAAAATGTTGGGTGAAGTGCAAAAGGGACCAGCAGGCATGGCCTATAGTGAGGTACCACGCCAACAGGCATGGCCTATAGTGAGGTATCACACCAGAAGCATGACCTACAGTGAGGTACCACGCCAAAAGGCATGGCCTATAGTGAGGCACCACACCAACATGCATAGCTGATAGTAAGGTACCAAACCAAAAGGCATGACCTATAATGAAGCACCACGCCAGCAGGCACGTCTGATAGTGAGATACCATACCAGCAGGCACGGCTGATAGTGAGACACCATATAAGCAGGTATAGCAGATAGAGAAGCATAACGCCAGTAGACATGCAATAATGAGTGACAAAAAGTCAGCTCGCATGCTGATTGACTGGCCACAGTACAGCAAGCATCCATCTTGCAGCAGCACTCAACCAGTGGGCATGTTTGAACAGCAGCGGTGTTGAAGGCAGTAACACTAGGCCAGCAGGCATATATGTTGCAGCGGCAGCGACATAACAACTCTCTACACGGCATGTATGTTGTATTGACAATGTAGCAGTCTTAGCTAATGAAGTTTCACATTGTTAGTTGGCATGTCTGATGGAGTAGATTTTCTCTTTGATTTCCAATGGACCAGGAGGCAGGTTTGATTAAAAAGTACCAAGTCCGCAGACATATCTGTTGAAGTTTCACTGAACAGCGGCCACGTAATGCCACCAGCTCATCATATCCGACGCGTGTTTAATAATGTTTTACTGAACCAGCACACATGCCGTTTAACGAGACTCTGTGCCAGCAGTCATGCATGTTAGTTTTATCACACCAGCAATAATGTATGTTACAATTGCACCTAACTAACAATAATGTATGTTACAATTGCACCCAACTAACAGGAATGCTGGGTACTGTTGCACTGGATTCGTGGGCATGTCTGTTCAAGTTACATCAGGCCAGTGTGCATGTCTGTTCTACTTTCTCCCAACCAGCAGCCCAGGCATCATTGCCACATTGTCAGCAGACTTATTTACCATTATGCATGTTTGATTATGTGGCACTGGACCAGCACACGTGTCTGAAACCAAGCAGCTATATCTGTAACAGCTTCACAAGACTAGCAGACATGTTGCAGTACCCTTGTTTTAAACGTTGCTTTGAACCAACAGGCATGTTTGTTGCAGTAACTGTTGCACCCTACCACCTGGCACATCAGTTACAACTTAACTCGACCAGCCTGCATGTCTGTTAGAGTTGCATCTACCAGCAGATATGTTTGTATCAGTTGCAACTAACTAACAAGCACATCTGTAGTTGTGTGCCAAAAGAATAGTTATAAATGTTACACTTGCCTCAGACCCGCAGATATGTCCCTATACTCAAACCAAACTAACATGCTGGTAAGCACAATTGCACCAGACCATCATGCATATATTTTACAGTTGCACCTGACAAGCAGCCATGTCTTTATAAGGCGCATACTATCAGCATGCATGTCTGTTACAGTTTGTTATAGCAATATCCAACCATCTGTGCTGTCTGTTGCACTTGCATCAGACCAGAAAATTAGTAATAGTTGATACAATTGCACCCGGTAAGCAGGCCTGTACCAACCAGCAGTCAAGATGGTAATGAACATCTGCAGCATGCAGATACCTTACTCAGGGGTTGTTTTTCTTTGTGTAGATACACTATACTCCAGAAGTGTTTTTTTTTTTTTTTGTAAATTTTATCCACCTATCCAGTTGACTTTTTTCCATACATTGATTTAAAAAAGGTTTGCACTTTGATCAAACACTCTGTCACAAAGTTTCCAGTGAGATCGCCCTTTCAATATACCCTGGCATTTATCACTTCATTTTTTGAAGGGATGATTTTGCAAAGTAGGCATTTTTATGGAATAATATGATATTATGGTATTATCAGATCAGGCCAAAAGTGGTCTGGAAAGTGCATGGTGCATAGATCGATGGATACGATTTCCAGAACAAAGACAAAAACATTACCATTACGAAAACTAAGAGTCTGTTATTTTTTTTCATGCAATGTATTATAGCAAAACAACATGTGATTCCCCACCCTGTCATTGCTGCCATCTTGAACGTCATCTTAAATACATTACAACGCTGAAAGACAACAATAACATGCCAGTCAAATTCTCCAAATACAACCGAAAACTATCAGATATAGTTACTAACTGCGAATTTGATTTCAGGTTGAATTTTGCTTTAAATGGCTGCCATCTTGGACACCATCTTCACTATTTCAACCTTGTGAATCAATTCTGTGAATGCTTCATTTTAATCGTTTGTATTGTTAGGCCTTTAAATATTGATAAGAAGTCAAAATGCTTTATATCAAGTTTTTAGTGAGTTAGGTCTTAGGAACCTAACTTATGGCCATCTTGGATGCCATCTTAAAATTTCAACCTTCTAAATCTATGTTCTAATTTGATTGTTTGTATCATTCAGCCTCTAAACATCCATAAAACTCAATTTAAGAGTTTTATCGAGTAAGTTGGTCATATAGGTCTTAGAAGCCTAACTGACGGCCATCTTGGACGCCATCTTTAATATTTCAATCTTCTGCATGGTAGTATTGGAGTATGTTGGTTATATAGGTCTTAGGAGCCTAACTGACGGTCATCTTGGATGCCATCTTGCATATTTTAAAATGCTCAACGATGCCAGAGTGGCATCACTTTGATTCATCAAGTACAATGCCTTAACAACAAATATCAACAAAGCAAAAAACTTTAAAATCAAGTTCCAGGTTATTCTGGTTTTCTACCGGACTATTAGTTTGTATGTTCACAAGGTTTGTATGGTCAAGCCCTACAGAAGTGTAAGACAGTTATTTCTGTATCAAAGGTTAGTTTGTAGTTTCACATGGTTTGTCTGGTCAAGCCCAACATAAATGTAAGACAGATATTCTGTCTCAAGGGTTAATTTGTAGTTTCACAAGGTTTGTCTGGTCAAGCCCTAAAGAAATGCAACACAGAAATTTCTGTCTCAATGGGCAGTTTGTGCTTTTACAAGGTTTGTCTGGTCAATCCCTACAGAAATGTAAAACAGAAATTTCTGTCTCAATGGTCAGTTTGTGGTTTTACAAGGTTTGTCTGGTCAAGCCATTCATTTCTATAGGGCTTGACCAGACAAACCTTATGAAACTACAAACTAACCATTGAGACAGAAATTTCTGTTTTACATTTATGTAGGGCTTATCCAGACAAACCTTATGAAACTACAAACTTACCATTGAGACAGAAATTTCTGTTTTACATATGATTTCTGTGGGGCTTAAGTGACCAGACAAACCTTATGAAACTACAAACTTACCATTGAGACAGAAATATCTGTCTGACATTTCTGTAGGGCTTGACCATACGAACCTTATGAAACTACAAACTAGCCATTGAGACAGAAATATCTGTTTTACATTTATGTAGGGCTTGACCAGACAAACCTTGTGAAACTACTGTAACAAACTAACCATTGGGACAGAAATCTCTGTCTTACATTTCTGTAGGGCTTGACCTTACAAACCTTGTGAAACTACAAACTAACCATTGAGACAGAAATTTCTGTTTTACATTTCTGTAGGGCTTGACCAGACAATCCTTGTGAAACTACAATATAGACATCCCATGGGACTATAGCCTTGTCTTTTCACCTTTCGATTTAAGGTCATTTGGCCTTCTTATAAGATATCAGATAAATCTTGCACTGTTTCTCACCTTAAACTATTTTTTAAGGGAGTTCCATGTTTCTCTAACCTTATTTTTTATGAGCACTCAGAAAAACCAAACCTCCTTTGAACTTTGGTCATTCAGAATGATTTAAGGTTAAGTGCCTTATGCATTCAGCCATTCCAAGTTAGAAAATTCATTTAAAATGTTTATCCATCCAAAAAAATTTATTCTTAGATTTTTTATGCTTCTATATATTCATTTGTTTATATTAATGTCTGTCTTGTGCAAAACTCCAATTCTTAAATAGATAAATAATATATATTTAGGCTTCACCAATCTTAATAACTCTGTGTACCTCTTATCCATGTAGATATGTACATAACTAATATGCATGCACTGTGATATATTCTTTTAATATGTTGTTATACTCATGTTTGTTGAAGTAAAAGCCCTACAAGAGGTTATCATCTGGAGAAAACTCCAGTAGAATATTTCATTGGTTATATACCTTTGCTTTATAAGGTGATAAAAGATCAGATATAATCAATCAAAATCAAGAGTGTTCGAACATTTTATGTATAAAGCAGGAGAAAACTATATTTATATGTTTATTCCAACATAAATATCTATGAATCTATAATCACAACAATATTACACTATGCTACCCTCTATTCCCCAGAATGACGCCGACTTCAACTTCATGACATACATATATATATATATACTAACACATTACAAAAGGATTAGAACGGAAGCTTAATTACGAGCCGTGAAGAACCACCGATATGAACACAGACATGTAACCCCGTGTAAATCAATCACAATAAAAGCATGCATCTGGTAAATTGATACCTGTAAACTTCCTCTTTTGCGAGAAAACATACAGATATGCGGGGATGTGGGATGCAATTGCTATAACCTTGCCTGGGCCTTTTCATAATATTGTCATGAGTATAGATTCATTCTCGGGACCACAGTGACATCACAGGTTAACAAATGTATCGAGGTAAAGTGACCGGTGAATTTTAACATTATGGGTAACGGGAAAATGATGAAAAATGGGCCGTATTTATTCAAATTCTCGGATTTTTCAACAGTCTACGCTTATTTCAAAGGAAAAACATTGTCTTTCGTTCCGCCACGAATATTTTGATTATAATAGCACCGATTTTTCACAAATTATTGAAATAAAACTCAGGTGTGGGTGGGGTGAACGACCATTGGTTTGCGATCATTTAGACATAAAAGAAATGAGAGTCTCTAATATCTTAGGAGCTTTAACACATTAGAACAGACTTTAAATTCCATATACCTTGAGATATTATCAAGTTCCAGATAGATAAATGACTATTTTGAATCTGAATTCTGATACATCACACCTCCAAGTTTGACACTCAACACCTTTACTTGGTACAATATGCAGCCTGTCATAAACGCTTCCCTTTTCAAGAAAAGTCCCCAGTAATTATTATATGGCATTCCAGCATAGATGAAGCAACAATAGCTCAAGTGTCCTCAACTTATTTTACAGAATGCCAATGGTATATTTCAAAGAAAATTGCAATTTTCCATGGTTCCAGAGGGACTCCAACATTTTTTCAAGGGGGGGGGGATCCAACTTTTTAAAGGGGGGGGGGGGGGGTCCAATTGCTTATTCCCTATAGATTCCCATATAAATTATGTTTTTCCAGGATGGTCCGGGCCCCTTGCCCCCCCCCCCCCCCCACCCCCCCCTTCTGGATCGACACATGCAATATTTGGATCAATTGGAAACTGTGACAAAAGCTAGATATGAGAAAAAAGTTATCAATTTTTAACCCCCCTTTGTATACATGATGTCTGGGAAAACAACCATAGTGGCCTGACCAGGATCCAAATTGTTTTTCACATCAGAACCCTTTGGGTTCTGACAACTTTGGGTCAAAGCCATTGTATTTTACCTTTTGCATTAAAAACTTACCTGACATGTCATCTGCTGATAACCTTTGCAAACAGTTTGGACCCAGATCAGGCCTGAAATTCTGTTCAGGCCTGATCGGGGTCCAAACTGTTTGACACTTTAGCGGTTATGACATGTAAAAGTTGAACCGATGTATTTTAACTTTGCATTAAACCTTTACATGACATTGTCATCTGCTGATAACCCTTTCGAACAATTTGGACCCGTATCAGGCCCGACATTCTGATAGGGGTCCAAACTGTTTGACACTTTAGAGGTTATGTCAAGTCGAAGTTGAATCGATGTATTTTAACTTTGCCTTAAACCTTTACATGGCATTGTCATCTGCTGATAACCCTTTCAAACAATTTGGACCCAGATAAGGCCTGACATTCTTTCTCCTGATCAGGGCCCAAACTGTTTGACACTTTAGAGGTTATGACAATTTGAATAGGCATAGAATATTCAAGCAACTAGCAAAGGCTCTGGTCAGACTGTGCTTATGGGAAGGCTGGTCTGAGCCCTTGCTTGTGGCATATACCACATTGTTGGAAATCTCATGTAGTGACTCATGCTGCTCTTTAGGAAAGAATGTTCCCATGAGCTATAAATGATTTATTTTGCTTTGGAACCAAAAGCATGGGTGATTTTTCTGTGTTTATTATTTTTTCAAAAGACATATATGCAAATTAAATTCTAACTCCCAGCATCAAGAAGTTGTCAGTCATAATGTTTTCGAAGAACTTTCACAAAACACTTTGAGGTGTGACTATAATAGTAAATGCATTGAATGAATCGAGGGTCATTACTTAGAGGCTGTGATAGAAGTACGAGGGTTGTCCCAGAAAGTCGTAGACTTTTGTTATAACACGAGACTGTGTATCAGGAATTTTCTGAAATGAGTATGAAACTTTTATATACATTTCTTAAACATGTTGTACAAATATGGATGGAATCACAGTTTGAATAACAAAGTTATGAACGTTTGCTTGACTGTTTGTCAGCGTGTGCGGAGCACGTCACAAATTCGTTTGCTTTATTTTCAGAGAGGGGTGGTCAAAAGTTTTGTCTATACTCCTTTTATATAAGCTCTAACTGTATCATCATTTCGATCTGTTTGTTAAGTAAGTATTCCTAGTTCAAGTAATGACTTAATATTTAGTTTAGGTATGTTTAGCAAACAAACAAGCGCGATCTTTTAGAGTTCATACGAGAAAACATATTGACTATTAAAATAACTGACAGGAAAATAACATGTGTTCAGCTAAAATGACGAAAAGGAGCGTGTTTTTTCGGTATTACTAAAATAGTTTTGCACAAAATCCATTTTACGATACTAGTGACTACTCAACCAATTAGTAAACATTAGAAGAACGTGATTTTGTGAGTTTGATTAGCCATATTATATTGAAAGTCTATTGTTTGCGCCACACCGTTCTTATAACGGTTGTATTTCTGAAAAATAAAAATGTAGTAGGCATGATAAATCTTCTATAAAATCAATGCCGACGGTGGGAAATGATTCAAATTTTCAACACTATACATTGAGTAGTCCCTTGTTGAGGTGGTAATACATTGTGTCGAATACAACTGCGAAATTTAATTGCATGTTCACTAATATTTGGACTAGATGAATTTTATGACAAAAATTTCGACGTGCTCCGCACACGCAGACATAGAGTCAAGTATAGGTTCATAACATTGTTATCTAAACTGTGAGTCCACGCATATTTATGCAAAATGTTTATGTGATGTTTATAAATATATCATACAAATTTCATAGAATTCCTGATACACAGTCTCGTGGTATAACAAAAGTCTACGACTTTCTGGGACAACCCTCGTATACCAATTCTTGTGTTTATGTGTCTTTCTTTGACTTGAAAACAAAGAAAAAACAAGACCAATCTCTGCTCTGGACCTGCATCGCGATTGCACATTGTCAATGTGTTTACAGTTGATATGAAAAGTTCAAATAAACAGGTTTATGTTGGGCCAATTGCCTAAGTGCAAAACAGTACTATGGGGCTGACACATAGAAAGGACATGTTGAGATTTTTTATAGATTTATTATCTACATCTTTATTTCCTACTTTGGTTTGGCTAAAACAATGGGAACAGCTCAGTCAATAGCCCAAGTCCTAGTTCAGACTGTGTACCAATGTCATTTATATTGGGCTAGGCACTGGCCACGACCTAAGTTGTATGCTGAACTAGGGGGATTCGTGTTTTTCTCAAGTTAACTGCTTGTAGAAAGTATATCATAAGCTCACAGAACATGGTATAGGCCCCGACCCAGAAATCTGGCTCGTAGCCAACACCATGTTGGTGACACTTGCATTTACTGTGATAATGCTGAGTCTGGTCTCTCAGTCTGGCTGTGTATGGCTGAGTGGATGACATAGACTGTAGCATTATGGGTGTCGAGTTGGTGACACTTGCATTTACTGTGATAATGCTGAGTCTGGTCTCTCAGTCTGGCTGAGTGGATGACATAGACTGTAGCATTATGGTTGTCGACGTAGTGACATGAGAGTGTAAATGCAAGTAGTCCACAGTCAGAAAGCAGCTAAATTGAAAAAATGATGAGAAATTACAGGCTACTGTTGCCTGTTACTTGGGGATAATTTATTTCTTTTGTAAAATGTAAATGGAATTCCCCGATAATTTATTTCTTTGTAAAATGTAAATGGAATTTTCCAAAATGGACCAACAGAAGTACTGAGCTAGTCCCTTTTCTCCAGGTAATTGATTGCATAGGTGATGTGGCAGGGGTGGTGGAGGACAGCTTGCATGGCCTATATGTTAACTTCCCAAAAGCAAGAATGAAACTGACCTAGTTATCGATGAATTGATCATTAACTGACCATTCCAAAAAGCCATATATACTAGTTAAAATCATTCTGTGGCTCCAGAGAAGTGGCAGGTCTCATAGGAAGGATTGCATTGTTCTTGCATATCTTATAGCTGCATAGCTGATTAGTGGGCAAGTATATACATCAAGTCTCCATAACAGTTGGAGGCTTGCCAGGTCATCCTGCATCTTCGAGAATTAGGTTAATCTGATAAGAAATGCATACAGGTGCCTGAAGTGTATTAAAGGTATTATCCCTCCCAACATAAACACAAATTTACTTCTTAAATTAACAATTTATGTTGGGCCAATTGCCTAAGTGCAAAACAGTACTATGGGGCTGACACATAGAAAGGACATGTTGAGATTTTTTATAGATTTATTATCTACATCTTTATTTCCTACTTTGGTTTGGCTAAAACAATGGGAACAGCTCAGTCAATAGCCCAAGTCCTAGTTCAGACTGTGTACCAATGTCATTTATATTGGGCTAGGCACTGGCCACGACCTAAGTTGTATGCTGAACTAGGGGGATTCGTGTTTTTCTCAAGTTAACTGCTTGTAGAAAGTATATCATAAGCTCACAGAACATGGTATAGGCCCCGACCCAGAAATCTGGCTCGTAGCCAACACCATGTTGGTGACACTTGCATTTACTGTGATAATGCTGAGTCTGGTCTCTCAGTCTGGCTGTGTATGGCTGAGTGGATGACATAGACTGTAGCATTATGGGTGTCGAGTTGGTGACACTTGCATTTACTGTGATAATGCTGAGTCTGGTCTCTCAGTCTGGCTGAGTGGATGACATAGACTGTAGCATTATGGTTGTCGACGTAGTGACATGAGAGTGTAAATGCAAGTAGTCCACAGTCAGAAAGCAGCTAAATTGAAAAAATGATGAGAAATTACAGGCTACTGTTGCCTGTTACTTGGGGATAATTTATTTCTTTTGTAAAATGTAAATGGAATTCCCCAAAAAAGAAGGAATGAATAACATGAATGACTGAGTGGTAAAAGTTCAAATAAACAGGAATGAAATCAGATCCAAATTTCACAATGTAATCTACAGTAAGCATTTCAGATGGAAAAAATGTCAAAGTCCAACACCTGTCAAAAATGAGAAAAAAATTATGAAACATGCACAATTGCTAGAGGTGCACATCTTCAATAGGTGAACAATCATAAGGCAAAGTTTGAATAAAAAGGAATGAAAACTTTTGAAGTTACAGATTACACAAACTTGGCACCCCTAAAATGTTGCGGACAGACAGACAGATGGGAAAAATGTCTAAGTTCAACACCCACCAAAAAATTAAAAATAAAATGAAACAATTTCACAAAATAGGAGGTGCACATCTTCAATGTGTAAACAATCATTAACAAAGTTTGGACATCAAGGAAAGAATACTTTTGGAGTTACAGATTACACAAACTAGGCACCCCCTAAGCACTTCAGATGGAAAAATGTCTGAGTTCAACACCTGTCAAAAATGAGAAAAAATTTATGAAATGTGCACAAAATAAGAGGTGCACATCTTCAATGTGTGAACAATCATTGTGTAAGGTTTGAATATAAAGGAATGAATACTTTTGGAGTTACAGATTACACAAACTAGGCACCCCCTAATCATTGCGGATGGTATAAATGTCTAAGTTCAACACCTGTCAAAAATGAGAAAAAATTTATGAAACGTGCACAAAATATGAGGTGCACATCTTCAATGTGTACACAATCATTGTGCAAAGTTTGAATATAAAGGAATGAATACTGTTTGTGTTACATATTACACAAACTAGGCACCCTATAAGCATTGCGGATGCAAAAAATGTCTAAGTTCAACACCAGTCAAAAATGTGAAAAAATTTATGAAACATGCACAAAATAAAAGGTGCACATCTTCTATATGTGTACAATCATTAGGCAAAGTTTCAATAAAAAAAAATGAAAACTTTTGGAGTTACAGATTACACAAACTTGGCACCCTAAAGTGTTGTGGATGGACGGACAGACGGATGGACGGAGTTGACCCACTACTAGACCTGCTTTCCCTAAAGTCACGCAGGTAATGACGTAAAAATAGTGGGGTCAGCCAGGATTCAAACCCATGACGTAAGTATCTGTAGCTATGTTGACTAACCACACGACTATGATGGAATGTTCGCCTGAATTGTGTAAAGCGATTGCACCAAGACGCTTAGTTCCCTAATTGCTAGGAACATACCGATTACACACAATCTCCCTGCAAAAAATATATATTCAGTGTTAATACTGTAATAATTTATTCATGCATAAAGGTCAGGATCAGGTTAGTATTTTAGAAGTATAACACTGTTTATATTTGACAACCTAAGACATGGACATTAGAAAATCAGGACATTATTCAGAAGTCATTAAACCCAATAGATGCCATCCATTAATATTTGTTGGCGCAGTTATTGCAGTTGGTAGGGTGTCCAACCTAATGTCTGGAGTTTTGCAGGTTCTATTCCCAGGTCGGGCACATTCTTTCACTAGCTGTAAGTTAGCCTTGTGAGTACTTGTAAAAGGATATGGGTTAAGCCAGCCTGGGAAAAGGGTTGTAAGGATCAATTAGTCATTCAGACATTACCTCAGCTGTTTAGCATCGATGTAAAGCAAGAAATCAACCCAAAATCATTTATATTTACCTTACCTCACTCTTTTTTTATTGCTGCCTAATCTGAAGCATCAGAAAAATTGACTATAAGAGTCACACTGGTGCAAGAGGTAGGTGTAGACACAATGGTCTGATGATGAATAGATAGCTTTCTGAAAAGCTCAAGATGTCACAGACATTACTTGTCAACATACAAATAGTCTATTTCTTATGTTCAAACCGATCTTGCAAAATTTAAAGGTTTAATAACCAAAATAAAGGTTAATAAAGTTTTTTCAGCCAAATTAAAGGTTTTAAAGGATTGCAACCAAATTAAAGGTTTCTAAAGGTTTCAAAGGTTCCACTAGGGGGCCTGCAGATACTGTAGAAACACTTTTTAAAAGTTTCTATTACCATTCGGCGTTCATACGTTTACAAATGCAATAGCAATTTTACCAAGTAGGGATATGGGTTTCTCGTAATTCAATTTTGGGCAAGTATGCGGTCCCAAAATTTCAAACCTATGCTTTTATGTACCTGGTTTCTACAAATAGGGACCCATTTAAATATTCCACTCTTGTTAACTAGTAGTGCATGCGGGTTTCAGACATTTCATAGCGAGCTTGCAGTAATTTGAGCTAAAAGGAGTTTGGTTGCAAATAATATTGAATCAAAAAGTTATTATTCTCCTTTAATCTTACTCTCGGTCTGAGTCTTACAAATATATATGTTTGAACACACAAAAACAAGCGTTTCATTGACACAGTTCTTTTTAGTACCCCTGAAAATATATATTCGGAATCCAATGCGTAATATATTCTATTCAACATATGGGGATGTATCAGGGTTAGAGCTGTCAAGTTTTACTCTTAGACTATAACAACTTCTAAAAAGTAAGAATAGCGAACAAACTTGCTTCGCGATAAATAATACATTTGCTTCTAGCGTGAACATTTCCAAATTATTACTTTTACTAAGATGATTTTAAAGGCTAAAATGAGACATTAGCGAAACAGGCAGACAGTTCCATACTATTTCCAGTGCTGATGAAGGCCTTGGAGAGATGGCCTGTTTCCCTGCAGGTCTACACTATCCATAAATTCTCCCTTTTGGAAAAGTTTGCATGTATGGCGATATATCCCCGAATAGATCCGCAAGAGGACCTAATTTGGCCATCCTTTCTCAGAAAATTCGCATAAAGACACACCATTTGAATTCTTGTTAAGAAAGTTAATAAATAGTGTAGACCCGCAGGGAAACATCAAGGCCTTCAACAGCAGCAGAAATAATTGCGGAAATATATGCCGGTACATGTACCCCTTGAATAAAAGTCTTCAAGGCGTCGTTCTCAGCTTAAGTTAGATAAATTTGAAAGGAAATTAACTCTTTTTGTCATCATATGTAATTGTGGTATATAAAATTGCCATTTTTATTTTAACAGTTATGAATTAGTGAAATGCATGCAAAATTAGTAGCTTTATATACCGGAAGTAGTCCAATTGCTGGACTGGTCAGACGATATCAATTGATACAGGTAAAATCCGATAATGGAAAAGGGGTCTATTTGTCGCTCAGAAAACCAGATAGCTTTAAACAAACAATTGATATGATATGGCGGACGTGATAGAAAACATCCCAACGAGGGAAGAAAAAGACAAAACTTTGGTCGAAGATGTTTGAAATGTTGACGGACAGACAGATGGATGCAAGAGTGACTTGTTTACTATTAGCTCACCCATGAACTTTCGGCTCAGGGGAGCTAAAAATGAAAGGATATGACCATTCCCTAGGTCCTTAAATACTTACTAAAATTTTTTGTTCTCTAGCAATCATCTCAAGTATGGGAGACTTCTCCTTGTCAAATGGTTTTCCATCTCCATCTAACACAATGAGTACAATGTTGGATCTTTGCTCAAATCTGCCCTGAAAAATCGTGTACATACTATTAATATTGTAAACTTTTGAACAATTTTTTCCCTTGAACTCTTTACCTATTTACTGAAAACCTTTCAAACAGTTTGGACCAAGATCAGGCCCAACAAGACATCAAGTAGACTATAAAAAAAGCAGGCAAAATATCCAGAATGCAAGGAGTCAATGTTATTAATATCAGCCTGCACATGCACACAGCGCTGAGCTGTGACTGTCTTCACTGCCAAACTATTATTATTATAGTTATTATTATTATTATTATTATTATTATTATTATACACCATGTTTAAGGACATATGCTAATAAATACTTCCCACGTTGAAATCTGTTCAATACTTTGCATACAGTTTGTTTCATGCACATATGATATTTTTAAAATTTAAAAAAATTCAATGAAAACAGCATGGCAAAACTTTTACAATAAGGCTATGATAGTTGCAATTTCTTCAAAGCTTTCTCTTGGGAGCATACACTTTCAGGATCTGGTGCAAAAAGTCACTTAATGGCACACAATAATCCACTCTTTCCGGTTTATGTTGTGTATAGCCTTCCAATAACAACTTGGCACATTTTTATAATTAAATTCACTGGGTACATGCGTTCAAGACATGAAATCCTGTCCCAATCCTGAAGTAGAGTCTAGCAAATTTCACAATGGTTTTGATACGGCTGGTTCCCCATTTCAAACACTTCAGCCGAGTTTGTCCCACACATGTTCGATAGGATTCAAGTCAGCCAACAAGCTTCGCCGTGGAAGACTAGTGTTGTTCTGTCGATTTTTGTATTCCTAGATGATGCGAGTAAGGTGAGGTCTTGCAATGTCATATCAGAGCACCATTTTCTGGCCATCTAGCGAGTCCAAGGGTGGCCTAACACTAATTCCAGGAGTTGGTCCTGGTATTTTTGAGAGTTCAAAGTCCCAGTAGCCACCTTTTACTGTATCATTTGGTCGTCAGATAATGCACCATGAACCATAATGCTTCAGTAACAACTCCTTGCACTCATGATTCAATGTAGACCGTTCCGTTTTTCTAATACTGCCACTCTCTCTATGTTCTTTTCAAAGGTCTGCATACAACACTCTGAGACACATTTAATACCCTTGCAATGTCATTTTGTTTCATACCAGCATTCCTAATGGCAATTTTAGACATTCTGTCCTCTTCCTTCTTGGTAGATTTATCCAACATACGCCTTTTAAGGCTATTTCATGACTCAACAGCAAAAGAAATTAATTCTTGCATATCAACTCCTGGATAGAACTGTGTCTTAAGCTTCCTGTTCATGGACAGTAGTGAATGAAACTAATCGAACTTATCCAAAGTAGGTAGCCAAAATACAAGTGTACATGTCGAATATTAAAATTTAAACCCAAAACTCAAATTATTTTTCATTACGTCGAAAATCGGAATCGTATAAAAATATGCTTAACTTTATGGCAATAGTATATATGTATACCAAATATCATCAAAATATCTCAAAGGGTATAAGTTTTAACCAGTACTAAACAAACGATAAAGTGTCTTGCTCAAGGACACAACGCAGTGCCTCAGTGGAGATTTGAACCAGGGACCCCTGGATTCCATGTCAAGAGCCACTGGGCTCCTCTCTGTTTTGTTTCAGAAAATCAATTTTATTAAGGATTTTTTTCCTTATAGTCCGTAAGATGAAATTAAATAAGGGGGCCTAATTAAGGAGTTGGTTGCAACCCCCCTAGGTACCAAGGATCCTATATATCATTTTAAAGCTGAAAGTATGCTGAATATGTGCACGATGTTGTCAAGCTGTAAACCTGTGCAGTTATTTGTAAACATGCAAATAGAGAGGTATGGTAAGCGAAAAAGGTTTTCCACATGACTGTTGTGTACAGCAATTCTAGGTAACCTCAATTGTTTTTTTTTAAAGCTGTTAACCACCATACTGAAGGTAAATATATGCACAAAATATTTAAAAAGTATCCAACAAGAGCTTGGAAGCAACATTTATTGCTTTATTTTCGGAAACGATGACACTCACCATTGGCGGGTGGGGTAATTGACACCCACAAATATATTCATCGAAAATTCAAGAAGTTTGGAAAAAATGATTCTGTGCCAAAATTCATGTTCTTAGCTTATCCTGCAGAAACAATTTTATATTAAAAGCTAACAAAGAGACACTAAGAGAGCGAAACTTTCACCAATAACACAATTTCCACCCTTTTTGTCAAAGATGCTTTGTAAACTACCAAGCCCATGTGTTCCTCTTTTTCTTGTTCTAAAACAAAGTATACATAACATTTATGGAAATATTATATCTGGCACTCATCCAGTATGACAGAAACATGAATTTTAATAGACAAATATTAGATGAGAAGCAAGTGTGAAATTATTTTGAAATTGGACCAGTAGTTTAGGAGATGTCGTTTAAAGACATTTATTATCTACAGCTCTGGCGGCCCCTTTGTTCGGAACCATTTGTGCAATTGAGGTAGAAGGTAACATGAGGAACAATTCTGTGAAATTATTTTGAATTTGGACCATTGGTTCAGGAGAAGATGTCATTTTAAAGATTTCTTACATAGAGCTCTGGCAGCCCTCATGTTCGGCAGAGCAGAACCATTTATGCAACTTTGGTAGAGGGCATTATGGGGAAAATAGCATGCTGACATTAGGAAACTAGAGGACCTAAAGGTCCTGAAGCGCTCACCTGATCTCTTTAATAATGCTAAAATAAGTTGCTGTCAATTTAAGCTTATTATTTAAACATATTTTGTTTTAGCATATATGAGCATGGTGAAAGAATGCTCCATATCCAATTCCACTTCAAATGGCCAAGTGTGTTCTAAGAAGAAGAAAATATTGATGGCAGTCTAATATGAGTGACATTAGCTTATTTATATTCATTGTGTTATTATGTTAAGCATATCTAGTAAGTTTGATGACTTGGGACTGTGATAATTAGAAGAAGGGGTCTTCCATATATGGCATGGTCGATCATGTGAACAAATTTTGTCACCCACTCTATCATATATCATTATCAATTGATTAAGCTCAGTGGTTTCCAAAATGTTGAAAAAAATTTAAAGGCCGGGTGCAGCAGCCTTTGGTATACTATTAGTTTATCTCAAGTGACCTAACATTTAAGGATTGAAATTCATATTCTTAGCTTGCGCTTGATGATGAAAAGCATTAGCTATTTTAATGTCTGTGAAGCCCGAAGCGTTTCTTTGAAACATTAAAATAGATAATGTTTTTATCATCCAGTGCTTCACAGACATTAAAATAGCTAATGTATTTTATCATCCAGTGCAAGCTTAAGATATGAATTTCAATCCTTATACTTATATTATGCTCAGGATGTTCATGGCATAAAGGTTCTATGAGCTAATTATAACAATATTTAATTTGTTTGTTTTCTTCTTCTTTTCAACAGGTTAAATATATCATATATGACAAATTTCAATCCAAAACAATAATAAGTAAACTTTGTAATCAAAGTCAGTTCAGTTGGTTAACCAGCTTCATAAGGAAGGAAGTCCATTCCTGATAATTTCCTTAAAACTAATAAAATGTCCGCTTCAAATTTGGTACTCCAAAACTTAATTTTGACTGTCAATATTGCGTTGGTATTCCAAAACTAAAACTGCGAAAGGTGGAATGTCCTGTCCTGCTCGTACAGTGTGCTTTTTTTCTTAATAAACTCTTTTTTGGGGTCTGCCCAATATGGCATATCTAAATCAAAACTTGCGAGCAGGCATTTATCGCTTTCTTCTTTGAAGTAAAACAAGTTAATTGATTTGTTTTGAAAACATCTCATTTCTTGGCTGTGGTCATCAAGCATAATAATACCCATTAAATATGTTTGGACAAGAAACCTGTCAAGAGTCCAATTTTTGGTCTTAAGGGCTAATTGACCACAGTTATTAATTTCCAAACTGCTTACATCCTATTTTTGAGAAATAAGTTAGCTTTATTGTACAATTTTACGAGTGTATATACAAATATTACCTCTTGTAGGCGGGACGAGTCGAAGAGGAGTTTCCCCCTACAAGAGGGAATATTTGTATATTCACAAGTATTTGTACAATAAAATTCTTGTATCATGACCAATAAAACAACCATATTTTAATTTATTCATCAGATATTCAAGTCAGTTATAAGCTCCACTCTTGACAGGGTCTTGTGGAAATTATTGTACAGCATAGATCAAATGAAAGGTGGCAAAGTCATGAAACAAATGTTATAAAAATTTTAGCAGGTTTGATAAGCAGACAATGACCACAACAAGAAAGTAAGAATGTTCTCACTGGCTTATGAAAGCCAAATTAATGTTTTAAGAAAACTTATTAATTGACATCAAATATATACTTCCTAAAAATGGCGCATATTGCTTAGCCCTTCTCCTGCTGAATATTTTTTTATACTTTATATTCCCCATTATTATTTTGTATCCTGTTATTGGACATTGTATCCTGCATAAATTCATTCGTAAGCATGTAATTCGATTAGTATGGAAAACAGCAGAGATCCCAATCAGATGGCTTCATCAGAAGCCAGCTGTTCTGGGTCTACAGTGTTTTCAAATATGGATAATTGCAGGTTTAGCAGGACCAGGGTTATTCTATGAAAGAAAACATTAAAAACTATCAACATGATTATCATAAATATTTAAGTATTTTGCATGCAAAATTCGCAGCATAATACTTACATTCAAATTTACTGAGTTATCTTCCACCCAAAGCCCGTAAGTTATCCTTATAAAATGAAATATTTCATTTGTAATGGAGGCGTTGGAACAGCCAGGGAGCGAAACTCGTGAACATAACGTCATGGCGATATGTGAATGACATCATGCAAATGTCAATAAACGAAGAACGTTATTGGCTGACGTTATGTTACTCATCCTAGATGCGCGTACTGGATCACATGACATTTCAATGTTTTGCATCGAGAAATGCATGCAGCCAAAAATGTTGGTTTCATCTAAGGCAACTACACTGAGAGTGTAAATATTTGGTTTTGGCACAATGTGAGTTATGATATACAGCTTAAATATTAACCCTTAATGCGACAATCGTCTGCTTTTCTCGTCTGCTGAAATGTTTAAGAAGCCTCTATGACAAACAGTGTGGACCCAGATCAGACTGCTCCTAGGAGCAGTCTGTTCTGGGTCCACGCTGTTTGCTTCTAAACTTAATTCGTCAGTAATGCTAGGCAATTATTTGCAACAGATGACTTCAGCAGACGACATTTTCAGATGCATTTTTTTCTTGGCGCTTTAAGGGCTAATTGTTAACTTACAGCACTTCTATTTTTATCTTCCTCCAACAGTTGGTATGCTCTAGAAAGCCCTTGCTGTAAACTAGCTTCTCCTACAACAGAGAAACAATAAACAGTTGGTATGCTCTAGAAAGCCCTTGCTGTAAACTAGCTTCTCCTACAACAGAGAAACAATAAACAGTTGGTATGCTCTAGAAAGCCCTTGCTGTAAACTAGCTTCTCCTACAACAGAGAAACAATAAACAGTTGGTATGCTCTAGAAAGCCCTTGCTGTTAACTAGCTTCTCCTACAACAGAGAAACAATAAACAGTTGGTATGCTCTAGAAAGCCCTTGCTGTAAACTAGCTTCTCCTACAACAGAGAAACAATAAACAGTTGGTATGCTCTAGAAAGCCCTTGCTGTAAACTAGCTTCTCCTACAACAGAGAAACAATAAACAGTTGGTATGCTCTAGAAAGCCCTTGCTGTAAACTAGCTTCTCCTACAACAGAGAAACAATAAACAGTTGGTATGCTCTAGAAAGCCCTTGCTGTAAACTAGCTTCTCCTACAACAGAGAAACAATAAACAGTTGGTATGCTCTAGAAAGCCCTTGCTGTTAACTAGCTTCTCCTACAACAGAGAAACAATAAACAGTTGGTATGCTCTAGAAAGCCCTTGCTGTAAACTAGCTTCTCCTACAACAGAGAAACAATAAACAGTTGGTATGCTCTAGAAAGCCCTTGCTGTGAACTAGCTTCTCCTACAACAGAGAAACAATAAACAGTTGGTATGCTCTAGAAAGCCCTTGCTGTTAACTAGCTTCTCCTACAACAGAGAAACAATAAACAGTTGGTATGCTCTAGAAAGCCCTTGCTGTTAACTAGCTTCTCCTACAACAGAGAAACAATTAACAGTTGGTATGCTCTAGAAAGCCCTTGCTGTAAACTAGCTTCTCCTACAACAGAGAAACAATAAACAGTTGGTATGCTCTAGAAAGCCCTTGCTGTAAACTAGCTTCTCCTACAACAGAGAAACAATAAACAGTTGGTATGCTCTAGAAAGCCCTTGCTGTAAACTAGCTTCTCCTACAACAGAGAAACAATAAACAGTTGGTATGCTCTAGAAAGCCCTTGCTGTTAACTAGCTTCTCCTACAACAGAGAAACAATAAACAGTTGGTATGCTCTAGAAAGCCCTTGCTGTTAACTAGCTTCTCCTACAACAGAGAAACAATAAACAGTTGGTATGCTCTAGAAAGCCCTTGCTGTTAACTAGCTTCTCCTACAACAGAGAAACAATAAACAGTTGGTATGCTCTAGAAAGCCCTTGCTGTTAACTAGCTTCTCCTACAACAGAGAAACAATAAACAGTTGGTATGCTCTAGAAAGCCCTTGCTGTTAACTAGCTTCTCCTACAACAGAGAAACAATAAACAGTTGGTATGCTCTAGAAAGCCCTTGCCATAAACTAGCTTTTACTACAACAGAGAAGCAATAAACAGTTGGTATGCTCTAGAAAGCCCTTGCTGTAAACTAGCTTCTCCTACAACAGAGAAACAATAAACAGTTGGTATGCTCTAGAAAGCCCTTGCCATAAACTAGCTTTTACTACAACAGAGAAGCAATAAACAGTTGGTATGCTCTAGAAAGCCCTTGCTGTAAACTAGCTTCTCCTACAACAAAGAAACAATAATTTCCTCAATCTTCAACATTTCATTTTAATTCTTTGCATTCTGGCTCATTCTTCATGCTTTTGTTGTCCTCTCTTGGCTTTTTTCAAAATTAACTCTTTCATAAAATTCTTTCAGGAACACTATCAGAGTGTCAAACAGTTTGGATCCTGAAGTTTGGATGTCGGCCTGATCTGGGTCCAAACGGTTTGCAACAGTTATCAGCAGATGCATAAGCAGCTGAGCAAGAGAAGAGTTAAGGTTGAAAAATTCTATACCAATTTTTTACATTTCAAAGTAAATCTAGTCACTACAAATTATCCATTTTTGAATAAAAATATTGAGACATACTTATCTTGGCAGCACTTGATATTTATTTACTTACCATTAACATCCGTACAAGTTGCAGATGGTTGATTTGGGCAAAATCACTTTCAAAAGAGGCACCAGTTTTCCCTGTTACCTCTCATAAATCCAGGTTTACATAAATATCTGCTAAATTCAGTGATGTTTACATGACACTAGGCGATAGTTTTACTCTTATCAAAAATGTCGTCAATCAAAATTTGCCAAAATAACTCTTCAATTTAATGATAAGTCAAATAATTCAAGTCACCTGCTGTCATTAATAGCTTTCTGGTATTCACAAAATGGCCCCTGTCACATTCAATCACAGTTATGTCATAATTATGTCAATGGTAACATCAGGTCGCGGGATAAACATTGGACGATCTGAAATTCAAATGATGTGCTGACTCTCAAAACACCATTGTTCAATTTCAAAGTGTACGAAATTGATGGCACATTTTCTGATTTACCACAATTTCTGGAGCTACCATGAAAACGGGTACCACAACCATATATCTGTCTACATTTTGATTTTTAAGAAATTTTAATAAATACAAAGTGTAAAGCAAAATGCTAATTTATTGTAGCTAGAATTTAACAAGAGGGTCCCTGGGCCCTGGATCCCTCAACTGAGTTCTTGTCACAAGGAGAGGATGTTAACCACAAAATGTAAATCCCATTTCTCCAACACCTAAGTCCATCTTGGGTATCACTCAGATCATAACCAAAGACTATCGATTCACTAAGTTCAATCAAAATAAACTTATCTGCACACTTAAGTTCTATTCCTTTAATGCAACATGACCTTCAGAAAAATACTGTTTTGACCTTTTGACCCAATCTGGGTTCGTGGGTGTATAATAGGGCAGAATATTGGCATGCATTGTGTTCTTTGCTTTATTCCTGTTAATTTGATATGCAACATGACTATTTTCAGAAAAGAAAAAAATGACCTTTCTACATTGATTCCTGATCTTTGCTGTCTTTCTTACTTTTGACCCTACCCAAGGGGTCAAGGGTGTGTGTAAGGGCAAAATAGTTTGCATGTTATTGTATGCTTCATTCCCTTTGATTTTATATGCAACATGACCATATTCTGAAAAAGTTATATAAGCCAATGAGACCCCTGCGGCGGGGCCATTTTTAGCCCCTGGGGCATAATTTGAAGAAAATTAGTAGAAGTTCACTAGGTGATGCTACATACCAAATATAAAGGCTCTAGTGGTTTTATATATGAGCCTATGTAAAAAATTTGACCCCCAGGGCAGGGCCATTTTTGGCCCAAGGGTATAATTTGATTAAACTTGGTAGAGGTCCACTAGGTGATGCTACAGACCACATATCAAGGCTCTAGGCCTTGTGATTTCAGACAAGATTTTTTCACATTTTCCCTATATAAGCCTATGTAAAACATTTGATCCTTGGGCGGGCCCATATTTGGCCCCAGGGGTATAATTTGTATAAACTTGGTAGAGGTCCACTAGGTGATGATACATGCAAAATATCAAGTTTCTAGGCCTAGTGGTTTCAGACAAGAAGATTTTTAAAGTTTTCATCTTGAAAATCTATTTTTAGCCTGTGTGACCTAGATATGCAACGGACTGAAACCGTTTGAACAAGTATCAAAGAGGGCCATATAAGGATCATTTCTGCCACGACGGACATCCAAAGATCACAATAGCTTACCATGAGCCAATGGCTCAGGTGAGCTAAAATCATAGACTTTCTTTTGGTTTCTTTGTTTTGAGGTTTTATCTTTTGTCCATGGACTGTTCCAAGGCAGGCTGATGTTTTGATTAAGTTTGTTGGAATACTGAGTGAGTGGAAAATAAAATATTTCATACCTTTACCAAGAGGTAATGAATTTATTAATCCAATAAGACGGTCCTTGTTGGCTTCACTTGCCACATATAGTCTCTGGCTACATTGTCCTAATACCTCAGTGGCTTGGTTTGTTGATGGAGACACGACCACATTCATCTGGTAAAGCAAATAAGAGGACCAAGTGGCCCTAAATCGATCATCTGAGTTTTGTTTAAAGACTACATATATGTATCTGTTGAAAGCTGACCATGTCTCTGGTTTTGTTTGTTTGATTTGATTCTTTACATCCCATCAACAATCTTTCAGTTATATAGGGATGGGTCTTCCTGGGTTGAACCAGTACAGTAACTAAGCTAGGATTAATGTTCTTGATCAAGGACACAACGCAGTGACACCTGTGAGGCTCGAACCCGCATCTTTCGATCGCAAGTCAAGCACTCTACCGATGAGCCACTGAGCTCCCCAATGTCTCTGGTGACACCAGGGGTAGGGCCATTTTTGGCCACAGGGGCATAATTTCAACAAAATTGGTAGAGGTCTACTAGGTGATGCTACATACCAAACATCAAGGCTCTAAGCCTTATGGTTTCAGACAAGAAATTTTTTCATGTTTTCCCTATATAGGCCTATGTAAAACATGTGACCCCCAGGGCGGGCCATTTTTGGCCCCAGGGATACAATTTCAACAAGCTTGGTAGAGGTTCAATAGGTGATGCTTCATACCAAATATCAATGCTCTATGCCTTGTGGTTTCAAACAAGAAGATTTTTCATGTTTCTAAGAACCCTCTATAAGCCTTTGTAAAACATGTGACCCTGGGGCTTGGCCATTTTTGGCCTCATGGAGATAATTTGAACAAACTTGGTAGAGGTCACTAGGTGATGCTACATACCAAATATTAAGGCTCTAGGCCTAATGGTTTCATAAGAGAAGATTTTTTCATGTTTTCCTTGTATATAAGCCTATGTAAAACATGTGACCCTGGGGCAGAGTGATTTTTAGCCCCAGGGGCATAATTTGAACAAACTTGGTAGAGGTCTCTACACCTTATGCTTTCTGACAAGAGAATTTTTTCATGTTTTCCCAATATAGGCCTATGTTAAACATGTGACACCCTGGGCATGGCCCCAGGGGCATTATTTGAGTTGGTAGAGGTCCATAAGGTGATGCTACATGTCAAATATCAAGGCTCTAGGCCTTGTGGTTTCAGACAAGAAGATTTTTTCATGTTTTCCCTATATCAGTCTTTGCAAAACATGTGACCTAGGGGCGGGGCCATTTTTGGCCCCATGGGCATTATTTGAACAAACTTAGTAGAGGTCCACTAGTTGCTACATACCAAATGTCAAGGCTCTAGGCCTTGTGGTTTCATACAAGAAGATTTTTTCATGTTTTCCCCATATCAGCCTATGTAAAACATGTGACCCCCAGGGCAGGCCCATTTTTGGCCACAGGGGCATAATTTGAACAAACTTGTTAGAGGTCCACTAGTTGATGCTACATACTAAATATCAAGGCTCTAGGCCTTGTGCTTTCAGACAAGAAGATTTTTAAAGTTTTCATCTCGAAAATCTATTTTCAGCCTGTGTGAGCTAGATATGCAACGGATGAGAACCATTTGAACATTTTATTAAAGAGGGCCATGATAAGGATCATTCCTGCCAAGCATGGTCCAAATCCAGCCAAGAGTTAAGGAGGAGATGTCATTTTGAAGCAATTATTGACCACAGACGACGATGACCGATGACGGACGACGGACATACAGCGGTCACAATAGCTCACCATAAGCCAGTTCATGAGATTTTGGTTCTTATAACAAATGCATTGACATTCTTTATACATGCATGCACAGCTATCTAGAGGCCTTAATATTAGTCTGAGCCTTCATTGATGCTCCTTCTTTATGTCAGCAAGTAGTGAATGCTCTGACGAGACTGGTAGCTATCTAGAGGGGCAAAATGCCTTAATATTAGCCTGAGCCTTCATCTATTCTCCTTTTTGTGAGCAAGTAGTGAAGGTTCTGACGAGACTGGCAGCTGACTAGAGGGGCTAGAGGCCTTAATATTAGCCTGAGCCTTCATCTATGCTCCTTTTTGTGAGCAAGTAGTGAAGGTTCTGACGAGACTGGCAGCTGACTAGAGGGGCTAAAGGCCTTAATATTAGCCTGAGCCTTCATCTATGCTCCTTCTTGTGAGCAAGTAGTGGAGGTTCTGACGAGACTGGCAGCTATCTAGAGGGGCTAGAGGCCTTAATATTAGCCTGAGCCTTCATCTATGCTCCTTTGTGTAAGCAAGTAGAGGAGGGTCTGGGGAGACTGGCAGCTGACTAGAGGGGCTAGAGGCCTTAATATTAAACTGAGCCTTCATCTATGCTCCTTCTTTTGAGCAAGTAGTGAAGGTTCTGCACTTTCTCTGCTTGGTAATGCAATAAGTACCATAATCTCACAAACTGGTTCATTAGATGACGTCGTAAACAAGTGGCATGATGTTGCCCAAAGTTTACATCAATCCTATGTTTTACTTACATTTTTTTTACGTCAAAAGCGTTAAAACAGTTAAATTTGAAGATGTGATATATAGATTATCTCACAGTTTTGTTTTTATCACCATCAGTATCAACCCTCGACCATTATCAGCTATGGAGCTAAAGCTCTCATGCTGATAATGGGGTCCGGGTTGATACTTCAGGTGATAACTTAAACACTGAGATAATCTCGAATTATCACATATTTTTTTTAATTCTTTAAACATGCCATGTTCAGATTATATCTAGTCAGATAGCTGGCCTAAATCCATCTACTTCCCTATTTTGTAAGACTCTAAAAGTACCAAAATCTCATGAGCACTCATATATGAGATTTTGGTAAGTATTTGGTAAGTATTAATTGGTACACTTCCAATGATCACTACTGTAACAGTAAAACCTTGAAAATTTGTAGCTAATTCGAATTAAATTTGGGGACACACTGGATTAAGACCTATTCATGATCTATTTTAATAACTGTCTACAATAACATATGTTTTGAGTGCGTAAAAGAAACATCTCCTCGATATATTTCTTTTCGCTGCCTAAAACTTATGTTTGATAGAAAATACTGATAGTAATCATTTTTGGGAGTTATTTAATCGCAAATGAATTTCTGGCTTTGCAGTATACACACTATCAGCATGTAATTGTAACGCTTGACGTCAATAAATGGACATAGAGGGCAGCTACAGAGTTCAAAAGGACTGAAACATTGTCCCAGTGGTTCTTGAACATGCTGAAACCTAACTCTTTTTTATGAAGTCACTTTGGCATTGCGATGACATCTGTTGATGACCATATGCTTGACTTCGAATATAATCCATGTACACACTACAAGAGATAACAGGGCTGAGATAAATAGAATCCATCATTGGTGTTAAGTGAGGACAGAAAAATCCCAACCTTAGAGTTCAGGGTTCTCTTGTATTCCACTGAGACAGTGGACCTGAGGGTAGGGATTTTCCTGTTGACACTGTATATCAATGCTCAATTCTTTTTCTCACATACCACCATCACAACTTTACAGAGAGGACTACTGTTTCTTGAAAATTGAATGGAAACAAAAAAAAAATTGTGAAAATAGTTTGAAAGTAAAATAATTTTGATACCAACATGTTCATTTTTGTTTTAACAAAAACAAGAGGCGCAAAGGACCTAAACCACTCACCTGAGTTGTTGACCTCATTGTTTCAGAAGATTTTTCATTTTTTTTATTAGGAGTCTATGGAAGCAAATGACCCCCTGGAGTTGCCAGTTAGGACCCCTTAAGGACCACCAAGGCATGACCAATTTGAACCCTACAGGTATGGTTGGCAGGATTTATTAAGGGGGGCACTAGACATATTTTATGGTGATTAAGGTTATAAATTTAAAAGAATTGATGGAAAACCTAATTTTAGTGATCGATTCAAAAAGATTATCAAACGTTATAAAAAAAGTTGGATATAACATGGATATCATGTGACAGTCTGCATGACTGGTTGTAAACCCAATCATGGTGTATAGCTATGGTTTCCTCTTTAATTGCACCATGGTGGGTCAGGCCTCAGGTTCAATGACAGCTCTGACGTAAAGCTTTAATCAGTGCATTGGTGCCTGATGCTTGGCTGTAGCTGGGCCCACCGTGGCTCAACTTGAGGTTTTCTTTAGCTCTGACTATCTGAGAGTCCAGAGCCCTTTTCTCTGTTTCATCATAGTGTGTTAATTTGATTATATTGCTTCTCTATGATGATACACTGGAATAGTTAGGAATCCTCCATGCAAACTTAACATTGTTTGTGCTTCAACAACAGCAGAATCTAGGGCGAAGATTTGGTACCAGTAAAATGCATTTAAGCCCCTCAGTTGCTCTGGCTGCTGTGCGTTCTAAGGTGGTGGTTCTGTTGTTCTTGATTCGTTGGTAGATTGTTACTCACCATTGTGAGATTCTGTAATTGTTCTATGTTTTGTTGTGCGTTACTTTGTGTCCATAATAGTTTTGCAATCATCTTGATGGGGAATAAAAAAGAGCTGGTTGCTTTGCTTTATTTGTCTTCCTGGTGTCTCTTGATAGTTGTGCAGCTCTTACTTTTGTCTGCTGTTTGTGATTCTGGTATTTCCTGATCATACTCACTATTTTATTGCTACATTATCAAATATATAAGCTGTGGACCTCACAGTTTCAGAAGAAGTTTTTAAAAGTTTTTCACATATTATTAAGTCTATGGAAACTCTTGATCCCCGGGGAAGGGCCAGTTTAGACCCCAGGGGCTTGATTTGCAGGATTTATGAAGGGGGCCACTAGACATTTATACATATTAAATATACAAGCTGTGGGTATCATGTTTTCAGAGAAGAAGTTTTTTAAAGTTTTTCCCATTAGAAGTAAGAAAAAGGGCAAAGATCAGGAATCAATACAATCAAGTACCACACCTGACCCAGGATACCAATGGGAAAGTAACAAACTCACAATTAGACATCACAAATGAGCAGCTGGTGACCACAAGGCATCAATATACAGATGTGCACGAAAGCATAACAAACACAACACAGATATAACATGAATGATCCACAAAAGAAGTACCACCTTGGAACAGTCAGTAAAAATATTTTACTGGAGGGCTTAAAGAGATAAAGCAAAGGTAAGGACTCAACAGTAGATAAAACTGAATACTGGAGCAAAAGAAATCCAACATAGAGTCTGAAGTGCGAACCACCAGCGTGCAATTAAAGAGGAAAGCATAGTTGCCAACCATGATTGGTTTGACCACCAAGCATGCAGTCTGTTGCAATACATTAATGTTATAGCCAATCTTTTTATAATGGGAAATTATTTTAATTACTGTGCTGAAAAATTATTAGAGCCAACAATCTTCTTCAATTTATACACCAAGTCACCATAGAATTCAGGTTCGGAAAGTCCTTGGTGCAAGAGAGATTTAAGTCCAACTTAGAATTTAGATATCAAATCATACTATCTTCTATAAAATTTAGAAAAGGTTTTGCGAAGTTTATGATACCGATAACCTTGTTTAAGAAGTTTCTGAGTTAACAATTTATTACGAGTGTTGAAGTCAGCAACATGGCTAGATGCTCTAGCAGAACAAATGAGTTGAGAGATACACGAGGAACATTTTTTATGTTCGTAGAATGATAGATTTAATCAACCAGAAGAAATTTTAAAATTTTGTTCATAATCGTAATTTAAACAATTATAACTAGAGGACCTGACGGTCCTGAAGCGCTCACCTGATCTCTTTAATAATGTTAAAATAGGTCAAGATCAACTACAGCTTATAATGAAACATATTTTGTTTTTATGGGGGTTGCGGCCATTTTCGTCAAGTGACTTAAAACAATCTAATGAATACTTCATCAAACAGCCCAGTGATTTCTGAGGAAAAGATGTTTAGATAGGTATGTGGCAGTCCAAATGAGTGGCCTTGGATAAAAGGTCACAAGTCAGCCTATTATTTGGTACTTATATAAAACCATTGTCTTGTTAGGTTAAACATTTCTTGCAAGTATTATGATTTCGGCCTAAAAAGATATAGAAAAATAAACAAATTTAAGATTTTTCCCATATAAATGCATAAGGAATCAAATTTGACCTTGCCATAAAGTAGGTCAAGGTCAACCTAGATTCATCATTTGTGCAAATCTGGTAGGGCCCACATCCCCAATGCTACATACCAAGTCCCAAGGCCATTGGCCTTTTGGTTCCAGAGAAGAAGATATTTAAGGGTTTTTACCATATATGGGTGTGGTGGCCATCTTGGTCATGTGACCAGTACAATTGGTATAAAATTTGGCTAACCTATCATAAGGAGTCTTCATATGAAATTTGAGTTCAATTGGCCTAGTGGTTTCTGAGGAAACTATGTTTTAATGTGTTGATGGGACTCCAATATGAGCAACCTTGGCTGAAAAGTTAAAAGTCAACCTTGGCCCTTTGAAACTTATTTATAGCCATTGTCTCATTAGGTTTAACATATCAAGTGAGAATAATGACTTTGGCTTCAACAGTATTCAAAAAATCAACTTTTCAAAAAAAATCCTATTTAAATGCATTAGGAAGCAAATTTGACCTTGACGTTAAGTAGGTCAAGGTCAACTTAGGATCATCATTTGAACATACTTGGTAGGTCCCACATCCCCAATACTACATACCAAGTCCCAAGGTCACCGGCCTCCTGATTCTGGAGAAAAATGATTTTTAAACAGTTTTTACCATATATGGGAGTGGCGATCATCTTGGTCATGTGACCAAACTATTTTGTATAAATTTTGGCTAACTTATCATAAGGAGTCTTCACGTGAAATTTGAGTTCAATTGGGGCAATGGTTTGTGAGAAAACTTTGTTTTAATATATTGATGGGGCTCCAATATGAGCAACTTAGCTGAAAGGTCAACCTTGACCTTTGGAACTTATTTATAGCCTTTGTCTCATTAGGTTAAACATATCAAGTGAGAATAATGACTTTGGCTTCAACAGTATTTAAAAAAAATCAACTTTTCAAAAAAAATCCAATTTAAATGCATTAGGAAGAAAATTTGGACTTGAAGGTAAGTAGGTCAAGGTCAACCTAGGATCATCATTTGAACAAACTTGATAGGCTCCACATCCCCAATGCTACATACCAAGTCCCGAGGTCATCGGCCTTCTGGTTCTGGAGAAGAAGATTTTTAAAGGGTTTTTACCATATATGGGCGTGGAGGCCATCTTGGTCATGTGACCAGGACCATTTGAACAAACTTTCGTTCCTGCGTCCTAAGGAGTCTCCATATGAAATTTGAGTTTGATTGGCCCAGTGGTTTCAGAGGAGAAGATGTTTGAAATTGTGGACGGACGACGGACGGACGCCGGAGTGACTGGCATACTATTAGCTCACCCATGAGCCTTTGGCTCAGGTGAGCTAATAACTAGCACTTGACTGTGATTATATTGGTATATTGATGGGTGTTTAAAATTGTTATAAAAGAGCAAACAACATGCTGCACTTGTCTACGATTAGTGTTTGAATAATTATTTTTAATGGTGCAGAAGAAAAATCGGCTTGACAAATGCTTATATCACCTTAGCAAATGGAACTTTACGGCGACTCATTTCCTGCTGGCTGCGTGGTTAAAATGATATGGATTTTGACCAGTGTCCTTTACTATGCCCTTTTCAAAGCTATATATCTTGACCGAACTGAGCGCTAATGATGTAGAGTTTATATCAGTTGACAGACAGACGCTAGACCTTTAAAAAAATATATACTTATGGTACCGCAAATTCTTTATTTGTAGAGATAGAGTCCGATTCTACGAACATAAAAAATGACCCTCGTAGACTCCATAGGATGTAGAGTGAGGAACATCACCATCTAAAAATGGGAAATTGACAATTTCAAAATCAAAGTCGTCATGTTTATCATAAATTTTGGTAGAAACAATATCATTAGAAATTGATAAATGCAAGTCTAAAAACGCGGCTTCTGTATCAGAGGTATTGGCTTTATTAAGTTGGAGCTCTGAGGGGTATATTTGACTTACCATATTGTCAAAAAAAAACATAATTAAAATTTAAAATATTGTCCAAATATCTGGATGTGGTGTTAAACGCATCAATAACATCAGCCTGCTTATCATTAGAAAAAGACATCATAAAGTCCCTCTCATAACAAAACAGGAATAAATCGGCAACCAGGGGAGTCTATGGAAACTCTTGATCTCAGGGACGGGGCCAGTTAGGCCCGAGGGGCATTATTTGCAGGATTTATGTAGGGAGGGTCTAGTGGTATAGAATTGCTACATATTAAATATATAAGCTGTTAGCCTCATGGTTTCAGAGAAAAAGATTTTTTAAGTTTTTTCCAATTATAATAGTGAGTATGACCAGAAAATGCACACATTCACACACTATAGACCAACTACAGACCAGCAACAAGAGTTCTGATTAAATCAGCCCAAAAACATTATGGAGCCTTCCCCCTATCTGATGATACTTTACATGAAATGTGATCAAAATTGAGCGGTTGACTTTAAGAGAAATACTACTTTGAAACTGTGGAAGGAGGACGACAGACCAATGCCATACTAATATCTTACTTGAGCCTTCAGCTCAGGTGAGCTAAAATGCATACCCACACTTGTTATTTTCATTCACATATAAATGAGCTAAAGGAGTTTAAAACTTTTACTTGACACTGCACAAGTGAGCATTGTAAACTAAGAAATCTGACTTTATCTGCTTATTTTATACATGATGATGCAAAATTTTACATGTAGCTAATCTGCTATTGGCCACTTATCTGGTATAGCTTGTCATGTATTAGCAACACTTATCCCACATAAGTATGGATGTTGGACAGCATTTGCAGACACAGGGAGCACTAAGTTTCATAGGTATTGGTTAGTGAGAAAAGAATATCTATCCCAGAATAAATCTTTGATACCTTGTCATTGTCTGTAAGAGTGGTAAGACTTCTAAGTACAGCATCCTTCATCAACTGTCTCTTTATCGCAGGTTTACCTAGTGCTGCAATTTTACTTGTCCCTCTGCCATTGTCCAGTAAAATCACCAGATTTTTCCTCTCCATATGTAGCTTCTCTACAAACCATTTCCTGAAAATAGTGAGAAAAGCAGGGACTCCAGTCTGGTCTGGTAATGGTCTACATCATATCCTCCTTGTAAAATAATCACACTATTGTCTCGCTGGACGATCCATCAATGGCTTCCTTGATTACTAAATTATATACAAGGCATGTGGTTGTGTTTGTGCTGGTGTAATTAAAATTATGCTGTATAAACCTGTCCTATTTGCTGAAATTCGGCTGCCGAAACTGAAAAAATAAAATCCAATTTGTGCATGTTTTCGGTTCAGCGTTCAGTTCGGCTTTGCCATATATTATTGTGAAAGCTCTCATAGACTTTAAGGCATTCTTTTTTTTCAGTTCTGTTTCAGTGTATATGTGAAATTGCCTTTATTGCAAAATTCAAATTTGTGACCTTTGACCTCTTAGGTGGGGGTAAAATTTTGACACTGCCATGCTTATCTACAGGCACTGGTCAATCATGGTCTATAGAGAAAAGTTGTTAAATATAATAGCTTTGAGGAAATGTGAAGTTAATTACACAAAAAAGCTAATATTGAATTTGCATTATAATTGTCTATACTAAGAGAAGGGCAATAACTCAAGTGTTAAGGGGTTGATTTGGCACAACTTATAGGATATCGCGAGAAGAGAACTGAAAAGTGGAGGTAAACATTAACAATAGAGAAGAGGTAAACATTAAATGAATAGTGGGCTCCGAGGTAAACATTAACAATAGAGAAGAGGTAAAAATTAACTGAACAGTTGACTCCGAGGTAAGCATTAACAATAGAGAAGAGGAAAACATTAACTGAACAGTGGGCTCTGAGGTAAACATTAACTGAACAGTGGGCTCTGAGGTAAACATTAACTGAACAGTTGACTCCGAGGTAAACATTAACAATAGAGAAGAGGTAAACATTAACTGAACAGTGGGCTCTGAGGGAAACATTAACAATAGAGAAGAGGTAAACATTAACTGAACAGTGGGCTCTGAGGGAAACATTAACAATGGAGAAGAGGTAAACATTAACTGAACAGTGGGCTCCGAGGTAAGCATTAACAATAGAGAAGAGGTAAACATTTACTGAACAGTGGACTCCGAGATAAACATTAACAATAGAGAAGAGGTAAACATTAACTGAACAGTGGGCTCCGAGGTAAACATTAACTGAACATTGAGCTCCGAGGTAAACATTAACAATAGAGAAGAGGTAAACATTAACTGAACAGTTGACTCCGAGGTAAATATTAACAATAGAGAAGAGGTAAACATAAACTGAACAGTGGGCTCTGAGGGAAACATTAACAATAGAGAAGAGGTAAACATTAACTGAACAGTGGGCTCCGAGGTAAGCATTAACAATAGAGAGGAGGTAAACATTTACTGAACAGTGGACTCCGAGATAAACATTAACTGAACAGTGGGCTCCGAGGTAAACATTAACTGAACAGTGGGCTCCGAGGTAAACATTAACTGAACATTGGGCTCCGAGGTAAACATTAACTGAACATCGAGCTCCAAGGTAAACATTAACAATAGAGAAGAGGTAAACATTAACTGAACAGTTGACTCCGAGGTAAATACTAACAATAGAGAAGAGGTAAACATTAACTGAACATTGGGCTCCGAGGTAAACATTAACTGAACAGTGGTCTCCGAGGTAAACATTAACAATAGAGAAGAGGTAACCATTAACTGAACAGTGGACTCCGAGATAAACATTAACAATAGAGAAGAGGTAAACATTAACTGAACAGTGGGCTCCGAGGTAAACATTAACAATAGAGAAGAGGTAAACATTAACTGAACAGTTGACTCCGAGGTAAACATTAACAATAGAGAAGAGGTAAACATTAACTGAACATTGAGCTCTGAGGTAAACATTAACAATAGAGAAGAGGTAAACATTAACTGAACAGTGGACTCGGAGATAAACATTAACAATAGAGAAGAGGTAAACATTAACTGAACAGTTGACTCCAAGGTTAACATTAACAATAGAGAAGAGGTAAACATTAACTGAACAGTGGACTCCGAGATAAACATTAACAATAGGGAAGAGGTAACATTAACTGAACATTGGGCTCCGAGGTAAACATTAACAATAGAGAAGAGGTAAACATTAACTGAACAGTGGACTCTGAGGTAAACATTAACAAAAGAGAAGAGGTAAACATTAACTGAACAGTTGACTCCGAGGTAAACATTAACTGAACTGTGGACTCCGAGGTAAACATTAACTGAACAGTTGACTCCGAGGTAAACATTAACAATAGAGAAGAGGTAAACATAAACTGAACAGTGGGCTCTGAGGTAAACATTAACATAAAGGAAGAGGTAAACATTAACTGAACAGTGGACTCCGAGATAAACATTTACAATAGAGAAGAGGTAAACATTAACTGAACAGTGGACTCCGAGATAAACATTAACAATAGAGAAGAGGTTAACATTAACTGAACATTGAGCTCTAAGGTAAACATTAACAATAGAGAAGAGGTAAACATAAACTGAACAGTGGGCTCTGAGGGAAACATTAACAATAGAGAAGAGGTAAACAATAACTGAACAGAGGGCTCTGAGGTAAACATTAACAATAGAGAAGAGGTAAACATTAACTGAACAGTGGACTCCGAGATAAACATTAACAATAGAGAAGAGGTAAACATTAACTGAACATTTAGCTCTGAGGTAAACATTAACAATAGAGAAGAGGTAAACATTAACTGAACAGTGGACTCCGAGATAAACATTAACAATAGAGAAGAGGTAAACATTAACTGAACAGTGGACTCCGATAAAACATTAACAATAGAGAAGAGGTAAACATTAACTGAACATTGAGCTCTGAGGTAAACATTAACAATAGAGAAGAGGTAAACATTAACTGAACAGTGGACTCCGAGATAAACATTAACAATAGAGAAGAGGTAAACATTAACTGAACAGTGGACTCCGAGGTAAACATTAACAATAGAGAAGAGGTAAACATTAACTGAACAGTGGACTCCGAGATAAACATTAACAATAGAGAAGAGGTAAACATTAACTGAACAGTGGACTCCGAGATAAACATTAACAATAGAGAAGAGGTAAACATTAACTGAACATTTAGCTCTGAGGTAAACATTAACAATAGAGAAGAGGTAAACATTAACTGAACAGTGGACTCCGAGATAAACATTAACAATAGAGAAGAGGTAAACATTAACTGAACAGTGGACTCCGATAAAACATTAACAATAGAGAAGAGGTAAACATTAACTGAACATTGAGCTCTGAGGTAAACATTAACAATAGAGAAGAGGTAAACATTAACTGAACAGTGGACTCCGAGATAAACATTAACAATAGAGAAGAGGTAAACATTAACTGAACAGTGGACTCCGAGGTAAACATTAACAATAGAGAAGAGGTAAACATTAACTGAACAGTGGACTCCGAGATAAACATTAACAATAGAGAAGAGGTAAACATAAACTGAACAGTGGGCTCTGAGGGAAACATTAACAATAGAGAAGAGGTAAACAATAACTGAACAGAGGGCTCTGAGGTAAACATTAACAATAGAGAAGAGGTAAACATTAACTGAACAGTGGACTCCGAGGTAAACATTAACAATAGAGAAGAGGTAAACATTAACTGAACAGTGGGCTCCGAGGTAAACATTAACAATAGAGAAGAGGTAAACATTAACTGAACAGTGGACTCCGAGATAAACATTAACAATAGAGAAGAGGTAAACATTAACTGAACAGTGGACTCCGAGATAAACATTAACAATAGAGAAGAGGTAAACATTAACTGAACATTTAGCTCTGAGGTAAACATTAACAATAGAGAAGAGGTAAACATTAACTGAACAGTGGACTCCGAGATAAACATTAACAATAGAGAAGAGGTAAACATTAACTGAACAGTGGACTCCGATAAAACATTAACAATAGAGAAGAGGTAAACATTAACTGAACATTGAGCTCTGAGGTAAACATTAACAATAGAGAAGAGGTAAACATTAACTGAACAGTGGACTCCGAGATAAACATTAACAATAGAGAAGAGGTAAACATTAACTGAACAGTGGACTCCGAGGTAAACATTAACAATAGAGAAGAGGTAAACAATAACTGAACAGAGGGCTCTGAGGTAAACATTAACAATAGAGAAGAGGTAAACATTAACTGAACAGTGGACTCCGAGGTAAACATTAACAATAGAGAAGAGGTAAACATTAACTGAACAGTGGGCTCCGAGGTAAACATTAACAATAGAGAAGAGGTAAACATTAACTGAACAGTGGACTCCGAGATAAACATTAACAATAGAGAAGAGGTAAACATTAACTGAACAGTGGACTCCGAGATAAACATTAACAATAGAGAAGAGGTAAACATTAACTGAACAGTGGACTCCGAGATAAACATTAACAATAGAGAAGAGGTAAACATTAACTGAACATTGAGCTCTGAGGTAAACATTAACAATAGAGAAGAGGTAAACATTAACTGAACAGTGGACTCCGAGATAAACATTAACAATAGAGAAGAGGTAAACATTAACTGAACAGTGGACTCTGAGGTAAACATTAACAATAGAGAAGAGGTAAACATTAACTGAACATTGAGCTCTGAGGTAAACATTAACAATAGAGAAGAGGTAAACATTAACTGAACAGTGGACTCCGAGGTAAACATTAACAATAGAGAAGAGGTAAACATTAACTGAACAGTGGGCTCTGAGGTAAACATTAACAATAGAGAAGAGGTAAACATTAACTGAACAGTACTTACTGTACAAGTGGACTTGAGATGTTCCGAGAAGTTTTATCACACAACCTGCCATTGGTTGGATATTGTATAAAATGGCCAGCATCATCAGCAAAATATTGCCAGGCTACACTTGAATACTTCTCAATGTTTTTCTGAAAAGACAAAAATAAGGTCATGTCGTATTGCTATGCAAGGCACGTTCCCCTACTAGACTCCTCCCACCCACTCATAGTCTAGACTGTTACTCACTATTTAATTATTTGTTATTTCCTTGTTTGAACACTCATGATGTCATATACTGTGGGGGTAGAGATCTAATTTTGGTCTGATTCTACCTCTTCTTCCATACTTTATATAAATAAGAGCCAAAATGTTATGTGCTGCTTCATAATTCTAATCTTATATCAATGAGACTTAAAATGGAACAATAGAACAAGTCCATTTATTATAGAATGTATATTTACAAGCAGAGCCAAAACCAGCGTGGACCAGGATCAACTGGCTGCTCTTGACATGTCTGCTTTCAGCATGTTGAGGGTTAATAGCAAAATATTTAAATGTATTTAACCCTGTTCAGACCAATGGCATTTAAATGGTCCATTGTATTTATTGGAGGGTTTCCAGATACTGATATTAATCTACATTCACCACTGGTGGGTCGTTTGCATTTCAGTCAGTTTATTCTTAATTTGAATCAAGAATTCTTCATTTCAGCAAATCCAAATGTCTGTATGATCCTATACTTACATTTCCTCTGCGAGTCTTTAAATGCAACCTTTACATTTGAGATGTCCTTCATACTTTAATGCACACATCGATTTAATGCCCCAACTGGGGGAATAACGTCGTTTGTTTACTGACATTTGAGTGACGATGAACATGTATCGCCATAACGCTAAGTGCAGAAATTTGGCATTTTGGCTATCCTGAAACATCCCTTATATCGGATTTAATTCAAAATATCCGGAAAACCAGCCAAGTTAGGTGTAAATTGATAGCGGACTGATTATATAAAACGTAAATATAATAAATTCAATTTTTGGTCTGTTCATGTAATCATGAATTCTTTGGGTCTCTTGCAAAGTGCTTCACTTACTTTGCAAGAGACCCAAAGTGATCATGAATAGACCAAAAATCGAATTTATTTCTTAAATAAATAGAACATTTTTCAAAGTGTCTGTAATTCCTTGCTAAAATTATAAATACCTCATGTATGTTAAAACCAAATGAGCCAGGGCATGATATTTCCAACAATGTGGTATGTGCCACCAGCAAAGTCTCAGATCAGCCTGCGCATACGTGCAGTCTGATCAGAGCCTTTGCTTGTTGCTCGAGTATTCTATGATTGTTAAGCTACTGACTGAACACCATTTGGAATTTTTAAGCTTAAAAGGATGCTGCAGGGGCTCGTCTGAGTGTACACTTGTTAAAATGTCAAATTGTTGGAAATCTCGTGCCGCGGCTAAAATCTGTGTTGTAATAAGTAGCTGTCGCCATTTCTACAACCATTGTTACTTGACTAATGTGAAATTTGGTTTTATCCAAAATATCTGGCCACCTTAACATTTTACCATACATATACCCTAAACAAGAAAAGATATGACAGTGAACACCCAACCTCATTGAAGTGATGTAAATTAAAAATAATTTATAATAGTTAATATTATAAACATGTAATGCCTGAAATGTTGATGAAATTATGTAAAAGCTAATAATATTTGTAACTATAGTCATAGTGATCAGTCGGGCCTGATCTGGATCTAAACTGTTTGCAAAGGTTATCAGCAGACAACACTAGTAGACAGCCATTTTATTCTTCAACCGTCCCCAAATGACTGAAATAATGTCGACTGGGAGGTAAAGAATAAAACAAACAAACACTAGAGGACATGAAGGTCCTGAGGTGCTCACCTGATCTCTTTTTATTAATGTTAAAATAGGTCAAGGTTTTATGGCTTATAATATTTTTTTTTTTTTACCATATATGGGGGTTGCAGCCATTTTGGCCAAGTGACCTAAACAATCTAATGAATACTCCATCAAACAGCCCCAGTGATTTCAATCTGAGAAACCAATGTTTAGATAGGTATGTGGCAGTCCAAATGAGTGGCATTAGATATAAGGTCACAGGTCAGCTTGACATTTGGTACTTATATAAAACCATTGTCTCATAAAGTTAAACATTTCTCAAAAGTATTATGATTTTGGCTTAAACAGTTATAGAAAAATGAACATTTCAAGATTTTTCCCATATAAATGCATAAGGACTCAAATTTGACCTTGCCATAAAGTAGGTCAAGGTCAAGCTAGATTCATCATTTGTGCAAACCTGGTAGAGACCATTTTAATCCCCAATGCTACATACCAAGTCCCAAGGCCATTTGTTCCAGAGAATAAGATATTTAAAGGGGTTTTACCATATATGGGTGTGGTGGCCTTGACCTTTGAAACTTATTTATAGCCATTGTCTCATTAAATCAGTGACCTACATAAGAGTGACTGGACACTTCATTTTTCAGCCATATAGGTATGTCGTGGTATGTGTCACATGACTTACACCCGGTGCGCCTTTCATCGTACACACACAAAATGGCGACACAGCTTGAGAAACCGCTGCATTTATAGATATCTTGAAGAGTGTACTTCATTGTAAATAACGCTTATTGGTTCATCATGCTAATAACAATCGAAAAAACATATATGAAATATTGCTAAATGCTATGTTTCTGCAATGTTAAAATTCATCCTATTAAGTTATGACGGTGTAAATATCGGCCGATTTTATGAAAGTTGCGGAAATCGTCAAAAATGGCTTCAACAATACCTCTTTCACTGCGACCAAAAAAGCTTCAAACATGGCTATATGTCTGTGTCTCGATTTATCAATATTCATAAACTAAGATGTCATATGATTCATAATTATTGTTATTATACTAGTTCGGTGTTTGTAAAGGCGTTAAAAGTTTTGGTAAACAATAGAGAAATTACGCTGTGTATTCTAAAACTGCGGTAAAAGCAAATCGTGTAGATAAATGATATCGATTTACCTGTGTAAGATGACCGACAGAGTAATTTGAGTTCAGTATTGGTATTTCATTGGAGTTTCTAGTCACTCTTATAGGTCACTGATTAAATTTAACAGAGAATAATGACTAGGCCTTGAGCTGGCTATAGACCCCCCTCCCCCCCAGGGGGGATTTTGTACACTATAATTTTCTGAAACTACATTATATAAGACACAAAATAAAAGATGTTAGCTCTCTGAAAGTGGCAGAGTTAACGTGTAACAGCACGTTGTATACGTTACCCCCCCAAAAATAGCATTAAACATCCCTGATAATGTCTCAACCATGACATGTTCGTACATAATTGCATGCTGACACAGTTTATGAACTTCTTATAATACAGTTACATATTTTTAGTATTAATTTTATAAATGTCTTGAGTAATTACCGTTGTATACGTTACTTAGTGTTTCCTGCGTTATTTCACAGGTATCAGTATGGTATTTGTTGACTATATGTGTATTACATCTGTCACAGAATATAGTAAATCTATATGCTGCTACTTAAATGATTTAAATTCTTTGTTATGGTCGCTTACACTATTTTTTAGGTCCATGTTATGTATGTTACCTTAAAAATAGCATTAAACATTTAAGTTAATGTCTCTAACAAGCCCTGTTTATACTTATTTGCATGCTTGCACAGGTTTATGAACTTCTTTTAACAAGGTTTACCTATTTTAAGTATTCATTTAATAAATGCCTTGAGCTTTAACTGTTATGTGTGTTACCAAATGATACATAAGTTATTCTGAGTATCTGTATAGAAGTTGTTGACTATACATGTATAAAGTCATTCAGAGAATTTAGAAAATTTATAAGGCTGAAATAAATTGAAGGTCCTTATTAATTTATGGTGACTTAAACTAATAATATAATGTGATCTATCAACCTTCGCTGTTTGCTCACTTAAACAGTATAGATACCATGCATTCAAATCGGAAGTTCTGAAAGACAGTCACTGTGAAACAGCTCAGATTTGGGCAAGGTATATGGATATGATTCAGATGGTGTTGACACTGATTAGGGCTACAAGGAAAACAACTGTGAATTGCATGTCATCTCTATCTGTATGCCTTGTTCCAAATGTTCATTGCAAACGATCACAACAACTACGCACAATATGTACCTGTGTAACTGATTACACTTATAAATTTGATACACATCGCAGATGCAAAGAATTTCTCGAACAAAATGGGTTTAGTGTGTCACAACCATTGTTTCTTTGCTTGAGAAATGCTTTTGACATAACTATCAGGCAAACAATAAAGTGGTATTATAGGCTTCAGCAACTAGAACTACGCTCCGAACTACAGATGTAATGATGTATAACTGATCACATCAGAGCTCATTATATTGAAACAACTCTTCAATGCACTGAAATGAAATATTCAATCTGCTCAGATGCAAAGTAGAATGAGTACAAGAGGCAGTTTCAGGCTTCACCAATCCTTTTAGTTCTAGTTTTGAAGACAATGAACTGTACTTTTTGTCTTTCGGTTTGCCTGCTAAGCCTGGCATAGCTAGGGATCTTATTGAGGCTGATAATATTGGCAGGAAGGCTGTTGCAGACTGCATTGACTCACTTTTAGTTAAAAAAATGTGTCTTTCACACCCCCCATAAAATGCTACAAGCTAATAAAGTTTTGATGCTTGCGAGGTCAAGCAAGAAGAAATTGCCCAATTTACAAAACGTAAACAGCCAGATGAGAGCTTAAAGGAGCGTCTTTGGTTAGCATGATCTACTTTCTATTGGACATAATGTTGACCTTGAGTTGACACTGCCGTTCCTTTTGGGACCTGTACCATGGTCACTGTCAACTCCTGATAGAATTTCCACCAAAACTGACAAGTCCAAACTTCAGCATGGCTTGCAATCACACATGAGCCAACATTAGATTGGCCATGTAGTGCTGCACATAACGATGATGTTAATGCCGTAACTACAGAGCATAATAGCTTTTCCTGTCATCTTCATGGATCTGATGGCACCAGTATTCAACCAGGAACTAAAGGCAGGGCACGATGGTTTTGCCACTGATACACATATACAATTTATAAGCAGCAGTCTATAAAGTTTTACAAACATTCTCACAGAGGATAACCTGGGTGTTTTGTTCAACAATGGTGTATGCAACAAAAGGTGCACCTTCTGAATGTCAACAGCATTGGCCAGAATAAGGGGGAAGAGATCTACAGTAATACACTGTTAAACAGATTGTGACACTACCAATGTGCAGATGTGTTAGTACCACGGAAAGGTTATTCCTATCAAACTGATAGAGAACCCCTCCCCCGTTAGTTCATCAACATTCTAAGAAGGGTAGGAAAACAAATAAAAAAATTGCTCTAGGCACTCATCAGTGATATGAAGCCCTAACATGTGCTATTTATTGTGAATAAGCTGCAGTACGACATGTTTCTGAAAAAAGTACCAAAGCCATACTCTTATACTGACTATTTCAAATGGCATGAACATGAGCTTACCTCCACCCTGCTTTTCTGTCCTTAAGATGTACATACAAAGATTGAACTATCAAGTCTTTCCCATAAAAACAAGTGAGGCTTTCCAGTTATGGACAAAATGTGTGGAAAATAAATGGGAAGAAAATCGAGTACCTCTGGGTGAAAGAAATCTTGATTGTACCCTAACAAAAGAGCTACAGAATTATATTTCACATTTTGTGTGATATGGGGTTACCATGTTCAAAAACTCAAACCTTATTGAAGATAGAAACATAATATTTGCAGTTTCCAAAAGGTATATAAACATTCTTTAATACAAAATGAGTTAGTAAGCACACTCACATTAAAAAAAAATATCAAACTAGTATATTAGTTTCATAAATCATTTATATAGGAATAATGAAAAAAGTAACATACGTAACACTTTGGGGTGCATATTTGTTTTCAAAGGTCCCTATCTGTAATGCAAAAATAGCTTACTTGGATGATATGGCCAATTTGGAAATCTTACCTTATGGTTTGCACTTTTCAGAAGTCATATCATTTACTAAAATTATCAAAGATGTTGATGGGTTATATATATAATTGGCTATTACAGGGTAATGGTGCCATTACCAGAGTGCTAGCATATTGCAAAATCCTTGCAAGATAAATCTGATAGAGGAGTAATAAGTTGTATAGGAAAATTCTTTAAAACCCTTGGATGATATATGAAGATTTGCTCTAGAAGTTCTTCCTGATGGGTTTTCTTTGATCTTTTAAGTTGTAACTTGCACATTGCACTGAATGTCACAAACTTTCCATGAGTATTATGTCAACTATATTTGATGTCTCTATAAAAGAAAAGAGGGTTAATGTAGTTTATGTTTTGAGCTATTTCCTCAGCAAATGAGCCAGAGTAAAAAGAAGCACATGGACCTGTGCCAGCATGCAAATAAGTACAAGCAGGTTGTGTTGGAAACCATATCTTGAATGTTTAATGGTATTCAGAGAGTAACGTATGTAACATGGGCTGTAAAATAGTGTAAGACACCATAATAAGCAACTTAAATTCTTTTGAATAGCAGCCTTATAGATTTACTATATTCACTGACGGATGTATTTACATGTATAGTCAATAACTGCCATACTGATACTTGGAAATAAAATATGAAACACTAAGTAACATATAGAACGCCAAAAACTCAAGACATTATAAAATAAATGCTAAAATTATGTAACTGTGCTATAAGAAGTTCTTAAACCTGTGCCAGGCTTAAAAAAAGTGAAATTATGTCATGTTGGAGACATTATCAGGAAAAATTACTGTTATTTTGCTGGTAACGTAGGTAACATGATGTTACCCTCTAACGCTGCCACTCTCAGAGGGCTAACATATTTCATTTTGTGGCTAATATAATGTAGTATCTGGAAATCATAGTGTACGAAATTCCCCCTGGGGGGGAAGTGGGGTCTATAGCCAGCGCCAGGCCTGGAGAATTACACTTTACATTTTTCTGTGATATTGGGGTACCATGTTCATCATCTAATAACTCAAAAAGTATATAAGATAGAAACGTAATGCTTGCAGTTTTGAAAAGGTAAATAAAAAATCTTAAATGTAATACCAAATTAATGAACATAAACTGGTTTCAATAAAATTTAAGACAAACTATATTAGATGCATTTATCATTTAAAAGGGGGTTCATGAAAAAATGTAACATACACTACATCGGGGGTGACTATATTTGTTTTCAAATATCATTATCTGTGGCCCAGTAATAGCTTATCTAGAAAATATAACCAATTTGGAAATCTAACTATATCTTTTGCACTTTTCTGAAGTCTTAAAAAGAATTTTAATTATCAAATATTTTGTAGGGTAACATATGTAACAGGCTGCTGCAGCTTAACGCTGCCATTGTCAGAGAGCTAACATGTTGCAAAATCCTCGCAAGACAGTGGGCTTTAGGAAAAATATGGTCTACGAAATTCCACCCGGGGGGGGGGGGGGGGGGGGGGGGGGGGGGGGGGGGGGGGGGTAAACCATATCCAGCCAGTGGCCTAGACTGGCTTCAACAGTATTAAAAAAATCAACTTTTCCAAAAATTTCCCCTTTTAACTTTTACCTTGGCGTTAAGTAGGTCAAGGTCAACCTAGGACCATCATTTGAACAAACTTGGAAGTCCCCACTACCCCAATGCTACATATCAAGTCCCAAGGTCATCTGCAAGAGTTACTTCAGGTCTAGCATGCAAGAGATAAGGCTAAATATGAGAACCTACCTGAAATAATTCAGGTCCAGCATGAATGAGTTAAGGGTAAATATGAGAACCTACCTGAAATACTTCAGGTCTAGCATGCAAGAGTTAAGGGTAAATATGAGAACCTACCTGAAATACTTCAGGTCTAGCATGCAAGAGTTAAGGGTAAATATGAGAACCTACCTGAAATACTTCAGGTCTAGCATGCAAGAGTTAAGGGTAAATATGAGAACCTACCTGAAATACTTCTGGTCCAGGATGCAAGAGTTAAGGGTAAATAAGAGAACCTACCTGAAATAATTCAGGTCCAGCATGCAAGAGTTAAGGGTAAATATGAGAACCTACCTGAAATACTTCAGGTCTAGCATTCAAGAGTTAAGGCTAAATATGAGAACCTACCTGAAATACTTCAGGTCCAGCATGCAAGAGTTAAGGGTAAATATGAGAACCTACCTGAAATACTTCAGCTGCAACAGAGTAAGTAAGATTGCAAAGATAAGGAGTCGATACCAATGGGAAAGTGACAAACTCACAGCTAAACACAACAAACAAAGCCAAGAGGCCAGCCCCTTCCCAGCAGGTGACCACAAAGCACACACAAACAGACGCGCACAAAGACATAGCAAATACATGACAGAACAAAAAACATAAAAGATCCACAAAAAAGTACCGCCTTGGAACGGTCAGTAAAATGTTTTACTGGAGGGCTTAAACCGGTTTAACGGCGCCAACCTCACCCTTTATTTAGATGTGGATCAAGATAAATAGTTATTTGGTAGGCATGAAAGACCCCTAACATATCAATGCATCATCTCCCAGAACATATAAATCAAAATAAAACAAAGAGATAAAGCAAAGATAAGGACTCAACAGTAAATAAAACTGAATACCAGAGCAAAAGAAATCCAACAGGTAAACCCCGGTGGGCCCGACAAACAGCCAAAGCATCAGGCCCCTACTATCTCATCAATAAGAGTCTGCTACCAGCCTTAGTGAAGAGTTAAGGCTAATTATAAGAACCTACCTGAAATACTTCAGTTGCACCGGAGTCTGCTACCAGCCTGAGTGTATCATCCACATTTTCATAGCATTCCTTCATATCCACTCCATCTCGAAACCTCCCATTATAGGGATATGTGTTAGCAACTCCGGTACAGCATCTTGCAAGTGGCACACGAGGGCCACCACTTGGAGCACCAGGACCAACCAAAGGCTTCAGACCTGGAGGAGCAGGAAAACCTGGAGGAGCCACAAGACCAGGAGGAGCTGCAGGACCTGGTGTGGATGGACCTGGAGGAGCTGAACTGGGTGAAACACTGCCCTCAAGGGCCGACTTAATTGCCTTTACTGCCAACTCCAAATCAGTGTATCTCAAGCTTACTCTCTCATAAATAGATGAGAACACAGCGGAACCATTAATTTTCGCTATCACAAGATCCTTATTGTAATTCTTAAAATTATTTTCAATTTGATCTACCGCTAATACTTTGTTAATGTGTCCTTGTAAATTCTGTTCAAATTTTGATACCCATGTTTTTATTTCATTTTCATCAATCTTTCCAGAGAAAACAAAGTTGATGGCGCAAACACAAATAAAATATCTATAAATTACAAATGAATTATGCATCTTCTATGAACAATTTAACTACACAAAATGTTGTTATTATAGATCTTCAGTTTTTCTTCTTCATTAGACACTCAAGTTTTTATCTAATTCAGAGCAGCATTTTTTCCTCTTTACAGAGAATTTTTTTTTTTTAAAAATCACAGCCATACTGGTTATGTTTCCCCTGAAATATAAAAAAACTGCTACTTTAAATATTCCAGTGACACACATCGTCGTTTATATGGATATTTTGGTGGGATTTTTTTCTCTTTAAGCTCACATAGCTTAAACATTTTTACAGAAAATGAGAAAAAATCCACAGCTTGTAAGCCAAAAAATTGCTTCTCAGTGCAAGAATTTTCCACTTGAGAAATGTGTAGCATAAATTTTAATTTTCATAAAAATAATAAAAAAAACTGATCACATTTTTTAATTTCTTTATTTTTAATCCACTTAATCTAATACTTGTAAGCAATTAGCTTGTTCTATAGTAGAATTGTTATCTGTTACAAGCTTAATCTTTCTCCAATTTTCAAACAATTTTTCAAAACTTTTCAATACCTGTTCTTAGGCTGGCATCATTAAATGGTCCTTTTATATAGTAACATAAGCATGTCAGGTGATATACTATAGAATACCATATTTGCTATAAATAGGCCTAGTCATGAGAAAACCATACATTGAGGCATATGAAGAATAAAGGTGCAGACTAGCAGATGATTTTATTATTCACTTTCTGGAAAGTATAATTCTTAAATCTGCCACAGGCTAACTTTCAATATTCTATTTAGTCACTGTTGCTAAGTACCGTAAAAATTCTATTAGAGGCCCAGCCATTTATTAGAATCATTAACTTTCAGGGAGATGGGGGTGGGCCTTTATTAGAGGCTACAAGTGTGAGAAAAGACATTTAAACATCCTGTAGCTCCAATTTATTGGTAAGGGTCGCCATCTTGAGACGATAGTACGTAGAAGACTATTGACACAGTAAATGCTTCAGCGCTAGGTATCAATGAAACTTTAAATATGCACTTTGCAGGACAAAATGAATGGCTTGACCACAGTATGGGGTTCACAACTTGCTAGCAACGGTCGGTATTTTCGGACAAAAAGTAGTGTCAAAAACAATGTACCTTAGAGGGACTTTCTTGGAGGTGGAGGACTAAAAACTCATTGCTAATAAAAAATTCGAAACTTTTTTACATAAGTAAGGACCGATTTTGTTTCACTATTCGTGGGTGGGTGTTTATGAGAGGCTCGATTTTGGGGGAAATTTGCTTGAAAAATCAGCATTTTGGCGTCCATTGGCAATAGATGGGCCTCTAATAATTAGAGCATGGGTTAATAATAGAATTTTTAGGGTAAATGAATTTGAGTTTTACATGAAGGTTTTCTCATCACCAGGCCTAATTAGCTACAGTGCATAACAGATGGACTCACCTTAACTCATTGCTTGTCAGGTAATCTTTCTTGCTTTTGATGTCTCCTGCTGACTTTTTTCAAACTTAGCTTTTCAAAAAAAATTCTTCCAGAGTATCAAAGGGTTTGGATCTTATTCAAGACTGACATTCTGTCGTCCTGATCTTGGTCAAAACGGTTTGTAATAGGTTGAGCAGATGACAAAATTAAGTAGCCGCTAGCAAGGAAAAATTAAGCAAAGTATGAAATACTATATATGGGTTTCATGTTCACTCATGTCTGTCCCAAGAACTTTGCTCAACTTTCTGCGTGCTTTCCACTGATGTCAGTTAACTCATTTAAGTCAAATGAACTAGTCCATTTCTATTTTCAGGGTTGTTGGGTGGTATTTTTCATTTTTATTTGAATTTAAACAGAACATTCCGTAAGCAAACAGTGTAGACCCTGTAGGCTCTGGAGCGACTGTTGGCCCATAGTACAGTCCAGAGCAGGGTCAGAGGTGGGGCCAAAAATAAAATACACATTTGTGCCGGCTCTTGTGGGCCTTCACTGCAATTACACATTAATATCACATGTTGGCCCATGATACAGTCCAGGGCAGGCAAAAAAAAAAGAGCCTAGGGCCCTGGATCGCTCACCTGAGTCCTGGCACATGAGTAGATGATGTATTGGCTTGTGATTAATAAGATATGATATGATTTAAAAGATTTTTCTATTTTAGCTCTGGTAGAAATGTTGTTCAGCCAAGCTGAACCTTTTGATCAATTTAAGTAAAGGGCAACATGAGGACCATTTCTGTGAAATTATTTTGATTTTGGACCAGTGGTTCAGGAGATTTCATTTGAAGATATTTCTTATCTAGAACTCTGCCACCCCCTTTTCGGCAGAGCAAAACCATTTGTGCAATTTTGGTAGAGGGCATTATTATTATTTATTTAAAAACATTACTCTTCTAGGGCTGTAGGGACCCTGTATTTAGCCTAGCAAAACTGTTTGTGCACTTTTGGTAGAAGCCATCATGAGGAACAATTCTGTGAAAATATTTTGAATTTGAACCAGTGGTTCACGAGGAAATGTCATTAAAAGATATTTCTTATCTTGAGCTCTGGCAGCCCCTTGTGTTTGGTTGAGTGGAACCATTTGTGTTATTTTAGAAGAACAATTCTGTGAAATTATTTTGAATTTGGACCAGTTAAAGATATTTCTCATCTGGAGCTCTGGTGGCCCTTTTGTTCTGCAGAGCGGATCCATTTGTGCAATTTTGGTAGAGGGTATCAAGAGAAACAATTCTGTGAAATTATTTTGAATTTGTACCAGTGGTTCAGGAAATGTAGCTTAAAATATTTCTTATCTGGAGCTCTTGCAGCTCTTTGTTCAGCGTAGCGGAACCATTTGTGAAATTTTGGTAGAAGGCATTTTGAGGAACAATTCTATGAATTTATTTCAAATTTGGGCCACTGGTTTAGGAGATGTTGTTTAAAATATTTCTTATCTGGAGCTCTGGCGGCCCTCCTGTTCAGTGGAGCAGAACCATTCATGCAATTTTGAAAGAGGGCATCATGGGGAACATTCATGTGAAGTTATATGAAATTTGGACCAGTGGTTCAGGAGGAGATGTCATTTTAAATATTTCTTATCTGGAGCTCTGGCGGCCCTCATGTTCAGTGAAACAGAACCATTTATACAATTTTAAATACCTGTGTGGAAAATAAGGGCTTCTGGCCAAAATAATACAGAAATATAGAGGGCATCATGGGGAACATTCATGTGAAGTTATATGAAATTTGGACCAGTGGTTCAGGAGATGTCATTTGAAGATATTTCCTGTCTGGAGCTCTGGTAGAACTTTTGTTCAGCAGAGCGGAACCATTTGTGCAATTTTGGTAAAGGGTATTATGAGGAACAATTCTGTGAAATTATTTTGAATTTGGACTAGTGGTTCAGGAGATGCCTTTTAAAGATAGTTCTTATCTGGAGCTTTGGTGGCCCTTTTGTTCAGCAGAGCGGAACCAGTTCAGGAGAGCAGAACCATATGTGCAATTTTGGTAGAGGGTATCAAGAGGAACAATTCTGTGATATTATTTTGAATTTGGACCGCAGTAGTTCAGGAGATGTTGTTTAAAGATATTTCTTATGATGAGCTCTGGGGCCCTTTTGTTCGGGGGAGTGGAACCATTTCAATTTTTTTAGAGGGCATTATGAAGAACAATTCTATGAATTTATTTAGAGGTCCACTAGGTGATGCTACATACCAAATATTAAAGCTCTAGGCCTTGTGGTTTTAGAGAAGAAGATTTTTAAAGTTTTCATCTTAAAAATCTATTTTTACCCAGTGTGACTTAGATATGCAATGGACCGGAACTATTTGAACAATTTTTAAAGAGGACCATATAATATAAGGATCATTCCTATTAAGTTTGGTCAAAATCGAGCCAGTAATTTAGGAGGAGATGTTATTTGAAGCAATTGTTGACGACGGAAGACGCACGACGGACATCCAACGATCAAAATAGCTAACCATGAGCCAATGGCTCAGGTGAGCTAACTAGACAGCCACATTTGCAAGATTTGTCTCCCTTACAAGATTCCTATAATTTTTTTAAAATTTTGACTTTGTGGTTCAGTAGTAGATTTTGTTTAAAGACATTTCTTACCTAGAGCTCTGACAGCCCATTTTTTCATTGGAGCAGAATCATTTGTGCAATTTTGATAGAAAGCATCACAAGGAAACAATTCTGTGAATTTATTTTGAATTTGGACCAGTGGTTCAGGAGGAAATGCCGTTTAAACATATTTCTTATGGGGAGCTCTGGCAGCCCTTTTGTTCAGTGGAGTGTATCCATTTGTGCAATTTTGGTAGAGGATCTTATGAGGAACAATTCTACAAAATTATTTTGAATTTGGGCCAGTGGTTCAGGAGATGTCTTTTAAAAGATTTCTTATCTGTAGCTCCTGGCCCTCCTGTATGGTGGAGCCACACCATTTTTGCAATTTTGAGAGAGGGCATCATGGCTAACATTCATGTGAAGTTATATGAAATTTTGGACCAGTGGTTCAGAAGGAGATGTCGTTTAAAGACATTTCTAATCTAGAGCTTCGGCAGTCCCTTTGTTCAGCGGACAGGAACCATTTGTGCAATTTTGGTAAAAGGCATCATGAGGAACAAATTCTGTAAAATGTTGAACCTGGACCAGTGGTACAGGAGGAAATGCTGTTTAAAGATATTTCTTATCTGGAGCTCTGGCAGCCCTTTTGTTTAGTGGAGTGAAACCGTTCGGAACCATTTGTGCAATTTCGGTAGAGGGTATTATGAGGAACAATTCTGTGAAATTATTTTGAATTTGGGTCAGTTGGTTCAGGAGAAGTCGTTTAAATGATTCCTGATCTGGAGCTCTGGCAGCCCTCCTGTTCAGTGGAGTGGAACCATTTATGCAATTTTGAAAAAGGGCATCATGGGGAACATTCATGTGAAGTTATATGAAATACATTTAACTTTTCTACAATCTCTGTTGCGCCAGTGAGACCGAAAAACTGAGGTGATGAAAATTGCAAAACCTTAGAGCGTGACATAGATCAATGACGTCATAAGATAAACATTGTTTACATTGTCATTGAGGATAAGACATTTCAACAGACTTTTGTCAATAAAACAATCAGAGGCAGCCTTAAGATCAGAGTTGGGGTAATTAAGATTGTAATTGTAATTAATTGTAATTTAATTACATTTACTAAAGTAATTGCATGTAATTGTAATTAAGATATTTCTTTAATTACAGTAATTGAATGTAATTAATTACATGGCCAAAAATGAGAGTAATTAACAATTACTTTCAATTACTTTTCAATTACTTTTCAGATCAGTTATGTACTTCAGTTACTAAAGATTATCAAAGATGCTTAAAATACTGCTAAATGAATTATTCTTGGCATTTGTAAATGCATATCAATAGCTGTACTAGTTGAATGTGACATGAAGCAAATGAGAATAGGGACTAGTCATGCTAGTATCTATGGACATAAAAATAGAAAATAACAATTTTACTGCAGTCTCAGACTGTATGGTACTTCTACTATTCCTTTTTAAACAAATTATTTATTCTTTGTTCATCTGCTTATAAAAGATATGGCTTTATGACAATCAACCTTTAATGGTTAAGTTCCCAAAACAATACAAAAAACAAAGAAGGTGTGAAAATCTCAACAATCAAATTTACTCAGACAATTGTGTTGGTTAGTGAATTGACTCCTTGAATGCACTTTGTTAAATTTTCACACCTAGGATCAAAACACTCATACAAGTATGCTAAGGTGCATGACCCAATCTATCCACTGCACTATTTAAAGCCCTTAAACTGCTCATTCGCCGGTTTCAATAATAATAATAATAATAATAATAATAATAATAATAATAATAATAATAATAAAAGGCTGCAGGCATGCAACATACCCCGCCACGAGATATTTTCAATGCAAAGAAAATCATTTTAAAAACTAGACCTTTTCATGCAAAGTTTGAAGAAAATCGGTAAAGAAATGCCAAAGATAGAGAGTGAAAAACCAATTTATAACATCAATCAAGGGCCATAACTCTGTACTAATTTGTCGAAATGTATCCATCTGCAATACCACGACACTACTTTTCAATATCAACTCTTATACCTAGTTTGAAGAAAATCGGTAAAAAAATGCCAAAGGTAGAGAGTGAAAACAAATTTATAAGGTCAATCAAGGACTATAACTCAGTACTTATTTGTCAAAATTTACATATCTGCAATCCCAGAACACTCCTTCACAATATCGACTCTCATGCCAAGTTTGAAGAAAATCGGTAAAGGAATGCCAAAGATAGAGAGTGAAAACCAATTTCTAACGTCAATCAAGGGCTGTAACTCTGTACTTATTTGCCAAAATTTACCCATCTGCAATCCCAGGACACTCCTTTCCAATATCAACTCTCATAGCAAGTTTGAAGAAAATTTATTAAAAAATGCTCCCAGCAGAGAGTGAAAACGATGGGCTGACGGACGGACGTACAGAGCGACGGACCACAGAATGGCCATTTAGGTGGCTAAGAGCTATGTGTCTAAAAATATGTAACCTTTGATGTTCAACATATCTGTGAAGTTTCATACAGATATTCCATATAGTAAATGAAACTACAGGCCAAAAACCAATTCTCAGATCAATCAAGGGTGGATAACTCACAATCTGGAAAGGAAAGAGTGACGATCCTTAGTCACAATATGTAACCTTTGATGATCAACATATCTGTGAAGTTTCATTCAGATATTCCATATAGTAAATGAACTACAGGTCAAAAACCATTTTTCAGATCAATCAAGGGCAGATAACTCATGAACTGGAAAGGTAAGAGTGATGGTTCTTTGTCACAGTATGTAACCTTTGATGTGAAACATATCTGTAAAGTTTCATTTAAATATTCCACATAGTAAAGGAATTCATAGTAATTCAATCAAGGGCGGATAACTCACAAACGGGAAAGGTAAGAGTGACGGTTCTTAGTCACAATATGTTACCTTTGATGTGAAACATATCTGTGAAGTTATATTCAGATATTCCATATAGTAAAGGAACAATAGGTCAAAAACCTTTTTTCAGACCTATCAAGGGCGGATAACTCACAAACATGGAAGGTCAGAGTGACGGTCCTTAGTCACAATATGTAACCTTTGATGTGCAACATATCTGTGAAGTTTCATTCAGATATCATGAACAGTAAAGGAATAACAGGCCAGAAACCATTTTTCCAATACGAAAAAGGGCAGTAACTCCGTTAAAAAATGGACGGATTTTGCCCATTAACAATCCCATACCACTCATCGCCGATAACAATATGTATGCAAAATTTGAAAAAAATTCCGTGAATAAATACTCAAGTTATCGATCGGAAATGGTGAGCACGGACGGACGGACGGACAGACAGTCACCGAAAGGTATAACATAATACCCCGCCACACTTTAGTGGCGGGGTATAATAATAATAATAATAATAATAATAATAACATTTAATAGTAATAAAAATAATAATAATCAGAAAATGTGATTCAGAAAGTTAAATTGAATTTCACTCATTCAGTGAACCTGGGGCCCGTCATTGTTAATATAATAACAAAAAATAAAATCGATGTTCCAGTGGTGACCAAACTAGTGACCTCTTGCTTGCCAAGCCAGCATTTCAACAGGCTAGTAATATTTTAGTTTGTCACTATCTGATATTCCTTTTTGTACTTTTTTGCCAACTTTCAGAACTCATAGGGCCACACAGATTTAAAAAAAATTATCAACACTTTTTGAAAACAGTTATTCTCTGGCATTTAAGCTAATTTTACAAAATAATTTCCATGGTTTATCGTACCAAGTTGTAAGCCTTTCTCAAGTCAATGTGTATTCCTGAACTTTGTTCTGTGGTTAACAGCTAGTTTGAGAACTTTGACAATTTATCCCCCCCCCCCCCCCCTAACCCCACAAAAATCTGTTTCTGTATTTTCTCTTGTCTGATCATGTCATCAATCACAAAAAAAAACAACAACTGATTTTGTACATTTCATTTCTTTTAAGTTGCATCACTTGGCAATAATTTGATACAAGAGGAAAACATAAGAATCATCATAATAGACATATATTGTATTTAGAATATCAAGGTAAAGGAGATTTTAACTTGAAGTAAAAACTTGATGAAGCTATCTAAGTGGCAGTGTAATGTAATTGTAACGTAATTAATTACATTTGGCAAAGTAATTGTATGTAATTAATTACTTTGCTCAAAAGCCATGTAATTGTAATTTAATTGAACAATTTCGTATGTAATTAATTACTTTTTCAAAGTAATTGACCCCAAGTCTGCTTAAGATTAGCATTCGTGCATATCTAGATTGTGGTATACCTTTCTATTTACACTGCATTTCATAGAACATCAACTTTTTCCTTAAAACGATCCTGGGTAACGATCGATCATCCGATCGTGTACCCCAGGGGGGTACTCTGATATATTCATACATAGTAGGCTCGGGTCATTTTTTGGGTTAAAAATTTTGAATTTCATTATTTTTCGGGATTTTCAGAAAATTAAACATTTTTTGGGGCATGAAGATTTTGTGGATATTTTTTTGGGGTCATCAAAAAATTGGGACTATATTTAGCGGTCATTTAATGCATTTTAGGGTCTTTTCTTAAGGTCAAAGTACAGAATGGGGGATACTTTTTTTTGGTTGCTAAAATTTCAAATATTTATTGGGGTTGCTTGAAATTTCTGATATTTTTTGGGGGTGAAGGGTAGATGCTGGGCCCAAGCCTACGTATGAAGAAAATTGAGAGTCTGACTGTGAAATTGACTGTGACTGTGCCAATATGGATTCAGGCCAATGAAAATATTACGGAGTGCTAACGGCAATTTTACTATGTAAAATGTAGAAAGCATGTAATAAATGACCTTAATAATCCACCATAGATAAGTGTTTCGATTTTTTTAAATGCTGTTAATATAACCCCATATATTCATTTCTTAAATGCATTGATGTTTGATACTATAAAAAACTTTCTGATAAATTTAGGTTGAAAGGAAATTTTAAAAATTAATTACTGCAATCGTCATACTTTTGGGCAGCCTCATGGGTATCTGCCATTGATTTAGCCTTGGCAAAGTGCAAATGTATAAAATATCACCTTTTATCTAACCATTTCACCAAAAATTTGCTGTTATATGCTGCATACTGCGAAAACTCATTTTTATTGGAGCCCGTACTACGAGTTTCAGGGTTCAGTTGTATATGGAAGGAGATTAAACAGTGGAAATGCCTGGTTAAGTCAGATTAATTTGATCTAAGGTGAGGAGCTCTATGATGGCTTTCCAACGTTTTTTATTTCCTCAAAAAAAAGCTTTATAGAAAATGGTTGTCTTTCCCAATGGTCTGTACTTATTTCTTACATGTTTGCTTACACCAAACCATAAAGCTTTCCATTAATCCTTTTATCTGAGAGTTTGTATTAACATTTAAGATATCATTTTCAGTTCTTAAGACTTGCTTTGTGATTGGTTATCAGTTTACTCCACCTGCTGAGAGCTAAACAAGCAAAGACTTTTGTTAAACACTCTACTGTATGCTACTGTTTATTTATAAATTACTAACACTTCAAAGAGTTGACAATCTTTTTCCAGATGTGCTGAATGTTTGCAGAAATATCTGAGTGGTGAAAATAGAAAACCAACAATGTGGCTGTGCATCAAGAGAAGACTCTGATCTGCCTAGGCATCAGCTCAGACTGATCAGGGTCTTTACTGTCCCCATGAAGAAAGCTTGGATCTGTAGTTACCCACAGAGTGCATAGCAAAGACCCTGATCAGACTGGGTGTATGCTCAAGCTGATCTGAATCTTCGCTTGACACACCCTCATTTTGTTGGTTTTGTCATGTCATGGCTCATAAAAAGACAAATCTTGGTTATATTGATCAGGCACCGTGGTCATAAAACTTTTTTCATACTCAACTCAACTGAGCAGGAAATTTATCATACTCATACGGACAATTACAGATTTATTAGCCTGATAAATACAATATCTGAGAGTTTGAAAGCAAGAGCTTTAAGTCAATATTTTCAATATTTTTGAAATTTGATGCTCAGTTGAGTTGAGCAAAAAATAAAGTTTCATAACCTCGAGCCTTATTTTTTAGAGGCTACTCAGGGATCTATCAGTTAATTCTTAAGATGTCCATAAAATATTTGCCTTTCAAGATGATAATAATTATATTACAATAAGGGCTCAGTTATCTGATCCTGTGAGTAATAATAACTAGAAATGGACCCACTCAAGCACGGGTATAGGATATATTTACCATATGATGAAAAAAGTTCCATGGCAGATGTCCTCATAAATATTAAAATTGGGAGCAATATCTAAGAGCAGGATACTAAGGAAATTCTTTCATGAATCAAGGGTCATTACTCTGTTATAAAGTATATTTCTTATTTCTATCAACCTTACTAAAACATAAGACGGTAACGACCCAATGGTAAATAATGGCCGCAACAACGCATGTAGCATATAACACACTACTATAGTGTTAATCGAAGTGCCTGCAATGTATATGTATGCCAATGAAAACTGTAAGTTATCATATCAGCTTTAGTCCTTTTCCAACTGGAACAAAAACACGCTTAATCATTCCCTCAGATGTACAGATATTGAGAGGATGCAGACCCTTGGGTCTTATTTAATGTCTTACTCATGCTTGTGCCGGCTAGATGCTATATGTGAAATATGGAATGAGGGATCTACAAATGCATATACATACCATAAACTCATCTATGAACCCTTCAAGGCGGCTCAGATGAGCTAAAAAGTATACGAAACTTTGTCACTGCTGAAAAAATAGGCCAATGTTTTCAATTCTGTCAGTATCTATTAAATGAATGCAGCAGATTTATCATGTATGCAAGAATGTCTTCAGACCAGGGATCAAATCAGTGGCCACTTTGTTGATAGTAACACTCTACTGATTGAGTTAAGCAGCCCATCGGTTAAGAGTATCGTATATGTTTAAGCAGATTTGAGATTATTGACTGGCATTAAATCCAAAGTTTTGATAAATGTCTACTGTAATATTCCAAAGTTTTATGAACTCTTAAACAATGTTGTAATCATGCAAAATATGAACCAAAAGGTTTTACTATAGAATAATGCCAAAGAAAGATACTGACAGAATGGCAAACAGTGGAGACCCTGATTAGACTACTCTAGGGACAGTCTGATGTGGGTCTGCACTATCTAACCATATCTCATTGTCCAAAAAGTTAGGAATTAATATCATATGGCAATTTCTTTTGGTAATTAATTGTGTTGTCTTTCACGACTGTTGATAAGAACAAGTGACTATTGACAGAAAAAGTTTAAGAAACAGGAATATACACTTTAAATGTTCAACCAAAACATATGTTGTTGGTACAAAAAAGTACTGTCTAAATGAGATGGTTCTTTTGAGCAACCCAACATATAAAACCATTGTTGCATATAGGGATTCCACGTTTACAATATTTTGTAAAGGTTAACACGAATTCAAAAAATCGGAATGATTTCGTTTACACGCAACTACACAGCATTTCTGCACCTCGAATCGCGGGTTCGCTGTAACTCCCATACAACAGACTTCTTTCATCATAACAAATGGTACCACTGTAAAGCTTATATCTTTGAAACGCAAAAAAAATCAGACTTAAAAGTGCTGTCTCAATGAGACGACTTTTTGTAGCACCCAAAAGTTGCAAATATGGTCAAAGTTTTGTAAATGTTTACACGAATTGGATAAATCATCACTTTAAAGCTAATATCTTTGCAACACACTTTAAATGCTTCAACTAAAACATAAGTTGTAGGTACTCAAAAGTACCGTCTCAATGAGCAGTTCTTTTTATCACCCAACATATGAATATGAACCATTTTTTGTAAACGTTTATTGCAAAACATGAAACGTTGCTGTCCACACGTGTAAATGAGGAAGCCCCAGTTGCAAATGATTTGTACATAAAAAGAGAAGCTAGCTGTGTTTCTAAAAAACAGTCGAGCTTCAGTGGCTTGGTGTGTTTAGGGCTACACAGCATTACGGGAGCGCAGTGGCTCAGTGGTAGAGTGCTTGACTCGAGACCGAGGGGCCGCTGTTTTGAGCCTCAAGGGTGTCACTGCGTTGTGTCCTTGGGCAAGACAAATAATCCTAGCTCAGTACTGGTTCAATCCAGGAAGACCCGTCCCTACATAACTGAAAGATTGTTGATGGGACGTAAAGAATCAAATCAAACAAACAAATACACAGCATTTTACACGAGGGTTCCCTGTAACTACCTTCTTTCATTATAATAAATGATACCATTGTAAAGCTTTTATCTTTGAAAGGTAAAAGAAAATCGGTATATTACCTTTAATTATTTTCAACCAAAACATATGGCCACGTATGTTGTGGGTACCCAAAAGACCTGTCTCAAGGAGACATTTATTTTGAGCACTGAAACTTAATTGCTCTGTAGGTCAGCATTTAGGGCAGGTAAGTTTAATCTATTTTGCCTAGGCTGTAAGGATAATTCATGCAGAGGATAGGGCACAAATGACCAGAGAATTAAACTATTTATTCTATGGGAAATGGAAAATTGGATTTCTGGCGCGACAATTCGGACACGGCAGCATGATGTGGTCATGGCTTTTATAAACCGTCATCTTTGACCCCAGCAAGTGACGTGTGACCGCGTGACATATGTAAATACACCTTACGGACCAATCGTTGCAGCCTTTCTTGTAAGAACTTGGGAGAATATGAAAATGTGGATCGATATGTCAATTATCATTAGTTGATAAAGAAGGCGTTACCCTGTCAAAATTGATGGGAGATTATGGAGACAAAACTGAATTGTTTCCCAAAATCTCAAAAACGAAATAAAAGTAAAAGATTAGATCGAAGTTATCAATGAGGGCAATATCTGAATAACTCGGTGTAGGAAAAATGCTGGTAAAATATACCGTTTCTGAGTTTTTGAGGCAAAGGGCTCCTTTAGTAGTATAGATTTCCCAGATGTTCTTTGTCTATCATTTTCCTATAACTTCTTTTGTAAATAATTTCCCCTATAATTTTCTGGTCAATCAATTTCCTATAACTTCTTCATTAACATTTTCCTATTATTTCTTTGTTAACTTCTTTGTCATATTCCTATAACTCCTTTGTTGATAATTTTCTTAAAACCTCTTTGTTTTTCATTTTTTCTATATATTTTTTGTCAATCTTTTTCCTATAATTTCTTTATTTACCCTTGCTTATTATTTCTTTTTTAACACTTTCTTATCATTTCTTTGTTAATTATTTTCCCATAATTCTTACCTATGTTTTATAAATTACCATCTAAGAAAAAACTTTTGCCAGATTAAAGGAAAGGCTTGCATGAAAAACCAACAGTGTCGTCCTGTAAACATGGGTGAAAGTTCGAAATTTGCAAAATCCTGAACTCTTGAAATTCAAATTTTAAAACTTCAAGGATGGCTTCAATGATGGACAATTTAAAGTTAAAATGATTAATTGTGTTTAGATAATCTGAAAACTAATCAAAGAAGCTATTATAATCTCCTTAATTCAGCATTTTGAGGCTGACTTTCTATGGAAAGTCAGCCTCAAAATCCTGAATTCAGGATTAATCTTGAAAACTTTCACCTATGTGTAAATGATGTGCTTTGGCAACATCTTCTAATGAGTTCTGTTAGAAAAGCAATCAATTTTAGCCAAATTTCTTTTGTCATTCATTTTTCCAATACTTTCTATGTTAAAATTTTCCTTTAACTTATTTGTCGATCATTTTCCAATAATTCTTTGTTGACATTATCCTATAAATTTTTGTCTATCATTTTGCTGCAACTTCTTTGTCAATCATTTTCCCATTATTTCTTTGTTAATATTTTCCTAGAAATTTCTTTGTCAATCATCTTTGCTGACAGTTTACCTACAATTAAGTCTTTGATCATTTGCAATATTTCCCATATTCATGGATGTAAAATTTTCATAATCCTTAACTTAGAAATTCTAATCTAAAAACTTGCAGTATGCCTACAAACTAACTAGAATTCTGAGATCGGATGTGTTGCCTGGCAAAACAGAAGAAGGCAAATTTGTTGAATTCATATCCCCGGCGAAGGGTTATTTTAGAGAAAATCACAAACCATAAATCTCATTTCTCCGACCCCTCCCTAATGGAAATTTCATGTCTGAACCTGTATGAATCTCTTTCTGAAATTTCGCTTAAACATTTCTGATTTGGTCTGAATCATTCCATTATCCCCTTTTCTGAATCTTTGCTGCTTTTCGGACCTTTAAGCCATTATTCAGACCGTGTCAAGATTGATTCAGATCAGCAATTTATGAAAATCCATTGTGATTCAGATATTATCTGCAATGATTCAGAAGCATTCAGATGTAGTTCAGAAAAATTCAGAAAAGGTTCTGAAGCATTTAGCCATGAATCAGAAATACTCAGAAGCATTCAGACATGATTACGAAGTATTCAGACATATCTAGTAATGATTCAGAAACAGTGCAGCTTGATTCAGAAATATTTAGCTATGATTCTGATATATTTAGTCATGATTCGGCAATATTCAGGCACAATTCAGTCAGAATTCAGAAATTTTCAGCTTAAATTCAGAAAGATTCAGCTTAAATTCAGAATATTTCAGCACCACCCTACCCCCTCCCTCATGGGCTCCCTCTACTGGCCCCACTTAAGACTTAATATGCCCAATGTGTTATCACTTCTACCATCTAAACTGTATATAATCATTAAGTTTGTAGTTTGGTCCTTGTCTACATAGCCTTTCAAAAGAGACTGAGAGGACTATATAAGTAATTTGGAGTGGGTGGGGTAACTGAATTAGCTATGGGGATGAGTTGCAAGAATAACATAAACAAAATGTAAACATACAAGCAGTAACTTAATACTTAATGCCTTCTGAACATGCTTCATTCATCTTTCCTCACTGATATTTCTTGAAATTAAGTAAAAACTTACTAAATATTGATTTCTGCTGTGTGTCACCTTTGCTTTCTGCTGCAGACTACATTTAAAAAGGAAGTATCCACTGAGCATGCACCATTTTATCACATGACTTCCTTCTGAATAATTCAGACACATTCAGACCGATTCAGGTCTTTATCATTCGGAAAAGTTCAGCAATGATTCAGAAAGATTCAGACAGACATGTTTCAGTTTGATACCTATCTATCTGTCTGTCTGTCTGTCTGTCTGTCTGTCTGTCTGTCTGTCTGTCTGTCTGTCTGTCTCTATCTATCTATCTATCTATCTATCTGTCTGTCTGTCTGTCTGTCTGTCTGTCTGTCTGTCTGTCTGTCTGTCTGTCTGTCTGTCTGTCTGTCTGTCTGTCTGTCTGTCTGTCTGTCTATCTATCTATCTATCTATCTATCTATCTATCTATCTATCTATCTATCTTTCCATTCGTCCTTCAATCTATATCCATTCATCGATCGATCCATCCATCGATCCATCCATCCATCCATCCATCTATCTCTCTCTCTATCTATCTATCTATCTATCTATCTATCTATCCACCCATCTTTCCATATTGATCTATCGATCCATCCATCCATCAATCTCCATATCCATCCATCCATCAACCTATCCATCCATCCCCTCTCTTTCTTGCTTCTCTATCTATCTATCTATCTATCTATCTATCTATCTATCTATCTATCTATCTATCTATCTATCTATCTATCTATCTATCTATCTATCTATCTATCTATCTATCCACCCATCTTTCCATATTGATCTGTCCATCCATCCATCCATTCATCCATCAATCTCCATATCCATCCATCCATCCATCCATCCATCAACCTATCCATCCATCCCCCTCTCTCTCTTTCTCCGTTCCATCCATCCATCCATCCATCCATCCATCCATCCATCCATCCATCCATCCATCCATCCATCCATCCATCCATCCATCCATCTCTCTCTATCTATCTATCTATCTATCTATCTATCTATCTATCTATCTATCTATCTATCTATCTATCTATCTATCTATCCATCCACCCATCTTCCATATCCATCTATCGATCCATCCATCCATTCATCTATCAATCTCCATATCCATCCATCCATCAACCTATCCATCCATCCCCCTCTCTTTCTTGCTTCTCTCTCTCTCTCTGTTCCATCCGTCCATCCATCCATCTATCCCTTCCTCCCTCAATCTCTCTCTCTCTCTCATTCTCTCTCTCTACCAACTAAAATAAATATTCTCATTCTGTACATTTACTTTAAAAATCAGACCCTAAAATAACCCCCAAAAGAAGTAGCCCATCTTGCCCCTTTACTGTTAGATATCAATTTCTCAACCAATAATGCAGTTGCATATTGATATAAGTAAATAAATATATAACATGCAACATTTTAATTTAATACTCATAGAAAAAACACCCAATAAGTTTATATTGATAGTTTATTACTCAGGTTGGGAGTGCAGTGGCTCAGTGGTAGAGTGCTTGACTCAAGACCGAAGGGCCCGGGTTAGAGCCTCGACGGCGTCACTGTGTTGTGGTCCTTGAGCAAGACACATTTATCCTAGCTTACTACTGGTTCAACCTAGGAAGACCTGTCCCTTTATAACTGAAATATTGTTGATGGGACGTAAAGAATCAAATCAATCAAGCAATCAATTTATTACTCAGGAAAAAATCTTTTGCTGAATGATTCAGATAATAGACCCATACTAAATTTAGTAGAAACTAAAATCTGTATACTTAATCAGATACCGTTCCAACTTTAAATATTGGTAGAAATAATTCTGACTCATTCAGATATAATTCAGATAGATTCAGATGTTAAATATTGGTAGAAACTAAGTCTAAATCATTAAGATGTGATTCAGATGGATTCTGACTTTAAGGATTAGTAAACAATAAGTCTGAAACATTCAGATGTGTAATTCAGAAAGATTCAGACTTTGAAAAATGGTTACACTCATTCTGAATGATTCAGATGGAATTCAGATAGATTCAGAGTTGGAAAAATTGGTAGAATAAAGTTCTGAATGATTCAGATGTTATTCAGATAGATTCAGACTTTATTTTGTAATGTAGAGTGATTCAGACTTATTCAGTTGTCTGAATTCTTCTGATTCAACAATGGATCAATACTGAATTGGATTCATAAGATTTCAGAAATGATTTAGAATGATTCCAACTGATTCAGAAAGAATTAGAAATCATTTATTTGGATTCATATTGATTCAGACTGCATTCTATGGATTCAGATGAATCCAGCTTTGCTTCAGAAAGGTTCAAACTCATTCAGGACTGATTCAGAAATTAAGGATCATGAGGGAGCTAAGTGCACCTTAGGTATCATACAGATCAAAGTTAAAAGTCTACCAACTAGCTTTCAGTGCTTAGTTCAATAAAAAAAATAAAATTATCTGTACAATTTCAATATCTGACTTCAGCCTGACCCAGAGGTCAGGGGTGTGTTTATTAAGGACAAAGTGTTTGCTTCTATGATAGTCTATACTTTTTTCCCCTTAATTTGATATGCAATATGACCACATTCAAAATTGTTATTACATATTAATCCAACCCACAGGTTGAGGGTGTGTGTAAGGACAGATAATGTGCTTGCATGACGCGCTATGCTCCATTCCCTTTAATTTGATGAGCAACATGACTACTTTAAAGAAAAAAAATGTTTTGACCTTTGAGCCCACCCCAGGGGTCGAGGGTGTGTGTAAGGACAAAATATGTGCTTGCATGGTGCTCTTTGCTCCATTCCCTTCTAATTTGATATGCAACATGACTACTTTCCGTAAAAAATTGTTTTGACCTTTGACCATGTTCTGAAAAGTTGAATTTTGACCTTTTGACCCCCAGGGTCAGGCTGTGGGGGGTCTGTGGGCAAAATATTTGTTACCATGTTGCTGCATTAGTGATTCCATTTTATTTGATATGCAACATGACAATGTTCTGAAAAAGTTGAATTTTGAACTGTTGACCCCACCCCCAGGGTCAGAGGGGGGGTCTGCCGGTAAAATATTTGCTACCATTTTGCTGCATGCGTCATTCCCTTTAATTTGATATGCAACATGACCATATTCTGAGAAAGTTGAATTTTGGCCTCTGCCGCACCCCCTTAGTCCACCCAGGGGGTCAGACCCAGACCTTCAATCTAAAATCACGTTTGATATGTTTCATATCTATTGCTGCTCTGCCTGCATGCGAAATTTCAGTAAAAAAAATTGACAACTGAGTTATTGCAAAATTTAAATATTTGACCTTTGACCCCCACCTAAGGGGTCAGTGGGGGGAGGGGTGTAAAAGTTTATCACTGTCAAGCTTATCTACAGGCACTGGGTAATCATGGCCTATAGTGAGAAGTTGTCAGATATAACAGTTTTGGAGTAATGTGATGTTTACAAAACAAGTAGCCTAATGGGCAATGATCGCTCACCTGGGAGCCAGCATGATGTTTGGAAAGACCATAATTTATGATGGCAGGTGACTTTGAACTGGAAACAGTGATCAGGAATAAATTCAAACACTCAAGATATTATGCCAGTTCTGGTTATCTGCAAGTACTAAAAAGATCTGAATTAAAACTGCAGAGAAAAACCTGGTGAAACTATATTTTTCAGATGCTCAAAGGCAGCTAGCTAAGCCCGTAGCCAGTGATGGGATCTAACAAAAATTCAATCTCATCCAAACTTTTATGCATGTCCTGGTTACCTACAAGAATGAAGATGATCAAATGAAAAATGAAGGCGCTTGAGTCATCACATTATACAGCTATATTTTAGTTGCTCAAGGGTAGCTAACTCTGTAGTTGGTGGTCGGGTGTGGCCAAAAATCAAACTCAAATCAAACTTTTATGGTTGTCCTTGTTACTTGCAAGAATCAAGAAGATCCAATCAGAAAATGAAGGCGTTAGAGTGATCACAACATTATCCATCAATTTCTAAGACACTCAAGGGCAGCTAGTAGTTCCATAATGGGTAGATAGATAGATATTCTTTATTTCCTCCACATAGGAGAGTACAATCTACATATAAATATAAATATGTATGAATACAAACATACAAACATATATACACATATCAAATCTGGCAAATAAACGAAATCAATTTGCATGTAAATGTATGAATATGGTACTAGATACAGATTTACACAAAATAAAGTATACACAATAATTGTCATGCTGCTATCCCTACCCCACTATTCTTACCGAAACGAAATGCAAGGGTAATGAAAGGTAATGAGGAATAACTTAAACAATCTATCCTTATTATGAAATATAGCAAGGTTCAATTCTAGTGATTATGTACATACCACTAGTCTGATCCCTGCTATGGTTCATAAAAACTCAAGTCGGTCGCAACATCCTATAAATTTCCTCCAAAAGCCTAATGGGAGGAAAGAGAAGACGGAACAGCATTTTAACTAATAAAGGTACGTTGACATCACGCATAATACATGCGCATAATACATACCCATAACTCTAAGCATTAAATTTCAAAGAAGAAATAGAACATCTTAATAGAGTAATTCCACTACATGTATATGTTTATGCTTACACCACATTTTCTGAAGATTAATAATGCAGCAAAACTTAAACTGCTCATATTTATTACCCAATATTCGAGTAAACTCTGCATTTTCCATGCCTAGGAGAAGATCAGACACACTGCTTTTGTCTAAGGTACAGAGGAACATATAGGCCTGGATACTAATGTTTTAAATGTCAGACCATAGCCTTGCTCTTTCTAGACCCAAGTAAGTGCAAGTGTTAATACAATGATCAACAGTATTTTTATAATACACATTACAGTATAGACAGAATTTGTTATCCACTGACATCTCAGCCAAATGAGATATCATTTGATGAGAGAAAAACTGGGAAATAGAAGATTTCTTTTCTCTTTCGATAAATACCATACCCAGTGTGGTGTATACTCAAAATGAATATCTCTGAATCGACAAAAGTCGTGTGTCAATGTTCTACTGTTCCAAGTAGAAATGGCACTGTGATGCAGTTTACTCTTAAGCAGACGTTTCCATGCAAAGGATGTTGGGAATGTTCCCCTTTCAATATAAGTATATAAGATGTCAATCAGCTGTTATTTTTCTAGCAATCTTACAACATCTGGTACAAAACCTTCTTGTTTATGATTACATTTGTTCAAAACATGAGCATCAAGAAGTGTACATGACATAACAGTATCTAACCTTTCAACAGAAAAAGTATGTGATCAACGAGGGACTCGTGGTTCCCGTCATAAGTAACAAAACTGGCAGCAGCACCAGAACACAATGGCAATCTGTTAAGGCTAACTAGATTGTGGTAATTCATCAGGTCAAGCAAGTATGATCCAAGTATGATCCACGATCATCGGTAGATTTTATATATCCTCCTCCCTGCAAATGAGCATTAAAATCACCCAATACTACCACTAGCCCATTATGACAGTACATGCTGATAATTGCTCGTAGATAGTCTGAGAAGTCCCTGTACACTTGTACTGGGTGATTACTTGATGGTGCATATACTTGCAAAATGTAAAAATGCAACTGCTGACTTATCCTAAACTGTATTCCACAAATGCGGTCACTATCAATATCCAGTGGTGTTACTTGATTATCTAGGGACCTGTGCCATAAGATTGCCACACCGCCCTTACCAACTTACCTATTGCTTGGAATATCTAAATCATGATCACAAATACCAAAACAATTATAATTGCTATTAATAGCTTGCCAAAAATGTAAGTTATGTTGATAAAGCCAATAATGCTCAGACAGCCCTAGGATATAGACGTTCTCTTTCATAAGTAAGTCACTGACGTATGACACGCTTGACATTACGCCAGTAGCATTCCATGTTGCTATATTTAACATACTGAATGCGGATGTATATGGAACTCGCGGATGGAATAACTACAGCTAACCTGTAAACACCAGAGACTTGGCTTAGCCTGCAGTAGCACATGGCCAAGCCCGAGCCTCAACTGTTTAGCAAGGTAACAAATTAATTTCAGAATATATATATGGCAGCCATCAGGGCAACTTACTTGACAATTGCAAGACGCAAAGTTCCTTTTAACATGAATTGTGTTATTAAACTGGTTGCGACTCTCTAGTGGCATGATTGTTGTTAGCCAAGGTGTGACACAAAATGATTTCTGCCGCTTTCTAAGTAATAGTAGTTCTTTCATTGGATGGATAGTGCACACAAATCGGTACAAAATGCAAGCAAGGTGTCTCGACCAGGACCCAAGCCGTCCAACCTCTCTATATAGCAATCCATTCAGAAGAGACAGACAGCGCCTCCTACAAGCCAGGCTGTACAAACAATCCTAATTACAGAAATCTGTATCTATCAGATGTGTTCTAACATTACTAGAACAACCTGCAAGAAAAGGGAAAATAAAACAAGTTGCTATTTTTAAAAGTGTGTGCGCCTCAACGACCACAATTAAAATTCTATGTAACATACAGCTTATGTACAGAAGCAGATCAGCATGTTCCCCGTGGAAACAGAAATGATCCAGATCAGCCTGCACATCCAACAAGCATAACCGAGGTCGAAACTGTTTCATCAAGTATATGCATTCCAATAGGCTCGTTGTAATGCGTGATAAAATGCCCAACTAAGGTACTTCTTGCATTATACCTATATAGGATAGAGATTGCAAGCTATCACTCATAAACAACTGCCACAGGGTCATTTTTGGCCCAAGGGGCAAAATTTGAACAAACTTGGTAGAGGTACACTAGGTGATGCTACATACCAAATATCAAGGCTCTTAGAAGATTTTTTCATTTTTTTCCCTATATAAACATGTGAGACCTGGGGTGGGCCATTTTTGGCCCCAGGGATACAATTTGAACAAACTCGGAAAAGGTTCACTAGGTTATGCTTCATACCAAATATCAAGGCTCTAGGCCCTGAAGATTTTTTCATGTTTCTCCCTATATAAGCCTATGTAAAACGTGACTCCGGGAAGGGGCCAATTAGCCATTTTTCGCCTCTGGGGCTTAATTTGAACAAACTTGGTAGAAGTCCACTGGGTGATGTTACATACCAAATATCAAGGCTTTAGGTTGTATGGTTTCAGACAATTTTTCTATGTTTTCCCTATATAAGCCTGTCCACCAGGTGATGCTACATACCAAATATCAAGGCTCTAGACCTTGAGGTTTCAGACAAGAAGATTTTTTTCAAGTTGTCCCTAAATAAGCCTATGTAAAACATATGACCCCTGGGGCGGGGCCATTTTTGTTTCCAGGGGGATTATTTGAACAAACTTGGTAGAGGTCAACCAGGTGATGCTGCACACCAAATATCAAAGCTCTAGGCTTTGTGGTTTCAGAGAAGAAGACTTAAAGTTTTCATCTTGAAAATCTATTTTTAGCCTGTGTGACCTAGATATGCAATAGACCGTAACCATTTGATCATTTTTAAAGAGGGTCATATAAGGATCATTCCTACTTAGTTTGGTCAAAATCAAGCCTGTAGTTTAGGAGGTGTCCTATGAAGCAATTGTTGACGACAGACGACGCACATCCAAAAATCACAATAGCTCACAATGAGCCAATGACTCAGGTGAGCAAATAAGCCGAGGTAAAACATGTGACCATCGGGGCGGGGCCATTTTTTGCCCCAGGGGGATTATTTGAACAAACTTTGTATAGGTCCACTAGGTGATGCTACATACCAAATATCAAGGCTCAAGGCCTTATGGTTTGCGAAAAGATTTTTAAAGTTTTTATCTTGAAAATCTATTTTCAGCCTGTGTGACCTAGATATGCAATGAACCGGAACCATTTGAACAATTTTTAAAGAGGGCCATATAAGGATCATTCCTACCAAGTTTGGTCAAAATCCAGCCAGTAATTGAGGAGGAGATGTCCTTTGAAGACGCTCAGTCCCTTGTCCTTTCGAACCTATTCAAGATTTTGTGGTAGTCCTTGTAACCTACAAGAATAAAGAAGAACATTTGAAGAGGCACGATCACTATAGCTCACCATGAGCCAATGGCCCGGGTGAGCTAATAAAGGCGCTAGTGTGGCCACAAGATTATTCATCGATTTTCAGACGCTACAGGGCAGCTCACTCAGTAGAAAGTTATGGGATCTTGACAAAATTCAAACTCATTCAAGCTTTTATGGTTATCCTTGTAAGTTGTTACCTGTAAGAATGAGACTATTACCTGCAAGAATAAATAAGATCCAATCAAAAATGAAGGTGCTAGAGTATGGCAAGCCATTTTACTGTTTATTAAGGAATGTAGATATCTAATATAGGATATAAGATATCTAATATAGGATATAAGATATCTTATATCCTATATAAGATATCTTATATGTGATATAAGATATCTTATATTAGATATCTTATATGTTAAATAAGATATCTTATATCATATATAAGATATCTTATATCATATATAAGATATCTTATATAGGATATAAGATATCTGAATTGCCAAACTATATAAGATATCTTATATGCAAATATCTACACAAGTGCATGTGGAGCAAAATATGCATACAAGCTCCTACGACAGATATTTAATTGGAGAAATACAGATCAAATAACAGTGGACAGTTGATGCTCGATTAAAAGATTGGCGAAATCGCATTCCTCTTTCAAAAAAAAAAAAAAAATGCATCTCTCTCTCTCCCCTTTTGTGGCCTGCTATGACAAACAGTTGGGATCCAGAATATCGCCCGACATTTTGTTTGAGAATGAGCAGGCAATTAAAATCAATAGAGGACCGACAAACAGGCCTGCCAAGAGTTAATATTGCTGTAAGCACATGTCCGACTTTTTTCTTGCAAACATGCATCTAAGTTTTGCAAACGGACGATGCGTATCGCACAATAAGCAGACTCACGCTCGTCACACACAATTATCGCACACAGAGCAGTATGCGCATCATAGATGTAATCTAAATTTTAGTTTTCATGTTCAACGTCGCGCGCTCGGCATAGACAAAACAAGCAGCCCAATGGGCAACGATCGCTCACCATGGAGCCAGCATAATGTTTGGAGACACCATAATTTACGATGCTCAAAGGCAGATAACTCTGAACTTGAAACAGTGACCAGGAATTAATTAAAAAAACATAAGATATTATGCCGGTTCTAGTTATCTGCAAATATTAAAAAGATCTGAATAAAAATTGTATTGGAAACCTGGTGAAAGTGTAGCTTTCAGATATTCAAGGGCAGCTAACTCCGTAGTCAGTTATGGGATCTGACCGATATTCAAACTCATCCATACTTTAATGTATGTCCTGGTAACCTGCAGGGATGAAGAAAATCAAATGAAAAATGAAGGTGCTAGAGTGGTCAAAACATTATATAGTTATATTTTAGATGCTCAAGGGCAGCTAACTCTGTAGCTGGTGGATGGGTGTGGTGGAAAATCACTCATTCAAACTTTTATGGAAGTCCTTGTTACCTACAAATGAGGAAGATCCATTCAAAAATGAAGATGCTAGAGTGGTCACAACAAATCTCCCATTGTAAGTATATGCAGGTTTTTTATGATGCTCAAGGGAAGTCAACTCCACAGTCTAAAATTGGTTCTACTTTAAATTAAACTCATCCAAGCTTTTATGGTTGTCCTTGTTACCTGAAAGAATGAAGATCCAATAAAAAATGAAGGCGCTAGAATGGTCACAACATTATCAATCAATTTTTAAGATGCTCAAGGGCAGCCTATAACTCCATAATAGGTGATGGGATCTTGACTGAATTCAAACTCATCCAAGCTTTTATAGTTGTCCTTCTTATCTGCAAGAATGAATATGATCTATTAAAAATGAAAGCACTAGAGTGGTCAAAACAATTCTCCCATTATAAGTTTATGGGGATTTTTTACGAAGCTCAAGGGCAGCTAACTCCACAGTCGCAGGTCTGGTCTGCCCAAATTTTGAACCCATCTAAGCTTTTATAGTTGACCTTCTTACCTGCAAGAATGAAGAAGATCCAATCAAAAAAGAAGGCGCTAGAGTGGTCACAACATTATCCATCAATTTTAAGATGATCAAGGAGAGCTAACTCCATAATAGGTGATGGGATCTTGACGAAATTCAAACTCATCTAAGCTTTAATAGTTGTCCTTATTGTATACAAGAATGAAGAAGATCCATCCAAAATTGAAAGCACTAGAGTGGTCACAACATTTCTCCCATTATAAGTCTTTGGGGATTTTTCCAGACGCTCAAGGGCAGGTAACTCATAAGTCCCTGGTCGGATCCTGCTGAATTTTGAACCCATCAGAGATATAATGAGTTTACTTGTTGCCTGCAAGAATGAAGAAGATCCAATCAAAAATGAAGGAGCTAGGGTGGTCACAACATTATTCATTAATTTTTCTGATGCTCAAGGGCAGCTAACTCCGAAGTCAGAGATGGAATCCTGCCGAAATTCAAACTCATGCAAGCTTTTATGGTTTGCCTTGTTATCTGCAAGGATGCAGAAGATCCATCCAAAAATGAAGGTACTAGAATGGTCACAACATTTCTCCCATTATAGGTCTATGGGGATTTTTCCAGACGCTTAAGGGCAGCTAACTCATAAGTCCCTGGTCAGATCCTGCCGAATTTCGAACCCATTCGAGATTTTATGGTTGTCCTTATTACCTGCAAGAATAAAGAAGAACAAATCAAAAATGAAGGAGCTAGAGTGGTCACAAGATTTTCCCCATTATAACCCTATGGGAGCTATCTGTTGCCATGGAAACCAGAGTTCTGATACAATCTTACCCAAAACCTTATGCAGTCAATCCCCCACCCCAATGATGCTCCTGATGAAATTTGATTATGATTGGCCAGCTGGTTTCAGAGATATTCATGTTTGAAAGTGTGGACGCACGCACGGACGGACGGACAGACGGACGGACAGACGGACGGACACCAGCTTGATTCCCATACTATTATCACAGGGATTTCCTACATAAATTTTGGTTTAATGATTCTAATACTTCTTTAATTTTGTCACTGATAAAAATTAGCACATTAAAGATTGTACAGCTTTTAATGTATTCTCAAGGAAATACACAATCTATATTCTACATAATAATTTCAAACCTGTTATTTCTATTTCCTCAATAAAAATAAATTTTGTAAGATTTGAAAGATACTAGCTCAGAGCAAATTGCATGATTGACTGATCTGTTAACATGAATTGGCTCTGAGAAAGAAAACAGAATAACTTTGACTTTTGAACAGAGAACATCGAAAATTAAATATTTGAGACTGTGCAGAAATGTAATATGTAAAGTTAAAGTACTTTCTAGTATGCAGGGGGCTGGGCCCCCTGGCTAAATGTTCATGTAAATAAACAGAGTGTACAAAAATGGGACTTGGTGTCTATATGTGTAGCTAGTCTTAGTAACCCAAACCAATAGAAGAAACCCAACCTACAAAAACTACGAAAATTCCTTATCATAATATGGTGGACGAATTCGTGGCAGAAAAACCTTTTGGCTTTTTCGCGATCCTAGAATTGGAGAAGATTAATATGGAACCAGAGAATGGAATCAATTTATAGCTTTGGAACATTGAATGTGTCTTAGAGGATCAATTTCAAACTACTCGTCCCTGGTGGATCAGAAGTAACCGTAATAACTTTTAACAGATGACGTGGACCTAAAATGAACAAGATTTTGGAATTGGAACTGCCGGAAATGTTTAAATTTTGGAACTTATTAACTTGAAAATTAAAGTGTTTCATCATGGGACTCAAACCCAAGGATTATTACCTACGAATTACATAAACTTTAATTTTCGGAATTATCACCTTGTTTTTCTATTGTTTTGCTTGTATTGTTTATTATGTATGTATTTATGTTTCTTGTTAAAATTCAAAGCATTTCTACACAGTCACCAAAACAGAAATTTGATTATTTAAATGATTGAGTGAAATATAACTTTATTCTTGTTCAAACAAAAAAATAATATTTGGTTCAAGAAATCCTAAAATATGGAAGTTAAAGGAATATCTAAGATAGTATTTTTCTTTAATCTTAGTTCTTAATAAATCATAATGTTAAACTTTAAATCAAAAATTTGAAATTAATTGTCAATATTGTGCCTCTCCAATTAAGCGAGTTTCCCAATATAATATCAAAAAGGCATTTAAACCTTAATTATTGAATACCAATTGTATCAGTAAATTTGCATGCTTATCCATTAAATAGTGCATTATTTAAATAAAGATAATTATAAGAAAATTTATGTTTTATATAAAATAATAATAAATGGCAATCCAAAATGTTTTTTATGCTAATATTGCAATGCCAGTAAAATAGTACCGAGGTTTTGTAATTAAATACAAGGGATCATAATCCTGGGACTGTAAAGACAATTTTTTTGTGAGAAAGAAGGGTGTGAGTGAAAAGAGCGAAAGGCAATCAAAAACTTAATTATTGAAATAAATAAAGTCTATTACAGTCTTCCAGGGTTATGCGTGTTCAGGTTTCCTGCAGCGTTCCTGGATCATCTTTTGATTTACTTGCATCCTGGTTTCTTGCTAGCGTCAGGCTTAATTTTTAGTTAATGTGTGATGACTTGATAGATAATAATTAAAAGCATATTATCTGATTATTATTGAAGATAAAAGAATCTGGCTGATCTATTATGTATATATTTATGTATAAAATAACTGCTTGTCAATCAAAAATATATAATGGTGCCTGAATTACGCATCTGCTGATAAAATCACTAAAAGAAAAGAAGAAATGTGAATCAGACAGATGGTAAGAGGGAGGCATTCATTGGATAAAACACTGGAAGGTGTTAATATAGAAATAAAATAGTGTAATGACACAATAAAATACTTAGTATTATGATTGAAAGCGAAAATGTTATCATAAGATGTATCATATTAGCTAAGCCAGAATCTTTGTAGAGATAAAAGTTCATTATTAGTAAATGAAAAATTTGACCTAGTATATTTCAATATTAAGAACTGTTTACATTTTAATAATAATACATAAAATTAAACTTCTGAATAAAGTTTGTGATGGGGACATCACAATTTAAATGTGGGGGGAATATTATCACAGGGATTTCCTACATAAATTTTGGTTTAATGATTCTAATACTTCTTTAATTTTGTCACTGATAAAAATTAGCACATTAAAGATTGTACAGCTTTTAATGTATTCTCAAGGAAATACACAATCTATATTCTACATAATAATTTCAAACCTGTTATTTCTATTTCCTCAATAAAAATAAATTTTGTAAGATTTGAAAGATACTAGCTCAGAGCAAATTGCATGATTGACTGATCTGTTAACATGAATTGGCTCTGAGAAAGAAAACAGAATAACTTTGACTTTTGAACAGAGAACATCGAAAATTAAATATTTGAGACTGTGCAGAAATGTAATATGTAAAGTTAAAGTACTTTCTAGTATGCAGGGGGCTGGGCCCCCTGGCTAAATGTTCATGTAAATAAACAGAGTGTACAAAAATGGGACTTGGTGTCTATATGTGTAGCTAGTCTTAGTAACCCAAACCAATAGAAGAAACCCAACCTACAAAAACTACGAAAATTCCTTATCATAATATAAGCTCACCCTGAGCCTTCGGCTCTGGTGAGCTAAAAAACATGCCGGATGCCAGATTACCCATCTAAGTAGAATGGAACCTTCGAAATGTTTTCTGCCTATCTCTAACCAACAGATGACACAGTCGCCTACGTGCTGAACAGTAGAATTATATCGAACACGGATGAGACAAATAGATAAACGAACATCGATATTACCAGCGGTATTAAATAACATTGTGCAGCTGGGCAAAGAACAACAGGTCTATGGAGGAATAAAATACACAGTACATATGTTAATAGTATCTATACTGACACTCATATAGTACTTGATTTTGATTGGTTCGAATAGGGTTTGATTTGGGGAGACCTCATTTTATTTTTCTGTAAATATTTAAGATATCTAATATGCTAAATAAGATATCTTATATACTAGTCAAAAGTTCTAACTGGCTATGTGTGTTTTTATCAATTTTCTAAAAAGTTTTAAGCACAATATAGATTACATTTTCATTTCCGAATAGGACAGCCAATTAGTAAATGATACCAGAAAACGGTTTAGCAAAATTCTTATAATTGTATCCAGGAGGCTTTTCCGAATACACATACCCTCAGTTTTAAAATTCACACGATTTTGCATTGGATGGTGGGATAATTTCAACACTTTGGCCAATAACAACGAGTCTCATGCAGATGGAGTGTTTATTTCAGCACGATCGTGTTCAATATGAATTTGGCTTTTGAAATGAAAAGGTTTTGCGCGTAAAGTGGGTTATTTCAAAAAGTCATGACTTACAAATTGGGCCAAAATGGGAATTTTAAAAATGGAGGTACCACTATTCAAATGGGCATCCTGCATGTACTGTTGAACATGTTGTCAATATCTTTACTGTCTAGGGTACATGACATGTGTGGCTATTTCGAGGTGCAAAAAGTGTAGTCATGTCATTTTACATTTTGAAGAAAATTAATGAAATGCAGGTGGCCGGTTAGAACTTTTGGCTTGTATATATCTAAACAAATAAGATATCTTATATGCTATATAAGATATCTTATATAGCATATAAGATATCTTATATCCTATATAAGATATCTTATATATATATAAAATATCTCATGTAAAATATAAGATATCTTATATAATAAAGTAGATCTCTACATTCCATAATAAATAGTAAAATGGCTTGCCATACTAGAGTGCTCACAACATTATACATTCATTTTTCAAACGCTCAAGGGCAGCTTACTCAGTAGTTGGTAATGAGATCTAGCAGAAACTCAAACTCATTCAAGCTTTTATGGTTGTCCTTGATACCTGCAAGAATGATAAAAAAATGAAAGCACTAGACTGCTCACATTTCTCACATTATAAGTCAATGGAGCTTTTTTTCTGATGTTCAAGGGCAGCTAACTCCATAGACCCAGGTCAGAACTTGCTGAATTTTGAACCCTTCCAAGCTTTTATAGCTTTCCATGTGACATGCAAGAATGAATAAGATCCAATCAAAAATGAAGGTGGTAGAGTGCTCACAACATTATACATTCATTTTTCAAACGCTCAAGGGCAGCTAACTCAGTAGTTGGTGATGGGATCTGGCAGAAATTCAAACTCATTCAAGCTTTTATGGTTGGCCTTGTTACCTGCAAGAATTATGAAGATTCATCAAAAATGAAAGCACTATACTGCTCACAGTTCTCCCATTATATACTGACGGACTTTAATTACGCAACACTTACTTCCCCTTATATCTTCCAAAAGACTGTTGAATGTAAGCTTCCTTTGCTTCGATAATGTCGTCATCAGTTGGCTTCTTTAGCAATCACTTTAGTTTTAATTGTACAGCTAAACTGGACGACGTTATTTGCTTCGTATGAATTTAGCCATTTAAACATTCCTTAAGTAGAGGAGATTTTTAGCTATTGAATGAAAGGGTACATCCAGATAAACGTCATATACGCAAATAAGCTGTATCGCAGAACAGCCAATTAAAATGAGAGTGATTCCTCGATGGCTACCAAAGTCCGTGATACAAATTTGATGCTTCTAGTGTTTCTTGATTTAAAGAAATAGGGAATCTTTCATTCATAACATTTGGTCACAGGAAACAGTCAACCCCTGTCTCAAAAAGTTTACATTTCAATACATTAAGTTCATCTTAGTTAGACAAGTTTTCCATGTTTTACTTACAAATTAATGCCCTTTTACATACAATAAAAACTATTGCTCTGCCTTCTTTTTCGATACATAAATTAAAGCTTTTATCAAAGTGTTGCGTTTTTAAAGTCCGTCAGTATAAGTCTATAGAGATTTTTTCAGACGTTCAAGGGCAGCTAACTCAGTAGTTGGTGATGGGATCTGGCAGAAATTCAAACTCATTTAAGCTTTTATGGTTGTCCTTGTTACCTGCAAGACATCCAAAAATGAAAGCACTAGACTGCTCACAGTTTTCCCATAAGTCTATGGAGATTTTTTCAGATGTTCAAGGGTAGCTAACTCTGCAGACCCTGGTCCAATCTTGCCGAATTTCAAACCCATCCAAGCTTTTATTGCTGTCCTTGCTAACTGCAAGAATAAAGAAGACCCAATGAAAAATGGATGAGTTAGACTGCTCACAAGATTTTCCCCATTATAACCCTATGGGAGCTATCTGTTGCCATGGAAACCAGAGTTCAAGTTCTGATTCGATCTGGCCCAAAACCTAATGCAGTCAATCCCCCATCCCAATTATGCTTAAGATGAAATTTGATTATGATCCGCCAGCTGGTCTCAGAGATATTCATGTCTGAAAGTGTTAACGGTGGTGGGGCATAATTTCAAGTTTAAATGGATGAATTGTCTTTAGAATAAGTCAAAAATGGAATAAGCCCACATCTCCCTATCAGGTCACCTCTTCTTTTAATTTCATATCCATTCCATTCTATGTTTTACATAATGCCAAAACACCAATAGTTATTTACACCTCCTTCACTGATCACAAACAAAGAAGACCAACCAGATGTATAAAGTCATTCTTCCCAGTGAAAGTGACACCCAGATTAAGTTACCCTTCAGATAATTAGGGCCCTTTAAATTTTGGCAACTGCAACAAAATACTACATCCATTAGTCAAGAAAAGTGGAAAATATAGTTCCTTATGTTTTGATCAAATAATTGAAATAAAATTGGATACAAATAATGGGATGACAGCCACAGCTTCCCAGCCCCTAAGGTAAAAAACCAAAATTTTCAGATAGCAGGGCAACATCTCTTTATTTTACTTTATTACTATGATTTAACATGTACTAGAATGATTAGATTCTTCCATCCAATACAATAAAGTCTTGATGCTTCATTAGTTCTTAGTTTCCTCTAAAAGTCTGCTTTAGAAAATGAAAAAAAAAGACTTACATTATGCCTATAAATTGTTATCTTTATTTGTTTTGATTCTTTACGTCTCAGTCAACAATTTTTCAGTCATGTTGGGATGGGTCTTCCTGGGTTGAACAAGTACTAAGCAGCGGATTGAGTGTTTTGCATAAAGACACAACACGGTGACTCCACCTGCAGTGAGGTTCAAACCAGCAGCCCTTCGATCCTCAGTCTAACGCTCTACCAACTGAGCCACTGCGCTCTGCATAAAATGTCAATTTCAAGTTTAAATGTCTTTTGATAATCCACAGAGAGATATAACAAGCAAATTCAGAGAATTCATGCCCATCTCAATATTAATGTATTACGGTAAATCTTGTATTAGTTCGTACACTCGAATAGTTCGTACACCATAAATTATTCATGACCGGTCAGCCCAAAATGTCATGTATTAGTTCGTACAGTGGTCATTTTCCTATTTGTAATTTTTAATAGTTCGTACACAACGTTTTTTCCGTTCATTTGGTCAATCAGTGTGTCTGTCTACGATGCTTTCGTTTTTCGTCGAGCACGCCAGTTAGCAACATATTAGCGGAACAGAAGCGTTTCGCCTGTCAGTGCGATCGTCAGTGTCGCTTATGAGCGTGCATCCAGCATTAATGCATGCCAAACTTTTATTCAATGATAAACGCTCGGTTCAATGAACGTCGGACTGATGCAAATCGTGGAGATATTTTGTCCAATCATGACAAAAATCAAATACATGTACACAACCACGCGCGCGTGCACACAGTGTCCTACGTGTCTGTGATCATTGAGCCTTTCTGGTCTTTCTGTGTCATAAATATGCCCAAGCGTCTTTTTTTTTTTTTTTTTTTTTTGAATCACTGGATCCGAGCATGATGAAACCATATCGGCTGGTGTTTATCACAAATGTTATCAGCGAAGGCTCAGAGGAGCCTGTGCTTTTGTGCAATCTCGTCGGGTAACTCAAAGTTTTGGAGTGGATGAAGAATCTAGACACCTACGTACTCCCACTAATTAGCTGTGCTTTAAATGTGCGTGCATCAATTTCATTTCTGAGTTTCACCAAAACGCGCACGCAATAAGCGTAATAAAATAACTATATACATTGTATATCCGATGGAACTTTTTATCAAACAAAGACGACACGGATGAGCCTAGCGCGGCGTCCTCATGAAATATTGTATTATGGGTCTTACACATTAAATGATTCCTGTGGATCATCACACGTACGCACAGACGCACAAACCAAGATGAAAAGTGATTTATGCATGCTTCTGCATCATGCTTTACATTGGGCTGTCTATGAAACGAGCCAGTTCATGAGATTATGGTACCTCTCGCACATGCAACCAGCGAAGGCTCAGACGAGCCTGCACATCCGCACAGTCTTGCCAGGGGCATAAATGCTCACATACAAGGAATGTAGACGAAGGTGCATATCTAAAGTTAGGCTTATAGTCCCACTAACACCGCAACTTGCTTTCAGATAAGAAAAAAATGGTCGAAAAAGCCTCTCGTTTACCGTCCATGTATATTTAAATTGAAACTTAGCTTTTTTTACCCAATTCCGCGAGAAACTTTTTTGCATGCAAACAACAAAGGCGCAGATCAGCCAGCGCACCTGCGCAGTTCTACCAATTATCTCTAGAAAGTATGATAGCTAAACCTGCTACATGCAAAAAAATAAAATAAATAAAATTCTTGTCAGACATGTATGCGCAGATCCAGACAATTCCAATGGGGGGGGGGGGGGGGGGGGGGGGGGGGGGGGGGGGTTGAGTTGCTTCTCGAGGGAGGTTCGTACCAGCTTTACTTCTAGGAAACAAATGACAACTTATGATTTTCATTGGGAGGTCCGGACCCTCTGCCCCCTCTGTCTCCGCCCATATCAGAGTTTCAAACAGTTTGAATTCACATTTTATTTATTTTTATTGCTGGGCCTGTTCAATTCACAAAACGTCTGCTAATTATATCAGCTGACGCCAAGGGCAATGACAGCATGATCCTTTTTAAGATCAAAGAGACCACGCACATCAATTCCGGCCACGTATTGTTCATATTTAGAAGTCGCCATTTTCATTTTCAGTTTTCATTCCAAATCAATGAGTTTACGCGTACGTCTAACCTGTAGGACTGAATGTACGTACATGTATTGTCTTGTCTACTTCTATGCTGCATTTTCGAGGGTTCTAAGAAAAAAAGAATCTACATCATGGCCAAAAACGAAAGCTGCGATATTCATTGCTCTGTTACGTTGTAGAGCTAGCCGTCGGTAGTGAACAGAAGTTGTATTTTTGTTATGATTCCTCGGACCCAGTGGGTCCGATAATGATTCCAACTGGGTCCGAGTATGATATAGAACAAGTCCGACGTGACACCCCTTCCGTAAAACAGGCCTATGTAAAGTTGGCCTGTAACCGTGTGATATCGCCGGGTATATCGCACATTGCATGTGAGTCGGTTGAAACGGCAATCGGGACTTTTATGTTTGGTTGTTTATTTTCAATCTTTCACCATGCTATTAAGAATGTTAGTTTAATTGAAAATACTGATCAGACATTCAGCCTGTTATTAGGCTAAAAGGATAAACAGAAATTCCTCCCTCTTTGGCAATTTTCGCATGTTTTTTGGTCCCGTTTTTCGATCTTCAGAATTTCATTTTATTAGTTCGTACAGTCCCGTTTCTCAGAAAAAAATAATTTTTATTAGTTCGTACACAGCGAAAAATAATTATTTTTTACTGTACGAACTAATACAAGATTTACCGTATGCAAAATTTGTCAAATTCCATCAATTGATTCTCAAGTTATGAGCTGAAATGAAATTTTGACAGAAGTCAAGGGCCATTTATCTATTATTAATTTACATAAAATGATGCATAACAATATTGTTTGTCAAAATTGACCCGAGACATATGAATATTCAATGACCTTTCACGCGGTCTTCGTAAATCTTCGTAAAAAGTGCGCTTTAGATTGTTGTACAATTACTAATCTGAATGAAATTACTCACAATTCCCCGATAGCCTAGTAGATGGACAAGTGTTTTAGCACTCAAAAGACGTGGGTTCGAGTCTAGTATCACTTAAGTATTTTTTTTTTCATTTTTTTTTTCGATTTGCTAGTTTCTCCTTCTTTATTCTTGATTTTGTGCACAACTGGATATATTTATTTGAATTTGGCACACCTTTATGTAACAAATACAACACCGTGAATAATTTATATAAGCCTACGCGTGATTAACTGTTTCTACGCTGAATGATTTTTTGAGACTTTTGGTATCATCTGCTGACATAAATTCTTACAGGAACACTTACAGAGTGTCAAATCGTCTGTTTCCAGATCAGAACCGACATTCTGTTGGTACTGATCTGGGTCCAAACTATTTGCAAATGTTACCAGCTGACAAGGGAAAGAGTGGGGAACTTAGGGAGTAATTATTACAAAAGCGGCTAAATACAAATGAAAAATGTAAAGCTCATCACAAGATGACGTAAAATATAAGAACAATATTAACTTAAAAAAAAGAAAACAATTTGACAATTACATTGTATATAAAAAAAAATAGGTTCCTTCCAAGTTTTGAACCAGGTGTGCTTGATTTGTAAGTAGCCAACTAACCACTAGGCTATCAGACCATTTGCATTAACGCATTGACATTACCTTCATATTCTCTGTAAAAGCGTGACCAAGGTCGGAGTAATCCACCAAAACGCACGAATATCACGAAGATTTTGGCGAAAATTAATCAGTCTAAGGTCAATTTTGTCAGACTATACCAACATAGAGCTTGTCAATATCAATGCACAGGCAAAATTTTGTCAGTTTCCTTTGATTCATCCTAAAAAGATATTGAGTGGATACAAAATTCTTAAATGATTCAAGGGCCATACTTCCTTAACTGTTATAAATTTGCGCAAATTGACACAAAACATTCCAAACCTCCATCTTGTCAATATATTGTGTTGTGTTAGCAAAATTATGTAAATTCTAATATGAATCCAATACACAGATGTATGCAAAAGATATCACATGGAATCCATTTTGGGGGGAAGAAAATATGGAAAAACAGAAGGAATACTAGGGAACCTGAAGTGCTCAACTGATCTCCTTAATATTGTTAAAATAGTTTAAGGTCAACTTAGGCTTATTATTTAAACATATTTTGATTTACCATATATAGACGTGGCTGCGATTTTGGTGACCAGAACCATTTTTTAAATTTTGGCTAACATATTGTAAGGAGTCTTCATATGAAATTGAGTTCAAATGGCCTAGTGGATTCTGAGAAAACTATTGTTTTAATATATTGATGGGACTCCAATATGAGTATCCATGGGTGAAAGTTCAAAGGTCAACCTTGACCCTTGGAACGAATTTATAGTCATTATCTTGTAAGGTTAATCATATCAAGTGAGAATAAAACCTTTGGCTTCAATAGTTTTCAAAAATCAACTATCCAATGTTTTCCCATCTGAATGCATTAGGATCGAACAAAATTTGGGATCATGGGTTTCATTGTGGAACTTTGAAACTATAAGAGGGTCACTGATGAAGCCTAAATGGCAGAAACTAGCTAGTCTGGCCCGCGAAATAAGCACACTCTAGTTTCAGTTCTTTGGTGCAGGCTTTGCTTCCAAAGGATACCCTTTTAAGAACATATTTGACTTCACTACAGCTGGTGACTGGGACTGTGTGGCGGCGGTAGAACGCCTCCCTGCCCTTCACTATAGTGTAGATTTTATTGTCTTATCCTTTGGGATCATGGGTTTCATTGTGGAACTTTGAAACTATAAGAGGGTCACTGATGAAGCCTAAATGGCAGAAACTAGCTAGTCTGGCCCGCGAAATAAGCACACTCTAGTTTCAGTTCTTTGGTGCAGGCTTTGCTTCCAAAGGATACCCTTTTAAGAACATATTTGACTTCACTACAGCTGGTGACTGGGACTGTGTGGCGGCGGTAGAACGCCTCCCTGCCCTTCACTATAGTGTAGATTTTATTGTCTTGTCCTTTGGGATCATGGGGTTTTATTGTGGAACTTTGAAACTATTAGAGGGTCACTGATGAAGCCTAAATGGCAGAAATTAGCTAGTCTGGCCCAGGAAATATGCACACTCTAGTTTCAGTTCTTCGGTGCAGTCTTTGCTTCCAAAGGATACCCTTTTAAGAACATAATTGTCCTGACGGTCACCTAAGGATCATTATTTGAACAAACTTGGTAGGCCAGCCATCCTTGATGCTACATACCAATTTCCAAGGTCATATATAAGCCTTCTGGTTCTGGAGAAGAATTTTAAAGGGTTTTTACCATATATGGGCATAGCAGACATCTTGGTCATGAGACAAAAACAATTTGTATAAACTTTGGCTAACTTATTGTAAGGAGTCTTCATATGAAATTTGAGTTTAACTGGCCTAGTGGTTTCTGAGAAAACTATGTACATATTTAAATATTGATGGGACTCCAATATGAGCAACCTTGGGTGAAAAGTCAACCTTGACTTATGGAAAAAGTAAGTAAGAGTGCCGTTGTTTCATTAGGTTAAACATATCAAGTGAGAATAAGGACTTTGGCTTCAACAATTTTAAAAAAATCAATTTTTCAAAAAAGCTCTCATTTAAATGCATTAGGAAGCAAATTCGACCTGGACATTAATTAGGTCAAGGTCAACCTAAGATCATCATTTGAACAAACTTGGTAGGCCCTGTATCCCCAATGCTACATACCAAGTCCCAAAGTCATCAGACGTCTGAATCTGGAGAAGATTTTTAAAGGGTTTTTACCATATATGGGCATAGTGGCCGTCTTGGTCTTGTGACCTGGACCATTTGAACAAACTTTAGTTCCCGCCTCCAAAGGAATCTCACCATATCATATATCATAATCGGATTATCATTAATGTGTAGGTGCAGGGGCATCATCCACATCAGTGAGCCCTCTTCCAGGTAACTGGCTAGCTGCAGGCATAGCAGATCTCTCACCTGATCTCCAGGTGCTCCTTTCTTGAGGGTCAATTGTTGTGAGCTTCCACTCACGACAGTCTTTCTCCATCAGTTCCCCCCCCCCCCTGAATCTGGAGAAGATTTTTAAAGGGTTTTTACCATATATGGGCATAGTGGCCGTCTTGGTCTTGTGACCTGGACCATTTGAACAAACTTTAGTTCCCGCTTCCAAAGGAATCTCACCATATCATATATCATAATCGGATTATCATTAATGTGTAGGTGCAGGGGCATCATCCACATCAGTGAGCCCTCTTCCAGGTAACTGGCTAGCTGCAGGCATAGCAGATCTCTCACCTGATCTCCAGGTGCTCCTTTCTTGAGGGTCAATTGTTGTGAGCTTCCACTCACGACAGTCTTTCTCCATCAGTTCCCCCCCCCCCCCCCCAGTTCCCCCCCCCCCCCCCATTGAACGCTCCTCATGCCAAAACCAGTGAAGCCTTCTCTCAATCAAAATGAGGTTTAAGTCCTCAAGCTTTGCCAGTAGCTCCCTTGACCTTACCATGGCCACATTCTGTCTTGATACTGCAGATCTGTCTCCATATGGAATCTTAGTTCAACTGGCCCAGTGGCTTTAGAGATGTTCGAAAATGTTAATGTACGGACGCCCGAGTCATTGGTGTACTATTTGCTCACCCATGAGCCTTTGGCTCAGGTGAGCTAAGAAGATCTTTTGTTTGTGAAATTATATTTCCTTAAACTTCTGATATTTATCTAATTTCACCCTAAAACAGATCCACTATAGTCCGGCAGAATTCGGGCCAATTTTAGGAGGACCTGGAACTTGATTTTAAACTTTTTTTCTTTGCTGATTCTGGTAGAGTATACATTGTCCTTGAAGAATCCGAGTGATGCCACTCTGGCATCATTGAGCGTTTCGATATATCCAAGATGGCATCCAAGATGGAGGCCAATTATAAGTGAAAACATTGTGGGAGATTGAAAATTGTCTCAAACCCATCTTTTTCCCCTTAAATTGTTAGTTATGAAGTTGAAATCTAGTTGAAGACACAATTAGCTTTTAACAAAATAAATAAAATAAGAATGGAGACAAAATGGCCGCCAAAATTGCAGTTTATTACTAAAATATAAGAATTTTCTCTGAGACCGGCAAACGCCAGGGATTTGCATGATAAATGCTACTAAATGCTACTTTCACTGATTCTGAGTTGCAGATATGCAACTGATGCATCAATCAGAATTTGATATATTCAAGATGGAGTGCAGGATGGTAGCTGACAAGTTTAACGAACCAGTAACCATCCCTCTTCCATCTGCATTTGGCTAGTCAAATGATGGTTGCATTGGCAACGGACCAGCAGGCATGGCCTATAGTGTGGCACCATACCAACAGACATTGGTGTTCTTGCAATACTACACCAGCAGGCATGGCCTATAGTTAGCCAACACACCAGAAGGCATAGCCTACAGTGAGGCACCACATTAGAAGGCATGTCCTGTAGTGAGCCATCACACACATAGGCATGGCTGATGGTGAGGTACCACAACAAAAGGCACGACGTATAACGAAGCACCACACCAGCAGACATGGTTGATAGTGAAGCACAACACTAGAATGCATGGCCATTATTGAGACATCAGATAAGCAGGCATGGTCGATAGCGAGGCACCACACCAGCAGGCACGACTGATAGTGAGACACCACACCAGCAGGTATGTCAGCTAGAGAAGCACAATGCCAGCAGAGATGCAAGATTGAATTTCAAAAGCTTGAACGGCATGCTGACTGAGTGGCAACTGTCCAGCAAGTACCCATCTTGCAGCAGCACTCAACCAGAAGGCATGTTTCAACAGCAGCTGTGTTTGTGGCAATAACACCAGGCCAGCAGACATATATGTTGCAGCTGCAGCGGCATAGCAATTTTTTACACGGCATGTATTTTGAATTAACAATGTAGCAGTCTTGGTTGATAATGTTTCAGTGTTAGTTGACATGTCTCAATGGAAGGGCATCGGTCAAGTAGCTATTATCTTTGATTTTCAATAGACCAGGAGGCATGTCTGATTGAATTGTACCTATTCCGCAGGCATATCTGTTGAAGTTTCACTAAACAACGGCAATGTAATGCCACAAGCTCATAATACCAGACATCCCCACCATCACACGTGTTTGATTATGTGGCATTGAATCAGCACACATGCCATTTAATGAGACTTTGGGCCAGCAGTAATGTATGTTTCAATTGCTCTCAGCTAATAACAGGAATGCTGGGTTTTGTTACACTGGATCAGCAATCCTGTCTGTTCAAGTCATTTCCAGCCAGTGTGCATGGCTGTTCTACTTTCTCCTGACCAGCAGCCCAGGCATCATTGCCACAGGTCAGCAGACACATTTACCATTACGCATGTTTGAGAATGTGGCACTGGACCAACACAAGTCTAAAACCAAACAGTTATGTCTGTAACAGCTTCACCAGACTGGTAGGCCGGTTGCAGTACGCCATGTTTTTAAATGTTGACTCATATACAGCATGCATGTTTGTTGTAGTTGTACCTGAATGCCAGTGGCAAGTCGGTTACAATTAAACTTGACCAACATGCATGTCTGTTAGAGTTGCATCTCACCAGTAGATATGTTTGAATAAGTTGCAATCAGACCAGCAGGACTGTACAAACCAGCAGTCAAGATGGTAACGAACATCTGCAGCATGCATATACCTTAATCAGGGGTTGTTTTTTTGTGTTGAAATATGTTCTTAAAAGGGTATCCTTTAGAAGCAAAGACTGCACCAAAGAACTGAAACTAAGAGTGTGCATATTTCCTGGGCCAGACTAGCTAGTCTCTGCCATTTAGGTGTCATCAGTGACTCTCTAATAGTTTCAAAGTTCCACAATGAAACCCATGATCCTGAAGGACAAGAAAATGAAATCTACACTATAGTCTCCACATGTATTTTTTCTTCTTTTTTTAAATTGTATCCATCCTGATCTAGCTGGGGTTTTTTCTGCATAATGATTAAAAAAGATTTGTACTTTTATCAAACACTCTGTTACAAAGTTTTCACTGATATTGCCTGCTCATGTATACCCGTGCATTTATCACTTAATTTTTTGAAGAAATGTTTTCCAAAAGTAGGAACTTTTATTAGAATAATATGACATAATGGTATTAATAGATCCAGCCAAAAGTGGTCTGGAGAGTGGTATACAGATTGATGGATACGTTTCCAGAACAAAAACAAAAATAAGATTTTGTTATTTTTTCTGTGCAGTGTATCATAGCAAAAAACCACGTGATTCCACAGCCTGATAATGCTGCCATCTTCAACGTCATATTTTTTTCAACATTCAAAAAGCAACAATAACATGCCAGTCAAATTCTCCAAATACAACCGAAAATGATCAGAAAATAGTTACTTACTAGAATTTAATTTTAGATTGAATTTCGCTTTTAAATGGCGGCCATCTTGGACACCATCTTCAATAATTCAACCTTCTAAATTAAACCAATCCTTCATTTTATCAATTGTAATATTAGGCCTACAAACATCCATATAAAGTCAAATATATCGAGATTATTTTTGTGATCAGATAGGTCTTTTGAAGCTAACTGACGGCCATCTTGGATGCCAACTGACGGCCATCTTGGACGCCATCTTTACATTTTTACCTTCTGAATCAAAACCATATTCTAATTTAATTGTTTGTATCATTTAGCCCCTAAGCATCCATAACAAAGTCAAAATTAAAGTGTTTTATCGAGTAAGTTGGTCATATATGTCTTAGAAGCCTGAATTTACGGCCATCTTGGGCGCTATCTTTAATATTTCAACCTTCTGAATCAAAATAATGTTCCACTTTAATTGGATGTAACATTAAGCCTCTTAAACAGTGATAAAAACTCAAAATTAAAATTATTTTGATCGAGTATGTTGGACATATATGACTTAGGAGCCTAATTGAAGGCCATTTTGGACGCCATTTTGAATATTTCAAAACGCTCAATGATGCCAGAGTGGCATCAGTTGGATTCATCAAGTACAATGCCTAAACAACAAGAATCAATAAAGAAAAAAACTTTAAAATCAAGTTCCAGGTCATTCTGGTTTTCTACCGGACTACTACGCTTTCACTTGCAAACAAAATTAGATGTGAAGCATTGAGAACAGTAAGGAGCTAATACATGATGTGAACTGCATTATCTGTTATCAATATCGGTGCTACTTGAACAGCCTCTTTTTAGGGTCGTTTCGGGAGCACAGTAGTAAAATTGTGAGTTAAAGAATTCTTGCTTTTACAGAATGGACCTGCAGTGGCCGAGGGCATTAAACAAAATTCTCACCAATCGCTGGACACACTTGAAGAACACCTTGGTCTTGAAAGACTTTGTGGACCATCTGATCCAGAAGCGTGTCGTCTCCCTCGACTACTGGATGGGTCTTAAATCCAAGCCTGTCACAGAATCTGAAAGAACAGAAGACTTTCTGAGTCTTGTAATGAAATTCAATCGTGAAAAGTACAGCCTCTTCCTAGAAGCTTTACTAGAGACAGGTCACCTAGATCTAGTCAAGGACCTAGCAGTGGACGCAGATGGAAAACCAAAACGGTTCAGGATGAGGCAAAAGTCAAAAAGCAGCACAAGTAGTGAGAGATCAAGTGAACAAACAGGTGGACAGACAGATGCAGATCGGGCAGATAACTCTGTTTCTCTTGTTAAAAAAGTGGAAAGTGAGTCAGAGAAAGCAAGAGAAAAGCAGGCAGTTACTGCTAATAAAGCTGGAGATATTGAGAACATAGGTAACATCAGTTTGAATCTATATATGAGCCACGACATGTTGTTTCCAACAATGTGGTATTTTGACAAGTGTAGACTCAGACGAGCCTGTGCAGCCCCCTTTTAAGCTTAGAAACACCAAATGCTTTTTCAGTCGGCAGCTTAACAGTCACAGAATATTCAAGTGACCAGCCAAGGCTCTGATCAGACTGCGCGTATGCGCAGGCTGATCTGAGGCTTTGCTGGTCGCACATACCACATTGTTGGAAATTTCATGTCGCGGCTCATTTACAAGCCAGTCCAAGAGATTTTGGAACTTGTTGCAAGTCAGTGGCTACATGCAAATGCAGCTATCTTGTGGGGCAAGATGCCTCTAAATTATGGCTTCAGCCTTCATCTACATTGTGCGAGCAACACAGGCTCTGGCAAAAATGCTCTGATGCACAGGCTCATCTGAACCTTGTCTGCCTGCTGATACAATAGGTACTAAGTTCTCATGTGCTAGCCCATATACATATACCTTTTACTATGGAATGTTGGAATTACATGTGAAATGACAAGAGTAATTCTGAACCCAACTTTTGGCTACAATATTGAATAACAATACCGTATTATTACATGAAAAATAGATTACATTAGCAATTTAGTGAATTAAATCAATTAGGACTGAATGGTTTGAGAAGCTAGGCAATGCACTGATTTAATGCATTTTTGGTGGTTTTGAGAAACTGTAATGAACTAATAGGTACTGTAAACATTCTTTTAGAAGCAAATGCTCAAAATGCCGATTTTTTCAGGCAAATTAAATAAAAAGAGCCTCTAATAAAGGCCCATCCAAGAATATTGAAAAAAAATTTGCTCCTACCTTATGCAGAAAAGTCTGGAATTTGTCATTAGCAGCAAATTTCTAGTCCTTTGCCTCCAACAAAAGTCCCTCTAAGGTACATTGTTTTTGACGGTACTTTCATTTTGTCTAGAAATACCGACTGTTGCTAGAAAGTTGTGAACCCCGTACAGTGTTATGCCCCAGAAAGTGCATATTTAAAGTTTTATCAATATGGTTACCATGTTAATAGGCTTCTACTTACAAACTTAGCGACACTTAGCATCTCAAGATGGCGAACCTTACCGATAAATTGGAGTTTGACTTTTCTTGCAATCGTAGCCTCTAATAAAGGCCCATCTCAGTGAAAGGTAATGATTCTAATAGACGCCCTGGCCTCTAATAAAATTTTTACGGTATAATTCTGAACTCAGCATAACAAGAATTAAAACAACTTTACTTTTATCTTTTAATTTCAGCAGGCAAACACAATGAAGACATTCTTCCTAAAAGCAAAACTCCAAAAGCAGCGCTTGAACATCAGAATAAGATAGTAGAAAGATTATATTATGGTAAAGCAACCAATGTCCAAGAAGAAGGAAATACTGATAAAGAAATAAGAAATCACCATGGTAAGTACCTTTTTATTTTTTTAACTCTTTGGCTGCCCTATAATTTTTCATGTTTTTTTTGGTCATCATTCTGCTGACTTTTTTCAAATTAACTTTTTCAAAAATTATTTTAGGAACACTTTGAGACAGTTGACCATTGTACAGTTTTAGAAATCGGAAGCTGCCACTACTTAACGCTCAAAAATCGTTAGCTGCTTTACAAGATGATGTGTAAAAAACTTGAAAAGTTATTAAAAGGTTATTAATGTGCTTTCTTTTAAATTGGAGATTACTGCATTTAAAGGGTAAGAATACTTTTCATTTTTTACTTCAATTTCGAACCATCAACCCTTTGTTTCTATACAAAAATATGATTCAGCTGTTGTATCAGTGATTTATTTCCTTTTCACCTGTGATGCACCACGAAATGTTGCTTTTCCTCTTTCTTGAAGTCATTTTTCATATTTCTAATTTTGCAAAATGAAAGAGTGACTATTCAACACCACTTTCCATTACCTACCTAACGGCTCAGTGGCCACACAGTTCAAATGCATTCTTCTTTTTTCAGGCCCTATTACTTTGGTGACTGTACGTGTAGCTGCAACTGTACGCAATCATTAGCTGCAAAGCGAGAATAAAAATCTGTACGATTAGCTGCAAAAGTACATCTTTTTTTAAAAGGAAAACAATACACTGAAAAATGCACATAATGTATTAAAATACTTATTTTGTCTTTAAAGTGAATATATGCTCATTTTGATCAAAAGAAAATCCTCAGTATTTACTAATTTATTTGTTACAGTTCTATTTCTTTATCAACTGAGATGATTAAAGCCTGTTTATTGCTTTTAAAACCAATAAACCTTCCATCCATTTTGATGTCCGCACAAAGAAAGCTGGGGGTATTCAGCTGCCAATTCTGTTATTCTGAAGACACCAATCAGTAATCAGACTGATTTCCATCTTGAATTAACCTTTGCTTGGCATCTTGAGTGCACAAACCATTTATTGTTTCTGGGGAGTCTTGCCTAATTTTGTGCCTGATCTAGGTCTAAAATGTTTGCACAGATTATCAGCATACGACAAGTGATTGTAAACAAGACAAATTCAACAAATTTATATCCCCGACGAGGGGTTATTTGAGAGAAACATGTAAATCACAAAACATAAACCCCATTTATCTAACCCATAGTTCACCTTCAGTATCATTCAGATCATAACAAACGCTTGTCAAGTATGTTTTAGTGCTTAGTTTAATAAAAAGTACACCTTTATCTGCACAATTTTAATATCTGACCTTTAAACCCAACCCCAGAGGTCAAGGGTGTGTGTAAATTCAAAGTGTTACCTTGCATGTAGGTCTACACTTCTTCCACTTTAATTTGATATGCAACATGACCACTTTTAGAAAGGAAAACAAAATGACCTTTTGACCCCATCCCAGGGGTGGCTGGTGTGTGTAATGACGGCATATTTGCTTTCATGGTGCTCTGTGCTCAATTGCCTTTGATTTGATATGCAACTTGACTACTTTCAGAAAAAGATATAGTTTGACCTTTTGACCCCACCCCCTGGGTTGAGGGTGTGTCTGTGGGCAATTTATTTGCTACCATGTTGCTGCCAGGGTCGTCAGCTTTAATTTGATATGCAACATGACTACTTTCAAAAAAACATATAGTTTGACCTTTTGACTCCACCCCCTGGGTCGAGGTTGTGTCTGTGGGCAAAATATTTGTTACCATGTTGCTGCCAGCGTTGTCAGCTTTAATTTGATATGCAACATGACCATATTCTAAAAAAAGTTTAATTTTGGCCTCGGCCCCACCCCCTAAGTCCACCAAAGGGGCTCGGAATCAGGCCTTCAAACTGAAATCTCATTTGATATGTTTCATATCTATTGCTTCTCTGCCTGCATGCAAAATTTCAGCAAAAAATATTAATAATTGTCTTAATTATTGCGAAATTTAAATATTTGACCTTTGACCCCTAAGGTGGGGTCAAAGGGGTGGAGTAAAGCTTTGACACTGCCATTCTTATCTACAGGCACTTGCCAACCATGGTCTATAGCGAGAAGTTGTTAAATATAATAGCTTTGATGAAATGTGAAGATCATCACACAAAAAAGCTAATATAGGTTTTGCATTATAATTGCCTATACTTAAACAAGGGCAATAACTCAAGTGTTAAGGGGTCGATTTTGACCAAACTTATAGGATATCAAGAGTCCATGGTACTTATCATTTGTACCAAGAATGAATTAAATCTGACCAATAGGTACTGAGATATGGTTCTGGACAGACAAAAAGTGCGGACGGACGAACGGAATGGACGGACGGCGCCAAAACTATATCCCTCCGACTTCGTCGAGGGATAAAAAACGCAAAAATGCAATCAGACATTCAAAAAAATTGTTTTTGATAGCAAAATTGCGATCCGCGGAATACGATCATCGTTTGAAAATCAAAAACGTTGTTGTCGCCGATCAAAAACAAGTTTTAACCAAAACGTTCGCTATTGTCGTATGCCCGGTGTGATACGACAACGTCACCCGTTTTTGTTTTTGTTGAACTTGTGTAATGAGCATTTTGTCATGTAGACAAATGAATGGGGTTTGATTAACAAAGATATGCAATTTTATTAGGCTCTATAGACCTACTGCTGATGTGAGCCGACACTATGTTTTCAACAGGTCTTCAACTTTCGAAATGTGTGCTGAGGAATTAGATTGAATGTTGATTAGTGTACATTGGTCAAGTCTCGTCAATGTCTGCCCCGAAACATCATTTAAATCGCTATCAAGCTCGACACTCATACTGCATTATTCACTGCGACAATACAGAGTCAATACACAGTCATCGGACGAACTGCCCTTATGACGTCACAAATCAAAGGGAAGTGACTCTCCGCTACAGAAATCAAGGGAGATAAGCAGGATAATAAATTATCAACAGCAATTAATCAACGGTCTAATTAACGAAGATATTCTTATTTTTTTACCACAAAAAATTATATGTTTGCTCTTAGTAGCATTTTCTTCCGTATTTTATTGGATTTAGAACTTTAATATGTCCCCTTTAACTATTTTCTTGCTATTGCTGGGTCCTGTTGTCTTTGACTGTTAACCTGCTAGTGTGCTAAGTCCCTTTGTCTTTAACTATTTGCCTGCTATTGCTGGGTCCTATTGTCGTTAACTGTTGACCTGCTAGTGCTAAGTCCCTTTGTCTTTAACTATTTTCCTGCTATTGCTGGGTCCTATTGTCTTTAACTGTTTACCTGCTAGTGCTAAGTCCCTTTGTCTTTTAACTATTTTCCTGCTATTGCTAGGTCCTATTGTCTTTAAATATTTTCCTGCTATTGCTGGTTCCTGTTGTCTTTAAGTCTTAACCTGCTAGTGCTAAGTCCTCTTGTCATTAACTCTCTTCCTGCTAGTGCTGGGTCCACTTGTCTTTAACTCTTTTCCTGCTAGTTCTGACATGTGTTGTCTTCTGGTAACTTTTGCAAACAGTTTAGAACGAAATCAGAAATCTGGATCTTAACTGTTTGACACTCTGATGGTATTCCTGAAAGATATTTTTGAAAAAGTTAATTTTAAAAAATTAGAAGCCATTAAAAAAGCATGTTAAATTATCAAGTCAAACCTACCCCCTTCCTGCCTATATTTTTATTTGAAGATTTCAGCTGAATATATGTCATGAAATAAATGTTGGATAATTGTATTTCTTTGGTTAAATTTCAGAGGGCAAACAGGACCAGAAAGAACAGGAAAAGCAATATTTTCCAAGTCAAGAAAAAGATGAGCATGGAATGACAAAAAACGTATCTGCTAAAGATGAGGACGGTGAAAATATTTCAAATATAGCTTCTGAATCTGTACCTGCTCGCACACAAGGCAGTGCAAGAAGCAGGGAACAAATTCTTGAAGAGAGAGAACAAAACATTTTAAACAGAGAAACCGAGTTAAATAAGAAAGAACAAGAGCTTGAGGAAAAAGATAAATCACTACAAGAGTTGGAAACCAATCTAATTATACGTGAAAGAAGCTTTGTTCTGGAGAAACAAGGTATTAATGGTGGTCCCTCTTCTCTTCCAAGGGATATGCCAATTTTGAATTTTGGAAGACATCTCATGTCTCCAGCAGCCTCCTCGACCCAATCTTCTGACTATCTGGCTGATGTGAGGGATCAGATCAGAGAAATAAGAAGAGAAAAGGCAGAAATAGAGGATGAAACTTCCTATGGTCCAACTCCAAAACCAAAGGAAGATTATGTGAAAATGAAAGATCTAGAAATTGTTCAACAAGATATAGCTGACATTAAAGAAGGCATAGCAACAGATAGAGATGGAAGACAAACATTACAAGAGAAATTAGAAGAACAGAGAGAGACTGTTGAAAACCTTCACTCTAAAATATCTAACTTAGAGAATGAAAAGGAGGAAAATGAAAAGGACTTCAATAAGAAACTTATTCAATTGAAAACCGATTTAAAAAATGTTAAATCCTCGCAGAGTGAAAGTATGAGCAAGGTGAAAGAAGAAATCAAAGCAAAGGAAGAAGAATGTAAGAAACTTAGAGCAGAAATGGATATTATGACGAAAAGTTCGTCTGATCTGGAAAACAGAGTGAGTATTCTTGAGACGGATAAAACATGGGCTGAGAATGAACTGCAGAGAATGGAGAAGGAAGTAGTATCTCTAAAGCAAAAACTGGACCAGAAAGAGGGAGAGTTGTCTGAACTTAGAACAATACTAGAGGAAACAGAGACTGAGAGGGATGATCTAATTGATGAAGTTGCTATTCTAAAGAATGAGATTGGGAGACTAAGGTCTGATAGAAAGAGACTAGAACATGAGAAGAAAACACTACTGGCAAGATGTGTGAAGCCAGGCTGGAATCAAAATACCAGGACATCTTCTTTCAAATGAAAAATGAGACAAGTCTTTGATTTTCTATTTCAAAATGGAGCCAGGGACAGGTTAATTCAGGAAAAAAATTATTGCAGGGGAAACTTGCAATAGTATATTCCCATTATGATTTCCAATACATGTAATCAGCCCAGCATATGAGCATAATTGGAATTTTGAACCAGACTTACCTTCATAGAGGGGAAGTTGAATTTTAATTATAATTTCTTTGACCACTGATTCCTTAAGAGAGCATTCAGAGACTATATTTTAAATATCAAGTCATTGTCTCTTGTACTTTCCATGAGACAAGGCCTTAGCTGGAGCAAAATTTGAAAGAATCAAGTTACATAGGGATGGGAAGGTGGGTGTGTGCCCTCTTAAGGAATCATGGTCAACGAAATTACAATTAAACTTCAACTTCCCCTCTACGATGGTAAGTCTAGTTCAATTTTCCAATTTCTTTTCCCATTTGATTCCTTAAGATGGCTCCACAGAGATTTTAGAGATGATTCCTCCCAATTTTAAATATCAACATTCAATAAATATGTTAAGCTTAACCTAATATTGATTATACCGGTACTAAATTCATCAATATGTGAATGAAGCAACATGTACTGGATTATATTATATATCCCTAAAACTGTGTATTAATGTTCATACTCATGTTCCTCCAAAAATTGCTTGCTGGACAGTTTTTGAACTTTCTAGCTTTAATGGGTTTATAATAATGTGTGGAAAACACATTAGCGTTAGCCCAACCGGCTGTCTTTACAATCACTTGAAGTGGGACTCCCCATTTCTTAGCTTTTGATGTACAAGCTGCCCTAATATACTAGCCAAAAGTTCTAACCGCCCACCTGCATTTTAATAATTTCTTCAAAACCTAAAATGAGATGACTAGTCTTTTTGCATCTCGAAATAGCCAGATGTGTCATGTACCTTAGACAGTAAAGATATTGACAAAATGGTCAACAGTACACACAGGATGCCAATTTGAATAGTGGTACCCTATTTTCAAAATTGCATTTTGGCACAATTTGTGAGAAATGACTTTTTGTTCATATGACTTTTTGAAATAACCCCCTTTCACACCCAAAACCTTTTCATTTCAAAAGCCAAACTCATATTGAACACTCAAAAGCTGAAATGATCACTAAATCTGCATGAGACTTGTTGCTATTGGCCAAAGTGTCAAAAATTACCCCACCATCCCATACAAATTCTTGTGAATTTTGAAATTGAGGGTATGTGTATTCTGTAAAGCCTGCCGGATACAAGGTGTCTTCTGGTATCGTTTACTGATAGACTGGTCTATTCGGTGATGCAAATGAAATTGATCTAGTGCTAACAGCTTTTCATAAAATTGGTAAAAACACACATGGCCGGTTAGAACTTTTGACTAGTATACTACGTGGCTTAAACATATTGTCTATCCTTGCTTTGTTCATTGTTTGCCTAATCCATCTTGCCACTGTGTCTTTAGATACCCCTTTGTGGGGTTTAATTGTGCTTATTAAAAGTAATTGGCCATTTCGAAGATGTTCAGTCCTTTGTAAATATTCTGATAATACTGAAACCAAATTGCGGAAACTTCTCAAATTTCATGACTTCTAAATGTTGTCCGGCCTTACACTGTTTTAATAAGTGATTAGGATAAATGATTACGTGATTTGTGCTAATTTAAATATCCTTAATTTCAATGAAGTGCAGAGTTTGACATCTCTGAGCTGATGTAAGTAAAAACAGCATACACAACTGACAACTGATTTGAAACAAAGTAGTATTGTGAAAGCACCTCAGGTATTCTAAACCAACATTTAGATGGTTTCTGCATACTGTGGCAATGTTCGGCGAGATTGAAAAACTCTGTTCATAAACCTTTCCATGTGGTATCCTAGGTTAGGTGTGATACTTGATTGTATCAATTCCTGATCTTTGCCACCTTTCTTACTTTTATTGTGATTTCTTAATATGAATTTATATCCACATTCCCGCATATTTTTAAGAAATTATTTAATGTTGATCTGGACACATTGAATTGTACTGTACGCCTTTCCTATATAATCCTGTCAAAAAAATTAAAATGTATCTTAAATGGGGTTGAAAGGGATCAATTCCTTTCGACCTGCAAAATTCAAGTCACTGTGAAATGTAAGTGTTGTACTTTTGTTTAGTACTGTCTCTCCAGGATTGCAGGATGAGATCCCTTGCTCCCTTTTGAATCCCCCTGTTTTTGAGTTCTCACCTTATATACAGAAAACATCCAGGTTCAGTCCTTTTTGTGGGTATTTTTGTTCCCTGTCGAGGAAGGTAAAGGTTTTGTTTTGTTTGCCGAACCTAGTAGCATTTCCCTCACATCAACTCTTGGTCCACTAGGGTCAGTCCACTGCAGCACTGCATCTGGTCTGTCCTTAGGGTTTAGGGGAACAGAGGAACAAATGCAAAACTTTGAGGGAAACAAAGACATTATTAGGGAATAGGGAACATAAAAAAAAGATTTTTTGGGAACAGGGGAACACGTCAATCATTTCAGGGGAACATGAAACAGGTACCCCCCTGGGAGCGCCTCAGTATGATTTGCAGTAATTGGGGAGAATTCTTAAATCATTTGTTATGTATTTGAAAAGAGGGAAGGTCATCATCTACAAAAAAGATGTAATCTATAAGGTATTAACCCTTAAAGCGCCACCTATAATTTGCAGCAGACGACAATTTTTAATTTTGCCGCTTTCTCAAAAATAACAAATAAGGCACGATATTTCATGAGAATCATCTGCTGGCAAAAGATTCTCATGAAATATCTTATTTTTTCTTTGAAAATTGGGAAAGATGTCGCAAAATTTGTCGTCTGCTGCAGTCGTGATTGGCGCCTTAAGGGTTAAATGATTTTACAGGGTCATGCTCTTTTAAAGAAGCTACCATACTTGTAAGGGATCCCTCATTTATTTGGAGTACTATATAATTAAAGAGTTAAAACCTATATTACATTGTTACAAATATTTAAAAATACACCGTTTTTTTTATTTTGCATAGATCAATGAAATTATTTTAAAATAATTATACAAATTATAAGGTTTTCATTTCAAATTGATGATTTCTCCCAAATAATAAGGGAAGTAACTCATGGTTATCCATGACAACTGCATTTTAGCCCTTTTTATCATAGATAACCTAAAAAGCACAGGGGTTTGACTTTTGCAATAAGAAAACAAAGGCTGTTGCCATATAATTGACCCAGTTCCATAATAATAACAGGTCCATCATGAGAGAAAATTTAACTTCAAATTTCATAATGGAACCCTATGGGAATTTCATCTCAAATGATGATTTTTAATCCATCGATAGCATTCTTCTACAAATCGTTTATCAGTAAAAAGGGTCATCTGACTTATTTCAGGACATAATCAATTGTGAAAAATGAAAAGTATTCATTTCTGTAGCATGCAATGTATCACCTTTTGCAGGTGTTGCATGCTGTACTTAATTAGTCGATTTTGACAAAACTTAAAGGATAGCAACTGTCCATGCTACTGATTATTTAATTTGACCAAGAAGGAATCAAATCTGACCATTAGGTACTGAGATATGGTTCCGGACAGACAGACAGATGGACAGGAATGGATGAATGACGCCAAAACTATACCCCTCCGACTTGGTCGTGGGATAAAAAATAGTGGTAGGATAAGAGTTAGTATAAACAAACTAAATTCTCTGAAACAAATATTAAAAAATCAACAAAAATGCTTATCAACAAATTTTTAATCTCTTCTTTCCTCCTTTCAAGATTAATTCTTTTGTATTATTTGAACAAAATGACAAATGAAACAAGAGGGCTATGATGGGGCTGGATTGCTCACCTAAAGTCTGCTTCCGCACGGAAAATCCAGCATGTATTCTAGCAGGAATATTGTGCAAAGAGCAATGAAAATTTTCCCAAGGACTTAATTTCCTGTTTTTGTCCTAAAATTTACTACACATGTTTCATTATCAGGTCCCTAGGTTATAAAACTGTTTCCATGCTCAACTCAACTGAGCATGTATTTTACCATGCTCATAAATGTTAAAAATGCCAACATTAAATGCATCTATTAGCATGATAATTTATTTGGTTTGAAACTTTACATCCCATCAACAATCTTTCAGTTATGTAGGGACAAGTCTTTCTGGGTTGAACCAGTTCTAAGCTAGGATGAATGTGTCTTGCTCAAGGACACAAAAAAGTGACGCCTGTGAGACTCGAACCCGGGGCCCCTCGGTCTCGAGTCAAGCGCTCTACCACTGAGCCACTATGCTCCCTATCTAGCATGATATATACAACATCTGAGAGTTTGGAAGCAATAAATGTCTTTGTTTTCAGCATTTTAGCTATTATTAGCAGTTGAAATTTCATGCTCAATTAAGTTGAGCATGAAAAACTTAATATATAACCTAGGTGCCAGTGTTCTTACAAGGACTTTTCAAGGACCACTAAGGGACTTTCCTTGTCTTCACTCTTTCCTTGCTAGCGGTGACATTTTGTAGTCTGGCTATAGCCTTTGCAAACTGTTTAGACCCAGATCAGGATTATAGAACATTGGTCCTGATCTGGTTCCAAAAATGTTTGACCCTGAAATAATTTTTTAAAAAGTTAATTTTGAAATTGATGCATCCCTTCAAATGTTATTGATCGGAAACCGAAAGTGTGACACCGCCAATGGAGTCATGATCCCACTTTGTCGACCATGCTTAGCAGGCGACACTAAAAGAACTAGACAAACAGCACTGACCCAGTTCAGCCTGCTTTTGAAAAAGCTGTCTGATCAGAGTCTTTCCTAACAAGAATCCCGACAAATCCAGCCCTGATTTTATTTGAAAACAGAAATAGAAAAGTGTTCAAAATTTAAAACATTTACCGTGCTCTTTCTTTTAAACTATAAACCTGACTAGTTAAAAACACTCAACATGGATATTATGAAGACAAAATATTTGAGTGCTTTAATGATAAAACCAACAAAGTGGCATGTGCCCCCAATGGAGGCTCAAAACTGCTTGGCCAGCCGCCTGGATCAAGATACTTTGTCCTAATGAGCCAGTTTCTTCATGCAGTGATCAGATATGGTGGACATTGGGTTCACAGTCCACTAAGTTGGTTATGTCATTAGGCAGCTCATTTGATCAAGAATGATTATAACAGTAAAGTATAGTCCCTTATAACACTATGATTGGGGTCCATAGCAATGGACCGTGTTACAAGTAAATTGTGTTATAAAGAGACAACTAAAATTCAGTTTTCTACAAAAACAGATGTCTCTCCCCCTCCTTTGGTCTCGGAAAGATCCAAATGTCACTAAATGCAATTCAAACTGAAACAATGGTGTGTTTTTTCCTAAAAAATTCAATTTCATATCCAGCAAAGATATCTAGCTAATGCAGTAAACTATTGCCCAACCAATCCATCATTTTGGAACAAGTTAAAATCATATATTATTTCCATTATAATAGAAAATCCATGTTCCATCCAATCACATGCACATATTCAGACCTAGACAAAAACAGCTGCAAAGTTTCAAAAACATCCAGGTAAAATTGTTGGAGGAGTTGCGTTCACAAGATACCCAGTGTCTATATGCTTTGGTAGAAAATGATTAAGTTCAAACTGTGAAAAATGTGACAAAATTTAATTTGAGGATTACAGCAAAATGTCATGCACATCTTCAGACCTTGACATAAAAGACCTGCAAAGTTTCAAAATGATCCAGCTAAAACTGTAGGAGGAGTTGCGTTCACAAGATTTTGTGACAGACAGTCAAGACAGACAGACGCACGGGGAAAAACAAAAAGTCTCCCGACCCTGACGGGGGTAGACATAATTTGACATAGGAATTATAGGAAAAGTGGTAAAATGTTTGGGGGCAACAACATGACTGTGTCATATTTAAACCAGGGACTGCACTGTTTGAAAAAGGATATTCTTAAATAATCTGTAATACTGACTAATTTGAAATACAAGACTTAGAATTCCGAGAATTGGATGTGTCGCCTGGCCATTTTTATGGGCAATGGTTCATTAAGACTGTCCGAGGTCCTTAGATGAATTTATATCCCCGACAAAGGGTAATTTGAGAGAAACATGTAGATCACAACACATAAATCCCATTTATCTAAACCTGAAGTTCACGTTCGGTATCATTCAGATCATAACAAACACCTGTCAAGTATGTTTTAGTGCTTAGTTTAATAAAAAAAAAAATATACTGAAGGAGTTTAAAAACGCACCACCTGCTTACTATATACTGAAGGAGTTTAAAAACGCACCACCTGCTTACATGCATATTTATGTCGAAAATTGAATATTTTCATTATGTGAAAAATGAAATTGCCAAGTTACTTCATTTAGCTTGCATTCAATAAGAAAATCGAAACGCTGTGGCTTATGTTTGCCGTAACATCGCGATAATTCTGAGACAACCCAAATTCAAAAAGTCACAGAGTACCAATACCTTCCATTATGAACAAAAAAAAGTTTTCGAACCGATGTTTGTTCTTGGCGCAAAAGGAAAGACAAAATCAAATAATGAAGTTTTAGGCCTCTGGAAACGTTCATCACATCTACATGACGTCATTAATTTTTGACGTAATTGGCAGTTTATATCCTAAGGTACAGGAATAATCAGAAACTTTTTATTGCCAGCAGATACACCTCAATCAGTTGCATAGAAGACAAAAGTGTCACGACATGGGCGGATGTCACCCGTCTGTTATTGATGTTTGAAAATTTAACACTGACGTTAGCAAAGAAACGCTGCGAGTGGGGGTGTAATAAAACAATTATTTCTGAAAACTTTTGTGTTTTTCCATTTGTAAAGACATCTGGCTACCACCTAAAAGTGTTTATTTTCAAATCGAATCAAATTCACATTTGTCAGACGACAATTGTTGAAAAACACTTACGTTGATATTACGTCAGAATGAACAGCATGAGCAAATCAAAATCATGGCAAATCATGGTCCATTTTGCAAGAGGATAAAAAATGATAATGAAAACATCCTCAAATCAATCATGTGGCTGAGACAGTAAATGTAAAATGGTGCGTTTCTAAAGTCCCTCAGTATACTTACATCTACACAATTTCAACATCTGACAGCTTTAATTTGAAATGCAACATGACCATATTCTGAAAAAGTTTAATTTTCAGCAAAAAATATTGACAATTGCCTTTAAATAGTTATTGCGAAATTTGAATATTTGACCTCTAACTCCTTAGGTGGGGTCAAAGGGGGTGGGGTAAAAATTTTGACACTGCCATGCTTATCGACAGGCACTGGGCAATCATGGTCTATAGTGAGAAAAAAGTTGTTAAATATAATAGCTTTGATGAAATGTGAAGATGATCACACAAAAAAGCTAATATAGGTTTTTGCATTATAATTGCCTATACTAAAAGTACAAGGCCAATAACACATGTGTTAAGGGGTCGATTTTGACGAAACTTATAGGATATCGAGTGCCCATGGTACTTATTGTTTGTACCAAGAATGAATCAAATCTGATCAATAGGTACTGAGATATGGTTCCGGACGGACAAAAAGTGATAGGTTTTGCATTATAATTGCCTATACTAAAACAAGGGCAATAACTAAAGTGTTACGGGGTCAATTTTAACGAAACTTATAGGATATCGAGTGTCTAGTGTACTTATGATTTGTACCAAGAATGAATCAAATCTGACCAAAAGGTACTGAGATATGGTTCCGGATGGGCAAAAAGTGTGGACTGACGGACAGAATGGACGGACGAACGACTCCAAATCTATATCCCTCCAACTTAATCTGGGGGATAAAAAAGGGCCATAACTCATTCAAAATTTTGCGGATGACCCACCTTGGAACTTGAACTGTATTTAATGATGCTTTTCCTTTCTGTAAAGTTTGAATGAAATTGATGCATCCCTTCACAGGATTCGTACGGAAATGGGAAAACAGAATTCCAGGACTTTTTTTCATTTTTCAAGGAATCAATTTCTTCCGAATTTTGTATAAAACAACGCGAAAAAAAATGCACTTTTTTCAGCCGGAAAGAAAGGTTGAAGTGGAAATTAAAAAAAAAGGCGCACTCGTTTTTACGATTCCTGTGATAAAAAGCAGGACTACAGCACAAACTGAATAGCATAGAATATGAGTCGCACCTCGCTCTTCGACGTGCATCTAGCGATTTTCATTCATTTTTTTGCGATTTTCACAGTCCGAAAGGACTCGTTGTATTTTATACTTTTCAAGGATAATTTTACCAATTTCAGGACAAAAGGCACTTTTTTCAAATTCCAGGAGTTTTCCAGGACCAAGGTCGAATTTAAGGACTTTTCCAGGTCTGTCCGGACTCTGCTTAAAAACGGAAAGTGTGACAATGAGGACGACGACGGAGATATGATCCATAAGTGTCGACCATGCTTCCCAGGCAACAAAATAATGGAAATTATGCAATATATATGAAGACAAAAATATCTGATATTGAGATCTTAAATGATAATACTGGCAGAAATAACCACATTACACTAACACATGGTTATTATATGGACTTATAAAACTGTAACTGACTAGTTTTGAACACACAGAAATATCACTAATGTCTCGGTTATATTTGCCTTCCGATGAGTTAACGATGTCCGTATGATGTCCAAATCACCCTTTCCGAGCGGCCACCGCAGCCAGACTGTGCGGTCATCGTACGGATTCACAGGCATAGTAGCCTCTACAATTTTATTTAACTCTGCACAATGACAAATTTTTGAAAAACGCAAGCCTGAAGCCCGAAGACACATCGCAGGTAGATCGCACAATCCCGTATGGGCACCGCACACTGATCGTGAGGACAATGCAAGGTTTTAGATAGTCATTTGGGCCCAAACAATGATAGTAAGCATTGGGATAATCATAGGGAACCCGCAAGGACATTGCAAGGGCATTGTGCGATTTTTGGACAGAGGTCTTTAAGATAACACGATGACTGTGCAGTTTCCGTACGATCTCCGCAAGGTCTCAGTAAGGACTGTCCCGGTCTGTCGCCCAAAGAAATCGCAGGGTGATCATAAAGAATGTATACACATACATGTACTTCGTAGCTTAGAGCCACCTACTATGCCTGAAAATTCATACTGAAAAGCCTAGAAAAATAAATCGTACAACGCCCGTGGCAAATGTAACTGAGGCATAAACTATAAACATTTTAGACTATATCTGATATTGAGAGCAAGAATAATGGTGCTGGCAGAAATATAAAAAAATCATTAACTGCTTGTTATTCTTATGTCATAAAATATTATATCTGACAAGAAGATAAAGATTCTACTTCACTGTACACCTATGAAGACAAAATTATCTGATGTCAAGATCACTCTTGTGTCACAATACAATTTTTGTGAACAAATACCTTTTCTGGTCTCATAAAATTTGAAGCTCTACGCATGTGAAAACAAAACTACCAAGAGTGATCAAACACAGACAACAAAGCTATCCATAAATATGTTTATTCCTGACTTATACAGTAATATTGACTAGATTGAAACAGAAACCTGGAGATTATACAAAGGTCATTTGGAAAGTTCTTAGCACGGCATCATAACTCCACAATGCGTTGATAAAATGCTATCAAATAATACTTTTTTGTAAACTAGAATTCAAAGGCTACTTGATGATTTGATTTTTGTTGAAAAACGACTTGGCGTGCACGTGCAGCGCATGTTCAAAATGAGCAGGGGTTTATATACTGGCGGCAATTTTAAGCAAAATGCTTGGAAAAAAGCGAAGGAAAATTGGGGACTTTATTTGCAATCATGATTTGACATATTAACGAGTCAGTGCCAACTTACTTTTTATTAGAATATATCATGCCATCACTGCTTGCATGACTACCACCGTTACATTCTGAAAATGTTGACTAATAGAGAAATGGTAGACTTTCAAAAATGGGACTTTTTCGATTTTTCTTTATACTTTTACTATAAATTGTGTCACTATAGGAGCACGAAAAATGTCTATTGAGTATATGTTTTGCTTTATTTGTAGCGAACAATGCATAAAAATCATTTTGTCCAGCAAAAAGTGTGGCTTGTTTAGTTCTGTATTCAAGAAAATTATTCCTAATAACACTACCCCTACTTTTACAGAAGTGGGAGGGGTAACTAAACCCCTAACAATTTGTTGATGGCATAAGAACATCTCATGGTATTGCCCTAACCATCACAAAATTGATTGATTTCTACTCTCAAGGTATTCTTACTTTTTTGTTTGCCACGGTTTTCAGTTGAAATGAGCCAGAACGTCAATTTATAGCTAAACTTACTCTGCCCCTTGGAAAGATTATACGAATTATCTTCCCTTTGTTCTGGTTTTCAAAATCTATTTTGGTTTCAATACTAAGAGCATAAACTGTGCTTGACAAAAATACCAACACACGGCATTGGTAAACTACTATCGGTTATATATTTTCAAAATATGTGCATTGTGTCATGCGATTTTTAGTCTAAAAATTAGCGCATTGCTTTGCTTTCTAGACAGTTTAGGTATTGCTGTTCCGGTATTTAGTTATTAGAAACATCCAACTCTGTCATCAATAGTATAATAACTGTGCCAGATTGTGGCCTACAAAATGGTACAAAATTATCTAATTTCATGAACTAATGTTAAGGTTCTGCACACTTTTCAATAGGTAAAAGGATATATATTCCATTGAAATTTGAAGTTTTCCAGTATACAAACAGTACATGTATTCACAATAACATATTTCGTGTCTGCATTATGATAATATCCTCATCAAATTTGTGCCATAACATAGAGGAAAGACAGCTCTTTAAAATGATACGAAACATGATAGGGTTTGTAAATCTGTTACTGAGATAAAAGACCATGCTAAGAACTTTACAAATGCCCCTGGTACTACAAATATAAAGACAAAATATCTGACATACAGATCAAGAAGACACAGCCAAATTATGGCATAATTTTCATATTCCTTATTAAGGCGCACTAGTTTTGAAACACTGAAATGCTGAGAGTATAAATATTCTGCCAAACATATTCAATTAATTGTCCGTTCTTTAATATAATGCACCAGACTATTTTCTTATGTTTAAAAGGCTATGAAGAAATACTGGTGTTGAAAAGTTTAAGAAAATCCTTTCTTCACATCATATATAATGAATTACAGTAAAACCTGTGTAAAACAGCCACTCTCAAAATGACCCAAAATTGGTTTTCAAGACTAATTATCTTTTAATGCAGGTCAAAAGTATTGCAGAATGCTCCAAGGGGACCATTCTGCAATACTTTCGACCTTCATAAAGCTACCATTAGTCAGTAAGATGTTTGTTTTGTCTATTTTTGAATGGCCTTTCAGTGTTGTACCTAGAGCCAGTGTGGGCCTACGGGCGCACCCTTGAAAAATCTGCTGATTTTTTGCTATTTAAACCCCGTTTCTGTATTTAGCGTAACCCAGTAAAGGGAAGTAATTTAGACTGTGCACATGTATTTTCTGATGATAAATGTTGCATTGGATATTTATTTTTCAACCAGTCCAATACATCGACAATGGCGAAAAAAGCAAAATTAATTCAGTTAAGGCCAGAAAAAGCTATTTTAATGTTGAAATAGAGAATTTACTGGGGAATTCCAAACTACGGCAATGTACTTCACTGTAATCTGCACCCCTTCTTAAGCCAAAACTATCCACATCGAGCTGAAATGTAAATAAAAATGAACAGAAATTACCGGAAAACTGTTTTCAATTTTACAGGTAAAAATCAGTTGGAATTGGTATGTCTCCCAGAATTTGCAAATGTCCCTCTGAAATTCAGGTAGGGGGGCACTGGTGTCCCCCAGAAATCTTGACCTAGGCACAACACTGGCGGTTTTACACAGGTTTTACTGTAGTAATTTTGTCATTTACGACCTCTGCTCCCCCACCAGCCATGAGGAATGGCGAGGACAATACCTTTTCATAATTTACAGTTATGCTAAAAGCCCTGCACTGTGATGGACCATCCAGTGGGCATTGCCTCACTCTTTGCAAATGATAAATTCCTTGGCGGTACATTTTGTGTAATAGAACTAGCCCAGCACTGCGGTCATTGCCTAGCTCATTATCCCTGCAATCACCCATCTATCCACATAAATGGGGGGGGGGGGGGGGGTGGGGGGTAGGGCAGTGGTTATAAATATTGTGTGAATAATCCTACATAAAGTATGTTTCAGAAGTAAGTCAAAGTATTTAACTGTGTAGATCCTGAAGAGATGGCTCATAATGCTTTTAAAAGATGTGACAAAAAAGGTGGGCAAAAGAAGGAATTTAAGGGTATCTAAGAGAACAAGACAAATTCGTCAAATTTATATCCCCTGAGGAAGTTATTTTAGAGAAACATGTAAATCACAAAACCTAAATCCAATTAATCTGAATCCTAAGTTCAACTTCGGTATCATTCAGATCTTAACAGACGCTTGTCACGTATGTTTTAATGCTTAGTTTAGTAAAAAATATACTTACATCTGCACAATTTCTATATCTGACCATTCAACCCAACCCTAAAGGTCAAAGGTGAATGTAAATTCAAAGTGTTACCTTGCATGTTGGTCTACACATCTTTCACTTTAATTTGATATGCAACATGACCACTTTCAGAAAGAAAAAAACAACGACCTTTTGACCCCACCCCAGGGGACAAGGGTGTGTGTAAGGACAGCATATTTGCTTTCATGGTGATCTGTGCTCAATTCCCTTTAATTTGATATGCAACATAACTACTTTCAGAAAAAATACGATTTGACCTTTTGGCCCCATCCCCCGGGGTCAAGGGTGTGTCTGTGGGCAAAATGTTTGCTTACATCTTGCTGCATGCGTCGTAAGCTCTAATCTGATATGCAACATGACTATATTCTGAAAAAGTTTAATTTTGGCCTCGACCCCACCGCCTAAGTCCACCCCAGGAGAACGACCCAGGCCTTCACTAAATTCCTGTTTGATATGTTTCATAACTATTGCTCCTCTGCCTGCATGCGAAAGTTCGGCAGAAAAAATTGACAACTGCCTTAGTTATTGCAAAATTTAAATATTTGACCTTTGACCCCTTAGGTGACCTCTTAGGTGGGGTCAAAGGGTTGGGGTAAAATTTTGACACTGCCATGCTTATCTACAGGCACTGGGCAATCATGGTCTATAGTGAGAAGTTGTTAAATATACTCTCACCAAAAATTTAGCATATTTTCGGAAGAAAAAATGTGCATCTAGTATTTTGTGAAGTATGGTAATCCCTGATAAAAGGGAAGCATGCTTATTTGCTGAAACGAAATGTACTGCGTATGATGGCTCAGGCTTTTCTTGGGGTACCCTCATGTAAAAAAGTCTCAATTTTGTAAGAAGACATCATGGAGCAACACACCCTGCAAAATAAGGATCGTTGGCGCATAATGGGTATAAGGGAGGCTGGCCAAACACAGACTGTTATAGCCAGGAAAATTGGGATAAACCAGAGCCAAGTAAGCCAATTAATTGCAAAGTATCGCCAAACCAATGACGTCACTGACAGACCACAGCCTGGGAGACCATAACTCTCTTCTGCTGCCGATGATAGAGTACTTGTGGGATCTGCTGTTGTGATCCTAAGGCTCCTTGTTCTGAACTTCGTCAGCCGTGGCAAAATCTTAATGTTCAAGCCAGTTCCAGAACTGTTAACAGGCAACTTAATAACGCTGGATTGAAGGCGCGGCGTCCAAGGTTTCTGAGGCTTGATCATCGACAAAATCGTGTGCAGTGGGCGGCTAACAAACTTTGTTGGAACTTAAGAATGTGGTCCCGTATCTACTGGTCAGACGAGAGCCGTTTTCTGTTACGCTTTACGGATCGGCTTGTTCCCATATGGCGTCGAAGTGGACAGGATCCATTTCAAGATAACGTTGTTGTTGAAACTGAAATGTTTAATGGCGGATCCATTATGGTGTGGGGATGCTTTAGTCATGACCACAAGCTTGATCTCAAGGTTGTTAGACAAACTTTGACAGGGCAACGTTAGGAGGGGCATTTGGAAAGTTCTTAGCATGGCATCATAACTCCATAATGCGTTGATAAAATGCTATCAAATAATCCATTTTTGGATACTAGAATTCAACGACTACATGATGGTTCAATTTTTGTCGAAAAAAGACTCGGCGTGCACGTGCAGCGCATGCTCAAAATGAGTAGAGTTTATACACTGGCTGAAATTTTAAGCAAAATATTTGTGAAAAACGAAGGAAAATTGGGAATCTTATTTACGTTCATAGTATGACAAATTAACAATTTGGTGCCAACTTAAGTTTTATCTAAATACAAAATGCTATCACTGCTTGCACGACTTACACCTTTATATACGGAAAAATGTTGACTTATAGAGAATTGGTAAACTTTCAAAAATGGGACTTTTTTCGATTTTTCTTTATACTTTTACTATAAATTGTGTCACTACAGGAGCATGAAAAATGCCTATTGAGTATATGTTTTGCTTTATTTCATTGCGCAAAATGTGTGGCTTGTTAAGTTCTGTATTCAAGAAAGTTATTCCTAATAACGCTACCCCTACTTTTAAAGAAGTGGGTGGAGTAACGTAACCCCTCACATTTTGTCGATGGAATAAGAAATTTTCATTTGTTTGTTTGTTTGATTTGATTCTTTACATCCCATCAACAAGCTTTCAGTTAAGCAGGGACGGTTCATCCTGGGTTGAACCAGTACTAAGCTAGGATAAATGTGTCTTGCTCAAGGACCACAACGCAGTGACGCCGGTGAGGTTCGAACCCGCGGCCCCTCAGTCTCGAGTCAAGCACTCTACCACTGAGCCACTGCGCTTCCTTAAGAAATTTTCATGGTATCGTGTTAGCCATCACAAAATTGATTGATTTCTACTCTCAAGGTATTTTTACTTTTTTGTTTACGACCGTTTCCAATTGAAATGAACTAAAACCTCAACTCATAGCTAAACTTACTCTGTCCCATGGGAAGGTTATAAGAGTTATCTCTCCTTTGTTCTGATTTACAAAATTTATTTTGGTTTCAATACAAAGAGCATAAAAGTGTGCTTGACAAAAATACCAAAGCTTTCTAGAGGGTTTTGTTATTGCTGTTCTGGTATTCAGTTATTAGAAACATCCAACTTTGTCATCAACTGTGTAATAACTGTGCCAGATTGTGGCCTACCAAATTGTACAAAATTATCTAATTTGATGAACTATTATTAATGTTCTGCACACTTTTCAAAAGGCAAAATGTTATATTTTCCTCTGAAATTTTGCGTTTTCCAGTATACAAACAGTACATGTATTCACAGTAATATTTTTCATGTCTGCATTTAAATATCCTCATGAAATTTGTGCCATAACATAGAAGAAATTAATTAGATGGCAAGGAGTATATAACAGCTTTAAGTAAAAGTGAAGATCATTACACAAAAAAGCTAATACAGTAAACCCTCTTTATAACGACACTGTTTGTTCCAAGCTATCTTTGACGTTAAAGTGAATTTGCTGTTATAAAGAAATTCTGACCATTACCAGATTTCCACATAATAATCATTTGGTAAAAAAAAATATTATACAAATGAATTAAAATGCTATTATTCCAAATGTACACATCATTTCAATTTCATATTGCATCAAAATTCACAAAGTTTCCCACTTATCTAGTGAGACAGAAACATGTTCATGCAAAAAGACCTTGAACCGATCACAAAATTGTCTGACACATGGTAACAATTCTGTTATAATGAATTTATTTTCAATAGAAATTGTATATCTGTTCCCAGAAGTTACTGTCGGTGTCGTTAAGTGAATATTCTGTTATAAAGAGGGAATTTTAATGGAAACAGATCCGTTCCCAGCAATTTTATGTCAAATATTGAATATTCTGTTATAAAGAGTGACGTTATAAAGAGTTTTGACTGTATAGGTTTTACATTATAATTGCCTATAATAAAACAAGGGCAATCGAGAATCCATGGTACTAATCATTTATACCAGGCATGCATCAAATCTGACCAATAGGCACTGAGATATGGTTCCGAATGGACAAAAATTATGGACGGAATGGACGACGCCAAAAACTATATCCCTCAGACTTCGTCGGGGATTAAAAAGGCATAGGATTGTACAAGGAAAGCATCAAAGGTGGGATTCAGAAGGAAGAGAGAAGGGAAATGTAAGTAACGTGGCTAATACTATCCAACAGTCAAGTACAAACTATTGAATTTCTATCAAAATCTACACTAAAAATAAAATAATCTCCACCTTTAAAGCTTCACCTAGAAATTGCAGTAGACGACATAGCCAAATTTTGCTACCAATAAGGCTGCTACAAATGATTCACATGAAAAGTGAAGCCTTATTATCCCGTTAAATCAAGAAAAATATCTCCCAGTAACAAAATCAAGAGAAACAAGACAAATTTGTCGAATTTAGATCCCCCTACGAAGGGTTACTTTAGAGAAACATGTAAATCACAAAACGTAAATCCCATTTATCTAGACCCTTAGTTCACCTTGGATATCATTCAGATCATAACAAAAGCCTGCCAAGTATGTTTTAGTGCTTAGTTTAATAAACAAGTAGCCCAATAAGCAACGATCACTCACCTCGAAGCCAGCATAATGTTTGGAGACATCATAATTTAGGATGCTCAAAGGCAGGTAACTCTGAACTTGAAACAGTGACCAGAAATTAATTCAAAAGCACATTTCTAGTTATCTGCAAGTACTAAAATGATCTGAATAAAAATTGCAGAGGAAACCTGGTGAAAGTATAGTTTTCAGATGCTCAAGGGCAACTAACTCAATAGTCATTGATGGAATCTGACAGAAATTCAAACTCATCCATACTTTTATGTGTGTCCTAGTAACCTACAAGGATGAAGAAAATTAAATGAAAAATGAAGGCACTAGTGTGGTCACAACATTATACAAGTATATTCTAGACGCTCAGGGGCAGCTAACTCTGTAGCTGGTGGTTGGGTGTGGCTGAAAATCAAACTCATTCAAACTTTTTATGGGTGTCCTTGTTACCTGCAAGAAAGAAGAAAATCCATATGATTCAAAAATAAGGTGTTAGAGTGGTCACAACAGACCTCCCATTGTAAGTCTTTGCAGATTTTTTTATGATACTCAAGGGAAGTATACATCAATCCACAGTCTGAGGTTGGTTCTACTTTAAATTCGAACTCATCAAAGTTTTTATGGTTGTTCTTGTTACCTGCAAGAATGAAGAAGATCCAATCAAAATTGAAGGCGCTAGAGCAGTCACAACATTATCCATCAATTTTTTAAGATGCTCAAGGGCAGCTAACTCGATAATACTAAATAGGTCTCATGGGATCTTGACGAAATGCAAACTCATCCAAGCTTTTATAGTTGCCCTTCTTATCTGCAAAAATGAATATGATCTATTCAAAATTGAAAGCACTAGGGTGGTCACAACGGATCTCCCATTATAAAACTACGGGGATTTTTTAAGAAGCTCAAGGCCAATTAACCCAACAGTCCAAGGTCTGATCTGGCTGAAATTCGAACCCATCAAAGCTTTTTTGGTTGTCCTTGTTACCTGCAAGAATGAAGAAGATCCAATCAAAAATGAAGACGCTAGAGTGGTCACAACATTATCCAACTATTTTAAGATGCTCAAGGGTAGCTAACTCCATAATAGGTGATTGAATCTTGAAAAAATTCAAACTCATTCAAGCTTTTATAGTTTTCCTTCTTATCTGCAAGAATGAAAAAGATCAATTCAAAATTGAAAGCACTAGAGTGGTCACAACAGATCTCCCATTATAAGTCTATGGGGATTTTTCCAGATGCTCAAGGGCAACTAACTCCACAGTCAAAGGTCTGATCTGCCTGAATTTCAAACCCATCCCAGATTTTATGGTTGTCCTTGTTACCTGCAAGAATGCAGAAGATCCAATCAAAAATGGAGGCGCTAAAGTGGTCACAACATTATTCATTGATTTTTCAGACGCTCAAGGGTAGCTGACTCCGAAGTCAGCGATGGAATCTTGCCAAAATTCAAAATCATCCAAGCTTTTTTGGTTGGTCTTGTTACCTGCAAGAATGAAGTAGATCCATCCGAAAATGAAGGTACTAGAGTGGTCACAACATTTCTCCCATTATAAGTCTATGGGGAATTTTCCAGATGATCAAGGGCAGCTTACTCATGAGTCCCTGGTAGAATCTTGCCCAATTTCAAACCCATCCAAGCTGTTATGGTTGTCCTTGTTACCTGCAAGAATAAAGAAGATCCAATCAAAAATGAGGGAGCTAGAGTGGTCACAAGGTTTTCCCCATTATAACCCTATGGGAGCTATCTGTTGCCATGGAAACCAGAGTTCTGATCTGGCCCAAAACCTTAAGCAGCCAATCCCCCACCCCAATGATGCTCCAGATGAAATTTGATTACGATCAGCCAGCTGGTCTCAGAGATATTCATGTTTGAAAGTGTGGACGTACGGACGGACGCAGGCTCGAGTCCAATACTATACGCTCACCCTGAGCCTTCGGCTCTGGTGAGCTAAAAACAGACACTTTACGGACAAAGAAATAGTGGGGGAATAAGGGTTAATAGTCCCAGTTAGAGTATTTTTCTCAAAACACAAGGTTATTCCAATATACCTACACAAATAATTTTGACATGTAATTCAGGGTGGGAAATCACTTGCTTTTTGTGTTGATACAATGCATGAAAGAAATAAGAGTATTCTTGATTTCGCCAGCTTTTTGTCCGTTTTACAACTGTATCCTACAACCAATGCACCGCTTTTAAGCCCATTTCCTCTCAGATTAAATATCACAATTATCAAAAAAAAGATCGACAATTTGAGTAAACATTTTGTCACAAAGTTTCTAGCAAACTTGCAGGCAGATTTACCCTTGCTGATGTTTGTCAGAGGAAATTTTGCACTTAGTATGAATCTTTCTGAAAATAATACTGATTCATTAGAGGGGCAGAGAGTGTCCATGGGTTAAGGAATAGGATTACCAGAACAAGCATAAATAATACTGATTCATTAGAGGGGTGGAGAGCAGTCCATGGGTTAAGGAATAGGATTACCAGAACAAGCATAAATAATACTGATTCATTAGAGGGGTAGAGAGCAGTCCATGGGTTAAGGAATAGGATTACCAGAAAAAGCATAAATAATACTGATTCATTAGAGGGGTGGAGAGCGGTCCATGGGTTGAGGGATAGGATTACCAGAACAGGCAGAACAAGCTAATATGTTAAAGGGGAAAAACATCTATCCTCTATGGTTTCTGTGGAGTGTACCACTTTTCCCATGCATTGTATCTAGAAACACAAAAACCCACCCTGTAATTCTACAGGGATCAAACACAAGAAGTTTTTACAATTTGCTAAAAATAGTGAGTTACAAGTTCTCTAACTAAATAAAAGACTTACCTGAAACTGAGCTCAAAAATCAAACTGTTTTCTTAAATTGTTTAAACTGCCAAATAACATGAAAGTAGAAAAATAAAATTTATCTTTTATCACATGACATCGCATCTGGGAGTGATGTAATAAAATGCCATGTAATAAAATCAATAAACCACTAGTGGTTTACATAATAGTAATGTTAAGGAAAGACCTCCATTACAAGGTCTCAGATATATAGCAAAATCTTAGCATTTTCAGGCCAAAAATGTGATTTCAAAATAATTTTAGTGTCATATGATAAATATAATCTAACATTATTGAATTTATTAAACTTAGTGCAAAAAAGCAATAAAATGCTCAACAAGCCTCACATTTCATCTCTTTTCCCGAACTCTTTTAAGAAATTCAATAATACATGAGCACTGATGTAAGATTCTCTATTTAACATATATGTATTACATATCAATGGTTTGCCAGATATATACTAGCCAAAAGTTCTAACCAGCCACCAGCATTTTATTAATTTTCTTCAAAATGTGAAATTCTACGACTAGATTTTTTGCATCTCGAAATAGCTAGACGTGTCATGTATCCTAGACAATAAAAATATTGACAAAATGTTTATCAGTTCATACAGGATGCCAATTGAATAGTGGTACCCCCATTTTCAAAATTCGCATTTTAGCACAATTTGCGAGTCGTGACTTTTTGAAATAATCACCTTTCACATGCAAAACGTTTTCATTTCAAAAGCCAAACTCATATTGAACACTAACATGTTGAAAGGAACACTCCATCTGCATGAGACTCATTGCTATTGGCCAATGTTTCAAAAATTGCCCCACCATCCAATGCAAATTCTTGTGAATTTTGAAATTGAGGGTACGTGTATTTGGCAAAGCCTCTCAAATACAATTTAATGAATTTTGCTTGGCCGATTTCTGGTATCATTTACATATAGGCTGGCCTATTTGGTACTGCAAATGAAATTGATATAGTGCTTACAACTTTTCAGAAATTTGGTAAAAACACACATGGCCGGTTAGAACTTTTGACTAGTATATATTTGAGCCAGCACACAAGATTTTGCTACGTATTGCCAATGCATAAAAGCTTCATATAAGCGCCTGCATGCTGACCTATCCAGCAGAGCTAGAGGTCTTAACTTTTGTCTGTGAGCAGCGAAGGCTCTGTTGAGTTGGCACAGACTCGCCTGAGCCTTCGTTGTCAACAATGTCATAAGTACCAAAACCTCTTAAACTGGCTCATATTACAAAATTCTGTATCATATGGATGAAAATTCATGTCCAATGAAAACACACCACTCTTCAGATACACATTGTTGTGGCCTATCAAAAGCTGTGCAAAATTGTGTTATTTATAGTTATTATATAGGACAAATGCAATGTTATTGCACAAACATTTCAATTCCAGTGACTCCGTTAGCACATGATGTAACGTCAGATTCCAAATTGCTTTAATCGCGATTTGGGCGTATACAAAAATACCCAGAAATCTGTTTAAACATTCTCTGTTTGCCAGTAGATCCACTGTCATTTCACCACAACTTTGACAGTTGTGAGGCAACACTATGTAAGCTTAAAAATGGCTTAGTTCAACAAAACTGGACGTAAAATGTTTAATTGCGGTTTCTACAGTCCTAGTGTTCTACACAATGCTGATTTCCTTCGTACAAACCCACAGACATACAAAACATCATCAAACTCCTCTAAAATAATGACATTGCATCATCCACGTCATCTTTGAGTGCCTCACCAGCCATAGTTAGCAACGCTAGCATTTTAAATCTTCTGAAATTTGTGTTCATCTGTTGTTTATTGTTTAACATAAAGTTCAACACAGATACTCTTTGTTTCATGTAAACAAGGTTTTAGAGATTGATGTTTATCAAAAAAGTTGATACCTGTAAACGATCCGCTATACGAAGGAAAATTCTTCTTGCTACAACCTTGTTATAATTATGTATCATTAAAAGAAGGATTCCTTGAATGTCTCAATTTTACGTGGTAGTCAAAATAAGGCTAGTGACGTCACATCGTGACGGATGTGACATTATTGCCACTTTCAAGATAAGATGACTATTTCAGACTATCAATTAGGAGATTCTTTGCAATTTATGCAAAGAAAAATGCGAGAATAATGCTTTTGAAATCACTCACACATTCAAAGGCTGGCTGTGTGACTTTCTGTTTTGACGGTTGCTTTGTTAAATGCTTCAGGCACGAGCCATCAGTGATCATTCAGTTTTAAAGACATATCAGTAACTTACAGAAATGCTACAGTACAAGAAGACAAGAAGATGCAATTACAAAAATATTATAAGTAATAAGGTTGCAAAGATCAGGAATCGATACAATCAAGTACCACACCTGACCCAGGATACCAATGGGAAAGTGACAAACTCACAGAAGACACCACAAACGAAAGCCAAGAGGTCAGCCCTTTTTATGTTGTTAAAAATTTATAGTCATCTTTGTAGGTGGTGGGTTTTCATTGGACATGAGTATATATGCCATGGGCCTCATGGTTTCAGAGAATAATTTTTAAGTATTTCCCATTATGTCTATGGGAGCTATTGATCCCAGGAATGTGGCCAGTTTGGACCCGTGGGGCCTGATGGGCAGGATTTTTGTAGGGTATCACTGGACATTGCTACATATTAATTTCAATTTTCTATGTTTTTCATGTTGATTTTGGAGATCACTTTTTATTTCTAATTTTAGCAAACTGTGTTCGCGATGAAACTTGGTTTTGTCATTCAATTGCTCAAATTTAGGCTATCAAATACTGGCTTGATAATTTTTTTGGGGGAAAAAGTAATTGTCAACAAGCATAGATTGGCTTTAACCTGGTTTCAGTGTGAGCAAGATTTTGCAATACTTCTAGAAAAGGATACTGTCCAGCTCAAAGTCCTCCATTCACTCATACATATAGTACCTACTAAAATATTTAGCACCAATTAATAAGCACTACTTGTGCTCAAATTTATCTAAGCCTAACTAAAACTTTTTTGTTAATAAGAAAAGTTCATCAGGCAACAAATAATAGCACACTTTCTTCTTCACTAATTCTTCTAAAGCAATAATGAAGACCCATGTTGGTTCTGTCATGATGAGGCACACTCTGGAAATACAAAAAATAGATGATCACTGATTATAAACAAAGTGACAGTCCAGGACGGGTGGCACTAAATACCACACACCACAAACCACTACACAAACCACCACAAACCATTCCAAATCACACATAGCTCAAATAAAACAGTTGTAAATCAAATATTTAAACCCAAATTAAGTATGATTAAAGTATTCTGGGGTAATTTAAGCGGAATGAATTTATATTTTCTCCCTAAGTGATGTAAATTACTTTTTGAACAAATAATAAACTGTTTATAGAAACAACAAGAAGAATATGGTTTATATTTTATATTACATTTATACAATAATATACAATAATATATACAACAATAAAATCAATGCAGTCAAACTATGTCCAAGCAAGCACCTGTCTAAGCGGACATCTTTCTAAAAGACAGTATCACTGAAATTTGAACTCTATTTTGGCAAGCCCCCTAACAGCAGGCAATATTGCCTGTTCCTTAGGTGCTTGCCTAGGACAGGTTTGACTGCACATACAAAACAAATTTTTATTGGCTATCTTTTGGGGACTGCTAATGACTATGTTCCCCCCAAAGACGGGACTACCTGGCTGAGGGAGAGTGCCACTCCCAAAGAATTAAGCGGACAACTATGTACTGGATTGTCGTGTCCAAACAATGAAGATGGCAGGGGGAAGCAACAACCCCATGCATCAAAGACAAACCTTGGGGATACGATCCCCCCCAAGAATCAGACGGCCTGTGTGACTGCAAACACCACAGGCATGGACTTTGTTTGGGACGTGAGACAAGCCCAGTGAAAAAAGGATCTGGATTAGCATGTGCCAAGCCCAGTGAAAAAATGGATCTGGATTAGCATGAGCCAAGCCCAGTGAAAAAATGGAACTGGATTAGCATGAGCCAAGCCCAGTGAAAAAATGATCTGGATTAGCATGTGCCAAGCCCAGTGAAAAAAATGGATCTGGATTAGCATGTGCCAAGCCCAGTGAAAAAATGATCTGGATTAGCATGAGCCAAGCCCAGTGAAAAAATGATCTGGATTAGCATGTGCCAAGCCCAGTAAAAAAAATGGATCTGGATTAGCATGTGCCAAGCCCAGTGAAAAAATGGATCTGGATTAGCATGTGCCAAGCCCAGTAAAAAATGGATCTGGATTAGCATGTGCCAAGCCCAGTGAAAAAACGGATCTGGATTATCACGTGACAAGCCCAGTGAAAAACTAGATCTGGATTATCATGTGACAAGCCCAGCAAAAGTGATGTGATGAAGAAGTCCCCCAGCCTGCAGACGAGCTATAGCAAGAGTGTCATTCCAAAACATAAAGATGGCATGGGGAAAGCATCGCTCCCATGCATCAAATACAGACCTTGGGGATACGATCCCCGGAGAATCAGACGGCCTGTGGGAAAGCGTACAACCACATGCAGAGACTGTGTTTGTGGAAGACAAGCGTATGACTTGGGAGAACTTCAGTGACCTGTTCAGGGTGGGAACTGATCCCCTGTAGTGTAGATAGCCGACTTTGGGGTAAATTAAGAGGCCAAAACGAGTTTGATAGGTTAAGCCACTTACCTATCAAATGAGAGACCCCAAAAGAGGCTAGCCACATTTCCAATGTCAGTCTGATTACCATGAATTGTGCTACTCTGCTTGGAGCAGAAAGATCGGAGCTTTATGATAAAATCTTCTACACCAATGTATTGATACAGAAGTTGACTATTTCCCAAGCAACTGAGTTATGATCTACAATGCTAGCACCATCTGTAATAGTGACATCTCCATTATTAAAAGAATACCCATGGTAACCAAATCAACTGTACCCTTAACATACTTATATTTAGCTAGTGAAGAAAGTTGATATTGGGCTCCAAAGGAACATGATCGACTAACTGTTTAATAGGGAGGCTCGGGTTGTACTCAAAAATGACCTAACATTAAAGATGTGTACAAACATTGTGTTAAAACTAGATTAGCATTAACCAATGAAGTACAATTCTCATAATTAAAGTGAAAAAATCTCTAGAACTCCGAGATATTTAGTAACTAGACTGGTGATATGGTTCGACTCGCCTAGGAAAAACAGGATGGGAAAAATTTAGCAAAACCCCCCCCCCCCCCCCCTGAAACCTATCTCCGTTTGTCACTGTCCAGTGACCTATGACCTATATAGGTCACTGAACTGTCAGACCATGAAATGTTGGAGCGCATTCCCAGTCACAATTACTGTATACATTTTCTTGAAGTAATAAAGGTATATGATTACTAATGTAACTAGCACAGAAATAATTAGCAAACTAAGACTGCATGTGTTTAATTTGCTCAGATTATAAATACAACCCTGTATGTACAACTGATTGTCACTGAATATAATCTATAGAAACATTGAGCCCAGCTTTGAATATGCCTATACAAAGACATGTCATTGCAATGAAATCATACATTACTCCTAGTGCAGAGTCAGTAGCTTGTTAATTACATTTCTGACAGAGTTTGGAAGCTGCCATTTGATTCTGCAAAGAAAAAATATTTCTCCCTTTGTACAGGGCAGATTAAGTTACTGCAAAAGTACAGACATTGTAAATGCTGCATATATGTGAAGGTTTTGGTATAGATTAGCTGTCTTGCAAAGTGTAGTGAGAAAAAATGTTTACTAGTGAAATGTGGTCAATGTTTATTGATACATGTATGACCCTCAAACATATGGCATCAATAGAATGACAAATGTAAGATTTCCTAACTCTCATGCAATAATGAAGGTGTTGTATATTATGACCATCAAAGTGAACCTTACTAACTCACATAAACGCTCAAATATTACTCCCTTGCTCACTTGCTCTACCCTACTTATTTTACTGACTCACTTACCCACCATTTCTCTTACTATAACTAACTTACTTACTCAGTCACTCACTTGCTACTATTGGATGGTCCCCAAAACTAGTTTAAGAAAGCCTGTGTAATTGTTCCTGTACCGTATTCACCCCCTCAAGTGCTCATGCTCCTATAAGTGCCCACCCACCTATTTCTTAACTCAATCTGAATATAAGGGCCCATGTTCTTCCTAAAATAAGGTTTTTTTACTTCTAGAAAAGATCAGTGGTTGAGCATTGAATATAATCCAGCAAAGACTTTTAAACCTCCAGCTATTTCTGAGTGTCTGCTACCACCACTACAGCACCAGTTTAAGCATTTGAGTGCTGTCATTCGATGCGCAGAAGCAAAAAAAAAATATTTTTTAGAACTGTAATTACATTGCTCTAAGGTCCCAGTCTCTGGATTTGTCTAAGAGCTTAAAGGGGTGAATACGGTTAGCTATATCAGAATGTCAAATGAAAGAAACCATTGTTTCTATGATATAAATGTGCACATGGACTTCCCCATGTTAAGATGGCTGTGTAATTGGTAATGTGTACTGCAAGTTAACAACCGAAGTAGGTAAATGTGTTATGAAGGCTCTTCCTAGCAGATAGGAAGGCAAGGACAATAAGGGTATTAAGTGCCCAGATTGTACGTGTGACTCTCGGTTGAGATTTTGTACACCACTGCTCTATATGAATGCCATATATAGAAACATGGCAGACCAAATTTAGTAGAAATATCTATCTAAATCACCATGTTGAAAACCAGAATCAGGCCTCATGCATGACTGTAGCATCTAATTTTTTGTGCTTGAAATATTTCAAGCTTAAGCCTTCTTACATCACAATAGCATCATAGATTGTAAATTTTTATGCGAAATATTAGCAGAAAAATAATGACTGTGGTATAGGGTCAATCGGCAAAGGAACTCTGCATCTGGCAAAAAACGCAGTTAACTGAGGTGCCATCTAATCTATGCCGTAAGTTGAGGTACTAGCTTCAGTCTTATTGTTGAAAGATGCCAACTTTCAGCATAAAGTTTCCATAATAAAGAGTATGGCATGTAACCAAATATGTATGAGAAAAGGTCTTTCCTGAGCACAGATTCCATGATTTGTGACTTTTCTGGCTCTGCAGAATTTTGATGTCTATCAAAATTTTTGAAAAAGTGATCAAATCATGACAATAAAGATCTGAGTCTAGTACCTCACATACATGTATGGATAAAATATAGTGGTGGGATGCCAATGCATCCAAATAAATATTCCCTAAGACACTATATGTCACACTATTATAATTATTTGCTTCAAGCATCCCCGACATTTCTACTACAGCATCCATGTCCTGCTTCTGAAGGAACAGAATTCTATTTTTAAGTCATTCAAATTCTCATTTGGGTATTTTAGGCTTGATATAACCTCACACTGACGAGCTCCGCTGAGATCCTCTGTGAAATAAATGCCAGACGCTTATTAAAAAGCGTTCAAAATCAGTTTGATGCAGAAGCTGCATACAGTCTTCGAAATTGAGCACATCCAGTCACATTGAAACTATCCAATTCAATTGTATCCTTCCATATGGTCCTTTGACAAGTTCATGATAACTCTCACAGGTACTTTTTTTATCCAAATAACTGCAATCTTGTAGATTAAAAATCTTATAGTGTCATAAACTATATGCTTTTAATAGAGTTCCCTGTCAGTATACAGTACAGCTCCGGTGGTTTTTCACAGACCCACCCAAGCCGGTGGGGCATAAAATTGAGTGGGGAGGATTAAAATTTAATGACCACCGTTGATTTCCACCCGTTCCGGTGGATCCACTGCGTTCCCACTATCAAAAATATTTATGGTCGCGGTGGGAAACAGGTGAAATTTTCGCGAGTCAAGTGATACCATCGCAGTGGAATCGCGGTGGTTCCGCGGTGGGTATGAAGGCGTGTCAGAAAGGGGCGGAGCTTAACTTTAACCCATCTCATTCTTAAAAATTAACTTATCAAATTATTTCTAAATAAAAAAAAACCCCATCAGTATATTGGTTTACTTCTAACAGTTTCGATAATTGCCCAATTATTATACGTTTAGTTTGTTTAATAAGCGTTTAGTTTTGTTAATTAGCGAGAACAATAATTTCCAATCACCAACCCGAAATTGAATAAAGGATCCATGGTCCAATTAGCTAGTTAATTAGAACACGCCGTTGGCGACAGCGTGTACTAAAATGCGACTTATTATTGGATGCTGTGTCTTTTCCCCTCTCAATGATTAATTTTTTATAAGAATTGTTTCTCTGTTTTTTTAATTTTCTAACATCAACAAAGTCCGCATTCTTAACCTTCGCTGTAAAGTGATTGATTAAGATAAGTCTTAATTTCATACGTAGCAGTGAAGACCTTGTTTACCCGAGATTGGCAAACTTAGTCCAGATCTGCGCAGTATGCAAACTACATGAATAAAACAAATAAATTTAATAGATGGTTTAATGTCATGTTTTATTTACATGGTGTTTCGCTAGTGGGCCGATGATAACCCGTTTCTACCCCCAAAATATAAGTTCATTTACAATGTAGTAGACATATATAGACATACAGTCGTTGGTGTTTTTTTATTGATTGTGCGAGCAAGGAAAGCTCGAAGGAAAGCTCGAAACGAGCGCTATTGAGCAGTCAAAACAAAACTATACATTTAGGCCGACCTTAAAAAATGTTGGTTTGCCGTGCTCCTACCTTCCCACCCAAAACAGGCCCTACCCCAAAAAACTTATTGCCTTTCTGAGAATCTTTATCATTTTTTCTCTAATTCTGTTAACAAACTCGTCTTCAAGATCATTAAAAACTGTATTTTAATATTGAAGAAAGGTAACATTGATTGTTATTGTGTGCATTCTTACCTTTGGCCTTAGAAGCGTAGACACGCAATGGACGGTGATTTATATTGCATGTGCGAGCACCAAAAGCCTAGGCGATCCGCACAGCCTCGCTATAGAGCATTAGCTGCTCGCTTTCAAAACATAACTATACATTTAGAAGTGGACAGTGGCTTTATTGCATGTGCGAGCAACGAATGCCAATTTGCGTAGTCTCGTAAGATTATTTGCTCTTCTCATAAAACAAAACGTAGTCGACATGCAGTTGTTGGTTTTGAATTTCTAAAAAAAAATAAAAAATAAAACTATCTACCCAAACTGAAATGCACGGCAAACAAATATATTTTAAGGATGGCCTTAGAAGACGTAAATACGCACATTTAGAAGACGTAGGCACGCAATGGACGGTGCATGTGCGAGCAACGAATACGCATTTGCGCATACTCGTTAGCGCATTATCTACCCAAATTAAAAACTTAAGGACATCTGGTAGATATATACATGTAATCGTTGGTGGGTTTTTATTGCATGTACGAGCAACAAAAGCTCAGTATGCGCAGCCTCGCTAGAGCCCTAGCTGCTCACTTTCTAAACATAACTATACATTTTAGAAGTGGACAGTGGCTTTATTGCATGTGCGAGCAACTAATGCCCATTTTCGTAGTCTCAAGATTATTTGCTCTTCTCATTGAAAAACTACACGACATGCAGTTGTTGGTGTTTTGATGGACTGTGCGAGCAAGGAAAGCTCAGGGGGCGCAGTCTCGCTAGAGCCTTCGCTACCCCCTATAGATTTAGAAGACGAAGACATGCAATGGGCTGTGATTTATAATGCATTTGCGAGCAACGAACGCGCATTTGCGCAGTCTCGTCAGAGCATTTTCTACTCCCATTAAAAACATAAGTACATTTTTGTTGTTTGTTTGTTATTGTTGTTTTGGGGGAGAGGGACCTCGTACTTTGGTGAGGAGGGAGAAATCATCAAAATACTACTACAAGCTGGCCATTATCGACCCGCCAGCGAAACGCCATTTAAAATGGCGTTTCGCTGGCATGTCGATGATTCGCCAATATTGAATGCCGACAGATTTTTCAAGGGATCTGGACCACTTTTGCTTAAAACGGATATAGTAGTAAATAGTTTCACGGCAAGGAGATTTTTTAATTGTCTCCTGACGTATATGAAATGAGACTATTAATATGAGTTTGTCCGTTGGTGAAATGAGGGGGTACTGTTACTTAATGAGTACACCCCCACCCCCTACAGGTTTTAGTACGATCTTTTTTAAACTTAACAGATGTACTGAGGATGTGCATTTGGTTTGGTCCATTGTCGTCAACTTATTTTTTTTCTCACTTTTTTCAACTTGTGAACTTGAGATGTTTTGTATATGGTCTTAAACGTGCAGGTGGTTTGGGCATGATCCTAAAATTATTTTCCACACGAAACCTTTCACTGCTCGCACACACGAAGTATAGGGTAAAGAAATGTTAAATATCTTGTCTAATTTGATAGTCCGACATGACTGAAATGCTTTAAATCTTAACTTAATTTAAAGTCGAGGAGTCATGTATAAACAAACAATGTGGACCCAGATCAAATAGCGTTTCATTTGGGTCAACACTGTTTGCTTTAAGCTGGTGTGCAATGCGTCACTAAGGCCAAACAAAAAAATATGCGTGTTTCAGGTAACATTCAATTTTAAAATTGTGACGGTAGGTAGGAAAATATCTTTCAGTTTGTTAAAAGTTTTTACATGGGGAAGATGGGGAAACAATATTTAAACCCTGTCGGGAGTTCGCGAACAACGAAGGCGCAGATCAGCCTGCGCATCCACTCAGTCTGATGACATGGGTGAAAGTTTTCAGGATTATTCCTGAATTCAGGATTTGGCGGTCGACTATCCACTTTCCACAGAAATCCTGAATGAAGTAGATTAAAATAGCTTTTCTGATTTAATTCATTATTATCTTAAGACATTTTATGACAGCTAAAACATGGAAGTATTGATATGCTAGTTTTAAGATTTGAATTTCAAAAGTTCAGGATTTTGAAATTTTTTGAACTTTCGCCCATGTGATATCCCTATCTCATGACAGTCTTGGGCTACATGCATTTCGAAGAATAAAGATACTGAGCAAAACCAAAACTGTCCTATGAACTAATTCCCTCGTGTGCATGATGCCTTCTTCAATCGGTTTGAATGGTCAAACTGACGTGAAAATCGGTATCCCAAGAGATAGGTCCAGAAAATGGTAAAAAAATGTCCTTACCTGTAATTGACTAATTAATCCATTAATCCGTTATTTCGATTTATTAACACGACGCCTGGCTTGTTTTAATTTTCCGCCAATCAGCAGCCATATTTGACGATAACTACTGTCGTGCCAACCAAAAGTGACAGTGATGAAATATTATGTTAGCAAATTTATTGTTAAGTAAAACACTAACTTGTACAGACACGAATCGAGAGATCTCTTCTGTATTAATCCTATCCTGCGGATAGGATAAATAAACAAGTGATCCCCTAATAACTTTGTAAACAAAACGTCGTCACTGTCACTCTTGGCTGGCAGGCCAGTAAAGTAATATAAAATGCAGTTTTCTTTTGCATATTCCGAGGGTGCTTCTTTGACATTTGGTCGAAAGATATTATGTCGATACGGCGTTTGCTCGAATGCGACATACAGTCGATACGATGTTTTAATAGTTTTGACGTTCATTCGACTGCGTCATATTGTATAAAACTCGTCCAAAAAATTGACCGACCTGAAAAAAACTCTATGTTTTTCAAATTTTATTTCTTAAGAAAATTCTCAACTGATTAAATTCAAACGTACTCGACGGTAAGATCCATCGATTCAAGATCGCATGTACAACCAAAAATCGTATCGACCAAATAATTTTCGTCAAAACGTTGTGTATCCTACATGTTGAGTCTACTCGGTAGAAGCGCCTTGGAGATGCATTTCTTAGGAGTACCCACAGCATGGATTTTTACAGAAACACCGCTTATAAAGTTTGACATGATCTTTGACGTCTGAGGTTGAAACATTCTTTGTCTGCTTCAAACTTCAAAGCCAAAATCGCCCTTGTGTATAAATGAAAGGCCCTTTCATGTACGTACGTGAAAAAATGCAGCGATTGAATAACATACATGTATATCTCGGACAGGGTCTTCATTGCTCACAAGTAACATGTTATGCATGCTTTTCTGTCGTCTGCTATTTTCTTTTCAAAACAACCTTGAATTTTTCAGGAATACCATCAAAGTGTCAAACAGTTTGGATCCAGATTAAGCCCGACATCTTGTCGTGTCTGATCTGGGTCCAACTTATTTGCAAAGCTTATCAGCGTCCGACACTAGTTAGTAGGCAAATGTAAGCGATAACTGCAAAAATTTCATGAGCAGGTCCAAATATGACGATGGTTTTCAAAAGATTGATCATCTTCGCAAGCCAAGGGTACTAACTCCAGGAACGAAGTGGAGTTAGTACCCTTGGCTTGCGAAGATGAAGACTGATGTGTACAATTACAATTGATCATTTGCTCATTGCAAGCGTCTCTCGAGACAAGACGCATCCGTGTACTTGTCGCATTTGCAAGCAACGAAGGCTCAGAAGATGGGCATGTGCACACGCACAGTCTCCCCATGCGCGGATCCAGAGGGGGTTGGGGGTCCGGACCCCCCTGGAAAATCATAAGCTGTATGGGTTTCTATAGAAATTAGCATTTGGACCCCCCCCCCCCCCCAAAAAAAAAAAAAAAAAAAAAATAAAAATAAAAAAAAAATATACATATATAGTTTTGTTTGAAATAACCATTGGGCACCCTCTGTAAAGTTGAGGACTAAAAAAGTTGTCAGAGCTGTTTTCTGGCACAAAAATTCCTGGATCCGCGCATGCCCCCACCTCATACAGAAACACAGTAGGGAAGTCTCCACAGAGCCTTCGCCTATACCACCCCAGATCATGCAAATTTTCATAAATTTTTAAAGAACCAACCACAACAAAAGGTGTTTGCTTTCTATGCACGGAAAACATTAAAATAATTGACATTATATCTCGACTTTTTACCGTCTTTACTGCGTACTTTTGTAGGTGTGTTGACATGTATGTATTATTTCAAGAATCGGAGATAATTGAGCCGCGACATGAGATTTTCGTGCGACCAGCAAAGGCTCAGACCAGCCTGCGCATACGCGCAGTCTGATCAGAGCCTTTGTTAGTCGCTTGACTATACTTTGATTAAGGTACTGACCGAAGTTGGAGTTGAGCAGACTCATCTGAGTCTGCACTTGTCAAAATATCACATTGTTGGAAGAAATCGCACGTCGCAGCTCATATGTAGTGGTGAACTTTGGCCTCTCGCAATGACCTTGACACAGGATGTCTGAAAACTTGTCTCAAGAAGGTGGACATCTTTGTGAACTATTGTCTAGAAGCAGACAGTGGAAAGCAGAAAAATTCTGCACATGGGACCTTTGACCTCTCGAACTGACCTTGACACTGAAGCACCAACTCTGACAGCGTTTTTTTTTTGTTGATGGGTAGAATGGATCCAAATACCACAAAAAGCAAAACGCCATTTAAATGGCGTTTCGCTTGCGGACCTATGATGCTCCAACATTGAATGTAGGCTTGGTAGTTTTATGATTTTCGGGGGGGGGGGGGGGGGGGGGGGGGGGGGGGGGGGGGGGGGGGAGGGGGATTGGGGGGGGGATTGGGGGGGGGATTGGGGGGGGGGGATTGGGGGGGGGGGGATTCTGGACCCCTGTCCCTCTGGATCCGCGCATACTGAACAGTATGAAACCCTTGTTTTTCACGTGTTTTCGTTGCGCTATGCAAGAGCCCGATATATTTTAAGAATCAAACCAGATGACGTCCTCGGTAATCCAGGCGTGACCCATCAGTCATCCCAGTGGGTACGGAATGCAGTGGGCACGGAACGGGTCACGAATCACGCCTGGGTTAACGAGGTTGACTCCATGTCCTACAGCTGATTTAAACGAGTGCAAGCGCTGAAAATGAACAAAATATAAAACCTAAGCAAATGTGCACAGGTTTCATACTTTGTACATTTCCCATCGTTGTAATGACAAAAACGAACGACTCTGGTAAAGATCGTTCTAGTTTTTCACTACTTACGCAAGTAAAATATCGTAGGCAATCATGTTCGTTATATTTATTGTAGGATATTTACCGTTTTTGTGGGAGTGGCGGTCCGTATTTTGTATCTTTTAACACTATTTTACATGCATATTTTCCATCTTCATCGAGAAGGGCAGCTCTCCGTAATAGAATCAATTTTTAAGTATAATAGAAACGTACTGACCGTTGTTCAGGCGAGCTCAAATGTGATACAGTGGATTTAGAGATCAGGGCGTGTTTGGTGGTTATTGAAACACACAGAAAACATGATATGAAATACTAAAAAATAATCATTCTTGTGGGAGATTCTCTTTTGTAACGCGTATGCACAATGCGGCAGCGCAAAGGACTCCTTTACATGCTCATGCTGTATGATCAATTCAGCGTGACTAGAAGTCTAAATTGTGGTCTTGCATCTTTTTTTGATGCAGAATAAATAATAAAATCTCGTGCTAAAAGGTCAATTCTCGTTAGTTTGCGGCGTGCACGGATCTAGAGGGAGGGGGCACAGGGACCCCCCACCCTGGAAACTCACAAAACTATATGGAACCACCGTCTTCTGAATACATTGGTGAAAATTTTCAGGATTAATCCTGAATTCAGGATTTTGAGGCTGACTTTCCATAGAAAGTCAACCTCAAAATCCTGCATGTTTTAATATTTGAATTTCCTTAAGTTCAGGATTTGGAATTTTTGAAATTTCACCCATGTGAATATGTTGTGGTTACTCCTTAGAATCGTCGCTTCCATGCGCGGATCCAGAAAGGGGGTCAGAGGGGGTCCAACTCTTGACAACTTTTAAGTTGATGAGTTGAGAGAGCATCCAAATACCACTTAAAGTGAACGCTAGCGAGGCGATGATGATCCAACATTTTTAATTTTCCAGGGATGCTAACGAACCCTATAGCGTTATGATTTTCTAGGGGGAGGGGGTGGTTGGGAGCCCCTGTCCTCCCTCTAGGCCCGCGCATGTCTTCAATGCGATTCTAAACATCAAAATTCTTTTAAATGGAAAAAATTATGTTCATTAAATTACGTGGTCACGAATTTTGGTTAATACGGTAGGGAACTCATGTACGGCATAACACTACGACATGGCCTTTTTCTGATGGTGATTCTGCACGTGGCTAAGTGTGCCTACGTGACTAAATGCACGTTGCAAAACAGTGGACGGTTTATGCGCTCATTGGAAGTCTCTGGAACAGACGATGTAGAAGAAAATATTCCTGAATATGCTATACTCTCTCTGTCACGCATTGTAGTCGCCAATCAACTGATTTTTGCATATAATTGGATGTCTTTTCATACCAGTGTACATGTAAGACGAATGACCTCACCTCCAAGCAAGGTAGTGAAATAATTAGTCACAATTTTCTGAGCTTACATGCAAACATAGAGATTATGAGCATCGCTTGTCAAATCAATTAAAATTACAACTTGGCGATAATTGAGGATCATGGATTATAATTAGAAGCTAAAAGAAAACACTGAACAATAAATGTACATTAATTGTATTTATTTTCTGCATTTTACAGCTGTCAATCATTCTGACGTCACACGCCAGCAGTTTTATCACCCACCGCGGTCATACAGGTAAAAATGTTGACCCGCGGTGGGGTTGCGGTGGAATTACGGCGGGAAAAATCCTTCCCGCGGTGGGGACTTGCACGGAACATCGGGTGGGGTTGCGGTGGGCTAAAAATCCTTCCCCACTGGCTTGGGTGGGTCTTTGAAAAACCACCGGAGCTGTACTGTATTATGCATACTGTGCGAGTTCTTCTAGGTACAAATAACTGATAGTAAAACCTTTATAACCCATCACTTTTGAAATACATGTACTTTATCTTGGATGTGTAGCCTCTAATAATGTCCAGAAATCCAGCTACTTGTATAAGCATCTTGCTACATCTCTCATAGCAGATAAGTTCCTTGGTGTTTCACTCCAAAGCCTCATTTGAGGGTAAGGCTCTTAGATACATCTAGTACTAGTTCATACACTTGATATATGAGGTTGATATCGCATCTCCGGCATAGTAAGTAAATCACTTGTTTTTCTTCCCTCATAGAATTCTATATAGTGGAAACTCTATGTTAGCATTAAGTCTTTGAAGAGAGCACTGTAAGTTTTAACATATCGCATATAGATATAGTGGAGTATCTTCTCAACCCCAGAGCCTGCAATATAAAAACTAGACCCCCACCCCCAACATCCAGAAGGGCCTTGGCATGTCTATTATAAATTATACACATGCCCAGGCCCCTTATAGAATGAAGTAAACTTCTGTTGTTAGTTTACTACTGTTGTGTTGTCCTTAACCTCTGTTCCTCCAGTCTGAATGTGACCTTGAACACCATGCACATCCAGACCAGCTGGCTTCTGATGAAGCCTACGGATCAGGATATACATTGCTTAAAGACACCAGCTATCTAGCCACTAGTGTCATCTGCTGCTAACTCGCAAACTATTTGTGACCCAGAATGTCAGGCCTAATGGATACCGATGCTATTTATGAAATAATTTTTGAAAAAGTTGAAATCAGCAGACGACAAAAGCATTTGCCATACAGTCACCAAACATCTGGAATCAGCAGAAATAATCCACGCTAATTTATGCAGCAGGAAAAGGTTAACAACACACATCAAATATTAAGCTATTATATCACAGGCACAGAACATGTTTCTATCCATCACACTGGTGAACTGAAAAGGTCTAAACCAAGACTAATCTGATAGACTTGTATCTTTGTTCTGATTGGCTGCCTTGTAAGATTATGTGGTTAAACATCTTGGAGCCATTCCCATTCCAGACATGTTATTTGTCTCCTGCAGAGAGGGTAGCTACTCTGTCCAATACACAAGGCCATATTATATAATTTGGACACCTGCAGCACTAAGCCTTTTCTTATAGATGACCAACCACTCCCTTGTCATTAGAAAACAGCCCCTTGTCTATTCTATAAACTGCAATTATTAAAATTGCCATGAAGTGCATTCAAACAAAATTTAAAATTATTGTTGTTGTTTTTTCTTCAAAAATGTTAGCCCACCAAAATTTAATTAAAAAAAACAACTATTTTTTTTATTTGTTTTAGGGGACCATTAAACATTGCTACATACTAAATATAGTGTCAGAGCTGTTGGTCCTATGGCTTTGGAGAAAAATATTTTGTTTAAGTTTTTCCCTATCTTGTCTATGGAACTTCAAGCTAATGACCCTCAGGTTGTGGTAAATTTGGGCATGGTTGGCAGAACTCATGTAGTGGACCACTAAACATTGCTATATTCTGTTTATATTAAAGCTGTGAGCCTCATAGATTCAGCGATCTTTAAGTTTTAGAAATTTTAAGCCTATGGGAGCTATTGATTCCCGAGGCATGGCTATTTGGATCCCAGGCCTGATCGAGGACTTGATTGGCAGTATTTATGTAGGGGACCATTAAATATTCGGCCTCATGGGCTTAATTGGCAGGATTTCAATACTGTTCAACATTTAGTGTTTTGCTCCAGGGCACATCAAGATTCAAACCCATTATCTCTTGGTCACATTAGTCAAGCACTCTGACGAACTGAGCACAGTGCTCCCAATTAATCTTGAAAAAGAAAAGACATTAAGCCAGCCTTCGAATGTGTGAGTGATTTCAAAAGCATTATTCTCCCATTTTTCTTTGCATAAATTGCAAAGAATCTCCTAATTGATAGTCTGAAATAGTCATCTTACCTTGAAAGTGGCAATAACGTCACATCCGTCACGATGTGACGTCACTAGCCTTATTTTGACTACCACGTAAAATAGCGACAGTGCTCCCAATTTATCTTGAAAAAGAAAAGACATTAAGTCATATTTCATTAAAACCTGGGTAGGTTATCCCACCACTATTTTTTGTCCTTTCATTTGTCCTGAAAATGAAAGCTTTGCTGCATAAGCATGTCTGCAAGTGCACACTTCAAACTAGATTTTTTCATGAAAGCAAACAATTTGAACCCTGATCAGACTGGGAGCAGTCTGTGGTGGGATAACCTACCCAGGTTTTAATGAAATATGACTTAATGTTTCTTTCTTTTTCAAGATTAATTGGGAGCACTGTCGCTCAGTTCGTCAGAGTGCTGGACTAATGTGACCAAGAGATAATGGGTTTGAATCCTGATGTGCCCTGGAGCAAAACACTAAATGTTAAACAGTATTGAAATCCTGCCAATCAAACCCATGAGGCCCAATATTTAATGGTCCCCTACATAAATACTGCCAATCAAGCCCTCAGGCCTGGGATCCAAATAGCCATGCCTCGGGAATCAATAGCTCACATAGACTTAAAATTTCTAAAACTTAAAGATCTCTGAAACCATGAGGCTCACAGCTTTAATATAATCAGAATATAGCAATGTCTAGTGGTCCACTAAATAAGTCCTGTCAACCAAGCCTATGGGATCCAAATTGACCACAACCTGCGGGTCATTAGCTTGTAGTTCCATACACATGATAGGGAAAAACTTTAAAAAAAAATCTTTTTCTCTAAAACCGTATGACCAACAGCTCACTATATTGAGTATGTAGCAATGTTAAATGGTCCCCTATGTAAACCCTGCCCCTTGGGTCCAAATTGGCCATACCCCGGGTCATTTGCTCCCATTGACTCATAATAAAAAGAATCTCTCTGAAACCATGAGCCGAAGAACTCAGGAGAGGGGCATGTGCTCATTCAGAGCCTCTTGTTTTTTTTTAAATCATGTCTCATTTAACTAAATTAAACATGTACAAAAAGGCCATGAATTTAATATTTAAATCATAAAACAAATAAAAAAAATTCAGTTTTTTTTTTTTAAATTAAGTTTTGGTGGACTAACATTTTTGAAAAAAAAAAACCTTTTAAATTTTGTTTGAATGCACTTCCAGTTTACTATTTGTTCAAAAAGTAGTTTATATCACATATGGAATATTGCTTGGGGAAACTAGAAATGAGGCCAGAAGTCAATGTCAAGGTCAAATTGACTCAAAATGGTATGCACCACTCTGCCATCCCAAGAGGAATCACCACCCCAAATTTTGGGATTCCTACATCAAATAATATAGGAGATATGCTCTGGACACAATAATTCTTGAAAACTAGGTCCGAGGTCAAGGTCACAGTGACCCAAAAATAGTTTGTGACACTCCGGCATCCCAAGGTGCATTTACATACCAAATTTGGAATTCCTATCTCAAAGAATATAGGAGATATGCACCAGTTTCTAGAAACTAGGTCAGAGGTCAAGTTCAAGGTCACAGTGACTTAATTATGGTATGTGACACTTCGTCATCCCAAGATGCATCCACACACCAAATTTGAGATTCCTACCTCAAATAATATAAGAGATATGCTCTGGACATGATTATTCTAAAAACTTGGTCAGTGGTCAAGGTCACAGTGACCCGAAAATGGTACATGACACTCCACTATCCCAAGATGCATCCGCACACCAAATTTGGAATTCCTATCTCAAAGAATATAAGAGATATGCTCGGGACACAATAATTCTTAAAACTAGGTCAGAGGTTAAGGTCACAGTGACTCAAAAATGGTATGTGACACCCCGTCATCCCAAGATGCATCCACACACCAAATTTGGAATGCCTAACTCAAAGAATATAAGAGATATGCTCCGGACACAATAATTCTTTAAACTAGGTCTGAGGTCAAGGTCACAGTGACCCAAAAATGGCATGTGACACCTCGTCATCCCAAGATGCATTTACACAGCAAAATTGGAATTCCTATCTCAAAGAATATAGGATATATGCACCAGACTCAATGCAGTTTCTAGAAACTAGGTCAGAGGTCAAGTTCAAGGTCACAGTGACCCAATTATGGTATGCGACACTTCGTCATCCCAAGATGCATCCACACACCAAATTTGAGATTCCTACCTCAAATAATATATGAGATATGCTCCGGACGCGATTATTCTAAAAACTAGGTCAGAGGTCAAGGTCACAGTGACCAGAAAATGGTACTTGACACTCCGCCATCCCAAGATGTATCCACACACCAAATTTGGAATTCCTACCTCAAAGAATATAGGAGATATGGACTGGATACGAAAGCGAGATGGAAAGACTGACGGACGGACGGACAGTGCGATTACTATATGCCTCCCAAAGTTCCTTTGTGGGCATAAAAATATAAAAATTCATTTTGGTCTCCGCTTAAATTACCCCATAATACTTTAATCATACTTAATTTGGGTTTAATCATTTGATTTACAACTGTTTTATATGAGTTATGTGTGATTTGGAGTGGTTTGTGGTGGTTTATGTAGTGGTTTGCGGTGGTTTGTGGTGGTTTGTGGTATTTAGTGCCACCCGTCCAGGACTGTTAAATTAAATGAAAAGTCAATAAGCAATGCTTATTAGATTACCCTACCAGTAAGGGTCAGTGAAAAAACGTAGTTTTGGAAAGTGAAAGTTTAAAACAGCAGACTTAGTTTTAATGAAAAAAGTAAAATTCCAACCGTTATAATTTGTTATACCTGCTTTTTTCTTTAGAAAAAAAGGGTATATTAATCTTGTACCAAAGACGGTCAGGCGTCTGTCCGTCCGACAAGTTTCTTGTAACTCCTCCTAAACCGTTAGACGTAGCAACTTCAAACTTTGTAGCTGAATAGGTCACATGATGTAGAGTGTACTGGGCATCATTTTGTGTGACTTTGACCCCAAGGTTAAGGTCAAAGGTCAAATAATGTATTTTCTTGTAAATGTATCTCCTCCTAAACCTTTAGACGTAGCAACTTCAAACTTTGTAGCTGAATAGTTCACATGATGTAGAGGGTACTGGGCAACATTTTGTGTGACCTTGACCAAAGGTCAAATGATGTACAAGAGGTGTTTCATGTTTATTTGAACAAATTTGAAATTGCCGTATCTCATACATTTCTTTTTATATTTAGTAATAATTAATTTACATTGTTAATCAGATCTTCAGAAATGCGCTGTAACCAAGAAAATATCTCTTTACTTTATTCGCTGGATTAAAACAGTCTCTGAAGATGAGTAGTCAAAATTTAAGCGTTTAAAATTGCTGTTTGAAATGAAATGTTCAAAATCGTTCTCGAACGATTTCTCTTAAAGCGGGTAAGTTTTTCTCTTGGAACCAATTGTAAATTGTACATACATGATTAAAGTGTGTTCTGCTAATAAATAAAGCATATCCGTTGGATATTTACTCTTTTGAAGCAACTTAAACATCAAATTTGGGGGTTTACAGTTTCCAAAGCAACACTAAATTGTGAGCAAAATACATGAATGCAATATTTGGTGATCAGTTTTATCGGCGATATATTCTTGAACTATTTAAGAACTTGTGTCGGCTGTGAGTTTTGAGAATTTGTTTTTCACAATTCTTTGGGGACAAATTTTATACATGGAGTGCCCATTTGGGCACTCGAATGGTACAACTTATAAAGCCAAGTTGTCAAGCAAAAACAGGCGCACAGAAGCTGTTTTTCATTTGAATAATAGACTGACTGCTTCTCTAAACTTCAAAGAAGTTTGATCACTTTTATACGCATTTTCACTAGAAATACACCCGTTTTAGCTCTTAAAATCAGTAAAAGGGGGGTAGGCGTGTATTTTGGGACGCCGTGTTATGGTTATGCTTTAAATTGCCTATTTGTCTATTTGTTCATACAAGGGACACGTCTGTTATTTAAGAGAAAGCAAAAGTTATTTATTTTATTTACATGCAACCTCGAAAAATGAAATTCAAATTTGTTCAAATAAACATGAAACAGGTCTCGTATTTTCTCGTAAATGTATCTCCTCCTAAACCTTTTGACCAAGTAACTTCAAACTTTGTAGGTGCATAGGTCACATGGTGTAGAAGGCACTGGGCAACATTTCGTGTGACCTTGATCCTAAGGTCAAGGTCAAACTAGAATTGTCAGAGAATCTGACTATATAGCCACGCTGCAGTGCTTTGCATGCAGTAAAAGGCCAGAGTTTCTCAGGATATTGAGTGGTAACATAATTCTGACATCAATCAAGGGCCATAACTTGCAAAAAATCACAGCTAACAATCCCAAACGTAGATGTTGTCAGTATAAATAGTCAATATGAATGCATATATAAAATATGGTAAAAGTCTGTCTATTTGTTCTCAAGATATGGGGGGAAACCAAATTTTTGGGTTAATCAAGGGCCATAACTCTGGTACAAATGTGCGAAAAATGATGTGTAACAATCCCAACGTAGATCTTGTCAATATGAATGCATATATAAAATTTGATGAAATTCTGTCAATTTGTTCTCATGATATTGAGCAGAAACAAAATTTTGGCGTAAATCAAGGGCCATAACTCTGGTACAAATGTGTGAAAAATGACATGTAAAGTCAAAACGTAGATCTTGACAATATGAATGCATATATAAAATTTGGTGAAATTCTGTCCATTTGTTCTGAAGATGTTGAACGGAAACGAAATTTTGGCGTAAATCAAGGGCCATAACTTTGGTACAAATATGCGAAAAATGACATGTAACAATCCCAAGCTAGATCTTCTCAATATGAATGCATATATAAAATATGGTGAAAATCAGTCAATTTGTTCTCAAGATTTTGAGCGCAAACAAAATTTTGGAGTAAATCAAGGGCCATAACTCTGGTAAAAATTTGCAAAAAACGACATGCATCAATCCCAAGCTAGATCTTGTCAATATGAATGCATATATAAATTTGGAATAAATCAGTCAATTTATTCTCAAGATATTGAGAGGAAACAAAAATTTTGTGTAAATCAAGGGCCATAACTCTGGTACAAATTGGCGAAAAATGACGTGTAACATTCCCAAGCTAGATTTTGTCAATATGAATGGATTATATAAAATTTTGTGAAAGTCTGTCAATTTGTTCTCAAGATATTGAGCGGAAACAATATTTTTGCATAAATCAAGGGCCATAACTCTAGTACAAATATCAGAAAAATGTCGTTAACAATCTATACACATTATTACTTTAGTAACTTGATCTGATGGGTCGGATCATGTGGAGTGGCTGCGCCAGGAACATCTGATCACAAGAGAAGAAGTCGAGTGTGATCCGGTCGTTCCTGGGGCAGCCGCGAGGTGCTCCGACCCATCAGATCAAGTTACTAAAGTAATAATGTGTTTATTATATAGGCCTACCTACATAAAAAACAACAACAAACACTTCCATTTCAGTGATAAACGCAACAAAAATATAAAATTGATACCGTGTGAACTGACGTTGCAACATAGTAGTAAATAGCGTCACGCCAAATTTTTGATGACATCACATTGTGTAAACATGTTAAGCAGAGGAGGAAATGCATTTATCGTGTTAAATTCCTTTTCTTTAATGCCGAAAAGTAGTTAAGGCTAATCGCAAAAATGTCAGATTGAGTGGGGTGTGATTTAAGTGATTAGGGTATTCAGATTGCAGTTTGCCGTCAGGTGCTGGGTTTTATGCTTGTGAGGTGGGTAAAACATGGAGGATGGTGATAAGCAAAAATATCACCCGAGTAGCGTGATACAAGATATTGTATTTTCGAGTTCGAAAAGTGGTTGTATCAGGTATATTACATTGCAGGCATATAAAAAAGAATAAGATCATGTCAATATCAATGCACATACAAAATCTTGTTAAATTCTATAAAACTGTTCTCAAGATATTGAGCAGAAACCAAAATTTGACAGACGGACAGACAACCCAAATCCAATATAGCCCCCACTTTTTCAAAGCGGGGCTATATTAATGTATTTTCTTGTAAATGCATCTTCTCCTTAACGGTGGGATGTAGCAATAAGAATGAAATGAGACCCCAAAAATAAATGAAATGTGAAGTAAATAGAGTAAGTTTCACATAGGGTTGATTTTGAAGCTTGTTAGTGCAAACCCTCATGAAATGCCACCTTATATAGCACTCCATCTGGGTCTTCACTGCAGTCCAAAGAACCTGTTTACTGGTATCCAGAAAGAAAAGTTATCATTATCAATAATCATTTGCATTATTCATTGATTCAAGACTGCAAACCGCTGTAAACCATTGGCAGTCTCACCTGAATCACTTGTCCATATTACAAATAAGAAACAAATAATAGATGCACAAAATTCTTTTAAATTGCTACCTGAATATAGAGGTTATAAATTCCATTGTTAATTAGTGTAACTCAGTAAAGAGATCATACAGAAGCAAGCTGCTTAAGAAAGTCTAGTATGGAATCCTTGACTGATATAGTCCATCCAATCCATGCATTGTAGATTCTACACTATGTAATAGCCAATTCATGCAGAGTTTTCCCGACACCTTCCGTTTTGCTCCGAGTACTCCCTAATTGAAAACAATCTAGCCAATCATCGTAAATCCCAACAACATGACCTATATTTTAATAAGCACTGTAGAAACTCGATGTTGGCAAGTGAAAATGTGCGAGTTTATGTAACTTTCGGTTATATTAGGAATTTCTATCACTAGATTGGCTTGATCGCTCCATGCCACACTGCCAATGATGTTTTGATGAGATTTTGAGCCATTTTTCAAACCGTGAAATGTTTACATGAGCACCAACTCAGTCACGTGTCCCCGGTCCTGTGATGTTCTCAATTCTGACCTCGGATTGTAAACAAAACGGCGCTGTTTGAAAATTCACTAAAATTGGTTTTCCGGGTAAGAAAAAAAAACAAAAAACGGCGCAAGTGCCCCTTACAACTAATCTTCTCTTTGCATACAATTTATTCAAGCCTGTTTGCTCACAAAACAAAATTTACTTTTGTATTTTGATGCACCCCTCGAGCACATGGCTACTTGGCCTCGTGGTAACAGGAGTTATGTTGATTGGTTGATGTAGTCATATGATACAAGTTTATGTGACTTGAGTCCCGAAAGAATTACGGAAAAGTACGAATGGCCTGTGAAATCAGCTATTATCCAAAGAATGTCATCTTTGCACAATTATCTAAGAAACAGTGAAATACTTGTTTGTGATAAAACTTATCTTGCAAATTTCTCAGAGTCCAATAATGGGTGAATTTAGTTATAAATTCTTGTTTATACAGAGAGTGTCTGCTTCAGCTGACTGTTGCATATCTTGTTAGCTAGGATTTACAGCAGTCTGGAAACTTTAAGGGGCGTTTAGACGGCATGATTAAGTTGTCCTGATGTATGATTTTTTTCATCTATGATTTTTGTTAAGACGGCATGACAATGTCATGTGTGATTTCTTTCAACAGTGAAGAAAAATGGCTTGCCACCTTGAGCTATCTCATCAGGCTCTACATCGTCTCATTGCAAAAGCTATAAAAATGTGTTAAAACTTATTACCACAAGTCACGACTTTTGTCATCTGCTATCTCATCTGCTTATGTTCTTAGGTAGTCTTTATGGCAAACACCATCAGCCCAGATCAGACTGTTCCCACGAAACAGTCTGGTCAGGGTTTATAGTGTTTACTTCCATGATAAGATATTGTCTGAAATGCACTTGAATACATGCAGCAGGTTAATAAGTAGACATCATTTTCAGGACAAAATACTGGCATGTTCAGGGTTATCTATTTTATCTTGCTCCAAAAGCAATTAACCTCAGTGACCTTAAAGCTGATTGGCTATTTCACCATGATTTTGAAATGGCGAATAGAACCTGTCCTATTCCCCATGACTTTTCAGCCAGGCTTTTAAAATCACACATGACTTTGTAATAGCAGTACGACTAAGTCAGGCTGACAAAATCATGCCGTCTAAACACCCCTTTACTGGGCAGTAACCCTCCAGAGTTCAAGAGTTCAGCTAAGGACATCTATCTTCTTTTTTTTTGTAGTCATTCATTGTGATCAGCTAATAGTTGCAAGACATACATGAAGTTAAAACTTGTGCAATTCTTAAAACACTACCTATATCCTTCCCTCCACCTCCAAATATTGTGTGTCTACATCTGAGAGAGATTGGACTAACTCAGCTACTTTTAGGGGAATTCAAAATCAAATTTTACATAAATTATCCCAAAGTTTATAGCATTTTGCTTTTCAGATACCCTTCCAAGTTAGTTGCCTTTTTGCCACAAGCATTCAACAATTCATTCCATTTGCATCGTTGCATGATATATAGCTCCACGTGTAGATAATCATATTATCTTCCGAGCGCCGTTCCATGGGTGATTTGACGCTTACAATGATGATCATCTTGTGAGATCTTCTGTCACAGCACAGTCTGTCATCTTCAGTACAAATACGGTTCCTCGGGTGATTTGATGGTTACAATAATGTTCATCTCCCGATATCCATTAGAATACTCATTGGGAAGATCAAAGCACACATATTATTGTTGCAGAATCTGGAACAACTACGGTACATTCGGAAGATGAGCAGCGGACTGTCACAGCACAGTCTGTCATCTTCAGTACATTTTTGGGTACCTTTGCTGAAAGGCTCCCACTAGTTCAGCAATGCTAAAGCTAGCGTGTGGGTCCAGTGTATGGCCCATAAAAAATTTTACACTGGATTTATCTTACACAGTCTGAACTACTTCACCAGCCGATAGCTAATTTGGTCCAATTTATGCCAAAGTAGAGATGGTTGATTCTTAAATTAGAAGCTGGTATGATTTCTGCCTTATTCCCTGCTGCAGTCAGATCCATTTTACCATAAGACCTCTCTGTATAAATACCTTTTAATCCTTGCACAGAGGAATTCTGGTAATACTAAAGGGCATAAAAGCTTGCCTCCAGGTCAGCAAATTTGGGTCCCACAACCTTACATCTGTTATATAGATTTCAAAAGGGTAATAAAAATTGTCCACCATCATATATTATGACCCTAACCCATCTGGATTGTAAGTCCTGCTAAAGCGCACTATCTTAGATGGAGTTCTAACTATAGTAATCTTTGAGACCAATGATGTTCTGGAATCTTGCCATGGTGATTGTTGTTGTTCACATAAATTTTGCCTACCTTGGCACACCAGCCTCTGAAATACTGTTACAATTCTAAAAAGTTTTTATTCCATTACACAAGTTAACCTCCACGGCCACTATAGTTTCAGTTTATTTATATACAGTTCTTGACAGTGGCAGAAGGATTAAGATTCCTTTGCAACAGAGGTCGTGGCCACAAGCGCACATGCAAATCTATGAAAATCTAGTCTTTTCTCCGGCATGTAACACTAATGTACTGCATTATCCTGCAGCAAGAACAACAAGCAAATTCAGAGAATGTATGTCCCCCGCCATTTTTTGTCTAATATATATGAACTATCATGGAACAACTTAAGTTCGCAGAACAGAAAACAGAAACAAAACTTAAGAATTTTATCCAAAGCATATCCATACTTTCAGGCCATGACATAAGCACATACAGACGTTTCATAAAGAATTGTATAAAACTGTGGGAGCATTTGCACTCAAAGGTACTACATATATATAGACATTGATAAGATATTGATAGCACTGAAGGTGAAAAATGCTGGAAAAGTGATAAACGTTAAGCTGAGGTTTTAGGGTCACTGATGAAAACTAGCTAGTCTGGCCCAGGAAATATGCACACTCTAGTTTCAGTTCTTTGGTGCAGTCTTTGCTTCCAAGATCCTTTTAAGAACATATTTATATGATAAAATTAATCTGAGGATTTTATCCAAACCACATAAATATCTTCAGACCATGACCAAAACAGTGAAATTTCAAAAAATTGGTAGAATTGCGCCCACAAGGAATCCCATGTCCATTCACATTGTTATATATACTCAACAAAAAAAGTTAAGGAAATTGTGTTTGAGGGGCTATGACAAAAGATCTAAAACATTTAAAGATTTTTGAATTTCACGATAGTATAATGTGACCAATTTTCTTTAAAATGACGCTTCATCGTGCAGCTATGTTTCATAGCTAGTAATTAAATGGGGGACACGGTGTATAATTTTCCTGTTCTGTTCTATTCGTAGGTACAAATAATGTCCCCCCCCCCCCCCTAGCGCCATCTGACGTCACTGTATGACTATCAGAGTCGTTTATTGGTCCGCTAGTATGAGACACTCAAATTGATTGGCTATGCTCTTTGCGCCCGCTAGAAAATTTTTCCTTATCTCGGGACAGGGCCTTACTCTAGCTCGAGTCATTCATATTTTACGCTTGTAACTGGAAGGTTGAGAAGTTTATTTAGAAGTTTGAAACATACACCTGACAGAACTGTGCTAGCAGATAGATAGATTAGAGTGAAGACTGAACTGTTGTATTTACATTGCTAGATCTCAGCGTTAGGCTCTCTGTGAGCAATGGAAGAACACGCCCAAGGCGCTAGGCCTAAAACTTACTCACTAAGAAAGGGTACTAGACAGGACTACGAAAGAATGCATGAAGGTGATGCTAAGTTGAAGAAGCAGCAGGCCGACGTCAGAGATATGCCAGGGAAAACACCTGGGCAGTCGATCGGGGTACTTGAGGGGTTAGAGTCGGACGTCGGTAGCAGCAAGAAGCAGGGGACATCACTCCCAAAGACAAATAAGCGTTGGACAAAGAGATTCTTGAGCTCAAGGCCTCTATTTCCAAGACTCAGTCAAGTTTGAAGGAGGTTTCGATAAAGAAGCAGTGTACAGGGCGATCCAACAGAGTGGCGAAGTTACGCAAGGAATTGTTTGTTGCCGAGCAGCAATTACAGAAGGCAAAGGAAGAAGGTGAGCCACGAAAACATGTGACACTAACTAAATCCTGTAATTCTAAGGGGTTTTCGGGAAAATCCTCGCGTGTCAGAGACATTGTCTCTCCCCAAAATGACTGTGAACATTCCGGGGAAGTTGACTTAAATGACCTAAGGTAGAACCCCAGATTCACGCTTAGGGATGTCTGTTACTACACAAAGTGGTTCTGGACGACAGTATGTTGGTTCTGGACGACAATGTGTTACAGGTTCCTGACGAAATAAAGAGATTCGTAGTGAATGTGTAATGTGTTTGGGAGCCTTAACACATACTAAACCGCAAGAAACTTATTTGGTCGTTGTATATTTTGTTCAGGATACTTATCAACACTTAATTAATCCTGTAACAAGGCGAATGTATCCAGTTAACGCTTATCTGATACAATTATTGTTCTTGAAACTGTATTTTACTACTACATATGCCCGCATATGCTTATTTTGTGCATTCACTTTCGTTTTCTTACAATTTTTATGAATTGATACGATGAGGCATTGCATTGTCCATCACATAGGCGACACAAGTTTTCTCTTATAAATCAGCTTTAGACAAACACGTTTTTAAAACCAAACTGCAGCTACCTCAGTCATTTTCCAATGTTACAGATGTGTAACGACTGCAAATAGTTTGTTACAGGTTAAAGTCGACAGCATTACAGGGAGAGACGACAGTCAATGGATTCTCTGGATTTCTGTTGTTCTGTTGGGACCTGCTGAAGAAGTCTGAACGTACTGAGAATGTGAACAGTGATTAGATCAGTTGCGAAACCCTAACTATATTGGTCTGAAAGACCTCTGACAGTGTTAATAATTCACAGTGCCTATATGTTTGGAAAAAAATCAAAGTTGGTCAAATGTTTTCATCTGCATATATAGTCTCGCTGTTGGTCTCTATTTGAAAGGATATACAGCTTTATTATTGAGCTTAAATGGTCATTTTTTGTATTAAATATATAGGAAATTAGAAAAATATTTTAGCAACATTCCTCCCCAACCCAAAAAATAGGTTTTCATGTGTATTCCTTTGAAACTCTTTCCTTCAAATATAATGTTATAATTAGCTCCTTAGTCCTGAAATATATCAGCTATAAAGATTATGAAAATTGTCCTTTTAACGTTACTAAATTCCGTTGTTAGATGATTTTGTACATACACTTACAGATAAGCTATATGGCCCCTGAATAGGTGTACTTTGTGCATGAATGAATTGTTATGATACAATGCTGCATAAAATTACACCAGGCAAATATATTGTCATCAAGGTAGAATAGACTTTATTTGCACAGAACAACAACAATGACAGCAACAGCAACAGCAGCAGCAGCAACAAAAATATTAAACTTAAAAGCCTTCCAAATGTGACTTTAACTGGGTATTGATGTTATAATACGCATACAAATGAAAAAAAAGAATACTAAATGTTTTTGTGTAGTCTCATTATGCATCCCACACCCCTTTGATATCATCTCCTGTATTGTCACAGGGATCTGATTATCTAATTATAACCTATTCTCGTTCATAATACATCAAACTTCTTATTTAAAAGGATACCAATGGTACTTCATACATAGGGAAGTTTTGGTTAGGATTGACAAAATGCTATTGAACAATAAGAAATTAACTGACCTAGTCGAACGAAAATCTGATTCTGTTGCATTTGAATGTCCTATGCTGACCATTTTCGCAACTGACAAATGCAGGCCTGATCTTGGTCCAAACAATCATCTACATTTACTGAAATACCCGATAATTCCATGTCACTACGATCGGATCTACAGATATTCCAGTTTCTTCAGAAAGAGGGGTAAGATGCTCTAAATCCATGATTTCTTTTTAGTGATTGATCATCTGTTAGTGATGTCACTGAATAATTTCTTATGCACACCTTTTGTGGAGGTGCTTACATTTGCCATTTTATGGATAGGACTACTGATTGAACCAGAACCGGTTGAAATTTGCAGAATCAAGAGCTATATTATCAAGAGTATACTTAATGTCGCAGCCCTGTATTTTGAAGACCCGGGCCTTGTATTTGACCAGCGTTGAAAAGGCTTTAGAGCAGTATTTACATCTGCTCAAGACAGAAAATTGTCGTCTCTCACCTGTTACAGAAAATATGACATCGTCTATTACCTGTTACACTGTCGTCTCTGACCAGTAACATTTGAAAAAAATGAAATCTGAGGTTTTCAGTTTTCTTAAAATAAGAACATGTTAAAATTGACTGAAAAATCAGGTGGATTATATTTTTAGACGATTTATACTAATTCTATGGCGGAAATGCAAGTAATTGACCACAAATTACGTATTTCTGAAATTTCTATCCAGGACCATAGTTTTACAATTTAACTACAAATATCTACGATGCTTGTCTTTCTAATGCCAATCTAACAAACACTTAAACGATAGTAATGCTCGTAACAAGCAAATAACACTATATTATCATTTTCTGCAACATATTTGTATGTTACCCCTTTCCACTGTCGTCCAAAACCCAAAATCTGTCGTCTAAAACCTGTAACTTGTGGTCCAGCACAAGAACACAGTCGTCATGAACTAGTAACGGATTGTCGTCCAGAACCACCTTGTGTAGTAACAGACATCCCTAAGCGTGAGATTGGTTGCCACAGTTAACAATCAACTTTCTTCCATGGGCCTTGTCCAGTCCTCAGACTCTGAAGACAGTGAATCAAGCAACAAAGTGTTAAATCCCGAGGCCTTGTGTCAATCAGTTAAATGTTCAAAGTCAAAAAAGTGCAAATCTGGTCTTTATCAGAAATCTGCAGACTCAGTATTGTTCCCTCAACTTTGGCCGCATACAGCCCTGCAGTATGAATATGTGTCAGAGTCCGTAGAATTCATGTCCCTTGATATCAAGATGTTAGTAGCAGGGGAGATTGAGATAGTTATGGGGACTCGGACACCTTCGGCAGAGCAGGCCAACTTAAATTACTGAGAAAGCTAATGTACTTTGCAAACATTTATGAGTGGTCAGCACTTTTAAGGTTCTATGCCGCATGGATGAGAAAAATTGAAGTGGGTTTGAGTACTTGGTCCGATGACCCAAGTGAAATAGAAACACCCATGTTGGCCAGATACACGCTAAACAAAAGCAAAGGGATAAATGCAGGTTAAGAGTTCTTCCTCTAAGAATTCGGAGCAGGTTTGGTGGTGTCCGGACTACAATAAACAACAGTGCTCACTCAGCTGGTTCTTCTGTGCATTAAAAATTCATCAAAAATCAATCACGAACTGTGAAGCACATCTGTAGCAGTTGTCTTAAGATAGACAAGAAACAGCTGGAGCACCCCCCAAACATCTGCTGTGTGTCCCTACAGGAAGTGACTATCTTCTGGCGCAGTGGCCGATCAACCCAATGTAGCAGGCAATTTAGTCCCCTTTCAGAATAGTGGGGCTGTCCATCATTTAAGTGTTTTTGAATCAAACGCAAAGAATACGAAGAGTCCAATGATTGTAGCAGGCGGCTTCATAAAGTTAAACGCAGAAACGTTACTTATTGGCCCATCCAAAAAGAACAATGATGAGCAAATGTTTCTTGAATTATGTCAAACAGTGAAAGATTCGGGCTTGTATAATTTCGAATCATGTAGAATTTCCCTTCATACAAAGCTTAATATCTCTTTCTTCAGATTCATGCTGTCTGATTATGAAGACAAGGAAGTTTGCGAATTCCTCGAGTACAGTTGTCCGATTGGTTTTATTAGCTAGGTGGCTAAGAGCCAAATTTTGGCCTGATTGTGCTATTCCGGATACAAGCATGAAATTTAGCACAGTTGTAGACCATGACTGACTAAGCAGAATAGGATATAGAACCACATTGGGAAATGCCTACTGCGCATGCGCAAAGCATTTTCTGATTTTAGACTGTTATCTTAGAGCTTAAGTACAGTTTGACTTCAAAGAAGGGGTCATGTTGGCTGTAGAATATTAAAATGTGACAGAGCTGATGTTAATTGTTTGTAGTTTAGTCCTCTTCATTCTTTAATTTCTGCGCATGTGCATGAAATTTGAATTTTGTACGAAGATTGTATTCTGTTTCTCTTTTATTGTATACTGCGCAAATCCATATGCCCCTATCGAAGGACCAAAGCATGTCTTCAATATAGGGACCTACAGACCTGTTAAGATGCGCATGCGCAGTGGGTTTCTTTTAACCGGATGTTGTTTAGACGATAAACAAAGCGCCATTTATTTATAAGTATAAGCTTTCACAAAAAAGCTCTGTCTACGCTAAACATATATAAAATTGTTATCAGACTTAAAGGTCAAGTTTTAAGCAAAAAGGATAGTAGGCTTGTGGCAGACAGACAGACATGCAATCAGTTTTTTGGCTCAAGCTCAAAGCCCTTGTAACACTGGACAGACCCGCTCACCACCTGAGTTACAAGGGTGGTCTAAAGTCACCACCACATATTTTTTTGTATTGACCAATTTGGATTGTTTTGACTTGGGGACGTCTCTGAAAAAGTTATGTTTTAAGCCAAGGCAGTGACGTAGCTTATATAGGTCACTGGCCAAGGGCAATATACCTTTTTAATAGACAAACAGACAGACTCACAGAAAGACAGACAAACAGGTAGGCAGACATATATCTTCTGCAGTGCTTGCGCTCACAGACCTCATATCACTCTCTGTCGATGGACTGTCTCAAAATTGACAGTGACCTGTATATGTATATTTCAAGTGTCTCACTTCCCGTAAATGAACCATACCAAACATTAATTAGTCTACACCAGTCTATTTTGTGTGGGTATGATAACGTTACATTTTTTTTTGGGGGGGGGGGGGGGGGGGGGGGAGGGGAGTCGGAGGGGATGCCTGATATGCCTCATAGTTTTGGTTGTGAAGCTACTGGCTGGCTTCGAGGCATTTGGTCCTCCTGTAAAAGATTTCGCACTTTGGGTCAGTGTTGTCATTTTGGATGGAGCCTCCGTTCTTCAGATACTTAAAGATGTAGTGAGCAGTATACCAACGATGTTTTTAAAACATTATGTAATATCCACTTTTTGTGCAGTTGATCGAGTGGATTTAGTGTGCGACATATGTTAGGCGGACAGTTTAAAAGCATCAACACGGGAAAATCTACCGACGGGTCTGTCCATCAAATAACTGTCGTACCGAAAAACTGGCAAGATTTCTTGTGAGAAGATGACAATAAACTATATCATTAGCTTTCCAACTGCTGTGTTTCCTGGACACAAGATATGCCAACTAAGAAACAATAACCACAGACTGAAATCAGGTGCTGCACGATGAGAGTGTGACAATACTCTAGAGAGAACCCTGCACTTTACGGGAGAAGAAGCTTGGTCTTAGTGTGTCTAGCTTACAATATGCCTTCATTTGCGCCTTGTTTGCATAGGGAGGCAGATACAAAAATATTTGCTGGTGCTACAGAAGCAGATTAAAGGCCTAACAAGAAAAAAGGCAGTTGCGCTGTTAATACTGATGTAGTAGTTCTGGTCATACCTGTGGTGCAACCGTTGTGAGTGGATGAACTGCGGGTTGGCAAAAATCGCCGGCTATCGTTTGTGTGAAATCAAATTGTCTTGCTTTTTTTCATTCACTCACAGGGTGCAATAAATCATCCTTTCTCATTGGTCGTGGAAAACGGTGGGTAAGCTTTCCAGCTGTAACTGGGTATTTTCTAAAAATGAACTCTCTCCCTGAAAAGCCACCTACAGATTGCCTTTGCACCATTGAACGATTCATCACAGTACTGTATGGTAGAACAAGCAAGCACCTACATGAACATAGACATGGCTAGAAAACGAAGGTGGCTTTGTACCAGCACATTTTAAAGGCAGCATATCAAGGCTCATGTGTTAGGGTCAGTACTAGAACAGGGGAAATGATTACCAAGTCCAGCAAACTGTGATGGATAGAACTAGACACTGGAATGTACATTCCACTGTGGACCACCATACCACAAGCATCAAAATCTTCTCTTGACCTTGTGAGATATGGCTATCTTTAAGGTTGCAAAAGTAGAAAATGCAGCTCTCCAGTGACTGTGATGGCAACTTTGAACACTACATTTCTGTAAATTGATGATTGTTTTTAAAATAGGTAATGTTAATTAACTGAAAATCCTTTGAGAAGTCTGTGTTATATCAGCTTACATACAGATTATGGCACATATTGCCAGCTCTCTTGGTTAAATGTCACTTTGAAAATGTATACGTTTGTATATAAGATCAACGTGATCTTGTCATCTTGGCCCAGGTGCCAAGATAAACGCATAACAATACATGGAAATAAGTCAAAAAGACAGTCAAACACTCTTCAGTAAACTCCATAGCATGAGTTACAAGTGAAGTTACAATACGGTATGTAGTCATTCAAGAACATGATGGTTAAACCATGCATGTCCCCAGCATAACAAGAGAAATTCATTCATGTCAAATGCTGCGATAGAGAACCACTGTACTCGAACAACATGGTCATTGCGGGCTGGCTGCTGTCAATGAGGGCACAAAATATACCGTTTAAAAGTACCTGGCTGTTAAAAAGGGTAATATTTTTGTCAATATTTACTTTTGAACATATTCTGTGCTTATTATTGTCACTTATATATATCCAGCTGTATATCTGCTTAACAACGATTTATGTGAGCTAAGCGTCAGTCGATACAGCACCTGAGTTATGCCAAAAAGGTGATATTTTTTCCTGAAAAAAGGATGGAATGCATTTTTGTTTATGTTCTGGAATATATGCTTACTTTAGTTAGTTTTGCTAAAATGCAAACTATTAGTACTTTAATGCGCAAAAGTTCGAAATCTGAGGGCAGAGCATTTTGGAAGTTATTTAAGTAAAACTGGTTTAAGCCCTCCAGTAAAATACTTTTACTGACCGTTCCAAGGAGGTACTTCTTTGGTGGATCATTTGTGTCATTTCTGTATTGTGTTTGTCATGCTTTCGCGTCTGCTCATTGCTGCCTTGTGGTCACCTGTTGGGAAAGGGCTGACCTCTTGGCTCTCGTTTTGATGTTAAATTGTGTGATTGTTACTTTCCCATCTGGTATCCTGGGTCAGGTGTGGTACTTGATTGTATCGATTCCTGATCTTAGCCCCCTTTCTTACTTTCAAACTGTACGCATAACATATATTGGCTGTTCTGGTCCAGTGACCGGGTCATAGATTACATAAAAAAATGATTATATTTAGACCCTCACTACTAGTACAATGCCCTCGACTACTCAAATTTTGTGAACAGCTACAAAATGATTTGCAACTTCACAAAAAATAAACAGAAATATGAAAAACATTCTATTCATTCACTTAGAATTCTTCATTATGTGATGACCTTAAATCATAACTAATGACTAAAATAGCGTCTCATTAATCGGTGAACACATTTCATACATATAAAAAATCCAAGTGGCTATAAAAAATTGGCTGGTACTTAGCTAGTTATAGAATTTAAAGGCTCCAATTGACCCAGAATGGACTACAATACCTAAGTGATAATTGCAACTGAAAATATCATCATGAAAATTAATAGCTGTAAAGAACTAGCTCATAGAATGGATCACAGTGAACCAAAGTAATATACGAGTAGTGTGTGCCCTCATCGACTGCAACCGACCCGCGATGACTGCACTGTTCTATTACAGTGGCTCTCTAGCATGAATGCATGCGCAGCAAAAAATATTGGATAAATGATTGTGCAGAAACACATTTATTTCCCAGTCAAAAGATATAAGTATTACAAGTATACAATGGTTTCTACCGTTTTGGCATCATTAAACGAGATAACCGGAAGTATTAGTTAGTTTGCGCATGCGTAATTATGGAATCTATTAAAAATATATTTGTTTATGTCTTTTATGACATTTAGGGATATAGTGGGTCGATTGTTTACCATGTTAAACGCAAATATTGGTCTGTGTAGTCAAGTGACCAAATTTTCGATAACGGAAGTGAATTTTGCCTTGCGCATGCCCAGAGGAAATTTGTCGAAGTGGTTCTATATCTAAAAATCATCAACTCACCAACCTTAACAAGTGTGGAAAGTTTCATGTTTGTATCCGGAATAGCACAATCTTGGCTCTTAGCCGCCTAGCTATATGGAAAAAAATAAAAACCCGTCCTCCCCAAGTTAAAAACCACAAAGGCGTAATACAGTTCCCAAAAGAAGTCCGTGATTATCTCTCGAAGGAGTTATCTTATGGCGCGGTATTGGGTCCCTTTAAGGACATTCCCTTTTCAGAGGAATTTTGCATTCCCCTCTCAATACTGTAGACAAAAAAGACTCTGATGAAAGAAGGGTAATTTTAGATCTCAGTTATCCGGAGGGGTCAGCAGTAAATGATGGGATACCAAAGAACTCCTATTTGGGTTCTCACGTCAACTTAATTTTCCCGAGGGTAGACGATTTAGGAGCTCTAGTAAAAGAACATGGTAGGGGCTGTCTTCTCTATAAGCGTGACTTAAGCATGCTTAGAGACAGATCCCAAGGATCCTAGTGATGTCCCCTTATTAGGCTATGGTTTTGAGGGGAACTTTTATTTTGACAAAATTTCTTAGTATGGGTTTACGATCGGCCGCTCATATCTGTCAGCGTGTTACCAATGCGATCAGGTTCATGTGTTTCATGATGAAAATTGCTATTGTAAATTATTTAGATGACTTTGCAGGGGCATGCGACCCAGCCAGAGCACACAAATCCTTTATTGAGCTTGGGCAACTGTTAGAGTCATGTGGCATTGAGAAGTCCAAGCAAAAGGCTTGCCCTCCTTCAACGAGGATGACTTTTATAGGAGTCCTTTTTGACTCAGAAGAATTGGCCCTTAGTGTAACTCCAGAAAGGTTTCAGGAAATTCTCAGTTTATTGGAGGTTTGGCTATTAAAGACCAAGGCAACTTTACAAGAAATTCAGTCTTTGATAGGCAAATTATCTTTCATTTCTTCCTGCGTCCAGGCCAGTAGAGTATTTATGTGTAGGCTTTTGTCGCGGTTGCGTCAGATACACGGTAAGAAGTCTGTTCAGCAGATCCCGATGTCTGTGCGCAAAGATCTTTTATGGTGGAAAGCCTTTTTACCTCAGTACAATGGGATTTCAATGATGCTGTTAGAGGAATTTTCTGAACCAGATGCTCTGCTTTCTTGCGATGCTTGTCCCTCAGGCTGTGGGGGCATGATGCAGGATTCTTATTTTCACGAAGAATTTCCTCCCTTTATTCAAGAAATGAAACTCCATATCAATGCTTTAGAGCTATTAACCATTGTAGTAGCACTGAAATTTTGGGGTTCCAAATTAAGGGGAAAGAAAGTTTTGATCTTATGTGATAATATGTCATCATGCAGGTTAATTAACCGAGGCTTCTCTAGGGATGAGTTTCACCATTGAGAGAAATCTGTTATACCGCAGCTCTGAAAGAATTCATTGTAAGGGCTCAACATATCAGAACAAAAGAGAACAGAGTGGCTGATATTTTGTCAAGGTGGCATTTGAGCAAGAATTCCAATCAGTATTGGAATTCCTGACCCCAAGTGCTTCATGGGTGACAGCAATTTATTTCGCTTAAACAGCATTTGGTAAAGTGGATAGGGATATTTTCCCTTTTTAACAATGTAAGGCCGTCTTAAAAACTTTTTCTTGGTTTTTCTTACAGAAATGTCCTTGATGAACACAGTTTTTATGTTGGTCCTTCAAATCGGGAGTCTGTGAAGAACTACATTTCAGGCGTCAAAACTATGCACTACTTTTTGGATGTAGAGTTTCCTGCACAACAACTGGTGCACTGGGGACTATTATTCAAAGGTCTGGCAAGGAAAAACCCTCATCTGCCAAATAGGGCTCTTCCAAAAACTCCACAGATTTTGTTGGACATGTTTTCTTTTATGGACACATCAAAGCCCAATGATGCCATCATTTGGTGTGCCTTTTTATTCATGTTTTTCTTAATGGCTAGAAAATCATTAATGGCTAGAAAATCAAATATTGTTCCTAATTCACTTGCAGACTTTTCTTCTGACAAACAGTTGATAAGACAGAATGTTCAAGTTTTTCACCACTCACTTGTTGTAAGGATCAAGTGGTCCAAGACTAATCAATTTGGTAGCAGATTGCAAAAAATACCATTAACAGCGATACCCGGCTCGGTGCTTTGTCCCGTGTCAGCATACACCCACATGATCAGCCTGTGCCCAGCAAAAGACATAGATCCTGCCTTTTGCATTAATATTAGCAATAAAAGGGTAGTGCCTCTACTGTATGCACAGTTACAGCATAGGCTTAAGTCATTGATAGCCAAAACGGGCAGGGACCCTAACCTCTTTAGTTCACACAGTTTTAGAAGGGGGGCTGTTCTTGGGCCTTTAAATTGGGTGTCCCAACAAATCTCATTCAACACCATGGTGACTGGTTGTCTGACTGCTATAAGAACTACTTAGCCTTCGACTTTCAGACAAAATTATCTGTTAGTAGTGATATGGCTACGCGAATCCTTGAATCTTTATAGAGAAGTTTCATTGGCTTAGTCTAATAGGCTGACTTGTTTCTTTTCAGAGACAAGTGCCATTAGAGTCTCCATAGTGTCAGATTCCATAGCCAAATATGTCGACAACATACGGCACTGTGAGGTCATAGCCTTTGCAAACATCAACGCCTTGACCCACAAAATTCTGACAAGGAATTTAATTCTGGGTAGGGAATTCACCATTCTTCATGTTGGGACTAATAACATTGAAACAAAGAATGCAGGTGAAATTTTGAGCTGCTATAACAACCTAATTTCAGTGATCAGGCAAAACAGCCACACAAAAATTATTATTTCGGCTGTACTTTCCCGTCCTAAAGACCATAGTTCATTGGGGGACAGGGTTAAGCTTGTTAACACAAAACTGAAGCCTTTGTGTAGGGAGAGAAACGTGCAATTTCTCCATACATTCAGACCCTTTCTTAAAAATTGTCAGCCTATTAGGAGTTATATGCAGTAAATGATCAGGGTCTGCATTTGAACTTGGAAGGTGTACGACGTTTGCGACAGTTTTTCATCAACTCCGTGGTTCATTTAATTAAAAAATAGGTCCTTTATAGTAGCTCCTTTCCTTTGGGTTTCACTGCGGACTGTTACTTGCAGGCTCATCCCAGGGCGCATTTCTCCCTGTGGGGCCAGTCCCCCCTTTTAGGGAATAAGTTCTCCCTAAGGGCTGGAGCTTGTTCACCCAGTAAGTTATGGGTGGTCACGCTGTTCAGGCCGCAGTGAATCTTTTAGGATTTGAGCGAGCTTGCGAGTTGTCAAAATTCTGACCCAAAACGCAGGATGTGCCACTTCAGGGTGGTTCGATATTAGGAATTGTACATATATTAATTCATTTCAGAAATGATTGTTAATAGTGAATCTCCACTTTTTTTGAGGGATAAGTAAATTCAGAGACAAGTAAGTTACATGTTCAGCTTATTGTTAAATTGCTTACGCTGCTTTCTAATTTATATGCTTTCTAATTTATATGCTTCATTTGCTTGCTTTCGCTTAGTTACAGTTGTTACTGCCCTTAGGGCCTTCCCCTTACACACTTTCTGATGGTAGACCATTGTCAAGGTGTCCTTGATAGTTTTCTGTCATCTGGTTACAGTGCACAAAATCATATTCAAAACAGGGGGTCTAGGAATATCCATGGCACATCAATTATTGATGGATATGGAATTCTTCCCACACCCTGGAACAAGAAAAATAGCAGGATTTTGAGATTCCCAGTCACAGAGTAGTTATATGGGAAGTCAGACTAAAGTTTTTGCTTTGGGAAGTTCCGGGCCAAATTAAAAGCACTGGTTAAGTTATGTGGCTCGAAGGTTCCTTTTTATTTTTAGCTGCCTTATTCAGGGATAACCCTAGGATGGGCCCGATCCATTTTGTGAGAGAACTATTAATGTTTTGCTAAAATGGACTTTATTTTTGGCTAGGCTCCATATACAAGCTATTCAAATCTCATGTCAATTATGCTCTACTGTGGGTATTAAGGATTCTTGGGCCCATCAAATTGTGCAAGGCTCATTAAAATTTCAAATGACCTATTAAAATTTGGAAATTGCATGTATTTGAATGAGATGGGCCATTGACCCATTTTAAGGGCCCCTCATCATTTTGGGCTAGGAGTATCCCTGCTTATTTGTTGAATTTTGTTCCTCCTTTCATGTGTGTAGGTACATGTATATACAGATGTTCAGTTTATGCTGGGATGGTTCTAGCATACATTATGTTAGGCTTGGGTCTGTCGCATGCAGTTAAAATATATATCCCTGGTTTGACTACAAATTATATTAGATCGATAAACACCATTCTAGGGTCAATACTCAACAGCTAGGTTAAATACACCGTTTCCTCCTCCTTGCCTTTCTTGCTTTGTGTTTGGCAGACCTTCCGTTTGGCGGCTTCTCTCATGTGAGGAAATTTGTCATTTATAAGGTGACTGTACGTGGTTTATGTGAATTGAAGGATTAATTTCATATATATATATTCACAAGGTCAGTCACTGATGTGTACATATGTATATAATATATTTTGACCGGCAAACACAAGTAATGAAGTAAAAGGACAAATTTTAATGAGATGCTTTGTATTTCTTTACTTTTGGACCGTATGAAGTTAATTCGGGTCTGTAGGGCACATAACAGCTTAGTAAATCCATGTCAAAGTTGACTGTTCTTCACTCCATTTTTCGCAAAAATTCAATTTGCGGAGCAAACATAGGTTTTCGAGCATTAACGTTTGCAAGGTCCCTCAGGAGATGGAGATGTTCAAAACGTAGGACGACAGCTCTGGTGGTTATACAGGGACATTTCATCAGCCAATTGTACATGGATGAGATGTTGAGGTCTGTTGCCCTGCCTTTTTAGTGCGAAAACCAGTGACAGTACCCGGTCTAGGATAACAATGCCAGAACACACCTCACTAGAATCAGCAAAAACAATGTTTTGCGTATTGACTGGTCAGACATGTCTACAATTTTAACATGTCTATGACATCTTTAGACAGAGGGTCCAACCATGCATAATAACGGCATCAAGAAACTCCTAGCCCCTCGGTACAGTGTTGCAGGAGATATTGATGCTGATCCCTCAGCACCAAATCAAAAGAATTATTCAGAGAATGCCAAACCGGTGCTAGTCCTAATTTGCCACTGGCTGGGGACACACTCATTACTGAAGGCATTCTCATCTTCGAAATGTGATGTTTAAGGCTATCACGTTGATTTCACGTGACATTCAAAGGAAATGCATTTCAAGTTTTGAAAGCTTACATGTTATGCATGTGTTTGTGAGGGAATACTCTGTAGACATTTTTGCGAAAAATGACTTTGACCCCTGGGTTACTTGACACTGTGTCACAACAAAGGCATTGGTGCTAGCAACTTAAAGCTGCATAGTCTGTAACTTTTGATCGTTTCATTTTAGAAATAATGTTTCTATTTTTCAGGAACACAGTAAAAATACTAAAATTCAGGTATACATTTTACCTTTTTCGTAATAATTAACAAATTATTAGTGCCAAAACAAAAGCATTTATGTTAAAAATTAACTGTCTAGAATTATTGGAGGGGGCGCAAATAATTACAAACAAGAGAAAAAACACCTGTTTTTATCAGATAATTCACTTTTCCATGCAGTTTTCAGCTGTAGAAATTAGATTTATTGTGACAACATAGCTTTATTCTACTTTTGCAAATGATTTAAAAAGAAAATATTTTTTTTCGAAAAATGTTCATAGTTACAGAGTATGCAGCTTTAAAGTAAACATGTTTTTCAACCAATGACATATATCTAAACAAATAAATAAAAAACGAATAATTGTTTGCTATGGTGTTCTTATGTTGCATGGTTTTCTGGGATTTCCTTAACTTTTTTTGTTCAGTATATAATGCTTGAAATATGACTAAGTTCAACTTGAAAAAAGGTGACAAAAAATAATCTGAGGATTATATCTTAACCACTTGCATATCTTCAGACCATGACCAAAACACCAGTGAAGTTTCGAAAGAATTGGTATAAAACTGTAGGAGTTGCGCCCACAAGGTATTAGAGGTGAAATGATTCACCGAAAACGCGGTGCACCGCGGTGCTATTTGATTCACAATAGGGTCTTCCTTCATTTTCCGTTCGGTTCATTCAGTTCATCCTTTTTAGTGCCACTTAGGCAAAAAAAGAAAAAAAAAAAAAAAAAAACTTGATTTGCCACTTTTGTAAAATCGCACGATTACAGTTTTATTTGTTTCTTGAGTCTAGCTAGCTATCTGATAATTGTTTTTCTCTCTTGCAATCGATTTATAAATTTTACTTTTATTTATACTCGAGCGGCGAGTTTACCAAAATGGCTGAATGTGAAGTTGCGGATGCTCCAGCGAAGTTTAAATCAAGAGTTTGGCAGTACTTCGGCTTTGAAAACATCATTGATAAAAATGGAATCAGAACTTTAGATAAATCTAAAACTGTTTGCAAAGAATGTCGGGCCCAAATTTCCTACGGAACTGGCAACACAACCAATATGTTAACTCATCTGTAGAGAAAACACCCCCACCTTTACAAAGAAATTAATGCCAACAAAACAAAACCATCCCAGGTGTCAAGTTCAGTTAAAGCTGTTGCCCCATCAGGAGGACAGCAGACAATCAAGGGTGCTTTTCAGGCAAAATTGAATCCAAATAGCCCCAGAGCATTAGAGTGAACAAAGTCAATGGGGATGTTTATGGCAAAAGATCTTACTACTTAGGCCATTCAGTGTTGTTGAAAACCCAGGTTTCCGTTATATGGTTAACACTTTGGAGCCCAGATACAAAATTCCCTCCAGGACACACTTTGCAGAGAAAGTAGTCCCTCAGTTGTATGAGGGAAGTTAAATCAGGAGTAATTAGTTAAATAGTGCTCCAGCCATTGCCTTAACAACAGATGGGTGGACATCTAGGGCTACTCAGAGTTATGAACCAATAACAGCGCATTTCATAAATGATAAACTATGTTCTCCAGACAAGAGTCCTTGGAGAGGTTCACACAAGCCACAACCTGGCTGAAGGTTTGAAAATGGAACCTTTCGAGGAGTGGGATTAATCCCACATTGACCACAGATAATGCTAGTAATGTATGCAACGCAGTGAAGGAGGTGGGAGCTTCAGCTCATATGCAGTGTTTTGCACATACATTAAATCTCTTAACCAGAAAGGGACTGGATTTGCCCCAAATGGACAGACTATTGGGCAGAGTTAACCATATAGTTTCATTCTTTCATAGAAGTGACACCACAAATACACAGTTGAAGGCTAAGCAGAAACTTCTTGATCTACCTCAACACAAATTATTACAGGACTGTAAAACAAGATGGAACTCTAGCTATGATATGCTCGAACGATATGTTGAACAACAGGCAGCAGTGCAGGCTGTTTTCCTTTGCAAAGACATCAAGAAAAATGTCAAGGACATTGTTACTTTGTCGGATGATGATGTTTCTGACATTGAAAATGTGCTAAAGGTCCTAGAACCCATAAAAATGGTCACAACCATATTGTGCGAGGAGGAACACCCTACTGTATCAATGATACACCCTCTACAGGAGAGGCTACTGACATTTCTAGAAGTCAGAGAAGCAGACACAACACTCGTCAAGTCTGGTAAACTTGCCATCTCCAGTGACTTGCAGGAAAGGTATAACTTTTACATGGGTCACATTTACCCTAAACCCTAAAATTCCAAAATTTTGGGACACCAGAAATCTTTGCTGTATTCTACCTAAAATTCAAACAAATAGGCCAAACCTAAGGGTATTTTGTCAAAATAATACAAATGGAATATCAAACAGTGCAGACACAGATCAGACTGCTCCTCCTAAGGGCAGTCTGATCTGGGTCTGCACTGTTTGCCTAGTTGGGTAGTTGTTAAAAATTTCAATTGTATTAGCATATATTTAACTTTGATGGCATACCATATTTAGCCTTGAGCCATCAATGTAGCACTGTACTTTTAGAAATATAAGTAAATCATGCAGGAGAGAAAAGAATTATAACTGACAGCAATTTGCAGATTTATTCAAGACTCTTTGTATGTTAATGATATTAAGCATAGTCCATATTTCAAATTCATTAATGCAAAATGTTTCCAAAAATGAGCTGTATGGCAAGAAAACTTGCCTTGGGGGTTTCCGACCAGACTATGAGGCTATTATAAAAAATGTTCATGTTTCACTTAACATAAAATTCAAACTGCTTATAAAAATAAAAAAGCCAAAACCAATGGAATTTTCAAGTTCAAATCAAACTTGACAGAGGGTCTCGGAACGTTTTGACAACTCTTGCATGGTCAATGACATTGACTTCCCCATCATTTCGCAAAACAACACTTAGTAGCACGTGTTATATATTCAAAAGATAATAGGTTTTAAATAAAAAGTGGCACCTTTGCTCAAAACAAGTCGTCATCCACTCTGTTGGAAGAAAATTGACTTGCTAATTGGCTAAGTCGTTAATTGAACTCGCAGTCTGCCATTGTTGTTGTTAATTTCACATTGCGTGACGTCATACAAAAGGAAGTCAAGTATGCATGACACGAACACCTTTTTGTAAAATAAGACTCACTGTAAACGTCCGTAAAATTGAAAGCTTCTAAACTCGAATTTAACCGCGGAGAAAAACAACTACCATGCTAGATTATCCATCTGATGAATTTTCGTGATTTTGTACACAGTACTTTAAAACAGAAACGTGAAGGTTTAACATTTTCTAACAATTAGTTGTTGAGTTATCCTGCAGAGTACAAGGTTTTACTACTTCATTACAGCAATTTATACACATCTACTGTTTATGACAATGCACTTCAGGGCACTTCCGGTTTAAACAGAAAATAAAAGGAGGCAATTACGCTTGGATTTTAATTATATAAATAGACAGAACATCCATTAAAAGTAACCGATTTTTTAATTTTCATATCGATAATTGTTTTTCTTATGTATATCGATATTTCGATTAATCGTGCCAGCCCTAATTAGATCCCAGATTTAAGAGCCTCCCATACATGACAGATGACCAACGCAATGAAGTATCCAACAGACTTGTGGATAGAGTGCACAACATAAATGCAACTTAGGTAATTCATTGTTATTTATTAAAAACAAAGATTTTATTTGGAAAGCCTAGGGAATGCTACAATCATTTGAAGCCCATCCAATTCACCAGAGGAAGAGGAACCACCTGTACAAAAAACAAAAAACAACAACAACAAAAAACAAACAAACAAGTACTCATTTAGCTTTAAAACATCCCTTTCCAACTATCTCCAAAAGTAAATAAAATTTCGAAACTTTCATCGCAGTAAAATATTACAAATTCTAAAATATCATTTAATTGCATACTAGCAAAAAGAGAACCTATTTTCTATAACATTGTTTATGACCTTTCATTTCAACAGGTTGTAGTGAAGGCTGAACCAACAACAACCCTCAAAGAAGCTCCTGTAGAACCTCAGTTGCCACAACTTGATGAACATACCCCTGTCACTGAGATCAAAAGAGAGGAAACTACAGACCTATCACCTGGACAAATAGATGACCCACCCAAACCAAAAAAAACCTAAAAGTGCCTGAGATAATTTGTTTGGGGATGTATTTATTACGAAATTGGAACCCTCTCTATCCTTGCTTGACAGAATTCAAATAGAACTGAAAAATTACATGAAAGAACCTGTATTACCATTATCAGCAACCCCTTTACTGTGGTGGAAATTAAATTGTCACAAATATCCTTTGATAGCTAAGGCTGCCCAGATAATTCTGTGTGTCCCAGCAACTTCTGTACTCAGTGAAAGGGTGTTTTCTACTGCAGGGGATACTGTTACAGCACAGTGTAGATGCACTGATATTTCTGAAGAAAAATATGTATGTTCAGATTAGGAGGGAGACCAAGTCTGATGAATAGTTATCCCTTAACTATTCCCTGCAGAAGAAAACACCTTATCTGTTTATCTAGTGATCTCAAGGATTTTTTGATGAAAATTCAAAGCAGCTCAGTCTCACAACATAACTTTTTTGTCATGACTCACAGAATAATCATCAAATATACACCTAGTCAACTCATTTTGAGTAAAAGTCAATCCAATGTTAAAATTTCAAAGTTTACTGTTTAATCAGATGTTTTTTTGTTGTTGTTTTTGTCAAATTTTACTGTTTAATCAAATGTTGAATCAAATATTAAAGATTTCTAATTTCATTGCTCAAGAAAATTTTGCATAGTTTCTTGTATTTTTCATATTCAAGATTTGTGTTCCTAGCAGAACAAATAACTTATGATGTATCGCGATATGTATTGTACTGTGACCTTTGTATCGCGATATGTATCGTATTGTGAGGTGAGCGTATCGTTGCAGGCCTACAAGGTATCCCCTGTCCATTCACTTTGTTATAGATAATGCCGGAAAAATGGCTAAGTTTAACTTGCGAAAAAAGTAACAAAAAATAATCTAGGGATCATATCAAAACTACATGCATATCTTCAGACCATGACCAAAACACCAGTGAAGTTTCGAAAGAATCGGAATAAAACTGTTGGAGGAGTTGCTCCCACAAGGTATCCACTGTCCATTCTCATTGTTATAGATAATGCCCAAAAAATGGCTAAGTTCAACTTGCGAAAAAAGTGACAAAATATTATCTGAGGATTATATGCAAACCACATGCCCCACTTCTATAGGGGGATGGAAGGACGGACAGATGGAAGGACAGAGGCAAAAACTAAGTCCCTCCGCTTTTCTTCGAAAAGGCAGGGGACAATGAACCACATAAGCCATCAACTTCTGGAATTTTAGTTTGATACAGTTGTCCATGAGACAATAGAACATTCTGGAATTTTTTCTTGCCATCTCAGCAGACAATCCAACAATACCTGTAAATAAAGCCCTCAACCCCCCTGTGCAGACAAATCTTGGAAGAGTGAATAGTCTATGGGATAATTTGACCAAATTTTGGGCAAATATTACCGTCAATAAATATGTAAAAAAAAACGCTATTGATATGAATCCAGTTGGTACCTTGGATTACATGGCAAGGCATCTGAGAGCAGAACCGAAGGATGCAACACTACTTTGAAAGGCAGACTCAATCTGTTAGAACCATAGGGGCTATCTGTACCAGTAGTTTGCATAAATTATCAATCGGGTCCAGGGCCTTAGGAGCAGTCTGCACCTAAATCTCAAGATGCCACTATGATCTAGATAACCAGCAAAGAAGACTCATTCCTTAGAACTCAAGGGAAAGCACAACTAAGTATGCAAAAATCTAATTCCAACTTTAATCTAAACTTAGCTAAAAATGACCAGCAATGATGGCATAATAATAGTAACTAGTTATCCCAGGCTAGTGTCCCCAAAAGACCCTTAGATTGGTTTTCTAAAAGACCTGGATTTGAACCCTTAAGAAATAATCAGCACCATCCATAGTCTAGCTATAGTGGATTGAGACCTTGACCTGTAAAGGTCAGACATAAAGGGCTTAAAGAGAAGAATAATCAATCAATTCATAACAAAAATCACCAACCTAAAATCCAAATCTGGGTAAATTGATAGATATACACCTGCCTATCAAGAAACTGTTATGCTTAAATGGGCAGAAATGTAGTGAAATCAGACAATACAACCACTATACAACTTACCCAATAAAGATTGTATCCCTAATATCAGAACTGATCAGACAGACAAACCTATCCCTAATATCAGAACTGATCAGACAGACAAACCTTCAGTGAGAGTGAAAGGACAAAGTGCACTACTATCAATGAATATGTATAAACAATAAGCATTAGGGTCATACTGAGGTTCTATGATCCAAAATTTGTCTGCAAAGGGTACCCTTCCGAGCTTAGCGCCTTCAGAGGCCAAGCCCCCATATACTGTTCACATAACTTCCTTGCATTAGGAGTAACACAAGCTGAAGAATACCCATTGAATGTTTTAGCCATAGTGTCCATAAAATATATTGTAATAATCCAGTGTAATTGAGTCACAATACTGTGCACGTGTCCACTACAGTTAAAGAATGCATAAGATTGATATTGAGCAAGAACTGATTTCTGCAAAACCAAAACATAGACTGAATGGACTGTCAGAATGCTTTCAATGACCCTTTCATTTCTGCCTAACTTTGCACCCTTACTTACTTTCAGCAAAACAAAGCTGATATCAAAGAGCCTAAGTTCACTTGAGGAGAGGTCAAAGCCCAGTCATTAGATAGAACCTGAAACCATAGCTACTCTAAATTTCTCTGGAAATGGTGGCAGGCTGATCATTACTGATTGATCTGATTATGTGTCATAATTTCCAATAGAGAATAAACAAACCTTTTATAAACTATAGTTAATTCTATAAATACCAATATATCTCGTCCAACAGACTACAGGAGCCGAGAATGTAGCTACAACTTCAAGGTGAGTGCATTATCCACTACACCAAGGCTGCAGCCATTATTTAGCATATATTAATCCATTTTTAGCTCACCTGAGCCAAAGGGTCAAGGTGAGCTACGGTATTACCCTCCTGCGTCTTCCCTAAACTTTTTAAAACAGTCCATCTAATCCTGAACCACTGGTCCAAACTCAAATTAATTTCACAACTGTTCCTCAAGATGCCCTCTACCAAAATTGCATAATGGTTCTGCTTGGCAGAACAAAAGGGCCTCATCCAGACCTTCTAGATAAGAAATGTCTGTAAACATCACCTGAACCACTGTTCCAAATCCAAAATAATTTCACAGAATTGTTCCTCATGATGCCCTCTACCAAAATTGCACAAATGGTTCTGCCCTGTCAAGCAAAAGGGCCTCCTCCGGAGCCCTAGATACTATCTGTGAGTCGTGAGCCCTTTTCTTTGGTTCATCATAGTGTGTTAATTTGATTAGAGAGTTTCTCCATGATAATACATTGCATTAGTTAGAAGGCTTCAATGCCAGCTGAACATTTCTTGTACTTCAACAACAGCAGAATCTAGGGCGAATATTTGGTACCAGTAAAATGCATGTAAGCCCCCCCCACCCCCGATTGCTTAGCACGGCCTCCAATCTCTGCCTCCTTCTCCAAAAAGAGCAGAACGTAAAGGGAGGCGAAGGCCCTTCCGGGAAGCAGGCAGTGGGCATAAACAATGGAACACGGTAAGTTGTGTTGACATATTTTCAATCATAAGTAAATTTTCAGCGCTAAACTCGAAAATCTAAGAATGCTATGCTTCGGGCAATTGTTCAAGCTATCCGTAGAGCATGTTGTTTGCACATTTGAACTTAGTTTGTAAGCGTGAGAGCTTTTCTCCCGTTGCACAGTTGTCCAAGAAACGGTGGTTCCCGCATGGTTTTTGCCTTCTAACCAAACAAATAGTAGCGTTTGGACCCTTATTCATACTACCGAGGCCCCTCCACACCCATGTTGTCCCAAATGCAATTTTTCGAGATATTTCAATGATAATTGAGTGATTTAGAGCCAAATTTCTTTAGGAGCAGGAGGCGAAGGGCAGGAGAAGGAGGCTGGGAGAGGAGGAGCAGGCGGCGATGATATCAAAATTTGCATTGATTTTGCTTATTTTTAATAATATACTTATCCAATCTATATCAAACTTGTATGTATGATACGAATGATTAAACGCTATTGTTAACTGAATTATTCTGATCACAAACATTGCTATATATACCTCTCTAATAATATATATACCTCTAGCAAGCTCATGACGTTCTGGGTTAAACAAACAACACAATGGGAGAATAAGCGTAATCATTCGTATCATACATGCAAGTTTGATATAGATTGGATAAGTATATTAGTTAAAAATAAGCAAAATCAATGCAAATTTTGATATCATCGCCTCCTGCTCCTCCTCTCCCAGCCTCCTTCTCCTGCCCTTCGCCTCCTGCTCCTAAAGAAATTTGGCTCTAAATCACTCAATTATCATTGAAATATCTCGAAAAATTGCATTTGGGACAACATGGGTGTGGAGGGGCCTTGGTAGTATGAATAAGGGTCCAAACGCTACTATTTGTTTGGTTAGAAGGCAAAACCATGCGGGAACCACCGTTTCTTGGACAACTGTGCAACGGGAGAAAAGCTCTCACGCTTACAATTTAAGTTCAAATGTGCAAGCAGCATGCTCTACGGATAGCTTGAACAATTGCCCGAAGCATAGCATTCTTAGATTTTCGAGTTTTGCGCTGAAAATTTACTTATGATTGAAAATGTGTCAACACAACTTACCGTGTTCCATTGTTTATGCCCACTGCCTGCTTCCCGGAAGGGCCTTCGCCTCCCTTTACGTTCTGCTCTTTTTGGAGAAGGAGGCAGAGATTGGAGGCCGTGCTTAGGCTGCTGTCTGTTCTAAGGGGGTGGTTCTGTTGTTGATGCAGGGTTCCAAAAGAAATTCAAAAACAATATTCCATGATTTTCCATGATCAGCAATGTAAGGACCTCTGATGGTGGTAATGGGAATCACAGTGAATTGCTGCCTATAATTTTGATAAAAATTAAAATCGAACAAATGCTTCCATCTTCATATATAAGCTCCCTGTTGATCTCTATTTTATGATTTTGCATTTGATTTCCTATTTCCATGAATGTACGGCTTTATTTTGGGGCTAAAATGGTCACTTTTTGTATTATACATATAGGAGATAGAAAAATATTTTTAAAACATCATTCCCCCCCTCCCCCACCGAGTCCCAACTAATCCTTTTGCACATAAGTGTGTTCTCATATTTTACATAATATATGTAAAAAGCTAGCTGAGACTCAGGGGGGATGATATCCCACAGCCCAAAAAGTGACGTCTGGGTGAGCCCGAACATTAGCATTTGGATTTTTGGTGTGCTCTCTTGAAAATTTTTTTCCAGTATTAATGAAATAATTAGTACAAATAAGCTTCCTTTTTATAACCCATTAGTCATAAAATATTACGTTTTAGCATATTTTTCTTTAGATTATCAAAATTGTCCTTTTACTAAATTCAGTTGGTAGATTATTTTGCACATATACTGTATCTATCCAATACACATAAACTACATGTCCATTGACTAGGTGTACTTTACCATGGATAAATGGTTATAGTACATTGCTGCATAATATTGCACCAGGTAAATACATTGTCATCAGGGTTGTCATCAGGGTTGAATATGGACTACAGTTGCACTTCAAAATATTTCTTAACAAAACAGAGAAAAAAAACAACAACAAAAATAATCATTCTCATGCTTTTGGACTTTAAAATACTTTCACTTTGATTTGTAATCAAGTAGTGATGATATAATACTCTTACACGTGAAAATAATTGATTTCTAAATGTTTTGGTGAAGTCAAATTTTGCAACCCCCTACCCCCTTTCGAAGCGCCTCTGTTTTTGTTGTAGGGATCTGCCTGTCTAATTATAACCTTAATTCGTTCCTTATATATCAAGTGTCCTATTCAAAAGGATACCAGTGATATCTTATGCATAGGGAAGTTTTGAGAAGCATCTGAAAAATAGGCAGATACCCTATCAAAGTGTCAGAGGTCCTTTACATGACTATTTAATGCAACCAACCTCCTCTTTTAGCAGCATCTTCACAACTCTTGAGTATAAATGCAGAATTCAGCAACAACAACATGCTTGTAGACAGACCATGCTTACATTTTGAAAAAATTAAATATGTTCTAAAAAGGTATCCTTTGGAAGCAAAGACTGCATCAAAGAACTGAAACTAGAGTGTGCATATTTCCTGGGCCAGACTAGCTAGTTTCTGCCAATTAGGCTTCATCAGTGACCCTCTAATAGTTTCAAAGTTCCACAACGAAACCCATGATCCGAAAGGACAAGAAAATAAAATCTACACTATAGTGAAGGGCAGGGAAACCACCAGTAGCGAGAAAACTGGCTGTCGGACACACATGTGTCCGACAGCTAGTTTTCTGGCAACTGGTGGTTTCATCAAATTTTTCATAAAATTCCATGATTATTCAGGTTTTTTCAAATTCCATGATTTTTCCATGCATGGAACTTTTTTTTTGTGATTTTCCAGGTTTTCCATGATTTCTAGAACTTGTGGGAACCCTGTTGATGACTTTTTGTTTATTGTAACTCCCATTGTGTGAGTCTGTAATTGTTCTATGTTTTGATGTACGTTACTTATTCATTCTATTTTTGCAATCATCTTGATGGGGAAGAGAGAGCTGGTTGCTTTGCTTAGTTTGTCTTCCTGGTGTCTTGTGATGAATGTGTGGCTCTGCCTCGCAGTGCCATGGGTTTGTCTGCGGTTGGTGATTGTGGCATTTACTGATTATACTCACTTTTTTTTCAGGTGAGCTATCCAGGTCCCTCTTGTATATCTGAGCGTCGTTGGTAGAAAACTTTTTTGTTTTGCTAGTTTGAGGCTAGCAATTTCAGATTTTAAATATATGTAGCCATAATCTAGACAGTCAAATACAAAGGGTTGCAGATCAGCCAAATAGTGACAGTACAGCTGATCTGCACCTTATGTATGTTTGCATATTACTGCCAAATTCTCAGCTGGATTCCCCTTGACGATGCTCGTGTAGCCCGCTCCGCACATTCGGAAGTAATTGCGCATATTTGGAGGTACACAACCCTGGGTTTTTGAGATGCTCATTTTGAATCGTTTTCAATGCTCTGCTGATTCGTAGGTACCTACTTATTACCTACTCATAAGCGGAGTGATTTGGGAAGAAGCTGATATCAGTAGGTTCCCGTTATTGGCAGATGTGCTTTGTATTTGTTCAGACTTGTTTACACACGAATGCTACGAATTATTTTTCGTAAAAAACCTCCCAATACTCCACCCTTCGTAGAATTTATGCCGGATAATGCTACGAGGATACGTAGCTACAAATGGAGAGCATTTGTAGCTACAAATTGGGGATATTAATAGCTACAAATGGTAGATATTCATAGCTACCAATGGGGAATATTCATAGCTATTCGTAGCTACTTATGACAAAATGTATGTATCTATTCTTTTCTTTTCTTTATTTATATATTTTGTTTGTAGTAATATGAAGCGTTCCAATACTCTTATATATTTTGTTCGTAGTAATAAAAAGCGTTCCAATACTCTGTACAAAATTTGTTAGTATTTTGCTCGCATTGTTAGGTAATCTCAGGTATGGGCTTAGTCGGAATATCTAGGGTAATTATGGTAAACTACAACTAACCTAGGACTCCACAGTATTCAGATCTCATACAAATATATTCTTAAAAGGGTATCCCCTGGAAGCAAGGATTGCACCAAAGAACTGAAACTAGAGTGTGCATATTTCCTGGACCAGACTAGCTAGTTTCTGCCATTTATGCTTCATCAGTGACCCTCTAATAGTTGTAAAGTTCCACAATGAAACCCATAATCCCAAAGGACAAGAAAATAAAATCTACACTATAGTGAAGGGCAGGGAGACGTTCTACCGCTGCCACACAGTCCCAGTCACCAGCTGTAGTCAGAAAATCTAGGGTGATTATTGTAAAATACTACTAACCTGGAACTCCACCTTATTCAGATCCCATACATCTTCTTGGTATTAACTCGACACTGTCGTAGAACCATAGAAACAGGAATTTCCTGATGTTGTGCCACAGCCTTAGCAACAGTGATAGCGAGACCAGGGTTGGAGAACTCCAGATCAAGTCTTGGACGCTGAGAAAAAACCATGAAATGACCCAGTAGACTGTAACTGTTTGTTATTATATACCTATAAATGGTACATGTTTTGAACTGTCTGTTTTCTGGCTATATGATACAGAAAGCCTGATCAACGAACTGAGGTTTTCTGATTCCATATCACTATCCTTTTAAACGAGGCTAACGTCGGTTACCTGTTTTTGCGGCGACGTTGACGTAAAGTAAAATTTCAAGCATGGAACCAGAGACGGAAAACATGATGACGTAACGTAAAAAAAACGTAACCTAACGGCAAACGTTCCCGCAATTTTTCGGGATTTAAGACCAAAATAAGTTATGAAATCAGAATAATGTCAGAAAAAGGTATATAATAAACATATTATTACAATAGTAACTTGATGATCCAATGGTATGGCCTCATCCATGAGACGTGATACTGTACGCCAGATCAAGTTACTATTATAATAATGTGTATTTACTTATCACATTAACAAGCAGCCAAAGCAGCTCCTATAAGCCCGTGTTTCCATACAGGCTGGCCAGAGCAATCAATGCTGGCATACACACACAGTATGAATCCAGTTGAAGGCTAAGGCCAAAATTTAGGCCTCTGGCCCCACAAGACAGCTGTGCAAGCATGTTTAAAGAATGACTTTCAGTATATGGGATAAAAACATGAGCTGGCCCAAACATTTTGAGCATAAAGTATGATTACTTTCTTAACTGCCAGTCTAAATCTAAGTTTTTGGTGCTCAAAAAAATTGTCTGAATGTCTCATAATGACTTGCTTGAGAAAAATAACTTCTCATATATGTTTTTTTAATTCATATGACATCGCATCTGAAGTGATGTAACACCATGTATTAAAATCGATAAACGACTATGGGTTTACATATATTCAGTATGGTTATGCAATGAATGTTTATTAAGCTTGTTGAGAAAAAGCAATAAAAGGCGAAGCAATCCTCACATTTTATCGCTTTTTTCCAATTTATTTAATATATTTTATTTTATACACCATGATTAACCCAGATATATCCTGTATTTTAAACAGTGTAAATCGAGATCATCTGGCTTCTAAGAAGCCAGATGATCAGTATCCACAGTTTCCACATTGCCAGATAATAAGTAAAAATCGTGCATGTTTAGTGGATACTCATTGGGAAAACTAGTACACAAAATATCTGCATGATAAGGGTTAAGAAAAGTATTCAGCAAGTTACAAAATACTTAATTTCAACCTTGATAGAGTATTGTAAAACTGGTTCAAATAAATCGGTCTGTACTTACACATCGAGGAACAAAATAAGGTGCATCTGTCTCAAGCAGGAGCTTATCCAGAGGTATCTGTCTGGCCAAGTCATGAGATGGTGTTGCTGTGGGATATGTTACAAGAGGAGTCAGTCCAATGAAAAGATTAGGAAAAGCTTCTATCCACAGTCTGGCATTGGCGTAAGACTTCGTGAAGCAATGACAGTGGATCTTGTAGGTCCTGGGAACAATCTATAACAAGAAAAGTATAACATAAGGGATGGTTCATTGATAGAAGATCGGAGAAGTGAACATGATTGGTAATGTCCATCTTGGGTATCACTCAGATCATAACCAAAGCCTATTAAGTCACTAAGTTCAATCAAATTATACATATCTGCACAATTCAATGTCTGACCTTTTTACCCAACCCAAATAATTTGGTTGATTTCATTCTTTAAGCCCCATCAACAATTTTTCAGTTATGTAGGGACAGGTCTTCCTGGGTTGAACCAGTACTAAGCTAGGATTAATGTGTCTTGCACAAGGACACAACGCAGTGATACAGGTGAGGCTCAAACCCACGGCCCCTCGGTCTCGAGTCAAGCACTCTACCACTGAGCCACTGGGCTCCCTTTTTTGTATTCTGGTGATGCTAAACTGCCTAGCATTACTACAGGGAAGCAACCAGTTGTGAAGTTGTCAAAATATAATGGTTCACTTCCGAGATAATACATGAGATGGAATGGCCTACAAGTGCATTAAAAATGCCCTGTAATGGCCTATAAGTGCAATAAAAATGCCCTGTAACCATAACTTAAAAGCAAACAGAACAAAACTAGCATTTTTACACTGACTAATATTTTAGCACCAGGACTTTTTCATACATTTAGAAGAATCGTGTGTCCTTGTTGCTTAAATCAAGTTTTAGTGTATTCCATCAAAAGATGTCACGTGGTAGAAGATTTTTGCCTGTGACTAAAGGCATAACACCATATTTTGAAAAGCCAACTAAATGAAGCTGTCAATTTGTCAGTAAATAATAACTTGTAGAAATGAAAATAACTACCTTAGCCTCCTATCGTTCGGCACGGTAGTGACTGGAAAGCATCTTTACAATGTAACACTGAATACGTGATTCACGTATGCATCGATTTCACAGCCCGAAGTATATTTTCCTTATAGAAGACTTCCTTTAAAAATCAATCAATATCTTATCTAAAGAACGGAATCAGTTTTGAACCGAGAATTCCAAATTAAACATTTGAAATCCGTTAAAATTCATAAGTACCGTTTCGTTTTTCACTTACGCCGCCATTGCTGTTTATATGTTGCAATGCAAGTTATTTCCCTTGACAGATCTCCTATGACATGACACAAACTGGGTAGCTGACATTCAAGGCACTACGGAAAAACGCAAAAAAGTGAACCCTTTTTATTTTAGGCCTTATATGTAAAAAATAAATGATATTTCTGAATAATAATTTTATAAAACAATATACAAATAGTGCTCTTTACTTCAAAGGCTACAATTTGTTATTTATATCAGGGCTGGACCCAGAGGGGTTGTGTGCGGGGGGGGGGGGGGGGGGGGGGGGGGGGAAGAGTATGAGAGCAGGGGGTGGACCTCCCCGGAAAAATGAAAATCTATGTCTCTGGGGGGGGGGGGGGGGGGGGGGGGGGGAAGAGTATGAGAGCAGGGGGTGGACCTCCCCGGAAAAATGAAATTTTGCATTTCTGGTCGGGGAAGGTGGCGCACAGCTATTACTTATAAGCTTTGCGACTAGACTACATGGAATTTGCAATGGAAGCAACAACGGAATGGAAGATGGGGGGAGGGAGCACACATGCCACAGCCTTGGGACTGGAGATAAGTGCACCCATCCCAAATTTCCGAGTTTTGTTTGGGACTGGGAGGGGAAACAGCAGTGTTTTTTCCTCCCCGACCAGACTACAGGAGATTTTAAAATCCCATCATTTGCAAGCCCGGGTCACACTCGCAGCCCTGTGTGTGCCCACCCCAACCCCAACGTCCACATTTGTTTCAGCAGTAATCAGGGGTTTTTTTTATTTTTTTTTTTTTATTGTACTCACAGCTTCTGGGGGGGACTCGTGTCCCTTAGCCCCATCCCCCCCCCCCCTTGGGTCCAGAACTGTATATGACCGGAAAATATAGTGTGCCTGTGTCTGGTTGAGAGAATTGGGAGAGGGTGGAAAGGGGTGTACTAGTGGTGAAAGTAGCATCTGGGGTGAGTATACATGTCATGGACATTTTACTCTGAACGCCAACAGAGACAAGAGTGTATATACATGTATAACATTTTCAAATCTTCTTCAATATAATATTTTATTCAAATTGTAATTTAGGTCGAGGGATTAATTGTTTGTTTATGGTATCGCTTTTAAAGAAAATAACTGAGCTAGATGTGTAGCTTTGACAAGTTGGTTATGTCCCAGAACAAAACTACACAGACATGAACAGTATTGGCAGTAAAATCAGGGACTGTTCAGCAAATGATTTATCGATAACTAGGACAATAAACTTGAGGGTCTGTTTTAGAAGTAATAATGGCTTTGCGTATAACTTATTAAAGGATAAATCTAAATCTTATAATGTATACACAATATATATGAATGTCCTATCTAGAAAAACGTTATATTTGTCTCGAAAGAAAGGCTTCGAGTTTTTGTATAAAAGAGAAATGTTTTTAAATCAATAACAAAATTGTTAATAGGCCATTGCTGATAGTTTGGTGTTTGTATTGTTTTGATAAAAACGTGTGAAACACTTTGAAACCCTCCATAAAGAAACCGATATGTGGCCTGCTGAACAGCACCTGCAATAAAGCAAATATGAAATAAACAGCAGAACTTATGCACATTTTTCCGTGCATGCGTTCAACATTGGGTACGTCGGACGAATATATGCATTATAATTATTCCACATATGGACCAATGCATGAAACCACTTACATATGCGCATCACCGTTATGCAGTACATAACTCTTGGCCAAAATGTACACAAATTTAAATTTCAAAGCCTGAAAAGTTGAAAACCCAGAATAAAAGTTTGATGGTTTAAGTTCACACTGTAAAACATATTACAACAAAGGTATATTTTCATCACTCAGTGATGTCTAATCAATAATAGCAAATTGTACAGGGACACATAATTAATTTCGTAGCTCTGAACTGTATCCCAAAGCCATGTTTACGGGTACAAGTCAATGGATATATTTTATAAAATGGAATTTGTTTCTCAGATGCAAGGCTAACCTCTTCAAAGATATTTAGATAAGAATAGATGTATTTCAAGAATTGAAATACCATCCTTTCACCAAGTGATGCGGCCTAATGCACATGCTGCTCCATATATGTACATACAAACCTATAATGTCGGGGTGACTAGTGAGTCACATGCAAAGTGACCTCGTCCGCACACAACAGTAGGCCCATACGTTACGATATATTTTACTTATAATCAAATTTTCATTTAAATTTACTGTCATTTTCACCGAGACAAGTACTTCAACTGTCAAAAGAGCGTTTTCTTAATTCAAAGGCAATGTGTATATTAAAGCAAATGGTCAGGTTTCTGTGTATTTTACCAGTACAAAATGGGGACATTTTATTTTGGAAGTTTGGATCACATTTTTTTTATGTAAATAGGGTGGTTTTGATCAATTTGGGTAGGTTTTACTTGTGTGCATTTTGACTTGCAGTGGCGGATCCAGGATTTCTTAAAAAGGGGGTCTATTTGTTAATTTTACCTGATTATTTATTATTCTTTGCTGAAATTTCGGAAAATTCTCCATGAAAATAAAATGATTTCGTCTCAAAGGGGGTTCAAGCGAACTCCTGGAATCTCCTCTGGATCCGCCACTGACTTGTTGACGTTTTTACTTTGCCATACATTCCAAATGCACAAATGCATTTCCCTACTCTTCTCGGACATTTCCAAGTACAAAACAATGGAGCAAAACTAGTTTTGGATCTCCTTTTCTAAGAAGTTAAAATTAAAATTCTGACTGCTCTTTTAAACCGCAGATGTCAAAATGCGCACAACATTACAGTGTATATTCTTACTGGACCTGTCATCCCGGTCATTAGTGTGCACCGCGTCTCATCAGACACGTTTAAAAGTATTCGTTACACTTCTTCGTGGTACCAAACAGATGTCCAAACATGGCTGCCAGGTGAAAGAAAATTTTATTGAGAAGGGAAATCATGAAGTATTTTATTCAATGACGGAAACTCTTGTATAAAAACAACCAGAAGTGAATTATAATCATAATTAGAGTATTTTCTGTAAGTGTTGCGGCGGGATTATACAAAATAGGTTTGCTACACTGACATGGCATGTATCGAATCGTTATGTCAAATGGGCAATTTTAATTAGGGACCCGTTTACGTAACGACATCGTTTCTAAATAACTTGGTACCCAAATAGTAATATAGAAGGCTAAGGGACTGCGAAAATCAAATGATGCTGCCTATCCCATTCATCAAGAGGAAAAGGAAACCACTAAAAACAAACAAACAAACAATATAGAGTAACAAATAATAGGAACTTTAAGTTTAAGCCCTCCAGTAAAAGTATTTTTGCTGACCGTTCCAAGGGGTGTTTCCTTTGTGGATCAATTTTGTTATTTATGTTTCGTGTTTGTTATGCTTTCTTGTCTGTTCATTGCAGCCTTGTGGTCACCTGCTGGGAACGAGCTGACCTCTTGGCTCTCTTGTATTTGAGGATTTATTGTGTTTTTGCCACTTTCAAATGTTGTGTCCTGGTTCAGGTGTGGTGCATGATTGTATTGATTCCTGATCTTTGCCTTCTTTCTTACTTTAATCATGCAAATGATTAATTTGTCTTCACTGTAATGGCCAAGGTTCATGCCATTCCATCAAAACTGTGAAGTGAGTTGCCTCAATCCATGAATGAACTATTATGGCATACACATCACCTTATATATCAGAAAGCAAGCAGGAAAAATTGACAATGTGAACACAGCTATTGTCTCATAAAGGCAAGGATTTTCAACAACCAAACTTCTTCTTGCAAATGCTAAATGTGTCAATAGTGTGTACTGCTGGGTGAGTAGAGTTAGTATCAAAATGTCTTTCAGTGTAATAAGAAATGCATAAAACTTAATAAAGCAAGCAAGCAGGCAAAACTTTCCCACCAATCTGTCAAAAACTTCTTCATACAAATGTTAGCTGTCACTTAGTGTGAAGACAAATGTACCATATTATTCAATCAAAAACTGATCAACATCCAAATATAAGTTTAGCTCCCTTCAGTATGACCCTTATTAAAAGATAATTTCATAGGGCATTCATTTTGCCAATACTTATTTTTGAAAGCAAAGTATATAAGATTGTGAATAACAAAATCTGTGGTATGACTGAGTTGATTGGCACTGTCTCTGCATAAGCATACCTTGCATAAGCATACGTTATTAGGAATTACATTTTTAGAGAAATAACTAAACACTTGGGCCAGATCCCTTACTGTTGTTTTACGAGTGTCTTACTTGAGCATATGCACTTAATTGTGACATTTGAAGAAGAAAATTTTATAATAAGCCTTGAAGATATTAAAGAAACAAAATGTCACAAACAAATAGATGGACAGAAAATGAACTAGAAATTATGTTTATGAAACACTATGCCCCCAACCCTTTGCTAGTCAAGAAGATCACTGATCATGTTTGAAGCTGCTAGCTATAATAATTTTCGAGATATCTTGATGACAAGTTTTCAATGTCCAAATTTGCAAAGGGCAATAACTTGAAAAAATAAAATTCCTTTTTTTAATGTTCACTAGCTTATCTTCTCATTATCTTCTATCAGCTGACCAAGTTTGAAGAATGCCAAAATTTGCAAAGGGCAATAACTCAAAAAAAATAAGATTTTTTTTTTTAAATTTTCACCAGGTTATCTACTTATTATCTTCTATCAGCTGACCAAGTTTGAAGCTAATTGCTGTAATAGTTTTTGAGATATACTGAGGGAAAAAAGTTTAGCAATTATTTATAATGGGGTTTCCCATAGGCGATCTTTGAAGCATTAGATCTTTTTAATCCGTACGTTCGCAAACATTTTAGTTGTTTGAAAATGACTTAATGGCTACCAGCAAGTGGTCAAAAGAAACAAAATCCGACTTCATAGTAAAAATTTGATCTGCTGAGCGTTTTAATTTCAAACGTTATTTAATTAGGAGGGAGGTAATTTGGAGAAATACGATTTTCAACTAAAACTGTACGAAAAGGGTGAACATAACTTTCAGTTTTAATCCGTTTTTCACTTTCTTGCTTTTGGATCTAAACATTTGACATAAAAATGAAACTTTCAGTCGATAACTATTCGCACTATTGCCAGATAAGCTGTTTTAGCAAAGGGGCATAAAATCAGACTTTACATTATGTGAAATGTCAACCTGTTAATGTCATCGTACTCATGAACGTTTGTCAACATATATTTTTTACACTATGGAATTAAAAGTCCTATTTCTTCTCAACTGTGATACCTCAAAGTATATTGCTAAACTTTTTTCCCTCAGTATATATTGATTACAAGTTTTCAATGCCAAAAATTTGCAAAGGACAATAAAGCAAAAAAAAAATAACTTTTTTTTAATTTATACCAGATTATCTACTCATTATCCTCTATTACCTGACCAAGTTTGAAGCTTATAGCTGTTATATTTTCGAGATATCTTGATTACAAAATATCATTATGGCCAAAAATTTGGAAAAGGGCAATAACTCAACAAAAATAATATAACTTTTTTTTTTAATTTCACCTGATTATCTACTCATTATCCTGTATTACCAGACCAAGTATGAAGCTCAAAGCTGTTATAGTTTTCGAGATATCTTGATTACAAAATATCATTATGACCCTTTAAAAGGGGCATAATTCCACAAAGGGAGAAAATCCAGACTTAAAAAAAAACATGTCGATTAATTTATATTGAGGAATCCATATTTGAAATTTCAAAACTGTATCTTAATAAACTTTGAATGGACACATGGATGGATTGACAGACGGACGAGCTGAAAGCAATATGCCCCTTCAACTTTTCCAAAGTTGGGGACATAAAAACAGTATTTCCCCACAGAAACAGTTTTCAGTCCCTTTCAATCAATTTAACCACCTTCTAGAATTAAGATACATTGATCTACATTGTACTAAAATGAACAGTAATTATCAGCATTCAAAAATATGACAAGTTGTCAAAAAATTCCCTGACTTTTTTCCTGACTTTTTCCAAAATTTCAAATTTCCCTGACTCAACTCATAATTCCCTGACTTTTCCCGGACCTTGAACTTTTTTCATTTTTCACTGACTTTTCCCCGACCGTGGGAACCCTGTTTAAATGGAGTAAGCATCCATTCGCAAAAACATAAGTTGTGGGTCTTTCAATACGGAGGCAGAGAAATGTACTACTCCCATTCACGAGGGTTCTGGGTTCCAGTTGTCCAAACTTCACATTTAGAAGTTGTCATTTTTCATTTTCTGTTTTTATTCGGAACGCCCACTGCATATCAAGAAAAAAATCAAATCAATAAATGACTGCATGGGTACGTCTAACCTTTTGGACTAAGAAATGTAAGCTAAGATCATAAACAGCAGTGACACAATAAAGTGCACATTAAGAAGCTGTCATTGTTATAGTGGTTGTTCTACGTTATCTGTGCATAATTTACAGCCAAAAATACTTTATTTTCACCCACAGGTCATTACTTGACCCTTCAAAATGGTATATGACATGCTTATATTATGTTCAACTGTCACAAGAAGCCAAAATGATGCCAAAAATAACCCATTTTTCCACGTTATGCTGTTACATTGAAAAAAACACCAATTTTCACAGGGTTATTTCAAAAAATCTATAAGCATTATTTTATAAATTTTAAATATCATAGCAGTATCTTTTAGATGCTTTCTACCCCCTGCAATTCGGAAAGAAAATTAGAGTTTTAAGCCAAATTGTATGAATGGCATGCTGTGTTATAGGTTTTACGTTTTGTCCAATAGCTTTTATAGAATACCTTCTTGATGTACAAAAATGGTATTAAATATTACTTAATTTAAATTTGAATTCACGTGAATGAGGTATTGAAGAAAAATAACATCAGCTTAGACAAGTATTATATATCTGTTAAGGTTTCTTAAACAGTTTATATTGAAGGCCAATATTCCTACGAAATTTTGTGTAGTGTCAGCAACGCATACAAATGCTTGTCTGGTTCTACTATTTCTTAGCTGATGTTTTCACTTTTCCTGCAGGGACTGATTATTGTCCTTTATAACTGGCGAATATATGGGACACTTCTGCTTTTGACTTAGTAGAAAACAGGAGCAGAAAATGTCTGATGTAGTGTCCGCAACATTCTGTAGTGTCTGCAACAATACTCCTTTTAGATTAATCAAAATCTATTTTTAGTGGTTAAGTAAGGTATAAGCATGTATTACAACAGTTCTTTATTCTAACTGCTTTCTTATAGGATGATTATTTATCCATGTATCCAAGTATAGAGCTTTAAATACCTTTTATAGAGATGTAACTTATTATCTGCCAAAAAAGGAGAGAAGTTTTATCTAATCTAACCAAAAAACGCGTAGAGCATAGCAAACAGCAGCGGAAACAGCCTTTTTTGTTTATGCCAAATCGTCAAAACTCGGATATTTCAGTCGAATATTGGTAAAACACAGTACCCAAATAAACTCCCCAATAGTGGCTTCTGTGGCGGTCATTACTTCACTTAGGAAACATGTATTTTCAGAAGAATTTATTCAAGGAAACAACGCTCCAGGGTAATTAGGCTACTGGTAAAAGCCAATACCTGTAAAAACCTGTACCGATAAAGACTGAAACTGGAGATTGGAATAATGCGTTTAACCTGCAAGTTTATTTTGTCAATACTGAGAAAGATGCACAGTTGATTACACTCATAATAATTGTGAATAGATCTGTTTGATTGCTTTGCACAGTTAAGGTAGTGCCTAAGTTCATATTTAATTCTCTCTGCTGAGGCTTTATTATTTCATTTGCTTTATGGCACACTCTGTCTCTCATGACCCCCACCACCACCCCCACCCCTATTTTCTTTCCTTAAAACAATCCAATGTCTTGCGGTGACATTTAATTTTGGCAGCAAATGTGGTACCAAAGACTGGCATTGATGTTAGCAAAATGTGGTGTTCAATGTCCGAATTCGCCCGCCGATTTTGGACGATCTCCGTCGTCTACACCCCATGAGTCCAGGAGGCTCAGCGAACAAGCCGCTTGGGAGTTGGGGAGTTAATCACAGAAATACGCATGTGTACTTGCAACTGTTTGGTATAAACATCCGTTTTGCGATGAAAAAGATCGACCAGCTGTATTTTAACCTTTGTTTCGTCTTCTTTTAAGGAAAAAAAAATGCATTTTACGTGTCCAACCCGACGTTTAGCCAATGCGAGTGGGCAAATGGGGAATTTTACACCATTGGGCCATAGGAAAATTGAATTCTATCTGTAGCTGTTGTACGGAACTTTCTGATTACATGGGTGGTTGGTGTGGGAAGAAATTGAATTCCATGGGTGGTTGGGTAAAAAAAAGTGCCATCTCCCCCCCCCCACCCAGGTGTTTTTTCTGGAATAGCCCTTAGTGCACTGATGAAATATGTGTCGGAGACGAGGTAATTTTACATTTAAGCTGTATTTATGTTCCTTGTTTTGCATTAAACTTGCCATAGCAAAACAAAGAAATGTAAATATGCATTTTTGTGTTTTGTTTATTCATTGGTAGCTTATTATTGATACAAAAACCGTTGCGGACACTACAAATTTTGCAATAGTTGAAGAGTTTTCTCTCGTTTGACAAACATATTCTAGAGCTGAGGTAACAATGGTAAAACCAAGGTTCCAATGAGTAAGGGTATCTATGGTCTTAGTATTGCTTGCAAATTGATATAAACTCCTTTCCTTGAATTTGATGTACACCGTGACTTCTTCCTGAAAAATACATCCCCTGTCCCCACCTCAGAAGTCAACCACAAGTGTAAGTGCCTCTTATTTGCTTACATGTTAAAGGTGTCCAAGATTTTGACCTCTAGCATCACCTCTGGTCATGAACCCCAAGGTCTGAAGCCACAGAAAGAAAGATGAAACAGTACCTGTTGTACAAATACATGATTCTGTAAAAGAAAATAAAGATGTCCTTTAAATAAATTTTGACCTCTAGCCCCACCCTGGGGTATGGACCCAGTGGTAATCTGTCGTCAAAACAGTCGGTTGTACGGTGTGAGAAAAGCGCTTTTGAAAGGTGTCCTAGATTTTGACCTCTAGACCCACCCTGGGTTATGAACCCTAAGGTCCAAAGTCACAGAGAGAAATACCTGTTGTTCAAATACAAATGATTCTAAAAAAGAAAATAAGATGTCCTAGATTTTGACCTCTAGCCCTACCCTGGGGCATGAACAAAAGTGTCTGAAGCTGTCAAGTGGAAGCCTGCCATGAATGGTACCAAATGCCCAAATACAAATGCTTTCTAATAAATGGTCGGTAAACTATCTGCAGAAGTCAGAAAAATATAATAGCACTTTAAAGGTACCTTAGATTTTGACCTCTTGCCCCACCATGGGTCATGGACCCTAATATCTGAAGTCACACAGAGATAGTCAGTCCTAAATAGTACCTATTGTTCAAAAACTGATATAAAAGAAAAGATTTTTACCTCTAGCTCCACTCAAAGGGTCTGAAGCCATCTATGAATGGTACTAATTGTCTAAGTTTGAATGCTTTTGAATAAATGGTTGGTTAAGTATCTGAATTTTGTCATTTTTTTTTTTTTTTTCAACCAGACTCCTTCATGCATATGTTCAATGTGTCTATATTGTAGAGTGTTCCATTAAAAGCTGTGGTAGGTGTTGATCGGCCCATGAAGGCACCATCTATGCATATACAAAAGCCTTATTAGCAAAAAATTGTCTAAGTTCTCCCAGCTGTCATTTTGTCAAAAATTATTTTTTCTGAACCGAACTCCTTCATGCATATGTTCAATGTGCCTACATTGTATAGGAAAAGTATCAAATTGTTCCATCAAAAGCTGTGGTAGGAGTTGATCGGACCGTGTATGGACTATAATAGCATAAGCATAAACCGTGTATGGACTATAATAGCATAAGCATAAACCCCTGCATAAAAAGAGCCATTTAAAACTACAAAGGGAAATAACTCTAATAGAATTGGCCCCTAGCCCTTACTTTAATGTTTAAAGTATTTGTCTTGTATCTATGAACATTTTTGCAAGGTTTGATGAAAATCCAGCTATGACTCTTCAAGATATTAAGGAAACAAAACATTACAGGACGGACAACGTGAAAACAGTATGAGGGTTGTTCCAGAAAGTCGTAGCCTTTTTATATAACAAGAAACGATATGGTCAATCAAATTTTACTTGAAAACTCTTCCATTATTTCTGCATTACCATGCAAAATTTTACGGAGAAATATCTAATAATGAAGTTTGTGCACTCATTTTTCCAGCTATAGGTCTTACCCACCGGTGCACGTCATTTGAATTACTACGCAGTAAGGACGTCGAAAAGTTTACAATTGTAACTAGCTTGGTTATGTTTGCAATCATCTTCCAATAATAAATGTGGAATGTATCTTGCAGATGCCTTTGCATTTTCAAGTCTGATTTTAATATCATATGCACCGTAGGGTTCCCTCAACCTATTATCTCAGCTAGGTAGCGCACCATTTGTCTTCTGTCGTTGCTGAAGACTATTTCAACTTCCATGCCTTTGCCAGTATTTCTAAGTGGCGGTCTTCCCATACGCTCGGCTGCAGCTGTCCCCTTGTGAAATCTCGAAAGTAGTTTGTATACTAAAGGCTGTGATACATTCAGGTGATATTCGTCTTGTTTTACTTAGTTTAAAGTAAGTGGTGTCATTCCGGACTCAAAACAAAACTGTATTACTGTCCGCTTTTCCGCCCGTACGTAAGAAGTTGGCATTTTTCACCACTCGAGCTCGCCCCAACTTGTTTTGATTGTATGCCGTCAGTTCATTAATTATGCAATCGCTTTGAAATTTCGTGAAATTACGTGCAATAAAATGACGTTTCCCCCAGTATGAATGATTAACGGGTATCATCTCGAGTTTTGATTCAACCACTATCATAAATGAATTATACTATTTTATTTCTTTTTTGCGAGCGCTGGTGAGGCGTACCTTACTGAGATAGAATGACAATAAAATTAATTCCTTTTGATTTTTTTTGTCATTATTACATTCAAAATGTTAAAAATAGATAGTCCAATATTTCTACAAAATATAAACATGCTTTCGCATTAACTTTTCTTGCTATTTAAAAAATCTACGACTTTCTGGGACAACCCTCGTATACCCACCACAAACAGTTTGCGCGGGCTATAAAAACTTTAAGGTTTTTCAAGCACAGCAATTTTATGAAAGTTTTTAGTGTTGACTAAATATTATATGAACTTTCCATTAAGCATTCCTCTATGAGGTAGAATTTTTAAACATGTAAAATTATTGGAGAATTTTTCATGGCCATAGGTCTTGCAGGAGAGGTGACGGGATGTGAGAACTGGCAGTAGCTCCCTTAACTTTTTCAGTTCATAGCCTCCGCCAGAAGGAAGCATGTCATCTAAGAAACAGAAGGAACCTATCACCTCCAGCTTATCAGGTCCAACCTGAACATCACTCTATCTTTTTGTGTTCAAAAGCATTAATATGTGGTGACCAATTTTCATCTAAGCCATGTGTATTTTCCATTTGATTTTCAGCACAGTTGCTATTTATGGCAATGGGTCTTGTCTAGAGAGAACCTGTTTTAGTGGTTTCTGATCAAACCAATGTTTACCTGCTCAGTTACAGGGACTAGCTAGAAAAGCGAAATTTTGCATGTAGCAAGCTAAGCTACTATACTTTCTAGAGAACAATCAGACTGTTTGGACTATCCCGTTGTGCCTTAGTTGGTTGCATACATCTAAGTCAGGTTTACTCGCACTTAGGCCAAATATGATACCAGATGAAGACCAAACTACTCACCTCTTTCAAAATATGATAGCAGATGAAGACCAAACTACTCACCTCTTTCAAAATATGATAGCAGATGAAGACCAAACTACTCACCTCTTTCAAAATATGATAGCAGATGAAGACCAAAAAACTCACCTCTTTCAAAATATGATAGCAAATGAAGACCAAACTACTCACCTCTTTCAAAATATGATAGCAGATGAAGACCAAACTACTCACCTCTTTCAAAATATGATAGCAGATGAAGACCAAACTACTCACCTCTTTCAAAATATGATACCAGATGAAGACCAAACTACTCACCTCTTTCAAAATATGATACCAGATGAAGACCAAACTACTCACCTCTTTCAAAATTTCCAGACAGTCTTCTTCTGCATCTCGACAATGGATCACTAAGGGTTTACCAAACTTAATAGCTATATTAAGTTGCTTCCTGAACACAGACTTCTGAACTGCCTCATGTCTATAAAACCTACCAATGAGAAATAAATCCAAACCATTGAAAAACATGTATCTCACAAAAGCAAAATCATAGCAAATGACTTTTTTGGAATAATGGTCAATTGATCATTATGCTACCAAATTGCTGTGGCTATCTTGTACATAAAACAATCATATTCATTCCATCTTGAAAACTGTACATAAAACAATCATATTCATTCCATCTTGAAAACTGTACATAAAACAATCATATTCATTGCATCTTGAAAACTACATAAAACAATCATATTCATTCCATCTTGAAAACTGTACATAAAACAATCATATTCATTCCATCTTGAAAACTGTACATAAAACAATCATATTCATTCCATCTTGAAAACTGTACATAAACAATCATATTCATTCCATCTTGAAAACTGTACATATTACAATCCTATTGAAATTTGTCTGAGATACAAAGGAAAGGACTCCAGCTATTAGCATGTATTTACAAGTGGCATGTAAACAGGATATAAACCCGAATTCAGTTCGAATCATGGATGTATTCGAGGAATACCTGAACAGACAATCCTTAAGTTTATAAAGTCGACGAATTACATCCACTCTTTAACAATTTTTTGACTATGGGCCTTCTCCAAGATATTAGAAACAATCTCTTCAACTAAGTAGCATCCATGATGACCATCAGTGGAGGAGTGATTTCCAATTGAGTATCAGTGACCTATGGAATTATTATTAGAAAATACTTAAGTTTATATTCATGTGTACATTGTACTTAATGTCCATAACAACGTCTGTAGCTGGTGCATGTGAAACTTGTCACTTATGTTCATGCACGCTACAGTTTGAATAATAAGCTATTTGTATAATGTATACTCAACAAAAAAAGTTAAGGAAAATGTGTTTGAGGGCCTATGACTAAAGATCTAAAACATTTAAAGACTTTTGAATTTCACAATAGTATAATGTGACCATTTTTCTTGATAATGACACTTTATCTGGGTCTGTAGCGCCCATAGCAGCTTAGTAAATCTATGTCAAAGTTGACTGGTCTTCACTCCATTTTTCGCAAAAATTCAATTTAAGGAGCAAACATAGGTTTTCATACATTAACATTCGCCAGGTCCCTCGGGAGATGGAGATGTTTAAAACCTAGGACGACAGAACTGGTGGTTATAGAGGGACACCTGATCAGTCAAGTGTACATTGGATGAGGTGTTGAGGTCTGTTGTCCTGCCTTTTTGTGCGAAAACCAGTGACAGTACCAGGCCTAGGATGACAATGTCAGAACACACCTCACTAGAATCAGCAAAACAATGTTGTGCCCATTGACTGGTCAGTTCGCTCATCAGACATGTCTACAATTTTAACAGATCTATAACATTTTTGGACAGAGGGTCCAACGCATAATAATGGCATAAAAAAAACGCCAGCCTCTCGATGCAGTGTTGCAGGAGATATTGATGCTGATCCCTCAGCACCAAACCACCAGTATTCAGAGTATGCGAAACTGGTGCTAGTCCTAATTTGCCGCTGACTTGGGACACACTCGTTACTGATGAAGGCATTTTCAACTTCAAAATGTGATGTTTAAGTCTATCAAGTTAATTTTATGTGACATTCAAAGGAATTGCATTTCTAGTTATGAAAACTGACATGTTTTTCATGTGTTTATAAGGGAATACTCTGTAGTCATTTTTGCGAAAAATGACTTTGACCCCTAGGTTACTTGACACTGTGCCACAACAAAGGCAAACTAAAGTAAACATTTTTCCTAACCGATGACATGTATCTAAATAAATAAATAAAAATTGAATAATTGTTGGCTTTGGTGTTCTCATGTTGCATGGTTTTCTGAGATTTCCTTAACTTTTTTTGTTGAGTATATTTAAGGAAAGTAAAAAGCTTAAAGAGCCTGCACAAAGGTACAGGGTGGTTGATGCATCTGCTATTCCATCTGTTGTCACATTGTGTAGGATGTTTTACTGTATCTGTCTGTTTCCTGGTTTTAAACCAATACCAATATGAGGACAATAAAAGAAGAAAAATGTTTATTTACATTTTTGGTTTGATTCTTATGTCTAAGGCAACAGCTATGGTCATGTCGGGACGGTCAGTTCACCTAACCACACTTTTTTCCTGGGCAAGCTGACAATGACTAAGCGGTTAACCAGCACTTTGTGCACATACTTTCACTTGTAACTGACAACAACCCTTCTTGAATCTGCGGTAGAAAGGAGAATGGCCGTAGATATTGTTTCATGATCAATCTCCATGAAAGTATGGGACCGGGCCTGGATCAAACTCGCGACCCTGGATTTGCAGTCAGCGAATTACCGAATGTGCTACGTGACCTGGTATATTTATTTACATAAATTATTAAAGATTCTATCAATAAATAACTAGAATTGTTTTTCAACAAAAAAACAGTATCTCCCACCTTTTAGGGGTCAAAAGGATCCAAATGTTAGTAAATACTATTACTAATCAAAGGGAAATAACTCCAACAAGAAATGTCACAGTAATGTGATGAATGCCCCCAATGAATTGGTCTAGCATAAGACACATTTGAGGAAAGTTATTTGTTTTAAACGCAGATATGCTCCAGAAACGAAAAACCTAGAAATGAGGTCAAAAGTCAAGGTCAAGGTCAAAGTGACCCAAAATGGTATACACCACTCCGTCATCCCAAGAGGAATCCACACACCAAATTTGGGATTTCTACCTCAAATAATATAGCAGATATGCTCTGGACAGGATTATTCTAAAAACTAGGTCAAGGTTACAGTGACCAAAAAAATTACACGACATATCACCATCGAAAGATGCATCCAAACACCAAATTTGGAATTCCTACCTCAAAGAATATAGAAGATATGCACCAGACTGGATGTCAATTCAAGAAACTAGGTCAGAGGACAAGGTCACAGTGACCTGAAAATGGGACGGGACACTCCTCCATCCCCCATCCCCAGACGCATTCACACACCAAATTTGGGATTCCTACCTCAAATAATATAAGAGATATGCTCCGGACATGATTATTCTAAAAACTAGGTCAAAGGTCATGGTAACAGTGACCCGTAAATAGTACATGACACTCCATCCCAGGATGCATCCACATACCAAATTTGGGATTCCTATCTCAAATAATACAAGAGATATGCTCAGGACATGAATATTCTAAAAACTAGGTCAGAGGTCAAGGTCACAGTGATCTATAACTAGTGCATGACACTCCACCATCCCCAGATGCATCTACCCCAGGTGTATAATTTATACAAACTTGGTAGAGGTCTACTAGGTGATGATCATGCTACATTCCAAATATCAAGTCTCTAGTCCTTATGGTTCAGACAAGAAGATTTTTCCATGTTTTTCCCTATATAAGTCTATGTAAAACATGTGACTTCTAGGGCATGGCCATTTTGACCCCAGGGGCATAATTTAAACAAACTCGGTAGAGGTCTACTAGGTGATGCTACATACCAAATATCAAGGCTTTAGGCCCTATGGCTTCAGATAAGAAGATTTTTTCAATGTTTTTCCCTATATAAGCCTATGTAAAGTATGTGACCCCCGGGCGGCGCCATTTCTGGCCCTAGAGACATTATTTGAACAAACTTTGTAGAGGTCCACTAGGTAATGCTACATATCAAAAATCAAGGCTCTAGGCTTATGGTTTCAGACAAGAAGATTTTTGGCCCCAGGGACATAATTTGAACAAACTTGGTAGAGGTCCACTAGGTGATGCTTCATACAAAATATCAAGGCTCTAGGCCTTAAGGTTTCAGACAAGAAGACTTTTTCATGTTTTCCCTATATAAGCCTATGTAAAACATGTGACCCCTAGGGCAAGGCCATTTATGGCCCCAGGGGGACAATTTGAACAAACTTGGTAGAGGTTCACTAGGTGATGCTACATACCAAATATCAAAGCTCTAGGCCTTGTGGTTTCAGACATGAAGATTTTTAAAGTTTTGATCTTGAAAATCTATTTTTAGCCTGTGTGACCTAGATATGCAATGGACAGGAACCATTTGAACAATACTTAAAGAGGGCCATATAAGGATCATTCCTACCAAGTTTGATCAAAATCCAGCCAGTAGTTTATGAGATGTCATTTGAAGCAATTGTTGACAACGGATGGCGCACGATTCTAACTGTGGTATACGGCGATTAGATGTTTATGGCAAAAGCCATGTACAGCTAATAGTTAAAATCATGTCCCGCTAATGGTGGTAGCATGTTTATGAGATTGACACTTATTTCATAACTGACTATAGAAAACTAAATGAAATATTGTATATATGCATTGGAGTTCAATTCAATTGATTATTTAAACCATTACCCCAGCACACTGGGCTTAATGGGTCACATATGTGCTCTTTCTGAGCATATTGTCCTAATAGGACCCATGTGTGTCCCACATAGAAATGTTAGCCTATGTATAACCCACATATGGCCCATATAAATATTTACACTCACATAAGTTTGTGCTGGTTATGGAAAAGTGTTTGTAAAAATAATGCAACGTATTTAAGAAATAGATCAGCTCCAGCAGTGAATTGTTGAGTAATAATTCACTGTTTGGAGGTCAGTTGTAAAGAAGATCAAATCACGAGCGCGCAGCGCGAGTGATTTATCTTCGCACAACTGACCGACAAACAGTGAATTATTACTCATCAATTCACGCAATGGAGCTGATCTATTTCGATTCTAACACACAATAAACGACGAAAACACATTCGAAGTCTTCAGCTTCTTCCAACTTTCCGCCATTGCACTGAAGAACTCCCGCCAATATTTAGACTACGTCGCATACGTTTACATGTAATTGTAACGTCTTTCAAGCGTAAAAACAACGTTACACCGTCTAATGCCATGAATGACGTCATTTTCCAGTGACGTCAGCTATCACACACTTTTGCAGTGAATTATTGTCCGATATATCACAGTTTGTTCCCATATGAGTTCCATATAATATAATAGTCAGTAGGTAAAAAATGGGTTAACCCATGTCTTTTCCAGTACATTAAAAAAGAAATTGTCAATCATTCCTCTTTAATCGTAACCTGATTTGGTGAATGTCTGCCATAACCCCTGAACAGTACAAAGATATTGGCAAGACCTCGTATATTAATTAGTTGGAAGTGTGGGTCAGTATAGAATATTTATCTCTAAGACAAATATAAATGGAATCCCTTCATTTAGCTGGTTTGGTCCTGTGACATGTGCTAGGTGGATTACGGTGGGTTGAGCAAGAACTGATTCCTACAAAATCAAACCATAGACTGATTGGTCCGTGAGAAATGCTTTCAATGACCTATTCACTTCTGCCTAACTTTCACCAAAACTAAGCTGATATCAAAGAGCCTGAGTTCACTTGAAGAGAGGTCAAAGCCCGGTCATTAGGTAGAACCTGGAACAGTAGCTACTCTAAATATTGCTGGAACTGAAGGCAGGCTCATCATTACTAGTTAGAAATCTGATTGTGTGTCATAATTTCAAATATTGAATAAACAAACCTCCAATAAACTATATTTAATTCTATAAAAATTGTAGGATTAGTGCTTTGCTCAAGGACACAATGCAGTGCCATCAGTTAAGCTTGAACAGGTAACCCCTCAGTCTGGAGTCAAGTATATTACCACTGCGCTCCTTTGTAATATATTTGGTATGAAGAATTAGCGTCCTACCACAATATTGGGTCTAGAATGAAACGAAGGAATAGAGGAGAGATGGACACTCACATGACATACTGTAACTATTTTAAGACTGTGCCCATATGGTTAACAAGAATCAAACAATGCTTACGTTCCCGAGTAATCTAGTCCTATTTCACCGAGAGCAACACACTTCCTGTGCTTGAGATAGTATTTGAGGCCAAGCTCAGCAGTCTGGTTAAACTCTGTAGCCATCTTGGGATGACAACCCATAGCAAACCAAACATTGTCTTCCACTATCAGCATATTCACAAGCTCATCTGAAAACAATTACCAAGAAGACCCTTTATAATGCTATTATAATATAGGGATGAACTGGGTGAATTATAAAGGGGCAATTTTACAAATAAATTATAGTAAATTGATCATTTCATGGTCATTTTCCTATAATATTTCTTTTGTAAAATTGACTACAAAACTCCATGACAATGCCCTTTGTATGAGGGGCATTTGGAAAGTTCTTAGCATGGTCTTGTATCTCAGTAACCAATTTACAAACCCTATCATGTTTGGTATCATTTTAAAGAGGTATCTTTCCTCTATGTTATTGCACAAATTTCATGAGGATATTATAATGCAAACATGAAAAATATTATTGTGAATACATGTACTGTTTGTATACTGGAAAATGCAAAATTTCAGCGGAAAATATAACATTTTACCTTTTGAAAAGTGTGCAGAACATTAACATTAGTTCTTGAAATTAGATAATTTTGTACCATTTGGTAAGCCACAATCTGGTACAGATATTATACAATCTATGACCGAGTTGGATGTTTCTAGTAGCTAAATACCAGAACAGCAATAAAAAAAAACATTTAGAAAGCAAAACAATGCGCTAATTTTTTCGTATAAAATTGCATGTCACAATGCACATATTTTGAAAATAAATAACCGACAGTAGTTTAAAAATGCTGTGCGTTGGAATTTTCGCCAAGCACACTTTATACTCTTTGTATTGAAACCAAAAGTAATTTTGTAAACCAGAACAAAGGGAAGATAACTTATAATAATCCCATGGGGAAGAGTAGGTTTAGCTATGAGTTGACTTTCTGGTTCATTTCAATTGAAAACGGTGGTAAACAAAAAAAAAACTAAAAATACATTGAGAGTAGAAAGCAATCAATTTTGTGATGGTTAATGCGATACCATGAGACCTTCTTATGCCATCTACAAAATATGAGGGGTTAAATTACCTCACCCACTTCATGAAAAGTAGGGGTAGTGTTATTATGAATAATTTTCTTGAATACAGAACAAAAAAGCCACACTTTTTGCGCAACAAAATGATTTGTATGCATTGTTAGCTACAAATAAAGCAAAACCTATACTCAATATGCATGTTTCGTGCTCCTGTAGTGACACAATTTTTAGTAAAAGTATAACGAAAAATCGAAAAAAGTCCCCTTTTTGAAAGTTTACCATTTCTCTATTAGCCAACATTTTCGGAATGTAAAGGTGTAAGTCGTGCAAGCAGTGATCGCATTATATATTTTAATAAAAATTTAGTTGGCACCAAATCGTTTATTTGTCAAGCCATGATCGTGAATAAGGTCCCCAATTTTCCTTCGTTTTTTACAAATATTTTGCTTAAAATTTCAGCCAGTGTATAAACCCTACTCATTTTGAGCATGCGCTGCACGTGCACACCAAGTCCATTTCCGACAAAAATTAAACCATGAAGTAGCCGTTGAATTCTTGTTTCCAAAAATGTATTATTTGATAGCATTTTATCAAAGCATTGTGGAGTTATGATGCCATGCTAAGAACTTTCCAAATGCCCCTCATAACTTGCAAACGTAATTTTATGATCATGAAGCAAAAATGCAAATTTGAGAAGCTGTGCCTCACACATGACCAAAATTCAAAATTAACTTAAAAATGCTACCTATTTTTCACTATTAAAAATTTTTTGGTTGCGGCAAGCAATTGAAATGGAATAGTGATACCCTCTAGCTGGTTGCAGTGTTCTTGAACAAGCGGTTCTCCAGTACTTTGCTTGTAACTGACAACCATGCTTCTTGAAGAATCAGCCGAAAAGAGGAGAATGACCGTACAAATTGTTTCATGATCCGTATGCCACCAGGCTGGGATCGAACTCGCGACCGCTGGATCTGAAGTCAGACGCGCCTCTGTTGTCAGATATTTACGCATGTGTTCTTGTCAATAAGCTTTGAACTGCTTTGTCTAGCGTTTTTATAAAGCATATGTTAATACGTTTTGGGAAGAACTTTCTAAAATTTACTATGCTTTTTATTTTAGCATTGACCATTGGCCTACTTTTAAAAATATTTAAAAAGCTATGGTGTGCTTTTGCTATGCTCAGGAGGCATTTGTACATCACAAACACAGCTTGATTCTTTCAGATGATGCGTACATTGATAATATGAATCATTGCTTGGGGGTATTTTCATACCCGTCAGTGTTCACATAAGTTTTGGGTGCACAAAAGGACTATCTCATTGAGACGGTTCTTTTGAATAGTACGTACCATTGTATTAGATGTTCCTGTTGAGAAATGAAATAAATAATTACGGACTCAAGATTATCAATGGATCAGGTTGTATTATCAGCTTGGGCGGGAATGGCGGTCTGCAGACAGCTCTCCATATTGTTATCAACTCTTGATTGGGACTAATTGCGAGAAAACCTGTCATTGGGGTTTGTGACCAGGTCATGCTCAAATCAGCCTGATCAGCTACAAGGACTAGCCAATATATTGCATTTTTTCATATGGGAAATTTAACAACGACCTATTCAAAGAGCTATTATCAAATGCGTGGATCAGACTGTGCTGATGTGCAGTCAGGTCTGCGATTTTGTTGTTCAACATAATCAGGTTTTCTCGCGACCGACCAAATAATTTTACCACCTTATTTCCAGATTTGTTGGCCATTCTGTGTGAAATTATTTAATAAGGTTGCAATTTATTAGATTTTAAACTAGTGTTAGACCTCTCCCATCCAACATACAGTGTGGGGCCACCATCGGTCCGCCAGCCAAACGCCTTCACAGGCGGGCCGACGGTAGCCCGCTTTTCCTGTGCCGGAGTTGCGCTTTCAATCGATATCTGCAAAAATGTGCAGTCTGCTGGACTGTTGCTGACTTGATTGGTGCAAACAAGCACGGAGTTGGCGTCCGCCATCGGACATAGTCCGAAAATAGTTCCAGATGTCCGAGAGTTTGCTGTCCTGTTTGGACATTTTGTCCGAGATGATTTTCGGAAACGCATGCTGTACGGTAATGCACAGTGATGCAATAGTATTTTTGTTTTAAAAAACGATCTCTGATTGGCCAAATTTATGTAAGCTGCACACTGACCCCGCAAATACTTATTCACTAAAGCAAACCAGTCATAGTGTTTTGTTACGCCGCGCCGGATTGGTCTATTGCATCCTTATAGTTTTCTTCCCTTGAATTCATCTCGAAACGGACAGCATGTTTTCATTGGCATTTACACAACATGAACTCACGTTTTTTTATGCCCCAAAACAGTTTGCCCGCTCCATCATTACCTGAACAGTCATTTTCTGTGGCTAACGAGTCGTGCAGCGGCCGTAAAAAGCAGCAAAAAAAAGTACCCCACCCACTTCCACCGATCAACATGCTCCAGCCTCCTCATGAAATAAAAAGCCAGCCAATCAATCAGGCCGCACTTACCATCCAAAATGGTAGCAAAACTACCCCTGGTTTCAATTTGAGAAGGGCAGATGCCAATTTCCGTTTATGGTGGAAAAAATGTCCTAAAAAAATTTCCAAATGTCCGAACAATATTTGGGCTGCTTGGACAAAATGTCCGAAGTAAATTTCAGTCCAGCTGAAACCCTGCGGAGACCGCAAATTGGATTGTTGTCTTAGATTCTTGAAGATCCATGATGTCACCTTCTTTGCAAAACATAAAAAGCCTCATAATCTGATCACACAAGATGTCTTTGACTAACTGCAATACCATGCTTGTACTTTTTTGTCTCCCGACGTTACTGGTATATTGCACCTCAGATTTAAATGTTGGCGGAAGATGATATCAATGTTACTGCTCTGATATCTTGTAAAAAAACAACTTAGTTTTTGTTTGAATGAAAATACCTGTTTAGTACCCATTCTTGTACTGTCAGTGCAAAACACCTTGGATAGATATCGTAGTATTTGCTCAGCTATAAAATGTCCATTAGAGATTACAGCAGTCGATTATTTTGTCACATCATATGGTGCGGTTTACGATGCAATCCAAGCTGCTTATATAGTTCTACGGATAATGGGTTATTAACATGTTTCATGCCTACCAAGTACCATCATTTTGCCTGCTTCCGTCTGGCTACCTAATTGCATGTTTTGTTCATGTGTCTGTATGTGCGAGCGTACAACTAAAAATGCACAGGCCTGAAAATACGAATAAGTACACAGATGTATGGGCACTTAAAAGTACTACATTTCATTTTATATTTAACTTTTACTGCTTCTTTATATAATGGAAAATATGCATGTTTTCATATGGGAGTGGTGAGATCAATAAGCAGACTCATTCATGGAATAGCTAGGCAAATGGGCGCTTCAAATAAATAGGGCGTTTTGGGTAGTAGACACCTATAGAGTTAGCCTTTCGTTTGTGTCACTGTCTTTGTGACATGGTTAGATAACTGAAATATTGTTGACTATGCTGATAAACAGCAACGCAAGCCAATATACAGCTACATTTAAAACCACTGATGCATTGTAAATTGTCTTGCAGTATATACATGGTTTTATTTTCAACTGATAGTCATTGATCCATATCCCTCAAGGTACAAGAAGGGAATGTTATTTGGCATAATACATTAAGAATGTTAAAATTCCATCCTATCCCAGCAATTATGAAAACGTATACAAACTTCAAAAAAATACTTAAGGTTAGGGTTTAAAGGTTAAAATATATTTTTCGAATTAAATTTAAAATTCCCATTTTAGATTTAATGTTATTGCCAAAAAACAGTGTTCCATTTGAAGGGCTATACTCCAGTAGTAGAAGGAAACTATTGACATGGGTCTGTCTGTGCATTCATTCGTAGACCCAGAATACATGATTTGATATGAAATACTGAAAATAATAATAAATTGTGGGAGGTTCTACCATTTTTAGTTTATGATATTTCAGGTACAATTTGTGATTATTTTATGTGATACACATGAATATTTGGCATATTTAGGCAAGCACATAAGATCTTCGTAAGTATCGCATTTGCGCGAAGGACTCCCTTTAACGCTTCTATATACTGACATACGGTATTATTTTTTCTACATCCATACAGATAAGGCCCTGGTGGGACTGTAGAGGCTCATCAGGGCCCTTCACTGCATCGGGTGTCACATTAAGGCTGATATATCTTTGGCATTATCTGTCAAGGGAATTAGCCAGAATCACTTCAATAAATCAAACTTTCTAACATATTTTGCTTTTCCAATCTTGTAAATACAGTCATCTATTCTTGGAATAGGAGAGGAGTTTGTTCAATGTACAGAATGGAGATTTTTTATGGGGCTGCTTAATTTCAAATATTTTGGGGGGTATGCCCGATACTCCAGATATTTTTCAGGGGTAAACAGTAGATGCTGGGTTCAAACCTATGTATGAAGAAAAAATAAGATTACCCCCTCCCCTCCCTGGGACTGACATGGTATGAATTTTTCTACAGTTGTGACTTTCAAGGCAGAAAGACATCAGCTTATTTTACGGGTAGGGGGTGGAGTTTCTTGTTGAGGGGTACATTCCAGTACTGTAAATTCAGAAATTTTCGCACAAAGGTTTTATTTTCGTGAAACTTCGCATAAGTTTGTTTGTTTTATTTGATTCTTTACGTCCCATCAACAATCTTTCAGGTAAACAGGGATGTGTCTTCCTGGGCAGAACCAGTACTAAGCTAGGATAAATGTGTCTTGCTAAAGGACCACAATGCAGTGACGCCAGTGAGGCTCAAACCCGCGGTGCCTCGGTCTCGAGTCAAGCACTCTACCACTGAGCCACTGTGCTCCCACTTCGCATTAAAAGATGTTTTGTCAGTAGAAAGTATAATTTATGTGCAAATTTGGAGCAGAAGTCTATTATTAAGTATAAATCATTGTTCAGGGCTTATGAGCTATCCAAGTTCCATTCCATACTCATTGCAGTGGAATTTGGATGTACGTTAAATATCAAAATACTATATATTATAAGTGTCTGAAATATAATGATTCTTTAATCTTATTACAAGTGAAAACTGCATGAATTTTGAAATAATATGACCATCTGTTCTTAGCAACCCAATATTCCTACCATACAAACCTGTAGTCCGAGAGCCCGTGATAGGTTTAATCAAGTGGTTGAGGCCAAAAGGTTTGAAGGTGTGTTCTTATGTAGAAAAGTGTGCTGAGTTCAAAAATCAAACTCTTAAAAAAATCGGCTAGTACACAAAAGTGCTATGCGCAATGGAATACCCCCGGAGTATGCAATATCTCAAAAAAGCGCTAAAATGGGGGTACCATTGCAGGTTTATAATTTAACCCATGTAATATCAGTAGTAAAATGCAAATTTTGGCAGCAAACAATAGATCAATGTTCAGTATAAAACAGACCAATAAAGCTTTATAACACTAAAATATAGCAAATTATAAAGCCCACGATAGCATGACTTTTGTCTCTGGTTATCGGATGATTTTAATTTGTTTAAGCTAGAGCAGATTTATAATTGAATCTTATGTAATACGATGGTGTTGTCATCAACAATTATTTTAGTTCCAAAAATGATAGAGTATGGCCAAGAAATGCCACAAATACAGACTGCAGGCCAACCCCGCATGGCACCTTGAGGAAAGGAAGGGGCACAAAGTAGGCATAATCCAAGCTGTTAAAGTACAATATAGGTATATAGTTCCTTTTCCTTTCAAGATGACTAAATTATGCTCAGATAAGACTAAGATTTGACTGGATATTGGCCCAGCCCATATGATTGGGGCTGGTTTCAAAATACTGACTCGCACACCCGTACCAAAATTACCCCGAGATCCCCCACCCCACCCCAAGTTTTAAAACATTTCACTTTCTGTCTATGTAAATTGTGTGCAATTATATTCTGTGCTACAAGTTGTCCTAATTATGCTCAATGGATGACGAGATATCACCTAGAGCTTCTTTACAGCAATGAGGCACACTCAGCTGCGTGTGCAAAGTTGGAGACAGTGGCTATGCCCATCCGATGAACAAACAAACCATTCTTTAGGACCCCTGTGGATTTGAATTTAGAGCAGATAATGTCAATGCTGATGTTCCATCCAGACTAAAGGTGATGGCATCATTCAGTAAATCGGTGAATGCAAGAAGGAAGTGGATAGTGACTAGTGAGCTTGTAAATCATTTAATTGAAAGTCAGGACTGAAAGAGAATGAAGACGACACCAAGCCCAATTAAGCGTGACAATGTAGACCTGAGCAAGCTAATAACTGGTATTGGGACTACTATGACACCTTTTCTTACAGACTTTCGAGATGAAAAACTCTACTGCATTGCACAGGTAAGATGATATAGAATATTGCAGGGAGCATTTTAGCAACTCAGCGACAACAATGGTGTAAAGAGTTTAATACAGGATGCTCCCTTATGGTGACAAATTAAATTTGAAAACCCTATTCGCGAAAGAAAAGTAAAACCATTGCATGCAGTGCTTCGTCAGAAAACTTCAGACACAAGACAAAAAGTTACAGAACATAAGGCTGCTTACTTTATCTGCTAATAGTTAAGAGTTAGATCTGAAAAGGGTTCTTGCTTATCCCTTACATCCATTCCTTTGCCTTTTGCCTATATAGATGGACTTAAAATATCTACTGACAAATCAACTTTTTTCAGTAAGCTCGAGGTGAGGATAATCACAGATGCTCCCAGAAATATAGATGCTTGTATTGTCGATGGAATGTTCCTGGTACAGTCTCTTGTAGATTTACCTTCAACTTTCGGTGGTCAAGCAAATATGACTCTGTCAGAGTGCAAATAATGTAGATTTTGCATGTGACATTTTTAAATATCCATCAATTAATGATATTACCAGAGATCATGGTTTGGTATAGGGAGAGGTATCTGGACCTGAACAGGGCATACCAAAATATTTTTCTCAAGCTTTAAAGTCGGAATCATTTAAGACATCTCAGTTGAGATTACTGGCAGAAGTGTGGTGCCAAAATGAGCATGCTAACGCCATGTGAGCTGTATTTTGGATTAATGAAGTCTGCTTCAGATACAAATTATTTGATGGACAAATGACACGTCAAGATGTCTGAGGCCTAAATTGACACAATGTAGAAGCTGATACCTGTATTGTCTAGCATGTTAAGCATGCATGTGAACTGATTTTTCAACCTTGTATTGTTGTCAAATGCATCTATACTGACGTTCTCACTATATTGCTTTTCCGTACAAATAACAAGGAAGAGATTGGTTGTTCTTATGCGGTGGTTCTGTTGTTGTTGATTCGTTGTTGACTGTTGCTCCCATAGTGGGGTTCTGTCTTTGTTCCATGTTTTGTTGTACATTACTATTTTGCAATCATCTTGATGGGCAAGAGAGAGCTTGTTGCTTTACTTTGTTTGTCTTCCTGGTGTCCTGTAGCTCTTCCTCACGGTGCAGTGAGTTGGTCTGCAGTGTGTGATTGTGGTATTTTCTGATCATACTCATTTCCTTTTTTCATACTCATCCATTCTTTTAAGATTTAGTAAAAGAGTGGAATATGGGTTATCATGCAATTCCTAGGACATAGAATATAAGCCATGTGGAATATTGACCGGCACAGTCTGTTCAGTCGTGGCTGGCCATGTGGTGATAGCTATACATAGTGTTCACAGCTTAGAAACTAATAGGCTGGGCCAATATCCAGGCAAATCTTAGTCTTATCTGAGCATAATTTATTCACATTCAAAGGAAAAAGAACTTGAAATAAACATATATATTGTACTGAAATAGCTTGGAGTATGCCTACTTTGTGTCCCTTCCTCAAGGTGCCATGGGTTGGCCTGCAGTCTGTGGATATGGCATTTCTTGGCCATACTCTATCATTTTTTGAAACTATAATAATTGTCGATGACAACACCATTGTATTACATAAGATTGAATTATAAATCTGCTCTAGCTTAAGCAAATTAAAAATCATCCAATAACCAGAGACAAAAGTCATTAGTTTTCGTGGGCTTTATAAGAAGCTCTAGCGATAAGGCGTTTATTTTCCCTAGTTGACATGATTACAAACACCAAATTTTCAAACTGTACTCTAGTTTTTTAAAATTGGTGCGGTTCGGCAGCAAAATATGTAAAGTAAGCATCAAAATACGTTTCAAAGCAATTTATCATTAGGAAAGCAGTAAAAATTTGCGCTTTCTATTCCCACCCCTCATTTTGCGTCTACTGGGTGCTATTTAGACCAGACTTTGAGTAAATGCTTTGCTAGTTTTCAAAAAGTAAAAGTGCTAAACTGTAAAGGATAGAAGTGCTACTCATTTCCAAAACTTTACAATATCCTTCCTGCGCATGCGTACGAAATATACTTAAAATTGTGATGTTTGTCACTGGAAAGGTGAAACTGTTGTCTTTCAGTTTGTTTTTAGATGCCCCCCCTCTAGACCCAAGATGCCCTTTGAACAATGACATGCCGCTATAAACATATACAACATATGTAAAGGGCAGCTTGGGTCTAGGGGGGGGAAAGGGGTTGTAGAAGCCAAAGAAGACTTCAAACATCTGATAAAAATAGACTGCTTTTCCAAATGGTCATTTTTATTTGTACATCAACTGTATAAAAAATATATTCTCTATTGTGATAGACCATTTCTTTACCTTAGTGTAAAGGTCTATTTCACATACATGTTACTGAAATAACAAGCACAGTTGATGGCCATAATAAATTCTCATTCAAAAAGAAGAAGGATTATTATATGCATTAATAATAAAAAAAATTATAATATACGGGCTAGGCTGCAAGGGTGCATATACGGCTGGTCAATGTGTATTTGTTGAATGTGCCTAGTGTCTCCAGTCCTTATTTCAACAAAATAAAACGAATGTCTCATTTAGGGAAATGGCACGCCTTATCGCTAGAAATTCTTTGCTATATTTGAGTGTTAGAAAGCTTTATTGGCATGTCTTATTTTTATTTTTATATTGAACATTGACCATTACATATTGTTTGCTGCCAAAATTTGCATTTTACTACTAATATTACATGGTTTAAATTATAAACCTGCAAGGGTACCCCCATTTTAGCGCTGTTTTGAGATATTGCATACTCCGGGGGTATTCCGTTGCGCATAGCACTTTTGTGTACTAGCCGATTTTTTTAAGAGTTTGATTTTTGAATGCAGCGCACTTTTCTACATAAGAACACACCTTCAAACCTTTTGGCCTCAACCACTTGATTAAACCTATTATGGGCTCTCGGACTACTGTTAATTATTGTAGATTTGAGCATGGTGTGATTTTCGTCACTTTTATAGTGAAAAGAAAATTTGAGTTTCTTGTTTTTTTTCGATGTCATGAGATCGTTGTTATCGTCGTTGTAGCAATTAATCAACAATATACAATCCCATGTTCACATAATAAGGCTAGCATCTGTAGGTAACTTGCCAAAAGGCTTTAAACGATATTTTAACGACAGAATAGTGAAATCAGCACTGACTAGTCATACTAGATCTTGCATTTCTCCTGTATACCTAAGCAGGGACATTTCTAGATATTCTACAATCCTTCATAAGTTGTGGGAGTATTGGCGAAATTGAAAACCCTAGCATTTTGTGTAGATTAATAATCAAATGTACTCCTACAGATTAGCACCAACAACTTTCCACCGTAACCTATACGTTAGATTTAGGAAACCTATACATTGTTTCTGGTTCCTGTGTGTAATGATGGACCAGTGTGAGATTGTTTCCTTAATGTGGTGCAAAGGGTTAAATAGATATGGTAGGTCATACCATGCCATATATCAATGAAACAAAACAAACTAATGCAGAAATGGTCTGTTAAATGTTGGAACAAAAACTCCAACAAATTGCAATATTTAATCTTGTTTCTCCTTTGATAAGTTCCTCGCCAATCTCACCACTTGTTTTTGAAAACGTTTTAGCCTTAAACTTTTGTTTCTGTATTCGAGAGTTTGTTTAATGGTCTTAATTGATTTGCCCTCCTGAAATCAATGCTAACATAAACATGCCTGCCCTCCGAAAGCTATGCAATTTACCTCCGAATGGAATGCTACCCATAAACACAATACCACCTTCATAAAATTAAAAATAAGTAAGTGTTTTACACGTCTTTTTGAATTATATTTGACTGATACATTCCAAAGAGAGGTTATACATTGAAGCGGTGGTTATGAATCAAGAAAAATTAAAATAATAGATATAAATATGAGCCGCAACATGACTTTCCAACAATGTGGCATTTTGACAAGTGTAGACTCAGACAAGCCTGTACAGTCTCGTTTTAAGCTTAGAAACTCCAAATGATGTTAGGTCAGTAGCATAACAGTCATGGAATATTTAAGCGACAAGCAAAGGCTCTGATCAGTCTGTTCGTATGCGCAGGCTGGTCTGAGCCTTTGCAAATTGCTGGTCCCACATACCACATTGCTGGAAATCTCATATCATCTGATGAATTCAAAATAATTGTTCAAATTACTGCATTTCCAAATTCAAATGCGATTTAAACTCAAACAGATTCAGCTCAAAAACCTGAATTGCTTTCAGAATTCTTATCATTCAGATTATTATCGACCTATATGTTGATTTTATTCCTCAATGTGATTATATATGAAATAAAATCCGTCTAAATACAGACCATTAGTGTAGGCCCCTGTGTCGAAATTTGGGTTCCCGTGTGCACTTTTTGGTAAAAGTGATTCTTATCAATTTTCAACTAGAGAAATATATACAGTGTAAGGAAAAAGATGTTTACAATTTTTTCTTGCAGTATTAACGTCACAGTGACGTCACAGAATGGGATACCGTCTTTTCACTTGCATCAAAAAGCTTATTTGTGGTTTGATTATTTACGGACCTAAAATAATCTTATTTGTATGTTTGTTTTCGTTTAAATGGTTAAAACGTCTATAGAAACACTAAAATTAAAATTTGATTCAATATGGACTTAAATTTTACATGAATTTGACGTCAATTTGACGTCAATGTGCTGGAAAAAACATAGCGTACAAAAATAAATGATTCTGGAAATTCGCGTGTGCCCTGCGACTGAAATCAGATCTTAGCATAACTGTATCTTCCTGGCTTAGCTTTTTGAAACAAGTTAGCTCTCTGATGGTTGGGGCGTTCAGCTGCTGTAGCGTGTTAACTACGTTACCCTACATTTTTAAACAAAATAAATGTAATCAAGGTTGTTAAGGTAATACTTGAATTATTCAAATTGGACAAACGTTCACGTATCATACAAGAACATTTTATTCCTCACATATATTTATGTTTATAAAAGTTATATGGGCCCATTGTAATGTTATTTATGTTACGTTTTAAGCTACTCAATTTAAAATCACTGAAATTCTGTTAAACAATTTTCTTTGATAAGCTTCCCAGTTACCTTTCAGGTTTTAAATATACCTTCTAAAAGACAAGTAATGGACCATTATATAGCTGAAAACAGTTTGTTTGTATCACAAATACTTATAAACTGTTAAATATGATGACCCTAAACAAAAAGTTCATTCTTTAATTCAGCATGAAATTCAATTGGAAAATCTTTAAATACCAAATATGAATATTCTCTTGATAAGCAAGAGTGAAAAACCATGCTTAACTTCGTTTCCTGTTTGAAATATTAGTTGTTTTTTGGTTTGTATGGCATCACGTAACGTATATTACAACTTTCAAGACTGCATATACATTGCTTTATTCCGTATATTAAACGTCATATGATAATTTATTTCATTTCAAAACTGACTGTTCTTGTTAAATAAATATCAAGGTACCAGTCTGTCTGAAAAAAAGGATTTATCAGTTTGCATTTAAGTTCCTACTTATTATTCATGCACATTTACATTTGCAAAATAGTATATATTTGAACTTTTTACATCTACGAAGAAATGATTTGCCCAAAATTATAGATTTTAAAACTCATAAACAAAGGAAATAATAGCACTCAAGTAACAGCACTTAGGAGGATACATTTTAATTTTCTGTCAAATTTATTAAAATAATATAATGGTACTGTACAAAATATATTATATTGTCATATGTTTATACAAAATGTTAACAAAGACGATATATAATTGAGCCAGAAAAGCTTATATATTGTGTTAAGTTTATAGTTTTGTAATATTTTCTGAAGAATTCTAAGTTTAATTGAGCTACTTCTATTCAGTTATTTAAAGTGTCTGTAACTAGTTATGGATGACTGTATCGAAATCAATTTGTATCCTGACTTTTAGCTGTGTATGCATATGGTAACGCATTACAGAAGCTTTAAAAATAATTTTAGTTTATATACATTATAGCTTTCTTTGTGCAATCAACAAAACTGTCCTTCACGTTTAGTAAGAACCTTTGATCAATTGCTCAACCAGTAATATCTAAAGAACTTCTTTATTGATGAGAAACATGCATTTCCCTGGAAATAGAGAAAGTTGGTTATAATAGTGAGTTTTACTTTAAGGCAACATAAGATATGGTCATATACAAGGGAAAAGGTCAGCTGTTACTAAGATACCAATTAAAATAAAGACTTTTCAGCTAAAGTAAGTAAGGGTGCAAAGATCAGGAATCGATACATTCAAGTGCCACACCTGATTGTTATGTTACCAGTGGGAAAGTGACAAACTAATTAACAAACTAAATTGTATCCGGCCAAATTTTAACAGGTGACATTCAAGTTATTGTAAAGTATATTTTTACAATGGTTTTTAGAATGCTGGATAGAAATGTGAAATATTAAACACCTGTAGTCAAGAGATTAGATCTGATTTAGTTTAGCTATAAATGTTTATATACCTGATGTAAATTTCCACTTAACAGAACGTTGGCAAAATATTACAGGAACCTCGCAAACATGATAAATGTAATCATTAATCACAAAGTTTTACATATATATGTGTACTTAAGATTAGAATGAGTTGATAACTTGCTAGGACATCATACACGATGCTAGCTGTTCAGCACTAAGATGACACTCTTCTCAGTATCAACATTGTCATCAATGATAGTCGCACATGCAAAGTTTAAAAATGTGCATGAACTTATGCATTTCTAATTTGCCATGTTTACTTTTATTCAGTTATCTCTTAAGGAAATCATTTCATTTAAATGTACAGGCTATCATTATAAATCTCAGAGGTTGATTTAGCAGTGCCTCATTGTCAATTGTGTAATATGTGTGTATGGTATAGTTTACGTAACGTTGAATGCTATATTTCACATATGTTCTTTGACAGTTGCGCAAGTATAAATCACGTTGCTTTTAGATAAATACTCTTTTACTGTAATTCATAAATAAATATTTGGACTAGCAAATGCATTGTTTAATCACTCATGATGATGCAGAGGGGCTAGCATTCTAAACTTTGGTCATCAACCTCCATACTACTTTGTGTATACGAGCAGCGAAGGTTCTGGCAAGTCGCCGTACACATAAGCATAGGCTCACCTGAGCCTTCATTGCTCAAAACTGCGACAAGTGCCAAGATCAAATGGGATTATTCCTTTGATCTGTTCTTCCGTTACTAGTAAATCTATATTGTTTGATTTGAACTATGCAAAGATTATTATTAGGCTACAATTTTGTATCAACGATAATGTTCACATTTGACATGCTAAATATCGATTCGATATTATCTGCAACACAATTCCACTGTAAGACTAATGGGTCTAATTGATAGAATAATGCAAAACAAATAATTTATTAAAAGCAATAACTTGTTGTAAGCTATTTTAGCAATGGCTACAATATACATTAATACTAACAATGCCTGGGTTTTTTTTCTATGTGATAAACATATATATTTCGAATGGATGACTAAAATGAACCATTAGAAAAATTATTGTTCTGTTTGAATGCTTCACAATAGTTTAGAACCAGATAGAACAGATGATGCAATATGTCCTTAGAATTCTCTTGTTATGCATTTTACCATCTTAAATGGTATTTTTTGTCGCCAAACTAGACATCGTTCGTCACCGGCGTCACTGCGTTGTGGTCCTTGAGCAAGACACATTTATCCTAGCTTAGTACTGGTTAAACCCAGGAAGAACCGTCCCGCATAACTGAAAGATTGTTGAGTGGACGTAAAGAATTAAATCAAACAAACAAAGACATCGTTCTGATATAAAGCAGTATTAACCATAGGGTGTGTGTCATACCTTTGGGAAAAAATCGTTAAGTTTTTTAATCATTTCAGTTTATTTTTTCAAAAGACAAGGACTAAGTACTGTTTTAAATTCTCAATATCCCGATTTTGATATATGCTTGAATTGACCAACAATGACAAATTCTGAAAAGGTTTTAATCTTAAATGGTATCAGCATAGTAGTTGTAATTAATAGCTGGATTAAACAATATGCGATAAATCTTACTAAGCTAGTCCATGCTTAATATTATTGTGTTGTCTAAAATACGATACAATATAATACAATATATTTTATTCAGGATTAAACATATAACAATGTTTATAAACTACACAATAAGTTAACATTATAATGTGGTGAAACAACAACAATAATTTTCCTGAGGAGCATCTAGCATTTATTCTGATATGTTTGATGACTTTATATGTGTCTTTTATATATCATTTCACGTATAAAAGATGCAAATATATCAGTGTCAGTGAGATAAAAGATTTCATTTAATAAGAATTTAAGAAAATAAAATGCTGTTTACATATTTAATAAAACGCACAGACTTGAAAAAATCGTTCTATGTTATTAAAAGTTCAAATTTTGTTCTTTTATACATCAATGCGTTGTTGGCATTTTCCTTTAATGACAATTAATGGCAGTTTAATGGCAATAAATGCCCCACTAGCAGTGTAAACTTAAATAGGTTGTAATTTAAAAATGTATTTAAAAGAAAGTAACGTATATCACATGTTATAGAAGATCCTTCAAATTTGATAACATCATATTGCTTGTCATTTGTTTACAATTCAAAGGTTATATTGTCATGTAAGAAAAAGGAGTAATTAGATACGATTTCCAATTATTTTACAGTAACGTAGAGAATTCTGCTATTGCTTGGTATAGCCCCAACCGTTAAAGAGTTAAAATAAATTAATTTGTGGCTTGTATAATGTGGTTTTAGAAAATTATAGTGTACCAAACTCCCCTAGGAGGTATTTCGGTAGTCCAATGTCTAGTGACAGTAATGCATTAAATAGTTATACATTTAAAGTAACATACATAACTGTAACATCATAGCGGTGTATTGTTTAAATGCATACCGGCTGTTCCATTCATTTAAAGATGTTTTAAGGCAAACAGCATGTCGATAAATAATAATTCGGTATAACTTGGTATTTGAAAAGTAGGATTTGAAGCTATAATAGGGTAACGTAGTTAACATGCCTGTCTAAATATAGGTCAGAGAGCTAACGTATGTCATTTTGCATCTTAAATAATATAGTTTCAGAAAATTATAGTGAACAATATTTTCCCTGCTGTGTGGAGATGAGGGTCTAGCTATTTGAGCTTTCTCTATTACAGAAGTTTCATTTTTGGTACTGACGTCACTTTTCAATGTACAGACATCATTTTGAAGTTAATGTAACCTCTTTTAAATCCAGAGTCAGGGTTTATGCTGCGAAATCAACATGTCGCCAGTAAAATTAATACAACTGATCAAACAGTTCATGTTTATGCCTGCTGGGAATTCATATCACTCCACTTTCAAGCCTTAAATAAGCTAAAAATGGGTACGTCACTTTGTGACGTCACTGTGACGTTAAAACGCCAAAGAAGAATTGTAAACATCTTTTTTCTTAAACAGAATACATTTTTCTACAAGAAAGTGTTTGTTTGACACTTTTACCAAAAAATGCACACGGAATTACACAGCGGCCTACACTACATGTCAAATCCAAAAATCCTTTGTTTACCTCCAATAGCCAACACCCTCAGAGTTTACCTGGCTGATGGGGGAAAATTACATTTAAAACAGTCTCTTTTATGAATATCAATACTGGCTATGTTCCGTGAAAGGAAATCTTTTATGAAAATCAATACTTGTTATCTTAGAAAAACTGAAGTCGAAAGTTTGTGACTTCTAATATACCATCCCATACGATCCCTTCCTTTAAATACGCAGTAATCCAACCTCAGTCATCCATTTGCAGGTGACAGGAAAAATCTACTTGCATGATGGTGTTTTTTCCATGTTGGACATAGATCTAAATTGCTTCGATGACTTCAGACAAACCGAATGACCTATTATCTGTGTTTTGCCTTTACATGTAAATTTATATTTCTCAGGTAATATCTGTTTTATCATATTATCTGCCTGTTCTGTCCGTTCTCTTTGTTTGTTTGTTTTACCTTTTCTTGCTCCTATTTTCTAATAAAATGAAAAGTTCAATTCTATCGAATCAATTTAACCACGCCCACTGATAAATATAGAATGAATGACGTCACACAATGATTGACAGAATATTAAAAATAATTGCGGTTCGATCTATACTAATTTAAGAATTTCGTAGTCTGTGAGTCTTTGAATTAGTATTTATAGTTATGAATTTATCAGTAAGTTCGCCCCAGAAAAAAGCATATATACTATGCAGAATAAATTTAGCAATTTTTTTGTATGGGTGAGCCCATCCACATCAGATCTCCAGTTTCATTTGCTGTCATGAAGATACGAGCGCCGATCATCTGACAAGAATTTTCATTTAAAAAATAAAGAATTACCAAACGCAGTGGCCGTGTTAAACTGACGTTAAATTTTAAGACTAGCTTGTAACGTTGGTATTTCTGACCATTGGGGGAAGCCAAAACCATTTTCAAGCTATTGTATGGTCACTGAAAACCAAAAAAGCATAGCAAATGCTGCAATTTTCTGAACTTTCTCTAAGAAATAAAGGACCAAGCAGGGGTGTAAAATTCCACTCGCCCGCTCGCATTGGCGAGTTAACTTCTGGTTTGGGCAAGTAGAATACCTGCCAAGCTCGCCCTTACGGTCGAGTGCATTTTCTGACATGTCACATGCATTTTATCCTTTTATAAAGACTAAACAAAAGTAACACTACAGATCAACGATCTTTTTCATCGTAAACTGGAAGTTTATATCTGACTGTTGCAACTACGCATGCGCATTTTCAGACTGGTTGCAGTCAACTCCCCAGCAGGTGCCTTTCAATAGAATTTATTCGCAGAGTCTCCTCTATATGGGGAGTTTGACCACAGAGGTCCTCAAAAACGGCGGGCGAATTCAGACATTGAACACCGCATTTTTGTTTACAATACCGGTTGATAGTACCACATTTGCTGACCAAATTAAATGTCACAGCGAGGCACTAGATTGTTTTAAGGGAAGAAAATAGGGGGAGGAGATAATGAAAGACAGAAAAAATGAAGTCTCAACAGAAAGACTAAAAAAAAAAAAATTAAAATACACATAATTTTTAAACTGAAAAAGAGTAAATGTTTAATATCAATATGATTCAAGTACATGTATGATCAGTTATTAAGGGTAACTGATAATGTCATGAGGGCGAGTAGGTTTTTCCACCCACCAGTCCTGCAGGGCAAGTGAGTAAAAACATAATTTTACACCCCTGCCAAGTTTTCACAATTTGACGTTTTTATTAATGCTTTTACGTTATTGCCTTTAAACGGTGTTTCTAGTCGGGTTTTCTTGAACCACATTGACAAGTAAAACTGCCTGATGCATTTCAACACATTCAGACAAATACTGTTGAATGAAACATCTTCACGGCTACAGAGCACGAGTTGAAAGATAAAATCTAACTTCACCCTTATCTCGCGAATGTGTCACACCATTTTTCAGTAACTTAGGGTTTTAATCAACCATAAGATGAGTTACATTTTAAGCCTATTATATCTTTGTAAACTGACTCTCTGTTTAATTGAAACACCATTAACATTAGAATCAAAGATGACTACGTTTTGACGTCATTGATGGCAGCTGATTTTTTTCAGCATGAAATCTCTTTTACATCTGTCACATAACCAATAGTTTTATAGGTGTATGATGCATGAGGAAGATGAAAGACCACCAAAACGAAAAATCGCATGCTTATCTTTTTAGCATTACTTACAATTTGTGAATTTTGCTTACTGACCCCTCTTGCAATTCTTGCTCTCCCTAAATTCCTATTTAAAGAATGGCATCTGTAATTCCGTGGTTTCATTTGCCAAAGATCCTGTTCTCGTCATTGCAATTGAAATTGTTCGATATTGCGCAATAATGAGCACAAAAAGATGAGAAACATAAGAAATTGCTCAACTTATTGTGCATAGTATTAGAGGAAATATAGGCCTACTTTTTCTGTTCTAAGGCCAGTAACGGTTTGTGACAAGCTCCTGTGGTCTTGGCAGCCTGGATACATGTATGCTAAGTATGAGGAGTGTTTTTGCAACTTTTTGATTTATACATTTGAAAGCAACCAACTGGGCAAGCTCTCCTTTTAAAATTAAAAAGGAAAATTTATTATATATTTGACATTAACCCCATCCCAGGATTCCAGTGAAAGGGTCTGTTTATAACATATATAAGATACCAAAGCAGTTGCTAGAAACATTATATAAAGCGTTTAGTTTGTTTATTCTTTTTCTGTTTGAGCTGATTCGTTACATTCCAGCTAGTCATGTTGCTATGATGTCGGGATGTTTCCTGGGTTGAACCAGTACTAAGCATCGATTAGCGTGCTAAACTCAACGACACAACACATTGCTTCTGGTGAAGCTCCAACTAGCGACCCCTCAATCTCAAGTCAAGCACTCTAATACTGAGCTCCTCCATTTATCCTTTTTATCAGATAACCAATCAGCCTCCTTTAACTCTTAAAAGACTTCATTGATAGTACCCTCAGTATAATATACGGTTCTGTCTGTTTATAATCCTATTTAGGCTCCGGACACGACTAAGGTTCGGACGGATGCACAGACCGACGAGCAGACAATTCAAAAGCTATATGTCCCCAAAATTTTGGGGGCATAATTTTTTACTTTCAGGCATAAAAAACTTGGGAACCATAATATGACCATGTTATAAAGGGAGTGCACTGTATGCTGTATACATCAATGCCTCACTATCTACAAAGTCTCAGCTTAATCAAACATAGACTGTAAGAGTTATGTGGAAATGAACCAAAAATCAATAATGAAAGTTGGTTCACCTTGACCTTAATATAATGTGTGCATCAGCACTTCATGGTCTTATTTTTCATAAAGTTTCAGCTCATTTGGATGAAAAAGGAGTTATCAGGAAACATATTAAACCACTCCCCTTTTAAACATTCAAGTGACAATAGCTCTGTTAAAATGTGACAGGCTGGAAACTTGGTATACCAAGTTAACAGACAGATGAACAGACACCAGCACCTTTATTATTTCATGCTCATTTTATTATTTTCTTTCTAGAATTCCATGGTAAAAATCTGGGACCCATCTATCTTAAGTTGAGCACTTTATAACTTAGCCAATGTGCTCCTCTATACCTCATAGTAAAAACAAGGCAAATTCGACGAATTTATATCCCCCGACGAAGGGTTATTTGAGAGAATCATGTAAATCACAAAACATAAATCCCATTTATCTAACCCTTAGTTCGCCTGCAGAATCATTCAGATCATAACAAACACCTGTCAAGTATGTTTTAGTGCTTAGTTCAATAAAGAATATACTTACATCAGCACAATTTCAATATCTGACCTTTAAACCCAACCTCAGAGGTCAAGATTGTGTGTAAATTCAAAGTGTTACCTTGCATGTAGGTCTACACTTCTTCCACTTACTTTGATATGCAACATGACCACTTTTAGAAAAGAAAAGAAAAATGACCTTTTGACCCCACCTCAGGGGTCGTTGGTGTGTGTAATGACAGCATACTTGCTTTCATGGTGGTGCTCTGTGCTCAATTCCCTTTAATTTGATATGCAACATGGCTACTTTCAGTAAAAGATATTGTATGACCTTTTGACCCCACCCCCTGGGTCAAGGGTGTGTCTGTGGGCAAAATATTTGCTACCATGTTGCTGCCAGCGTCGTCAGCTTTAATTTGATATGCAACATGACTACTTTCAGAAAAATATATAGTTTGACCTTTTGACCCCCACCCCCTGGGTCGAGGGTGTGTCTGTGGGCAAAATATTTGCTACCAAGTTGCTGCCAGCGTCTTCAGCTTTAATTTGATATGCAACATGACCATATTCTGAAAAAGTTTAATTTTGGCCTCGGCCCCATCCCCTAAGTCCACCCAAGGGGCTCGGAATCAGGCCTTCAAACTGAAATCCCGTTTGATATGTTTCATATCTATTGCTGCTCTGCCTGCATGCAAAATTTCAGCAAAAAATATTAATAATTGCCTAAGTTATTGCGAAATTTAAATATTTGACCTTTGACCCCTTAGGTGGGGTCAAAGGGGGTTGGGTAAAACTTTGACACTGCCATTCTTATCTACAGGCTTTTGGCAATCATGGTCTATAGCGAGAAGTTGTTAAATATAATAGCTTTGATGAAATGTGAAGATCATCACACAAAAAAGCTAATATAGGTTTTGCCTTATAATTGCCTATACTTAAACAAGGGCAATAACTCAAGTGTTAAGGGGTCGGTTTTGACCAAACTTATAGGATATCGAGTGTTCATGGTACTAATCATTTGTACCAAGAATGAATTAAATCTGACCAATAGGTACTGAGATATGGTTCCGGACAGACAAAAAGTGCGGACGGACGGACGGACGGAATGGACGGACGCACGCACGCACGGACGACGCCAAAACTATATCCCTCCGACTTTGTCGGGGGATAACTACCTACATGTAGATACCAGTGGAGAAATTGGAAGACTTAGTTCATTACACAACAAGCTAATATAGCTATTTATATTACAATTGCCTATTCAGACAAAATCTTGTTAAATGTGCTACCTACCATTTGGAGAAAAGCTTGAGGGATAACAGAACACAGCAACACAGCCTTCAAAAGTATCTGGAAAAGTCTCAGGATTATCTTCCATGTATTTCTTCAGGTTCCCTTCAAAGTTGGATCTGTTGAAGAGGAAATCAAGATGACAATGGGTGTCAATATATTTCACACCAAAGCTATGGAATCTAATAAACTGTTTGAGGCCATCAGATTTCTTAGACTGATTCTCACTGTCTGTTTCAGAGGGTGAAAATAAAAGTCTTGAATCCTGTTTCATTGCTGGACCAAATGATCTTCTGTTGTTAATGTACTTTGGTGTGGACTGAGGACCAATGATAGCAGGATTGGCTGGAGAGTAAATATCCTCCATTGGATCTTTTCCTTCAAGAGCAGACTTGCTCTCAGTAAGATACATACTCCAAAATGGACTTGCAGGAAAAGGCGGCAATGGAGGAAAGGGAGGTAAATTCTGCTGGCATTTCACGCTGTAAAGTTGTTGTTCTTGCAGCCTGTTTGTTTGCTCAGGACCAATGGAGGCCTCAGTCTTCTTTAAAGTGGCTGCTATCATTTCAGAAAGAGTTCTTTTCTTTTCCTGTTTCTCATCTAGTATCTCCTGCTTGTGCGGTTGCTTCATCTTGCCAAGGGCATCACTCTGGTAAGATTTCAGCTTTAGTTTCCTCATTGGCTGTCTTGTCAACACAGCACTTTTCTGCAAGTTTACTTTCTTTTCTTTATCTAACTCCTGTGCAGTTCTAGGTGTTAAATTTTTTCTAGAAGCACTGTCGGAAGATGATACAGGGGATAAAGATCTGATTCTCTTTGGAGTGTGGCCAATCTCACCATAGTCAAAACTAAGAGCATCAATAGAGGTCTGTTTTGAGATTAGTTTTCCTGTGTTGCTTTCACTGTCCAAGGAACTTAAATCAAATTCTTCTATATCATCATCTGAATCATTTCCACTGGAATTATAGTCTACTAATTTATTTCGAGAGGGTGATTTATCTGAACATTTCTTGGTAGAAGCACAGGTTTTCTCTGAACATGATAGTTTTTTGTTCATGTCTGGTGTAATACCAGTAGCAGAAGCTGAACTTGCTGGAGCTGCAACAGACTGTGGGCACTCAAACCAATCTTGTCTTTTTAATATATTATTGTTTATACTAGAATAATACTGTTCAAATGTAGGTCTGCAAATAAACCTATTTCTCTTGGTTGCCATTTGTGACTTTGTTGGTGGAGGTGGAGGAGGGGTCATGCACCAAGGAGATGGAAACAATGGATTGTCCATAAAACCTCTTGGTTGAAACATTGGCCAATCTCTATTCATCCACGGATCAGGTGGCATCTTAGGATGGGTTTCAGTTCTTACTTTTCCCTGTAAGTTATCAGCATTCACTTTGGGTGTATGTGACCTTGGTGCAATTTCAGGACCATATTTATACTGAAATGTTGGTGCTGAAGGATGTGTTAGTCTATAGGGCATTCTATATCCAGGAAACACACCAGTCATACAGTTATTATTCAAATCCTTTCTTTCAACATAAGGCATGGCTTCAGTTTTTCTACTATAAACACCAGTTTCTCTACATTTTTCCTCTGTCATAACATGACCTTTAATTTCAGCCTCTGTCTCACTCATACAATCAGGACTCTGTGATTGCACTTCATCTAGCATTCTATCATCCCCACTTGAGCTGCTTTTAAGCTCTATCTCTGCAATTGAATCTGAAACAGATACAGTACAACTTCTATTTCTTGCTTTTGGCAGTTTCACCGTTACACTATATTCATGCTTGCTGGGGTCAACAGCTCCTTGCATTTCATTTTTACATGTGTTCTCTTCTTTCACTGCAACCTGTATAGAGCCAAGACCTTGAAAACTTCTGTCTGTCTGTGAAAGCTTTGTATTGTCAGTAGTACATTCCATTTCCATAAGTTTTCCAGAATATTCATTTAGATTCATTGGCTCCACTTTCCATCGACCGGAGCTCGTTTCTACAGTGTCATGGGGATTTTTCAAACTATCCTCTAATTTAGACCTTAACTGCAACAGCATACTGTTTATTTCTACTGAGTTATTTTGTATTTTATCCATCTGTTCTTTAGCTGTGCTCTCTTTCAGTATTACATTTCTAGTATCAGGAGACTTCTTCCTCTTCTTTTTCAATAAGTCTTTCCGCACATTTACACTATAGTTGTCAACATTCTCAGATAATGAACTATTTGTATTATTATCAACAGTCTTACTCATAGGTCCTTTCTGATGTATTGTCTTTTTTTTAGTTTTTACCATCTCATCTGTCTGAGTAGCATTATTAAGTTCTCCGTTTTCTATAATTTCACTAAGTCTACCTCTATTTTTCTGCCTGTGTCTATATTTTACACTCCCTAACCCATTATTTTCATTATACTGTACAGTATTATTCTTTTCTTCCGAGTAAGTATCTAAAATTGCTAGATCATCAGTAGTTGATTGATCTTTATCCATTCTGTATTGATGCCCTCTCTGATGTAGCTCGTCAGTCTCCAATATCTCCTCAGCTGGTCCAATCTGAAAGGGAAAATAATAAAAACATAATTACTCTAACAGGAGACTAAGTTCACAGTGATGACTCAGACTAGAATGCTCTACAGTCTACACAAATACTGCTTGTGTTGATGCTTGTCTGAAGGTGTTCCGGTCTTCCTGGGTTGGACCAGTACTAAGCAGAAGATAGTCTTGTTCAAGGACACAACACAGTGCCTATGGTGAGTCTAGAACTAGTGAAACAATGAGAACTAGTAGGAATTGTACTTGTTGATTTTAAAAAGGCTTTTGACCTAGTTGACCATCAAATTCTTATGTCAAAGTTGAAACTATCTGGCATAAGCAGTGAAGCACTTATGTGGTTTGATACCTATCTTACAAACAGACGACAATTAGTCTCCCTTAATAATTGCAAATCAGATGTTGAAAAGGTAACTTGTGGTGTCCCTCAAGGTTCCATTTTGGGGCCACTCTTATTTTTGCTTTTCATTAATGATTTACCACTTCATGTTGGTAACGTTTCAGCAGATCTCTATGCCCATTATACTACTTTGTATGACATCCAAACTTCATTAGAAGCAATTGAGGTAAATCTCCAAGGAGGATTAAACCAACTCCATATCTGGTGTAAAAACAATGGCATGGTATTAAATTCAGTGAAAACTCAAGTAATGCTAGTAACTACCAACCAAAAACGATTAAGGTTACAGAACACAAATCTCAACCTTCAGTATATAGATGAAACGCTTAAAATGATATCAAGTGATAAAATACTTGGAGTCTGTGTAGACAACAACTTAAATTGGTCTGATCATGTTAAGCATGTTTGTAAGAAAATATCATCCTATATCTGGCTTCTTTCAAAAATCAAGAATTATTTATCACAAGCACATCGTGTGCAATTCTATAGATTGTATATCCAACCTCATATTGACTTCTGCAATATTGTGTGGGGCAATTCATGTGAGTCTAGTAAAATGAAAATATTCAGGCTACAAAAGTGTGCTTGTCGGGTTATTCTTGACTACAATGTAGAGAATCCCAAAGAGGCAATGCAGTCTCTAAAGATTTTATCTGTTTATGATTGTTTATTTCTAAGAAAAGCAAAATTTATGTTCAAAGTCTATAATGGCTTAACACCCTCTTATATTTCTGAAAATTTTACACTTAGAAATGAAATGAACATGTCAGTAAATCTAAGATCATCAGCCTCAGGATGTTTTATTCCTCCATTGCCCAAAAAGGAGTGCTTTAAGCACAGCATGCGTTACTCAGGCTGTTTGATATGGAACTGTCTCCCAAATAATGTTAAAAGTAGCCAGACTGCTGAAACATTTCATAATAGATGTATCAAATGGCTTACACAATGATGTACCCATTACTTGATTTATTATGAATGAATAAGGAGCTTGTAAAACTATCTATGATACAAGAAAATGATCACTCAATCTTTGTATCTTTGAAAATGATAATCTTATTCTCTACTTTGTTCCTATTTTCTATTTGAATATTTGCTTATTTCATTGTTGAAATTATGATAAAAATCAGTTCTGTATATTGATTCTCATTGAAAAGGTTTGGGTATGATAAGAGTGGGGAGATGAAATGTGATTTTACCCAATATGAAAAGTTACTTTCCTTCAATCAGCCATATTCACGTAATACCAAAAGGTATCCGCTTAACAAGTCTATGTCACTCTACTCTTATCATGTGCAGTCTCAAGATTGCAACATTACTATAAAGTATAGATATTTGAATTGTATACCGAAAATGGAAACTAAATTCTAAAACTATTTGCAGATGTGCAGTGTATAGACTACCTGTGGTGTGCTGATTTTATTTCTTAATTCATGGGATGAATTGGACGATATATTCAGCATTAAAATATTATGAAATTCTGAAGTTTCTGTTTTGCTACCATTTCTTCATATACTTATTACAAAAATCGTCATTATGATGAACATTTGTTATTCTATGTATAACTGTAACTATGTATACTGTATTTTTTATTTATTTATTTATTTATACTTAAAGCCAAAAGTAACTTTACACTTTGAACTATCAAAATATCTTTCCTGTTTTTGAGTTTAACCAAATTAAATATTGCAATGAGTTGCTGGTTCCCGCATTGACCTAATTCACGAAAAACAACTTAGGCAAATTAATCTTCTTTCGAGTTATTTGTGCTTTTATTAAAAGCACAAAATCAGCATTTCCTAACAAAATCCAAAGAAAACCTAGGATTTGAACACGCTATTTTAAGGGCCATCGATTGCACGTTAAAAATACTGCAAGACATCCTGTCTCTGACGTATAGTTTGTTTTTGGCAGCATTTTAAAGTTGATTCACTTTGAAATTATCTCCCTTTGAATTAAAACAATAGTAAATTTTAGTCCCTGCTAAAAACTTTATCTCAGATTTTTTTACCAGCGATTTGTTGGGACTTCTGCCCTGAGTATGTGACGAGATAATCTGATAAAAATTCCCATCGGTTTGGAAAAAAAACGGCAAACAATTTCTTATGGAAAATTCCATTGAAAGCATAGTAAAGTTCACAAAAAGGGGTATGTACGTAAAAACACAACTCTAATTTGTGTTACTCGAAGGGTGATCCAGGCTGATTTTAACTTTAAACAACAATTCAATAGCCCGTCTTTCAGACTGGTTCTTTAAAATTAAAAATTGTCCAATTGCAAAGCTACAGTGGCACATCAAAAGTGATGCGTTTTGGAAAAGTTTATTTTGCCCCCTTGCTTCTTTCATTAAGGCATTGTGGTTGCATTTATGACAGCAACAACATGAAATTTAAAAGGTCATATGAATAATTGATTGAACTTTAATATGAATTAAACACATTTAAAATACCACTCACCAATACCCAGAAAAGGTATATATAATAACAGTGTAAAGTTACTTTTGGTCTTAAGTATATTTTGGAAAAATTGTATATCATTGTAACATATTTGTATCATATATGAGGGCCTCATGGAAGATTAGTACCATTGTTTGCTAAATGTTGTTACCCTCCTTAAATAAAGACTTTACTTACTTACTTACACTTTGAACCCAAGTCTAACACTCTACCACTACACTCCTCTGCTTAGGTTATATTCTGTATGTCCTTCTGTCAACAATATAGTCACCTCATCTGCTACATTTGTACTCAAAATAGACTGGATTTAACCCTTTATGCACTTATGAATTATTCCTTCTGGTTGGATACAATAAATTTGAGATGGTCCATCATATATATTGAGAGATCACAGGTTACAATCTCAAAATAAAATGGTATTTATTTCTCTAAAGATTGTTTTTGACTTACCAAACAGTGAAGGCCCTAATGTATGGAAGGGTATCTGAGGGCCATAATTCAAATACGCCTTATCAGAGCTCTCACTGTAATTTTGAAAACAGGAGTCCCAGAGCCCTCTTTTCCAAAGAGTGGGAGCCCCACCATACAAAAGAATATAAACTCCGTCAGAAATTCTTTTGTAACGGTTTTTCGAAGTTCGTGCTTTTATACATAATTTTAGGTCCTACATTACTGGTGTAGACCTCCCCTTATGTCTCCAAAAGGTCCTGTGCATGTGCTAGCTCCTGGCAAAGCCCTGGTATCTTGGGGAAAATCATGAAATTGAGAAACTCGCCAGCAGACTAAGACAATTTGACATCCATGAAACGTTGTTCATGAACAAATATGGAAACACCAACAGTTTCATTATAATATTTGGGAGTGGTCATTTCAGTGGTAGAGAAGTTCATGGGAAATCATCAAGTGTGACTACACACCATATACCTAGAAACGTGAACGTGATGTTCTACGAGTTTGCAATAATTCAGTCCCCTATAATATAGATGTCTGAGGGAAATGGAAAGAGAACAAGAATGAATCAAATCTAACCAATAGGTACTGAGATATGGTTCTGGACAGACAAAAAGTGTGGACGGATGGATGGACGGACGGACGCATGGACGGAAGGACAGACGAACAGAATGGACAGACGGATGATGCCAAAACTATATCCCTCCGACTTTGTCGGGGGATAATAAATGGATATAAAATATAAAAGAACCCCCCCCCCCCTCCTATGTTGTTTGCAAAGAAAAACCAGTAGAATGCCATACTGATCATAAAAGCTTAGCCAACCATTGTCTAACATCTAGGCACATGAGCAAAGACTTAAACTAAGAAAACAACAAATTTATTAATTTATTTTCACGACCAGTGAAACAAAGAAACTAAAACGTCAACTCTCAATAAGGTTTACCCTCCATCCCTCCATCTGTCTGTCTGTGTGCTCACAGTATAGCTCGAGATTCTGCCATAGCCAAAAAAGTAATAAACAAGAGGACCTGAAGGTCCTGAGGTGCTCACCTGATCTTTTTAATTATGTTAAAATAGGTCAAGGTTTTACAGCTTATAATAGAACATATTTTGTTTTACCATATATGGGGGCTGCAGCCATTTTGGTCAAGTGACCTAAACAGTCTATGAGAAACCAATGTTTAGATAGGTATGTGGCAGTCCAAATTAATGGCATTGGATAAAAGGTCACAGGTCAGCTTGACATTTGGTACTTATATAAAACAATTGTCTCATAAAGTTAAACATTTCTCAAAAGTATTATGATTTCCGCTTAAACAGTTATAGAAAAATGAACATTTCAAGATTTTTTTCCATATAAATGCATTAGGAATCAAATTTAACCTTGCCATAAAATTGGTCAAGGTCAAGCTAGATTCATCATTTGTGCAAACCTGGTAGAGACCATATCCCTAATGCTACATACCAAGTCCCAAGGCCATTTACCTTTTGTTCCAGAGAATAAGATAATTAAAAGGTTTTTACCATATATGGGTGTGGTGCCCTTGACCTTTGAGACTTATTTATAGCCATTGTCTCATTAGGTTAAACATATCAAGTGAGAATAATGACTAAAGCTTCCACAGTTTTCCAAAAAGTCAACTTTTCAGAAATTTTCCCATTTAAATGCATTAGGAAGCAAATTTGACCTTGACGTTAAGTAGGTCAAGGTCAACCTAGGATCGTCATTTGAACAAACTTGGTAGGCCTCACTACCCCAATGCTACATACCAAGTCCCAAGGTCATCTGCCTTCTGGTCCTGGAGAAGAAGATTTTTAAAGGGTTTTTACCATATATGGGTGTGGCGGCCATCTTGGTCATGTGACCAGGACCATTTGAACAAACTTTCGTTCCAGCGTCCTAAGGAGTCTCCATGTGTAATTTGAATTTAATTGGCCCAGTGGTTTCAGAGTAGAAGATGTTTGAAATTGTGGACGGACGGACGACGGACAATAGACTACAGACGACGGACGGACGCCGGAGTGACTGGTATTCTATTAGCTCACCCATGAGCCTTCCGCTAAGGTGAGCTAAAAAACAGTCAATGCTTTTGATGAGAAAAATATTTGATGTTACTATGGCAACGGAAGCAGTTCACATGAGATACCAATTTTGGATATGTTCAATCCGTATTTGAAAAATGCAGCCATGGTCTCATTGGACCTGTGATAGCATTGGCATATAGGGACTCTTGTCAGTGTCGGCAGTGCTTTGGATATGTCAGGCTTTGAGCCCACCAAAACAGAGGTACTCCTGGGCACGTGTTGATGGGCGTAGACCGTTACCAGGGTTTTGAGTTTTAAAAGGTCCCTTTAGTGCAGAGGGAAACGTCAATATCTTTGTTATTTCCGGGACCCGAGTGCAGTTGGGGGCGTGCAAATAGCAGATCCATAACACATGAATGTTAACATGTGTACATATGCATGGTCTACATGTGTTTCAGGCGGCAAATTTGAAGCAGGTCCAGCATATGTGATGTCACAATGGTAGCTCACAACACGAGCATTCTTGACAATGCCTGTGAAGGACGTGCCTAGAATTGAAAGCTTACTGTCAGATCCTGGTCCATTGATCATGTAAATTGTTAAACATTTGTATGTATATAAAACAAGTAGCCCAATGGGCAATGATCGCTTGCCTGGGAGCCAACATAATGTTTGGAGACACCATAATTTATGATGCTCAAAGGCAGGTAACTCTGAACTTAAAACAGTGATCAGGAATATAATCAAACACTCAAGATATAAATGCCAATTCTGGTTATCTGCAAGTATTAAAAAGATCTGAATAAAACATGCGGAGGCAACCTGGTGAAACTATATTTTTCAGATGCTCAAGGGCAGATAACTCCATAGTCAGTGATGAGATCTGACCAAACTTCAAACTCATCCATGCTTTTATGTATGTTCTGGTTACCTACAAGAATGCAGAAGATCAACTGAAAAAATGAATGAACTAGAATGGTCAAAACATTATAGAGCTATATTTTAGACACTCAAGGGCAGCTAACTATAGTTGCTGGTCAAGTGTGGCTGAACTCAAAGCTTTTATAGTTGTCCTTGATACCTGCAAGAATGATGATGAAGATCCATCCAGAAGTGGGAAGCATTAGTGTGCTCACAACATTACTCCCATTATAGGTCTATGGAGATTTTTTCAGACATTCAAGACTCCATAGACCCATGTTCGATCTTGTGAATTTCAAACCCATCAAAGCTTTTATAGCTGTCCTTGTTACCGCAAGAATGAATAAGATCCAATCAAAAACGAATGTGCTCGAGTGCTCACAACATTATACATTCATTTTTCAAACGCTCAAGGGCAGCTAACTCAGTAGTTGGTGATGGGATCTGGCAGAAATTCAAACTCATTCAAGCATTTATGGTTGTCCTTGTTACCTGCAAGAACGATGAAGATCCATGCAAATATGAAAGCACTAAAGTGCTCACAACATTTCTTCAATCATTTCTTCAATCATAAGTCTATGGAGATTTTTTCAGAGGTTCAGGGGCAGCTCCGCAGACCCTGGGCCAATCTTGCCGAATTTCGAACCCATGCAAGCTTTTACTGCTGTCCTTGTTACCTGCAAGAATATAGAAGATCCAATGAAAAATGGGAGAGCTAGAGTGCTTCAAAGATTTTCCCCATTATAACCCTATGGGAGCTATCTGTTGCCATGGAAACCAGAGTTCTAATCTGACCTGGCCCGAAACCTAATGCAGCCAATCCCCCACCCTAATGTTGCTTTAGATGAAATTTGATTATGATGGACCGCTGGTCTCAGAGATATTCATGTCTGAAAATGTGAACGGGGCGGCTAAAGTCTCATCCTATAAGCTCACCGGAAGCCTTCGGCTCAGGTGAGCTAAAAATGTCATGAATGTAAGGGTCAACTCTTTGCCTACTTGGTAACTTTGCATGCCTTTTTGTGGTCTGCTGATTTATTTCAAAACTTTTTTTCGAAAAATTCATTCAGGAATACCATAAGTGTCAAACAGTATGTCTGGCCTGATCTGGGTCCAAACTGTTTTCAAAGGTTATCAGCAGACGACACTACAGACAAACCAAAAGCTTTAAAGCGTGAAGTATTTACAATACTGATCTGTTGTTCTAGAAAAAAAGGATTTCAGACATTTATTTACATTTACTATAAAAAAAATGTTCCACCCCGACTGGCTCATTTACACATTCTGCATCAATCTTTTGAAATAGAAAGACCCAAAGGTCATTAATCAGAGGTCGTGTTACATCTATTGTAGGTTAAGAAATAAACCAACCTTGAAGCCTGGTGGTGGCTTAATGTTTGCCTCAAGGTCTAATTGCTGTTTGGTGATGGCTGAATTTCTCTTGGTTATCTGATGCACAGTTGAAAAGAAGACAGGATTAAGGTGTGTCCTGTGAGTCCGAATTCTGTGTCTGACCTCTGGTGGAGTTGTGTCCTCCGTAACTGAAAAGAGATAAAACCAGGTTATATAAACCAGAGCACTGTATGGTCCTAAACAACTCTATCTCCAGCTGGGTCAAGTTCTACTTCATTGGAACAATGTTGGGCCATCATGTTACATGAGAAGATCCAATATAAGGTCAGAGGATGATTTTTGAAGTTTTTACTAGCATGGCACCTGGATCCTATTGATATAGTAGTATTTAGATTGGAGTGAATCCAAAGGATGCTCCATATGAAATGTGACTTAAATTGGTCAGCATATGATCATCATTTCAACAAACTTGGTAGGGCCCACATCCCCAATGGTACATACCAATACATATATAATATAATGATAGCAATCCAATATGAGAGACCTCAGCTGAAACAATGATTATTGTCTCCTTTGGTTAAACATATCTAGAAGCAAACTTCAACAGTTTTCAAAAAATCAACAATTCAATATTTCATGGATAATGGCGTGCAACAGTCAGAACTCTTTATTTAAAGCCTGTGTGCATACAAGTCTGTGTAGTGATTTCAAGAAAACAAAAACAACAAGAAATGTCACAATCACGTGACGAATTCCCCCAAAGGAATTGGTCTAGTATAAGACACATTTGAGGAAAGTTAGCTGTAATATAGGAGATATGCTCCAGACACGAAAAACCTAGAATGAGGCCAGAAATCAATGTTAAGGTCAAAGTGACCCAAAATGGTATGCACCACTCCGCCATCCCAAGAGGAATCAACACACCAAATTTGGGATTCCTACATCAAATAATATAGGAGAATATGCTCCAGACACGATTATTCTAGAAACTATGTCATAGGTAAAGATCACAGTGACCTACAAATGGTATGCGACACATCAACATCCAAAGATGTATCCATACAGCAAATTTGGGACTCCTCCCTCAAATAATATATGAGATATGCTCCTGAAAGGATTATTCTAGAAATAAGGTCAAGGTCGCAAAACTGATACATGACACTCTGCCATCCAAAGATGCAACCACACACCAAATTTGGGATTCCTAGCTCAAATAATATAGAAATAATGCTCCCAACATGATTATTCTAAAAACTTGGTCAGAGTTCAAGGTCACAGTGACCAAAAAATAGTATGCAACACTTGGCCATCCCAAGAAGCACCCACAAACCAATTTTGGAATTCCTACCTCATAGAATATAGAAGTAATGCCGGTTCTAGAAACTAGGTCAGAGGTCAAGGTCACAGTGACCGGAAAATGGAACAGGAAATCCACCATTCCAAGATGCATTTACACTCCAAATTTGGGATTCCTACCTCAAATAATAAAAGAGATATGCTCCAGATATAATCATTCTAAATAAGAGGTCAGAGGTCAAGTTTAAGGTCACAGTGGCACGTAAATGGTACAAGACACTCCACCATCCCAAGATGCATCCACACACCAAATTTGGGATTCCCATTTCAAATAATATAAGAGATATGTTCTACACACGATTATTCTACAAACTAGGTCAAAGGTCAAAGTGACCCGAAAATGGTATGTGACACTCCGCCATCCAAAGATGCATCCACACACCAAATTTGGGATTCCTACCTTAAATAATATAAGAGATATGCTCTAAAAACTAGGTCAGAGGTCAAGGTCATAGTGACCCATAAATGGTACACGGCACTCCATCATCCCAAGATGCATCCACTAACTAAATTTGGGATTCCTATCTCAAATAATATAAGAGATATGCTCCGGACACAATAATTCTTAAAACTAGGTCAGAGGTCAAAGCAGGCCCCCTAGCAGACCCTCATGAAATTAAAGGTTTTTTATAAAGGCTGTTTTAGGCAAAATAAAGGTTGTTTCATTGAAATTCTAACAAAAATAAAGGGCAAATTAATGTCAAATTTTCTAGTATTTTTATCGGATCCCAATCTTTAAATACATGTTATAAAAGTGATATTCTTTGACTTTTCGCTTACTGTAAAGGCAGCATCTCATAAATGCATAATTAGGACTGGTCAACCTTAGACATAGGTGAAAGTTGAAAATGAGACGTGGTTTTATTCAAAAGTAACTGTATCATCTAGCGTCATTACCTCAATATAGACGCAAAATACATTATTTAGTCCTTAAAATGCCAGCAAAATAACTGCCACTGAAAATGTCTATCTAACATAGGCAAAGAGGCAAACATTGTGGACCCAGATCAAAGGAGCAGTCTGATCTGGGTCCACACTGTTTTCTATGAGGCTTCAAATATTTTAGTGGACGACAAAAACATACATTTTGTGATTATGTGCTTTAAGGGTTAATAAATGTGAGTTCAGTGTGCATACGGTTAGGATTTTCATGAAATGCACGTACGTTTGCGCGGCTCAAAAAGCTTATTAACTCTTTACCAAATTATAAACAAAACCCGATTTCCCTTCCTTAGCAGATGAAATAGCCGAACCCCACCCAGATATGAATATTAAAGTTGCCGCCTTTACAGTAAGCGAAAAGTCAAGTAATACAGCAAATCCTTAAGCAAATAATATTAAAGCCCATTTATCACAAATCAATAGAAAATTACTCTTGCTTTTTACTCCCTAGTTTGAAAACCTCACTTTGAACTAAAGGCTCGTGCTGAGCAGTGCTGGATTGAAAATTAAATCTCATATTTTCTTATCTTGAAGGGGGGCCAGGGGCCCTCCCCCGGAACATTTTGAAAACTAATAAAGCAGGACAAGTCATCTCTGGTCATTTTTAGGGCAATTTTACCTTCAGTAAATGAACAATTTCAGAGGATATTGCTCCCATTTATATTGTATGCCCTTTTTAAAAATAAAATTTAGAAAAATATGCATATGTCTGTATTAGTCTTGTGTGTAGATTTCAATGTTCAGACGAGTGACATTTGAAAATCAGGACATTATTCAGAAGTCAATAAACACAATCGATTATATCCATTAATATTTGTCATCCCAGTTATCACAGTTGGTAGCGTGTCCAACCTAATGATGGGAGTTTTGCAGGCTCTATTCCCCGGTTGGGCACACTCTTTCACTATAGTTGTCAGTTACTAGTGAAAGATGAGCACTGAGCGCATTTACTTGTGAAAGGGATTCGGGTTAAACCTGCCTAGGAAAAGGGTGGTTAGGATCAACTAGTCATTCCGACATTACCTCAGCTGTTTTATTAGACTAAGCATGGATGTATAGCCAAAAATCCACCCAAAAGCATTCATATTTGCCTTACCTCACTCTATTTTTATTGCTGCCTTATCTGAAGCCTCAGAAAAATTGACCTTAAGACCACTATAAGAGTCACCCTGGTGCAAGAGGTAGGTAGACACAATGGTCAGAAGATGAATACAGCTTTCTTGAAAGCTCAAGATGTCACACACACTACTTCGACATACTTACATGTATGATCTATTTCTGATGTTCAAACTGATCTTGCAAAATTTAAAAGTTTATTAATCCAAATAAAGGTTATTAAAGGTTTTTCAGCCAAATTAAAGGTTTTAAAGGATTGCAACCAAATTAAAGGTTTCTAAAGGTTTTAAAGGTTCCACTAGGGGGCCTGTCAAAGGCACAGTGACCCCAAAATGGTATGTGACACATTGCCATCCCAAGATGCATATACACACCAAATTTGGAATTCCTAACTCAAAGAATATAAGAGATATGTCCCGGACACAAAAATTCTTAAAACTAGGTCAGAGGTTAAGGTCAAGGTCACAGTGACCCGAAAATGGTATGTGACACTCCCTCATCCCAAGATGCACACACACACCAAATTTGAGATTCCTACCTCAAATAATATAAGAGATATGCTCCGGACACGATTATGGCAAAAACTAGGTCAGAGGTCAAGGTCAAGGTTACAGTGACCCGAAAATCATTGTCGCAAACAAGCAGCACGCTAGCACGTACTCACCTGTCGCCTTTCCCTCGGTGCACACTGGGATTGAGCCGCCATTTTTATTACAAATATTTTATGCGATCACTGCTTGCATGACTCGGGGCTTTACATCCAGAAAAAATTGACTAAATGAGAATTGATAAACTGTCAAAAATTTAATATTTTGCTATTTTTAACATTAAATTCTTTCACTACAGTAGTGCGAGAATTGAACGTGAATAGCCAAATATCATTAGTTACCCATGATGCAAAGGGCGAAATGCGAGAGATCTAGATGAGGTATCGTCAGGTCGCGCGAGAATGCCCGAAAATGGTATGCGACACTCCGCCATCCCAAGATGCATCCACACACCAAATTTGGAATTTCTACCTCAAAGAATATAGGAGATATGCAGCGGACACGAAGCAGGACGGATGGACGGACTGATGGACGGACGGACAGTGCGATTACTATATGCTTTCCAAAGTTCCTTTGGGGCATAAAAACAAAATTAGAGGACCTGAAGGTCCTGAGGCGCTCACCTGATTTCCTTTATAATGTTAACTTAGTTGATGGTCAACTGCAGCTTTTTGTTTTGTCATATATGGGGATGGCAGCCATTTTGGTCAAGCGACCTAAACAATCTAATTAATAATCCATCAAACAGCCACATGATTTCTGAGAAAAAGATGTTTAGATAGGTATGTGGCAGTCCAAATGAGTGGCCTTGGATAAAAGGTCACAGGTCGGCTTGACATTTGGTACTTAATATAAAAGCATTTTAAGATTTTCCTCATATAAATGCATTAGGAATCAAATTTGACCTTGCCATAAAGTAGGTCAAGGTCAGCCTTGATTCATCATTTGTGCAAACCCGGTAGGGCCCAAATCCCCAATGCTATATACCAAGTCCCAAAGCCAATGGCCTTTTGGTTCCAGAGAAGATATTCAAAGAGTTTTCACCATATATGGGTGTGGTGGCCATCTTAGTCATGTGACCATAAAAATTTGTATAAATTTTTGCTAAGCAATCATAAGGAGTTGTCATATGAAATTTGATTTCAATTGGCCAAGTGATTTGTGAGAAAACTATGTTTTAATATGTTGATGGGACTCCAATATGAGCGACCTTGGCTGAAATGTCAAATGTCAACCTTGACCTTTGAAACTTATATATAGGCACTAGATTGAACATATCAAGTGAGAATAATTTCTTTGGCTTCAACAGTATTAAAAATCATCAACTTTTCAAAAAAAATCCCATTCAAATAAATTAAGAGCAAATTTGACCTTGGCGTTAAGTAGGTCAAGGTCATCTTGGGATCATCATTTGAAAAAACTTGGTAGGCCCCACATCCCCAATGCTACATACCAAGTCTCAAGGTAACTGGCCTTCTGGTTCTGGAGAAGATTCTTAAAAGGTTTTTACCATATATGGGCATGGCGGCCATCTTTGTCATGTGACCAAAATATTTTGCGTCAATTTTGGCTTACTTATCACAAGGAGTCTTCACTTGAAATTTGAGTTCAATTGGGCCAGTGGTTTGTGAGAAAACTATGTTTTAATATATTGATGAGACCACAATATGAGCAACCTTGGCTGAAAGGGCAAAGGTCAACCTTGACCTTTGAAACTTATTTATAGCCATTGTCTCATTAGTTTTTACATATCAAGTAAGAATAATGACTTTGGCTTTAAAAGTATTAAAAAAATCAACTTTTCAAAAAATTTCCCATTTAAATGCATTAGGAAGCAAATTTGACCTTGACTTTAAGTAGGTCAAGGACAACCTAGGATTATTATTTGAACAAACTTGGTAGGCCCAACACCCCCAATGCTACATGCCAAGTCCCAAGGTCATCCGCCTTCTGGTTCTGGGGAAGAAGATTTTTAAAGGGTTTTTACCATATATGGGCGTGGTGGCCATCTTGGTCATGTGACAAGGACCATTTGAACAAACTTTCGTTCCCGCGTCCTAAGGAGTCTCCATATGAAATTTGAGTTAAATTTGCCCAGTGGTTTCAGAGGAGAAGATGTTTGAAAATGTTGACAGACGGACGGACGCCGGAGTGACTGGTATACTATTAGCTCACCCATGAGCCTTCCGCTCAGGTGAGCTAACAAGTAGCCCAATGGGCAACGATCGCTCAACATGGAGCCAGCATAATGTTTGGAGACACCATAATTTACGATGCTCAAAGGCAGGTAACTTTGAACTTGAAACAGTGACCAGAAATTAATTCAAAAACATAAGATATTATTCCAGTTCTAGTTATCTGCAAGTATTAAAAAGATCTTATTAAAAAATGCAGGGAAACCTGGTGAAAGTATAGTTTTCAGATGCTCAAGGGCAGCTAACTCTGTAGTCAGTTATGGGATGTGACCGAAATTCGAACTCATCCATACGTTTAAGTATGTCCTGGGAACCTACAAGGATGAAGAAAATCAAATGAAAAATGAAGGCGCTAGAGAGGTCACAACATTATACAGCTATATCTAGATGCCTAAGGGCAGCTAACTCTGTAGCTGGTGGTTGGATGTGGCCTAAAATCAAACTCATTCAAACTTTAATGGGTGTCCATGTTACCTACAAGAATGAGGAAGATCCATTTAAAAATGAAGGTGCTAGAGTGGTCACAAAAGATCTCCCATTGTAAGTCTATGCAGATTTTTTATGGCGCTCAACGGCAGTTAACTCCACAGTCTGAGGTTGGTTCTACTTCAAGTTCAAACTTATCAAGTTTTTATGGTTGTCCTTGTTACCTGCAAAAATGAAGGCATTAGAGTGGTCACAACATTATACAGCTATATCCTAGATGCCTAAGTGCAGCTAACTCTGTAGCTGGTGGTTGGATGTGGCCTAAAATCAAACTCATTCAAACTTTAATGGGTGTCCTTGTTACATACAAGAATGAGGAAGATCCATTTAAAAATGAAGGTGCTAGAGTGGTCACAAAAGATCTCCCATTGTAAGTCTATGCAGATTTTTTATGATGCTCAAGGGAAGTTAACTCCACAGTCTGAGGTTGGTTCTACTTTAAGTTCAAAGTAAGTAAGGGTGCAAAGATCAGGAATCGATACAATTAAGTGCCACACCTGACCCAGGATACCAATGGGAAAGTGACAAACTCACAGTAGACACCACAAACGAGAGCCAAGAGGTCAGCCCTTTCCCAGCAGGTGACCACAAAGCACATATAAACAGACGCGCACAAAACATAGCAAACACAAGACAGAACAAAAACATAAAAGATCCACAAAAGAAGTACCGCCTTGGAACGGTCAGTAAAATATTTTACTGGAGGGCTTAAACCGGTTTAACGGCGCCAACCTCACCCTTAATTCAGATGTGGATCAAACTCATCCAAGCTTTTATGGTTGTCCTTGTTACCAGCAAGAATTAAGAAGATCCAATCAAAAATGAAGGTGCTAGAGTGGTCACAACAATGTTATATTAGCCATCAATACTTAAGGGCAGCTAACTCCTTAATAGGAGAGGGAATCTTGACGAAATTCAAACTCATCAGAGCTTTAATAATTATCCTTCTTATCTGCAAGAATGAGTATGATCTATTCAAAATTGAAAGCACTAGAGTGGTCACAACATTTCTCCCATTATTAGTCTATGGGGATTTTTTTAAGACACTCAAGGGCAGCTAACCCCACAGTCCAAGGTCTGATCTAGCCGAATTTCGAACCCATCCAAGCTTTTATGCTTGACCTTGTAACCTGCAAGAATGAAGAAGATCCAATCAAAAAAGAAGGCGCTAGAGTGGTCACAACATTATCCATCAATTTTTAAGATGCTCAAAGAAGGCTAACTCCATTATTGGTGATAGGACCTTGAAGTCAAATTTTATAGTTGTCCTTCTTATCTGCAAGAATGAAGAAGATCAATCCAAAATTGAAAGCACTAGAGTGGTCACAACAGATCTCCTATTTAATATAAGTCTATGGGCATTTTTCCAGACGCTCAAGGGTAGCTAACTCCACAGTCCAAGGTCTGATCTGGCCGAATTTCAAACCCATCCGAGATTTTATGTTTGTCCTTGTTATCTGCAAGAATGAAGAAGATCCAATCAAAAAGAAAGCGCTAGAGTGGTCACAACCTTATTCATTGATTTTTCAGACGCTCAAGGGCAGCTAACTCAATGAATTGTGCCAAATTTCAAACTCGTCCAAGCTTTTATGGTTGGTCTTTTTACCTGCAAGAATGAAGAAGATCAAACCGAAAATGAAGGCACTAGAATGGTCACAATATTTTTCCCATTATAAGTCTATGTTGTTGTTTTTCCAGAAACTCAAGGGCAGCTAACTCATAAGTCCCTTGTTGGATCTTGCCTTATTTAGAACCCATCCAAGATGTTATGGTTGTCCTCGTTACCTGCAAGAATATAGAAGAACCAATCAAAAATGAAAGAGCTGGTGTGGTCACAAGGTTTTCCCCATTATAACCCTATGGGAGCTATCTGTTGCCATGGAAACCAGAGTTCTGATCTGATCTGACCCAAAACCTAATGCAGCCAATCCCCCACCCCAATGATGCTTTAGATGAAATTTGATCTGATCGGTCCCCTGGTTTCAGTGATATTTATGTTTGAAAGTGTGAATGCACGGACGGACCCCAACTTGAGTCCTATCCTATAAGCTCATCCCGAGCCTTCGGCTCTGGTGAGCTTAAAACAAAATTATTTTTAGTTACATATACATGCAGTACATTTCAGTATTTTATGTAAAGTTTGTGCAAAAGCCTTAAAACGCCTATCAAACATACCCAGCAGGTTTAAGGTCTAGATTTTGGTCAATTTTCATCTAGCAGCTAAGGCTCTGTACTGAAGAGTCCCTGCATTTGCCAAGGCTTGCCTGAATTTTTGTCGCTCGATAATGCAATATGTACCAATAGCTTGTGAGACTTTTTAAACACTTTTGTCCTGCTGACTCAAAGTTCTGATACATAATGACTGCTATAAGAAAAATGGAATACCACAATCAAATACAATGTAATTGCCAAGCCTAACCCATTGGTAGCTTCTTTTTACATTGGATGCCTATGTGCATTAAGATGATTTTTTGGCCCCCCTATGGGGCAAAAAAGAAAATAGAAGTTGCTTTTCACCAATTTCTTCTTATTGCTTTATTAGAACAATAGTCTGGTATTAATTTAAACCTTTGCCATTTAGTGTGGTGGATATGTAACAATTTTGAGAAGAATCATGCATTTTATGATAAAAGCATAAAACTTGGTACATGGCTAGTTGATAAGAATACAAAACAAGTAGCCCAATAGTGATGATGGCTCACCTGGGAGTGAGCATAGTGTTTGGAGATACCATAATTCATGATGCTCAAAGGCAGGTTACTCTGAACTTAAAACAGTGACCAGAAACTAATTCAAAAACATAAGATATTATGTCAGTTCTGGTTATCTGCAAGTATTAAAAAAATCTGAATAAAAATGGTGAAAGTATATTTTTCAGATGCTCAAGGGCAGCTAACTCCGTAGTCAGTGATGGGATCTGACCGATCCATACTTTAAATGTATGTCCTGATAACCTACAAAGATGAAAAATCAAACGAAAAATGAAGGCGCTACGGTGGTCAAAACATTATACAGCTATATTTTCAATGCTCAAGTGCAGCTAACTCTGTAGTTGGTGGTCGGGCTTGGTGGATAATCAGACTCATTCAAGCAATTGTAAGTCTAAGCAGATTTTTTATGACGCTCAACGGCAGTTAACTCCACAGTCTGAGGTTTGTTTTGCTTCAAGTTCAAACTTATCAAGTTTTTATGGTTGTCCTTGTTACCTGCAACAATGAAGGCATTAGAGTGGTCACAACATTATCCATTGTTGCGTGGGGCCCTTAGGCCCACGCAGTGAATATATCACCGAACTTCAGAACCATTGCCTGTAAAACAAGACAAATTTGACGAATTTATTTCCCCCGACGAAGGGTTATTTGAATGAAACATGTATATCACAAAACATAAATCCCATTTATCTAACCCTTAGTTCACCTTCAATATCATTAAGATCATTACATATGCCTGTCAAGTATGTTTTAGTGCTTAGTTTAATAAAAAAGTATACTTATATCTGCACAATTTCAATATCTGACCTTTAAACCCAACCCCAGAGGTCAAGGGTGTGTGTAAATTCAAAAGCGTAACCTTGCATGTAGGTCTAAACTTCTTCCACTTTAATCTGATATGCAACATGACCACTTTTAGAAAAGAAAAAAAATGACCTTTTGAGCCCATCCCAGGGGTCGTTGGTGTGTGTAATGACAGCATATTTGCTTTCATGGTGATCTGTGCTCAATTCCCTTTAATTTGATATGCAACATGACTACTTTCAGAAAAAGACATAGTTTGACCTTTTGACCCCACCCCCAGGGAAGAGGGTGTGTCTGTGGGCAAAATATTTGCTACCATGTTACTGCCAGCTTCGTCAGCTTTAATTTGATATGCAACATGACTATTTTCAGAAAAATATGTAGTTTGACCTTTTGACCCCACCCCCTGGGTCAAGGGGTGTGTCTGTGGGAAAAATATTGCTACCATGTTGCTGCCAGCATCGTCAGCTTTAATTTGATATGCAACATGACCATATTCGGAAAAAGTTTAATTTTGGCCTCAGCCCCACCCCTTAAGTCCACCCAACGGACTCGGGCCCAGGCCTTCAAACAAAAATCCAGTTTGATATGTTTCATGTCTATTGCTGCTCTGCCTCAATGCAAAATTTCAGCAAAAAATATAAATAATTGCCTTAGTTATTGCAAAATTAAAATATTTAACCTTCGACCTCTTAGGTGGGGTCAAAAGGGGTGGGGTAAAACTTTGACACTGCCATGCTTGTCTAAAGGCACTTGGCAATCATGGTCTATAGTGAGAAGTTTTTAGATATAATAGCTTTGATGAAATGGGAATATCATCACACAAAAAAGCTAATATAGGTTTTGCCTTATAATTGCCTATATGAAAACAAGGGCAATAACTCAAGTGCTAAGGGTTTGTTTTTTTTTTGTTTGTTTTTTTTTTTTTTTTTTTTTTTTTGTTGCTTTACGTCTCAAGTCAACAGCTATGGTCATTGCGGGACGGTCAGTTCACTTAACCACACTTTTTCTTGGGCAAGCTTGAACAAGCAGTTAACCAGTACTTCGTGCACATACTTTCGCTTGTAACTGACAACAACCCTTCGTGAATGATTCAGCGGAAGAGAGGAGAATGACCGTAGAAATTATTTCATGATCAATCTCCACGAAAGTATGGGACTGGGCCGGGATCGAACTCGCAAGTGCTAAGGGGTCGATTTTGACAAAACTTATAGGATATCCAGAGTCAATAGTACAAATCATTTGTACCAAAATGAATCAAATCTGACCAATAGGTACTGAGATATGGTTCCGGACGGACAAAAAGTGTGGACAGACAGACGGAATGGACGGACGAACAGACGCACGGACAACGCCAAAACTATATCCCTCCGACTTCGTCGGGGGATAATTATCAAGTCTGCAGGCGCTTTCTGTATTCCAGGTTGCGAAAAGCTTGTGTTTTTAACTGCTTCACCGACCTCGTACGTATTGAAAGTGGATTTTGTAGCAGTCTAATGTTTTGAAAGCTTCCATCTAACAAAGCAGACAACTGTGGTTGTTCTAAAAATACACAGGTTTATTGATCTTGATTCTTGATCCACATATGGTTACCTATATAATGTGTAGTTTTCGGCAGATCTCAGTGGTGAAATAAACACGTGACTAACTTTTACAAACAGTTTGGGCCCAGATCAAACGGTACAAAATGTCGGGCTTAATATGAGGCTCATAAAATTCCATGCACATAAAATTCTCACTTCTCATCTCTAGAGATGAAATATACACCCTTTTTTCTTTAGATTGCTTTGATAGGCTAAATTCTTTCACAACACGAAGATATAATTCAGGATTTTTACAATATGTACACAAGAACTGGAAAGCTCGAACATAAAATCAGAGCAAGCACATGTGCAGCCTGATGTGAATTATCCGCTATTTGACCAACATGTTCTCATGGTACTTTATATACTAAATCCGCTAGTTCCACAACAAAAACAGTGGGAGTTCTCTTCAGTTTGTGCAGCTGCGCAATCACAGGTTAATATATGGTAAATGTTCTAAAATTTGAACACTAAAAAATAATTATTTTTCCGCTATTCGTAATTTAGAAATTACGTTTTAGAACAAGGCAAATTCGACAAATTTATATCCCCGACGAAGGGTTATTTAAAGAAACATGTAAATCACAAAACATAAACCCCATTTATCTAACCCTTAGTTCACCTAAAGTATCATTCAGATCATAACAAACGCCTGTCAAGTATGTTTTAGTGCTTAGTTCAATAAAAAATATACTCCTCAAAATAATTAAAGGGCCAAGATTTTAGAATGCGAGTATAATAAGCTCAAACGTTTAAATTTTGTAAAACTTGGCCCAAAGCTTTCTCTTTTTTATGCCCATAAGTTAAGAATCATTATTACTGATTTCCATGCCAAATTCTGCAGTAACTGTGTCTCAAATGCACATACCCTCAAAAACACACTTTCAAAAGGCAGTGGGTGGGGTAAAGAAATTCTTCTGTGGTCAATCGAGTGGAATGAATGACACACTAAATTAAACTTTGTTTTAAACAGTTCAGTTTACATGCAAAACATTTCTTCAAACAGTTTCAATATACTGGGAAGCAAGCACTTTCATCTCTGACAATGGAGTTTTGACATTGTTTTGTTTTCTGAAAACAATGTGTGTACTTGACCATTAAGAATCAGATTTTCAATTGTCATTCTTTGCCTTTGCGTGTTAGAAAGATGCCTCGGCAAATTGTTTAAAGATTAACACAGACAAACGCCAAAACCAGTTGTCTGAACCCATAGACTGGCCATTACGCCACAGCCAAAAGGGGCAATTTTCTCTCACAGGAAGAGGTGGATGGTATCGACGGGAATAAAACACCATAAAATCATGTGGAAACAGAGATTTCAGCATCTAATAGCATTTTTCACTCATTTCATGCTGTACTGTGGTCCATGGATCACACATAAAAAATGACATTCCAATGCATTTAGGTCAAGTTTCAAAATGACAAAAATATCCTTGCTTGTAACATTTTCTACCATTTTCTTTTAGCCGTTTCACTTGGCAATTGGGCGCCAAAGATGTCCGAAAAAAATAGGCTAGATCGAAAAAATGATTTTCAAAATACGTTCTACACAAATTGCATCAATGCTATAATTGATAGCATTGGTCCTTCAATTATTTTGAGGAGTATATATACTTACATCTGCACAATTTCAATATCTGACCTTTAAACCCAACCTCAGAGGTCAAGATTGTATGTAAATTCAAAGTGTTATTTTATTTACCTTGCATGTAGGTCTACACTTCTTCCACTTTACTTTGATATGCAACATGACCACTTTTAGAAAAGAACAAAAATGACCCTTTGACCCCACCCCAGGGGTCGTTGGTGTGTGTAATGACAGCACACTTGCTTTCATGGTGCTCTGTGCTCAATTCCCTTTAATTTGATATGCAACATGACTACTTTCAGTAAAAGATATAGTTTGACCTTTAGACCCCACCCCTTGGGTCAAGGGTCTGTCTGTGGGCAAAATATTTGCTACCATGTTGCTGCCAGCGTCGTCATCTTTAATTTGATATGCAACATGACCATATTCGGAAAAAGTTTAATTTTGACCTTTTGGCCCCCACCCCCTAAGTCCACCAAAGGGGCTCGGAATCAGGCCTTCAAACTGAAATCCCGTTTGATATGTTTCATATCTATTGCTGCTCTGCCTGCATGCAAAATTTCAGCATAAAATATTAATAATTGCCTTAGTTATTGCAAAATTAAAATATTTGACCTTTGACCCCTTAGGTGGGGTCAAAGGGGGTGGGTTCAAACTTTGACCCTACCATTCTTATCTACAGGCACTTGGCAATCATGGTCTATAGCAAGAAGTTGTTAAATATAATAGCTTTGATGAAATGTGAAGATCATCACACAAAAAAGCTAATATAGGTTTTGCCTTATAATTGCCTATACTTAAACAAGGGCAATAACTCCAGTGTTAAGAGGTCGATTTTGACCAAACTTATAGGATATCAAGAGTCCATGGTACTAATCTTTTATATAAATAATGAATTTAATCTGACCAATAGGTACTGAGATATGGTTCCGGACGGACGGACGGAATGGACGGACGGACGGACGACACCAAAACTATATCCCTCCGACTTTGTCGGGGGATAAAAAGTGCTAGTGTTCGAAATTTTAGAATATGGTCTTTATCATGAGCAAAAACGTTATATATGCATGTAAAAATGTGGCAGAAACGTGTTGAAATCACAACTATGATTCTGCGCGATCTACTCATTATCTTATTAAAATCTTATTAAACTGCCGCTAAATTCTTGACTGAGTCAGTAAAATGTCCAGCGCGTGCGGTAATTGCCAAGTCGAGAGCCAGGCACGTGCATGTTATGCCACTCAATTCACTAACCACTTATTCAACTATTCGATAAGCCGGGTCTCCTATGTTCACTTGTCTCGGACTACCGATGAATCGCTATGCTTTCGTTCTTCCTTCAGGAAACCAAAGAGCTTTCGCTCGCTCTCCATCTGCCCAAATGCCGACTTTGACTTCCAGTTCATATTGTAATACAGTCACACATGGACATCTCGTACGATCAGATTTTTTTGCAAAGATCTACACGAAACTTTGAAATACGTAGACGAGTTCTCACAGTTAAAAAAAATGACGAAATTACACATCTCTCTCTACTTGTCGAGTTGCAGAGTTGGACCCCCTATGACAACACTTTCTGGATCCGTGCATGGGTACTCATCGGAAGCTGTTGTAACAAGAAATTAAGGATATTAAAATTAGCATAAATCAAGTAATTATTTATCCTAATCACTTATAAAAACAATCGAAGCTTGGACAACATTTAGAAGTCATGAGATTTGAAAAGTTTCCACAAGATAAGAAGTTATGTTTTGTTTCAGTATTAATAGGTATCGGAATATTTACAAAGGACTGAACATCTTCGAAACCGCCAAAAACTTTTTATACGCACAATAAAGCCCCACCAGGCAGTATCTAAAAACACAGTGGCAAGATGGATTAGGCAAACCATGAACAAAGCTGGGATAAACAATATCATAGTATTAGGGCAACTTGTACATCAAAAGCTAAGAAAGGGGGAGTTCCACTTCAAGTGATTGTTATGACAGCCAGTTGGGCAAAGGCCAAAGTATTATAAAGAAAATTCAAAGACTGTCCAATAAGCAAGTTTGGAAGGAACTGGAGTATGAATATAATACACAGTTTAGGGATATATAATATTATCCAGTACATATTACTTCATTCACATATTAGTGTATAATAGATATAGGTTAAACTTCAAACATTTATTGAATGTTGATATTTTAATTTGGAAAGAATCATCTCTAAAATCTCTGTGGGGCCATCTTAAGGAATCAAGTGGGAAACGAAATTGGAAAATTGAACGAGACTTACCTTCGTAGAAGGGAAGTTGAAGTTTAATTGTAATTTCGTTGACCCTCCCATCCCTATGTAACTTGATTCTTTCAAAATTTGCTCGAGTCAAGGCCTTGTCTCGTGGAAAGTACAGGAGACAATGCCTTGACATAGTCTCTGAAGAATGATCTGCGTGCCCTCTTAAGGAATCAGTGGTCAACTAAATTACAATTAAACTTCAACTTTCCCTCTACGCAGGTAAAGTAAGTAAGGGTGCAAAGATCAGGAATCGATACAATCAAGTACCACACCCGACCCAGGATACCAGTGGGAAAGTAACAAATTTACAGTTAGACACCACAAACGAGAGCCAAGAGGTCAGCACTTTTCCAGCAGGTGACCACAAGGCATATATAAACAGACGCAAATGCATAGCAAACACAAGACAGAAAAGCCTTAGTTCAGTTGTGGATCAAGACACATAGATGTTTGGTTTGCATGAAAGATCCCTAACTTATCAATGCATCATCTCCTAGAATATAAAAAAGAGATAAAGCAAAGATAAGGACTCAACAGTAAATAAAACTGAACTACCGTAGCAAAAGAAATCCAACAGGTAAACCCCGGTGGGCCCGACAAACAGCCAAAGCATCAGGCCACTACCATCTCATCAATAGATGTCTTTAAGTCGGGACCGTCATAGAGTCTGAAGTCCAACCCACCGGCGTGCAACTAAAGAGGAAAGCAAAGTTGCCAACTGTGATTGGGTTGACCACCAAGCATGCAGTCTGTTGCAATACATTAATGTTATAGCCAATCTTTTTATAATGGGAAATTATTTTAATGAATTGCGCTGAAAAATTATTAGAGCCAACAATCTTCTTCAATTTATACACCAAGTCACCATAGAATTCAGATTCCAAAAGTCCATGGCGTAAGAGAGATTTAAGTCCAACTTGGAATTTAGAAATCAAATCATAGTATCATCTATAAAATTTTGAAAATGTTTTGCGAAGTTTATGATACCGATAGCCTTGTTTAAGAAGTTTCTGAGTTAACAATTTATTGCGAGTGTTGAAGTCAGTAATATGGCTAGATGCTCTAGCAAAACAAATGAGTTGGGAGATATAGACTCCATAAGATGTAGACCAAGGAATATCACCATCTAAAAATGGGAAATTGACAACTTCAAAATCAAATTGTCACGTTTATCATAAATTTTGGTAGACACTATATCATTAGAAATAGACAAATGCAAATCAAAAAATGCAGCTTTGGTATCCGAGGTATTGGCTTTATTAAGTTTGAGCTCTGAAAGGTATATTTGACTTACCATATTATCAAAATAAACATTATTAATGTTTAAAATATCGTCCAAAAACCTGGATAAAGTGTTAAACGCATCAATAACATCAGCCTGCTTATCATCAGAAAGAGACATCACATCATTAAGTCCCTCTCATAACAAAACAGGAATAAATCTGCAAACAGAGGAGCACAATTAGTGCCCATAGGAATCCCAACTACTTGTCTATACAGCTTGATGCCAAATTGAATAAAAATGTTGTCCAAAAAAAAGGTCAGCGCATCACATACATTTTGACATTTTTGTTTGTTTGATTTGATTCTTAACGTCCCATCAACAATCTTTCAGTTAAACAGGGAGGGTCTTCCTGGGTTGAACCAGTACTAAGCTAGGATAAATGTGTCTTGCTCAAGGACCACAATGCAGTGACACCGTTGAGGCTCGAACCCGCGGCCCTTCTGTCTCGAGTCAAGCACTCTACCGCTGAGCCACTGCGCTCCTATACATTTTGACATGACCATGCATGATAATTTTTAGGTTTTCCCAAAGTAAAAAATGCATATCTGTCGTTACATACAAGGTAAGGAGAGCCTTCTCTCTGGATGGTTCTTTCAACAAGATCATTTAGTTTATCTTTAATCAAATTATGAGGCAAAGTAGTGTAAAGAGTAGAAAAATCATAAGTAGACAAACTGGTCGCATTAAAATCTCTAGCTTTAAGTTTATCTAAAATTTCACCTGAATTTTTAATAGACCAAAATGGGTCTTTACCGGATCTCTCATATACCTTTCCACAGTACTTGATAACATGTTTTTAAACAGCTGTTAGACACGAGTTTAACAATTTAGAAAGTTCTGTTGTTGTACAAGAACTAGAATTAGCAATAAATCTTGCTTTATAGGGTTTTTTTATGGAGTTTAGGTAACCAGTACAACGTAGGAACTTTGCCTCGATTTTCTTTAGCTTTGACATCAAAATGTAGGACTGTATGACAACCATGCCCATCAACAATCACCCTCTCACTCAAAGAAGGCTGCAGTTTATAGGCATTAGTGTCAACAAGCTCACGCTTAAGAGTATTAATATAATACAACCAACTACAATATTGCTAGCAGCCTTATCTGCTGGAACCAAAACATAGTTCATATGAAAATCCTGGATACGGTACCTCGATTAAGATGACGAAAAGAAGATTTAGGTTTAGGGGGTAAAAGATGTGTATTACGAGAGTAAAATGAAATACGAGTATCAATAATTTTAAAAATGTTAATCTTCCATTCCTTCAAGGCACCAGGTTCAAAATTTTCCCGTTTGCACCAACGATTACTGGAGTCATTTAAAGAAGCAGCGATCTCTCTACGACATTTAGGGAAATCAATATTAGAGAGAAATCTATATTTTGGACCTTTAGAAATAATATTGCGAACTCTAGCGTCAGGAATGACGTAAAGAATACCTGTAATCACATGACCTGCAGAGGGATATAAATAATTAGAATTCTGACAATCTCAGGAGTCAGGAGTATTAGAACCTATATCTATATCAGTTGCAATTTTATTAAAGTTAAATATAGTAGACCTAATTGGTTTGTAATATTTATAACAAATGATAGGAGTTTCAGAATTATTAAAGTAATTTGGAATAGATGAAATCACTGAATTATCCTTAAAGATACTATGTAAATAAATAAACTCCATACCTTTGTAAATGACTGGAATTTTGATTAAATGTCGTTTATGGTTGACCTCAGAATTGCTATAAGGACTAAGGAAATGTTGAACATAACACCTTGAAAGAAGTGCTGCTTTATATAATTTGTTTGCTCTAACGTAAAGTTTAATGGCCTCTAACAGTGTTTCCACGAGAGTGCGTTTCTTGCGTTTTTGATGCAACAAATTGATTGCTGACGCACTGACAGTTTGTCTGTGCGTTTTTCGTGACGCACACAAAAACAGCATCGAGAACGAAACTCCGTCCTCTTTATGTGCCGAGTTTATCTCGTTGATAATGCTTCTAAAGTGGAAAATAGACCTGCGCACAAATATCTTTGCTGGGTATTTCCATGACGTATCGGATTTATTTAAAAAAAACGACGACTGCGCATGTCAAAAGTCATTGGCGATTCGCACAGATTGGGGTTCGTTCCAAATAATTTTGGCTTGTTTCGCTTTCAATGTTATTTTGGGGCATTATACAGCATAAATTTTAAAGAACTAGTTCTTGAAAAGAAAGTTTTCGTTGCTCCAATACACCAAAATATATTAAGACATTCATTTAAAACAAATGAAACCAATGCATCACGTCTATTTTTATACTGACCGTCTGCGCATGGGTAAAGCGCTCAACTGTTAACAACAATGGCTGCCATTGTCTTCGCTGGGAAGCATCTTTCAAATACTAACCTGTCTGATTTGAGCATTGTGGGTACACGTGACATATTTGTTTACCGATAGCGTCATCAAATCATGTGATTCGCCCGATTGGTCGATTCCAACTTGTTATCAATCTGCGTCATCACGCGTCACTGGAAACCACTTTTTCACCCAAAAATGTTTTAGTGTGGAAAATCTTATCATTGTTTTGCTAAATATTGTAATACCAATCATCTTGTTTAGTTACCAAAGGCTACTTGATGTGTACATAAACGAATTATAATTATATAGCCATTCAGGACTTGTTACTTTTCTAACGTATTGTTTCGGGTAATGCACACAGCGTATTGACACAAATCCGACTTTTCAGTCACGTGACGTGCCTTAGCAGACAGGTCTATTCTGTAGTATCGCGCCTGTGCAAGACATTGCAATGGCTGCCCGTTATGAAATTGGTGAACAGACGCTTTTATTTCTTGTCCTCTGAAGGATACGACTTTAACTACAAGCATAATTCCCATGAAACAGAAATTAAATGTAACAAAAGCCGTCGACGACAAGCCTACCGATAGTAAAACATGCACCGAATTTCGAGATGACCATTATCTTACGATAGGGGACATTCTTCAAATACCTTTAATATCGATGCATGCCCAGACAAATAAAAAGTTATTATAACGCAAAAAAAGTTCTGACCCTCTAAATTTGCCAATGAACCCCAAATTTTCAAACAAGGGGTCATCAATGACCCCCAAAAATTATGGTCTTGCAGAAATGCTGCTCTAACTCTAAATTAGATCAAACTGAGATAGGCAATGAAATTAAAAATGAAAATAAGTCTCATTCATGGGTTGAATTGGAAGTTTACATTCAGCTTTAAAATACAGTGAAATGTTAAAGTAACTATTGCGGATTATTCTCTTTTGCTACCATTTCTTCATATACTTATTACAAAAAATGTCAGTATCATGAACTTTTGTTATTCCATGTACTATTTATACTGTATTTTTTTTTGTAAAATTGTATAATATTGTAACATATATTTGTACATGTATCATATATGAGGGCCTCATGGAAGAATGGTACCATTGTTTGCTAAATTTTGTTACCCTCATTAAAAGAAGTCTACTTACTTACTTGCAGGTTGAGGGTGTGTAAGGACAGAGTATGTGCTAACATGGTGCTTTAAAGCTCCATTCCCTTTAATATGATATGCAACATGGCTACTTTCAGAAAAACAATTGACCTTTTGACCCAACACCAGTGGCCGAGGGTGTGTGTAAGGACAGAATATGTGCTTACATGGTGCTTTAAAGCTCCAATACCTTTAATTTGATATGCAACATGGCTACTTTCAGAAAAACAATTGACCCAACACCAGTGGCCGAGGGTGTGTGTAAGGACAGAATATGTGCTTACATGGTGCTATAATTAAAGCTCCATTCCCTTTAATTTGATATGCAACATGGCTACTTTCGGAAAAAAATTGACCTTTTGACCCAACACCAGGGGCCGAGGGTGTATGTAAGGACAGAATATGTGCTTACATGGTGCTTTAAAGCTCCAATACCTTTAATTTGATATGCAACATGGGGGTCCACGACAATTCGTCGAAAGACACTTCGTCAAATACGACATTTGGTCGAATAAGACAACTGGTCGAATGTAACGTTTGGTCGAAATGGACAGTTGGTCGAAACTTATTTTTCGTCGAAATGTGTCTAAAATTTGTCGAAAACTGGTCGAAAATATCAAACTTTTATCAAGAAAAAAAACGGAAGTGAAACAACTTTATTTTGATTTAGGGTATACTCGATTATCACAAAAATGTTACATTTCCAGTAACATTTCCCGGTTTTTGGGTCGAGTCAGTCTTTACCATATGAGTATCGCTGAAAACTTAACTTTCTACCACCACGGCTACTGAGGAAAAAACCTGGTTTTTCATCCATCTTTACTAACAAACTGAACTAAAATGATATAACAAACAACATTGGAGATCAAAACATTTTATTCACTCACAAAACTTAATCACTCAACAATACTTACCTGCACGCTAGTCAGTGCAGCCCAATAGAACATTGTTCCGTAGTTCTTACCGTTATAATACTGTTACAATCAAGCACGCCGCCAAAAATAACAACGCAAGGTACTCGTAAGGTAAGTGTAACTGTAATTATGCATTAAAATATTTTTCGACCAGATGTCGTAGGTAAAAAAAGGAGTAGACCAAGTGTCGCATTCGACAAACTGTCATAGTAGACCAATTGTCTTTGTAGACCAATTGTCGTATTCGACGAAGTGTCTTTCGGCGAGTTGTCGTGCACCCGCAACATGGCTACTTTCAGAAAAAAAATGACCTGTTGACCCAACACCAGGGGGCTAGGGTGTGTGTAAGGACAGAATATGTGCTTACATGGTGCTTTAAAGCTCCATTCCCTTTAATTTGATATGCATCATGGCTACTTTCAGAAAAAAATTGACCTGTTGACCCAACACCAGGGGGCTAGGGTGTGTGTAAGGACAGAATATGTGCTTACATGGTGCTATAAAGCTCCATTCCCTTTAATTTGATATGCAACATGGCTACTTTCAGAAAAAAATTACCTTTTGACCCTACACCAGGGGTTGAGGGTATGTGTTAGGACAGAATATGTGCTAACATGGTGCTTTAAAGCTCCAATACCTTTAATTTGATATGCAACATGGCTACTTTCAGAAAAAAAATGACCTTTTTACCCTACACCAGGGGCAGAGGTTGTGTGTAAGGACAGAATATGTGCTTATATGGTTCTTTAAAGCTCCATTCCCTTTAATTTGATATGCAACATGGCTACTTTAAGAAAAAAATTGACCTTTTGACCCAACACCAGGGGCCGAGGGTGTGTGTAAGGACAGAATATGTGCTTACATGGTGCTTTAAAGCTCCATTCCCTTTAATTTGATATGCAACATTGCTACTTTCAGAAAAAAATGACCTTTTGACCCAACACCAGGGGCAGAGGGTGTGTGTAAGGACAGAATATGTGCTTGCATGGTGCTCTATACTCCATTCCCTTTAATTTGATATGCAACATGACTACTTCCAGAAAAAAAAGGTTTGACCTTTTGACCCCACCTGGGGGTTGAGGATGTGAGTTAAAGGACAGAATATGTGCTTGCATGCTGCTATATGCTTCATTCCCTTTATTTTGACATGCAACATGAGTATTTTCAGAAAAGAATGTCTTGACCTTTTGACCCCACCCCGGGGGTCGAGGTTGTTTGTAAGGACAGAATATGTGCTCGCATGGTGCTCTATGCTCCAATACCTTTAATTTGATATGCAACATGACTTCTTTCAGCAAAAAAAATGTTTTGACCTTTTGACACCATCTGGGGGTTGAGAGTGTGTGTAAGGACAGAATATGTGCTACCTCCATTCCCTTCAATGTGATATGCAACATACTACTTTCAGTAAAAAAATATTTTGACCTAGTTTTGACCTTTGACCCCACCCAGGAGTCGAGGGTGTGTGTAAGGACAGATTATGTGCTTGAATGTTGCTGCATTCATCATCCCCCTTTATTTTGATATGCAACATAACCATATTCTGAAAAAGTTTAATTTTGGTCTCCATCCATTTCACCAAACTCAGGTTAATGGATAGTGGAAACGCAAAAGGGGTTTGCAACATATATGGGTCAGCACACTTAATCACAGGTCTAAACATTAATCTGAACCTCTATCTGCATCTATACTTTGCGTATGAGAGCAGCATATGCTCTGATTGATCCTAATATATGCTCAGACGCCCCTTAGTCTTTGTTGCTTGATAATGCGATACTACCAAAATCTCATGTGCTAGCTCATATATACCAGATTATGAGAGCTGAACCACAGTAAATGAAACAAAGCTGCATGTTTACACATGTAGGACTTGGATCCGCCTGAATGTTCATGTGTTCACTTGAAAAAAACTTTGAAGAGTGCATAGACATAGCAGTGCCATTTTCCCTTGTTGCATATGCTATTTGTTTATAAACGTTTGTAGTTAATGCTCGGGAGCATGACTCCCCTCCTCAACCCCCTCTTAGAAACGAGAATCTTCAATTTTTTCAAATTGAAATTTAAGTGTTTTAATCTTATGTTTTAAAACTTCAAATGGACACAGGGCGAGGGAGGGAGGGGAACTAGAAAGCCATTTCCCCTTAAGAAGTTATCTTGGAAAGAGAGGTACTGGAGGTGATGATAAACAAGAAGGCCCTTGGGCCCTTGTTCGCTCATCTGAGAATGACTGATCAGTGGAGTGGAACCATTTGTGACATTTTGGTAGAGTGCATCATGAGGAACAATTCTGTGATATTATTTTAAATTTGGGTCTTAGTTCAGGAGAAGATGTAGTTTAAAAGATTTCTTATCTGGAGCTCTGGCAGTCCTCCTGTTTGGTGCAGCAGAACCATTTATGCAATTTTGAAAGATGGCATCATACGGAATATTCATGTGAAGTTATTAGGAATTTTGACCAGTGGTTCAAAAGGAGATGTCGTTTAAAGACATTTCTTGTCTAGAGCTATGACAGCCCCTTTGTTCAGCAGACCCAAACCCTTTGTGCAATTTTGGTAGAAGGTATCATGAGGAACGATTCTGTGAAATTATTTTGAATTTGAACCAAAAGTTCAGGAGGAATTGCTGTTTAAAGGTATTTCTTATCTGGATATCTGGCAGCCGGAGTGTAACCATTGGTGCAAATTTGGTAGAATGTATTATGAGGAACAATTCTGTGAAATTATTTTGAATTTGGGTCAGTGGTTCAGGAGCAGATGTTGTTTAAAAGATTTCTTATCTGGAGCTCTGGTGGCCCTCCTGCTCAATGGAGCAGAACCATTTATGCAATTTTGAAAGAGGGCATCATGGGGAACATTCATGTGAAGTTAAATGAACTTTGGACCAGTGGTTCAGGAGATGTCGTTTAAAGACATTTCTTATCTAGAGCTCTGGCAGCCCCTTTGTCAGTGGACTGGAACCATTTGTGCAATATTGGAAGAAGGCATCATGAGGAATAATCCTGTGAAATTATTTTGAATTTGGACCAGGGGTTCAGGAGGGATTGCGGTTTAAAGGTATTTCTTATCTGGAGCTCTGGCAGCCTTTTGTTCATTTGTGCAATTTTGGTAGAGGGTATCAAGAGGTACAATTCTGTGAAATTATTTTGAATTTCGGTCTGTGGTTCAGGAGGAGATATCTCATTAAAGATTTCTTATCTGGAGCTTTGATTACCCTCCTGTTCAGTGGAGCGGAACCATTTATGCAATTGTGAAAGAGGGCATCATGGAGAACATTCATGTGAAGTAATATTTATTTTGAATTTGGACCAGTGGTTCAGGAGATGTCATTTAACGACATTTCTTATCTAGAGCTCTGGCAGCCCCATTTGTTCAGTTGACTGGAACCATTTGTGCAATATTGGAAGAAGGCATCATGAGGAACAACCCTGTGAATTTATTTTGAATTTGGACCAGTAGTTCAGGAGGAAAGGTCGTTTAAATGTATTTCTTATCTGGAGCTCTGGCAGCCCTTTTGTTCAGCAGAGCATAACCATTTGTGCAATTTTGGCAGAGGAATAAGAGGAATAATTCTGTGTAATTATTTTGAATTTCGGTCAGTGGTTCAGGAGGAGATGTCTTATTAAAGATTTCTTATCTGGAGCTTTGATTACCCTCCTGTTCAGTTGAGCGGAACCATTTATGCAATTTTGAAAGAGGGCATCATGGGGAACATTCATGTGCATTTATATGAAATTAGGACCTGTGGTTCAGGAGATGTCGTTTAAAGGTATTTCTTATCTGGAGCTCTGGCAGCCCTTTTGTTCAGAAGAGCATAACCATTTGTGCAATTTTGGCAGAGGGTATCAAGAGGAAAAATTCTGTGAAATTAGTTTGAATTTCAGTCTGGTTCAGGAGATGTCTTTTTAAAGATTTCTTATCTGGAGCTCTGACTACCCTCCTGTTCAGTGGAGCGGAACCATTTATGCAATTTTGAAAGAGGGCATCATCAGTCAGGCACTGAAAGGAAAACCTTCCATGCCAATAGTATGTCTTTTTAGAAGGAATAGCCTTCCAACTTAACAATTTCACTATGGATGGATTTTCCTTCCAATTAGTTTTTTCACTGAAAATTGGAAGGTTTTACCATCAATCTTAATGACAAGTTTTGGATGGATTGGAAAACCCTTCCAAAACATCCTTTTCATTGAAAATTTGGCATCTAATCGGACAGCCGATCACAGGGTTAATGATGTAATTAGTATGTTTTCATTACATAACCAAGCAGAAAAATCATGTTTCTACTTGATAAACCTTATTGCAATACAGGTAACAGTTAATTAAGATCATTTATCAATCTTTTCTTGTCACTGGTATTAGAGAAAGTTTGCAAACTTGTGATGACTTTTCTTGAAGATATCTTTTCAAGGCATGCATTATTACATAAGTTTGTTACAAAAAATAAATCTGGATGGAAATCCAGGTAATCACAAACAGATGCTTTGGCTTATTTATGAGAAGAAATGTTTCTATTTCTAGAAATAGAACTAAAATTGAGAGACTGTTAGATTGGAAGGAATTTCCATCCAAATCTGTTGGAGGGTTTTCCTTCCAGTGCCTGACTGATCATGGGGAACATTCATGTGAAGTTATATGAAATTAGGACCTGTGGTTCAGGAGGAGATGTCGTTTAAAGAAAAAGTTTACGGACGGACGACCGACGTACAGCAGACAAAGACCCATCACAATAGCTCACCTTGAGCCTATGGCTCAGGTGAGCTAAAAAGGGATCGCTATTGCCAGTCTGTCCGATAGTCATTTGGTTGTTAATTGATAAGTTTTTAGACAACATCATATTCCAGCTTATTCAGAAACACAATCACTCAACAATGATTATGTTAAAAACATGTCATATATTCTGATTTCTAAAACAAGGAACTAAAATATTTTACTTTTACAAGTCAAGTGAAAATGAAAGGATATTTACATGAGGGTCTCAATGGCGTACCTCCGAAATCAGTAATCAGTATATAATTTAGGCCCGAAATTTGGTAATCAGTAAAATTTAGGCCAAAAATCGGCAATCAGCCCAAAAATTGTTAATCATTAAAATATAGGCCCATAAATTGGTAATCAGTAAATTTTAGGCCCCCAAATCGTTAATCAGTAAATTTAAGGCCGAAAAATCAGCCATCAGCAAAATGTAGGCCAAAAATTTGATACTCAGTAAAATGTAGGCCGAAAAATCAGTATTCATTAAAAATTGGGACAAATCAGTGAAACAATATAAAAACTTTTCTTTTGGGGTAGCAACATTCATTTTCTTACCATTTCATTCATTTCCACCTATATCAGAGAGTAGGGCATCTCTTTCAGAGTTCCATTGTAGCTATGTATATAGTTCAAAGCTTTCCTTTCCATTTACTGCTTTTCTAATTAATTTTGAAAGGTTTTCGTGGTGTTCAGACGTTGCACTTTTCAAAAGATGAGGTGTCACCGCCATACGTCCCTAGACTTCCAAGATGTTTTTATCCAAATTTTAGCCTGGTTTTAACCAGTTTTGGGCCACTCGCCATGTAGTTTTGATCAACAATGCTGCTTTCACCAGTTTGGCACTTAAAAAGGAAGAAGCAGAGGAAAAATTGCGGGTTTCTCAAGGCTGCTCTTGAGAACTCCAAACATCGCTAAAGTGAAAATGTTGACTCTTTCTCGTTAGTGCCATAACATGGCCATGACGGCCATCTTCGAAACTGTAAATTCAGTGATTTTATTTGGCCATTTTTACAGCCAAATATGGGAGTTATTCCCAATCAAAAAAGCGATCATAAGGGATGGCAAATCCCTCGACATAAAAGTTACAAACTGCCAACCTAGTATATATATTTGATGAGATAATACTGAGTGTCACTGCAAGCAAATATGGAATGATGACAATTATTGAGCTCACAAGCTTTCCCCTATGAAGTTCATTCAAGGAAGATAACTCAAAAGGGTATCAAGGGGGAGCAACCATTCTTGCATGCTACACATTGTCTTGACCTGACACATATGTATACCAAATATCATCAAAATGTCTCAAAGGGGAGTTATTGAGCACACAAGCTTAATTCTAGGGAGACAACTCAAAATGGCAGCAAGGGGAAGCAACCATTCTTGATCACAACACACTGTCTTGACCTGATGTATATGTACACCAAATATCATCAAAATATCTCAAAGGGTATAAGAGTTATTGAGTGCACAAGCTTTCCCCTATAAAGTTCATTCAAGGGAAATAACTCAAAAGGCCAGCAAGGAAGAGCAACCATTCTTGCACGCTATACACCGCCTTCATACATGCCTACTACCAAATATCAGACCGAAGGGCCGCGGGTTTGAGCCTCACCGGCGTCACTGCGTTGTGGTCCTTGAGCAAGACACATTTATCCTAGCTTAGTACTGGTTCAACCCAGGAAGAACCGTCCCGCATAACTGAAAGATTGTTAAGTGGACGTAATAATCAAATCAAACAAAAACTATACCAAATATTATCAAAATATCTCAGAGGGTATTAAAATTATTGAGCGCACAAGCTTTTGTCTACGGACGGACGGACAGACAGAAGCAAGGCCGATTGTTTCATTAAGACGTTACATGAAAAAGTTTACATTAATCATGTTGACAAAATTACCAAGATGCAGAACCTCAACTTTTCTTTATATAGAGTCTAAGTAAAACATGTGACCTCCAAGACTGGGCCATTTTTGGCCCCCAGGGGTGTAATTTGAACAAACTTAGTTGAGGTTCACTAGATGATGCTACATACATGTACATAATATCAACTTGCTTCTATGCCTTGTGGTTTCAGACAAGAACCCTATATAAGCTTATAAAGGGTGTTAAGAAAGTTCGTTCCGCAATAAAATTATGTTCTTGTTATTTAAGTCTTTATGTGTCTAATGACATTAATGTCACTGGAATTCTTTAAGGTCAACACACTTGACAAGAAATAAACAACTGGATGTAAATCAAATATTTTGTCACCGAATAAATTATCTTCAAAATCAAGTACCCCTCGGAAATTTTTGGGCTGGAGGAGCAAAACGGGGTTATATGACAAAGAACCCTGGTCATGTCCTGGCCATAGTAATAAGAATATTTTATAATTGGTTAAGAAACCCTTAATGGAGTTGTTATTCATCTTATATAAGCCTTAAGTACGTTTACTAAACTGCAAGGCTGTAAACAACCATCCAAAATAATAAATGTCACATTTTTTTGAAAAATATCCGATTTTTCTAGACCGACTGAAAGACAGTACCAAAATTAAACATAATTATGTGAAGACATTCGATGTCAGACAGGATGCCAAACACTATAGAGCATCATAGGGAATAACAAGCCCAATGAAAAAGCAATTTTTCAGCATAATTTCCTTTTTTTATGATTCAAAATTCTATGATGAAGAGCGGAACGAACTTTCTTAACACCCTTTATAAAACCTATGGCGCCCATGATGGGGCTATTTTTGGCCCCAGGGGCATACTTTAATCAACTTCATCCGATATTGTGGAATTGAACACAAATCTTCTAAAAAAAAAATGTTTATCATCTATAACCAGGATCAAGGGAGACAACTGTAATTACTTACATTTTCACTTATAAAGAAAGATAACTGGTAAGTCAAAGTGAACCACAAATGCCAGATTTGTCTCCCTTACAGCATTTTTGCTATAATTCAAATAATTTAGGAAAAATAAGCCATGTTTTTCAACCAATCAAAATAATTTGAACACTTTTGGTAGAGGGTCACCCAATGATCATTTGTACTAAATTATTTTGAAATCAGAACAGTAGTTTTTGACAAGAAGTTTCTTAAAGTTTGTCTTTTGGTTGCCATGGCAACCACAATTCTGCATGGAATAAAATTCTTTGAACAACTTTGAAAGGGGACCACCAAAGGATCATTCCTGTGAAGTTTGGCGACAATCCACCAAGTGGTTTAAGAGACTGACGACAACGGACGATGGAAGACGGATGATGAATGCCGAACATCATAGGATCACAATAGCTCACCTTGAGGTCAGGTGAGCTAAAAATGCCAGCTGCTTAATGGCCATCTTTAACTCAGCTACCACCCTTTAGGTTTGTGTTCTCAGGGGTGTGGAAATCTCAAAATGTTCTACTTGCCAACGGCCAAGTAAACTACAAAAATCTACTTGTCCGTCACTGAATCTTACTTGTCCGAATTGTACTACAAATCATTTACTGCTCGTTTATTTAATCAGTGACATATTTAATGTACCACTGAATGTTCATTTGTATTTCAGTGGCATTATTGATATGAAATTATATACATTTTGAAGAATGACTAGCTAAGTATGTTATACCAAGTAAACTGGTAATTCTTCAAAACAGTAATGGTGCTTGTGGTGCCTGTTTTTCTGCAGATTATTCATAGTTTCCTTGTGTGTCTAATGTCATTTTTAATGCAAGTTTGACAGTACATAGAGCTGTCATCATTTAATAAGCTTTAATTGCTTTAAGTGCATTTAGTTGTTGAGATAATGTGTGATACACTGCAGACACAAAGTGACAAATGAACTCCCTAATTGTTCTATTGGTGAAATGTTTAGAATGAATAGTGGATCGCCTAAACAGCGCTCAAAACAAGAAATTTTCTTGATAATTTTTATTTCTGTATAAGGTCTAAAAATAACTTCAAAATGGGAGGTAAGCTCTCTTGTTGGTTATTTCTAGACCAGGCCTTATTTTATCTCCCTTGAAGGAAGTTTTTTAGTCACTGGCTTTACACAGAAAAATGTTGGCAAATTGATAAATTTTTATGAGAAAATTTAATTAAATTAGCCAATGATTATATATATTTGATACACATTCACTCATATGAGGTTTCTAGGTAACCAAAAATGCCTTAAATTTATTCTGTTTGACCTTTATTGGGGTCTTTAAGCTAAGTTTCAAATGTCATTAGTTTTCGTGACCAATAAAGTTCTGAAGACTTGTGGAAAAAATATGTTAATTTGGCGTTCCCTTCCTAAAAGGGCATCCTATTTTCACGGATTTTTTGGTAGAAAAGTGGGCCACCATAGACATATGGAAATTCGCCCCCAGATACTCACTTGTCCGAGGAAAACTCAGCAGGAAAATTTGACTTGCCCAACGGCAAAATTTCCCGTGTCGGACAAGTCGGGCATGTGATTTCCACACCCCTGGTTCTGATCAACTGGATCTGTATTGAGTGAGGCTTTGCAACATATCCTACTTTAATCATTAGTTTCACTGATGTATATGTTTTCATGTTTCAGATTATTGCTTCAAAATCATACATGATTACCTAAAGAATCAAAGGACTGGTAGCCTTGATCTACACTTCTGTCTTCAGGAAATACTGGTATTATATCTTCAATAGCCGGTATTCTTCCAGCAGAACACTTGCATGTTTTCCACAACCAGTACTGCACACCATCTGGTCCACACACACATCCAGGCTTTCGTTGTGAAGTCATGGAACCACAGACTCTACCAACCAAGTTCATATTAGAATCACTGTCTGTCAGATTTTTTGAATCAATATCCTTCTCTGCTTCATTCACATTTTTCTTCACTTCGCACAAATATAAAGGTTTCACAGTGTTCTCTTCTTTATCAAGTTCTGCAGCATAAGGCTGAGGCTTCAGAGGATTATTTGGGCAATTATTTCTACTTTTGACAGTGTTCTTAGAAGCATTAGGTTGTTGCATGCTGTAATTATCAGGTACTTGTATTTCTTTTTCTTCAACGGCAGAATAATTTTCATCTGAATGTTTTGCATTGTTCAAATAACCAAATTCTAATTTATGAGAAGCCATTGGCTCTGAATTCAGTTTAGTATTTTCACTGTTTGAGCTTTCTTTTTCTCCATTTTTAAGATTTGCCTCTTGGCTTTGCTTTTCTACCCAATCCGGCATTCGCTCTGTCCAATAATCTGATAGCTTATTATCTACATTTTCAGACATCCATTTAGTATCTGATTTAGAGTTGTATAAGAAAGTCTGATCTGCCTCAGGTTGTCTGGGTTGTTGATTAGTGGTCTGCCCACACTCAAAAGAAACATTATTTGGTATTTTCAAAGGCTTATTAAAGACTTTTGGTTTTGTCATGTCCTTCATAGATTTTTCTTGAACCTGATGAGGGCTGCTTTCAGGAGCCAGAGTTTCATTCCTGTAATTTGGGTAGTATGAATATGGAACATTGTAGTATCCATAGTACTGCATATACCTCTGGTAGTTTGCAAAACACACGTGTTCATACCATCTTCTATAATCTTCACTGTAGTAATATGATGGATGGATATACTGCCATGAGTTGGGTCCATTGGGGTAAACCTGGTTTATATGAGGTGGCATTTGGTTGACTGAGCCAAAATATTGCCTTGAACGGTCCACTATTTTTGAGCTATTTTGTCTTTCATCTACCTCAGCTCGCCCCTCATGTTTTATATCAACTAAATTTCCTTTATGAAATGAAGTTTCAAAACTAATATCCAAGCCTGCAGAATCTGCTTTATTATGACTATTAGTATATTTACCAAGTTCATCAGTTTCATCTACACTATTACATTCATCATATTGAAAGCTTGGAAATGAATTAGCCATCTTAGCAGGTTTATCTGAATTGTCACACATGTCCGTTTTATCAGCTCCAAAGCAAACACTATGCGTCATATTTTCAGTACTGATGTCCGTGTCACTTTGAAGATCACAAACAAAATTCTGAATCTGACTTTTATCTCCTTTATAATGGCCATCTTCCTCCATTTCAAAGACAATACCACAGCTAGATACTGATTTACTCTCACTTGTCACTTTATCAAATTCCTCACATAATTCTAAGTTATGACTATTAGAACCTCCTTTATAACTGCTTTCTTCTGGCAGTTTTTCATGTACATGTATATGTGATATGGTTTCAGAAGTCTTATTACTGGTAAGATCAAAACTGTTCACTATGACCTGTTTTGTTATTTGTTTGTCTTCAAAGGATGTTGCATTCTCTTTACAAGGCTTTATACAACCTTCATCAAGTGGTGTATCCATCAACTCAACAAAACTATCTAATGGCTGATGTGCAATTTGAACATTAAGGGACTGATCAGTAAAATTCTCAGTAGATAAAACACTTTCATCACCCTTTGGAGATGGCGAGCGTAAGTTTTCCTTCAGAGCTATATATGATTTAAAAACTGCTTGTTCTGTTTCATCTGGTGAAGGTGGAAGATAAGCATTGCCATCAAATAGTTTACAGTTTTCATCATCTGAAGAACTGCTTGATTCTAGTGTATCCAACTGTCTAGCTAGTGTTTCACTGTTATCTAATAGAGGTCCAAGGGAAGCTGTGTCTTTATTCTTATCACAAGTTGGTGAATTTTCAGCTCCCAATTTGAAATCAGAATAGCAACCACTTGCATTTGGATTTTTGCTTTCAACAACATTCAAAACTTCAACAGCTTTTTCTATGTCTTTTATTTTTTCGTCAATTTCGGCATGCCAGTCTTCCGGAATATAGCTTACTGTTTCAGACACTTTGGGTTCTAGATGGTCCGGAGATCTACTTTGCCTCATTGAAGTCTGATTTGTCAATTTCACTGGTTCACAGCCATCCTTTCTTTTTAAAGTAATTTGCTCAGGACTCACAGCTTTTTCATTTTTGTAAGTTCTAGTTTTCTTATTGCTGAATTCATCCTTTTGGTGACCAGGTTTATTGTAATGTTCCCAATACTGTTCTCTTGGATAAAACCTTTTTCTTGGATCAGAGTAAGACCAGATAGCCTCATTGAAATATTGGTTTCTCTCATGATGGTATTTATAAAATTTGTTTACAGGTGAGGATCTTTTTATGAATCTTGGTGGAATGTAACTTTCATAATAATATGCTTCATTGTAGTACTTGCCATGCCTCCTTCTATCATGGTAAAGTGCATTGTTAGCACTTCTGTGTCTATAATGAAACTCTGCATCTGGTCTCGAGACTATATTACTTCCAAATTGTACTTTTTTATTTTCTTTACATGTACCCTTTTCCTTAGATATGATCCTCTTTTCAGTATCAGGCAATTTAGTCCTCAATCTTTCATCTTCTTTAATTAGTTCTCCTACCTCATGGTTTGATGAAGATTCAACAGGAGTTTGGTCATGTTTACTGTGCTTTTTCTCAAAATTTCCATCACTGAAACTGCCACCATCATTTTCAATCCCTTCTTTCATTTCAGTAACACTTACTTTATCATTTTTAACACCCTCCCCTTTAAATTCATTGTTTTCTTTATCAGAATGTTCTGGATTTGTAAGTATTTCTTTACCACTTTTATGTTCATTTACATTTTTTTCAGAAAAATCACAAGAATTATTAACTTTTGTTGAGTTTTCTGCCTTACCATTTGTCAATTTGCTTTCATCAATCAAAATCTTGTTTACCTCATAATGAGCTATTTTGCAATGGTTTACTTTAGTTTTACATCTATGTACAGAGAAACTTGCATTATTCTGGTTTTCTTTCTTTGGTTCTTCATCCATACACGGTACGATGTCTGTCAAAATGGTGGTCTTAAATGACTTATGCTTTTTGCCTATTTTTTGCTCACAAGGCTTTCCACAATTTTCATTCTCTTGAATATAAACACTTTCTGGCAAAGTTAGTTTAATATCTCCAAGCTCGAAATTATTCAGTTTGTTCGTCCCAGCACAAATATTCTCAATTTGCATATTGTTCTGAAAATCAAGAAGTTCAACTTCACTGTCAGATCCAGAAACATTCACAGAACTTAAAATACCTGTATCCCCACATATTATAGTATTATTTTCTGGCAATTTGTCTTTTTCTAATATTTCCACTATACTGTTCTCCGATGTATTTTCTTTTTTTAAGAAAGTGTTGTTTGCTTCAACATAACTAATCCTTGCTTCATTATGGTCAGAGTTTACTAGAGGAAATCCTTTTTTTCTATAGTTTAAAACATCAAAATCTACTTCATCTAGTTGCGAAGACCAGTCATTAGAACTTTTAACCCTATCCTTTTCTTTTGGAATGTAGGTCATATTTTTATTATTGTTCAAACTATCAGAATTGGTTTCAGAAAGATTGTTATTCTTCCATGCAGGGATATGGTTAATCTTTTTTGTTTCGTTGCCGTTTTCAATAACTGAATATGGCTTATTTTCATGTCCAACTATCTTTCTTTTGTCTGCAAATGACACATGGATACTGAAATCGATAACATCACCTGGTTTTGACACTTCATCATGTGAGCTAATAACATTAGCATTCAAATCCTGTTGGGAGAGTAAACTCTGCTTATCAATATTATTATTTTCATTATCTATTTTAAAAGGAGCATTTTGATTAATATCAGTTACAAATTGATGAATCTCACCAGAATCACCTCCATATTTTATGCAAGCCTTATCTTTTGTTTCAGGTGACGGTGCTATTTTGTTACTGATAATTGTATTTACATGTACCTCCGTAGAGCCAGATGGCCAAGTGATGTTATTATTTATAGCTACATCCAATAAATCTTGACTCCAATCTTCAACAGAAATGGTTTGTCTTTCATAGTCTGTGTCTGGGCTTACTTTTGCAGGACATTTCTTCTGCATGACATAAGAGGACTCTTTCACTAATGCTGTTCTTCTTTCTTGTTTTTCTTCACCTTTCACATGATGTCTATACCTTGGTGGTTCATTATGTCTACCAATTAAGCTTCTAGAAGCTGATCTTGAATTTGTTTGCACCTTTGGTAGTCTTTCAACACTTTTATGTTTTGAATTACTTCTGAAAGATCTCTGTGGTGGATCCAGTTGGCTTGAACTAAAACAAGCATGTTCATTTATACAAGTATCATCTTTTTCCATTTTACAAGTACTATCTATTCCCTGATTGTCTCCTGTGCCAGATGTGTTAGTTGCACAAACTTTTCTGCATCCTTTAAATGGTCTTCTAGATGAGGACTGAGGACTTGCAACAGTCTTATGGTCTTTAATATTTCCAAGTTCTTTCACTGATTGCTGAAATATTCTGAACATTCCTCCAGGTGGAGGGTTATTTCCTGAATCATCTGTTGCCATATGGACATGTGAGCATTCAAGAAACCTTCATGCTGAAAAGATAATAAGATTGACATAAGGCCCAGGATCGCTCACCGAAGTCCTGGCTCATGGGATGTTTAAAAACAAATCTATTTTTTTAACTCTGGCAGCAACATTTTTTATCGTAACTGTTAGTGCAATTTTAGCAGAGGGCATTAAGAAAATATTTATGTGTAGCTATTTTGAGTTTGGGTCAGTGGTTCAGAAGATGTTGTTTTAAGGGGTTTTTGCTCTGGCGGCATTATGATGAACATTTCTGTGAAATATATTTTAAAAGAAATAGTGGTTCAGGAAGGAGATGTAGTTTAAAGATATATTTATTATCTCTAGTGGCCATTTTGTTCAGCAGAGCAGAACCCTCTGTGCAATAGACCTACTCTGGGCTAGAGCTGATAAGCCATGTGAAATAGGTAAACAATCTGGCCTGTTACAAATTCTTCCAGCTGTAGAGCCAACAGGCCCTCTAGCAGACTCTCATGAAATTAAAGATTTTTATAAAGGCTTTTTTAGGCAAAATAAAGGTTATTTCATTGAAATTCTAACAAAAATAAAGAGCAAATCAATGTCAAATTTTTGTGTAATTTTATCGGATCTTGATCTTTAAATCCCTGCTATGATAGATGATGGTATGGTACGGGTTCAGAAAATCCTTAGGCAACAAATATATAGCCATCCAATCTCAAATCAATAGAAAATGACTCTTTGATGTTTAATCCCTGAGGTGAAAACCTTACTTGAGGGTATAATGATTAGTGAATAATGGCCCTTTTAATAATGAATAGTGAATAATTAGCCAAAAAATAATGAATAGTGAATAAAGATGACCTAAAAATTAATGAATAATCCTATTTTTTTAATGAATTGACGAGAAAATAATGAATAGTGAATAATCAGATTTCTTTCCCACCTTTCTTACCATTAATGAATAATTGGTCTTATTTTAATGAATAACCCAAAATTTTAATGAGATGAATAATGGGCTGAATTTTTAATGAATAGTGAATATTAGACCCCCCCATCCAGACCCTCTTACTTATAACCTAAGGGTTGTGTTGAGCAGTGTTGGATTGAAAAATAAATAACATTTCCTTGTCTGGAAGGGGGTCGGGGGTCCTCCCCCCGGAAATTTTTGACAACCAATAAAGCAGGAGAAGCCATCTTTGGTCATTTTGTAGGGGTAATTTTACCTTCAGTGAGTGAAGAATTTCAGAGTATGTTGCTCCCATTTATATTGTATGCCCTTTTTAAATAAAGTTTTAGAAAGATGTGCATATATCTGCATTAGTCTTGTTCGTGTGCACCAACCCACCGATTAAAGCTTTACGTCAGAGCCGTCATAGAGTCTGAGGCCTGACCCACCGTCGTGCAATTAAAGAGGAAACCACAGCTATAAACCGTGATTGGGTATAAAACTAGGCATGCAGACTGTCGCATTATATCCAAGTTATATCCAACCCTTATATTATAACGTTTTACTATCTTTTTGAATTGATCACTAAAATTATGTTTTCCAACATTTCGTTTGAATTTATAAACTAAATCACCATAAGATATAGGTTCTGATATGCCTTGCTGCAGAAGAGTTTTTAACCCAATGTTGTATTTAACAATTAACTCTGAGTGTCTGTGGTAGAAATAAGAAAATGCTTTTCGAATTTTATGATATCTATAACCTTGTTTTAATAACTTAGCAGTTAAAAATAAGTTTCTGTTGTTGAAATCATCAACATTAGAACACACTCTAGCAAAACGGATAAGCTGAGAAATATATACACCATAGGAAGGAGAGCGAGGAACATCTCCATCAAGAAATGGGAAATTTACTATTTCAAAATTAAAATCATCCCGTTTATCATAAATTTTAGAAGAAACTATGCCATTTGTAATTGACAAGTTCAAGTCCAAAAAGCGGAGCTTCAGTATCTGAAGAATTTGCCTTATTTAACTGAAGTTCAGTGGGATATATTAGAAGTCCGACACATCAGGGTGCAATTAAAGAGGAAAGCAAAGTTGCCAACAGTGATTGGGTTGATCACAAAGCATGCAGTCTGTTGCGATACATTAATGTTATAGCCAATCTTTTTATAATGTGAGATTATTTTAATGAGCTGCGCTGAAAAATTATTAGAGCCAACAATCTTCTTCAATTTATACACCAAGTCACCATAAAATTCAGGTTCCGAAAGTCCTTGGCGCAAGAGAGATTTAAGTCCAACTTGGAATTTTGATATCAAATCATAGAATTGTCTATAGAATTTAGAAAAGGGTTTGCGAAGTTTATGATACCGATAGCCTTGTTTAAGAAGTTTCTGAGTTAACAATTTATTGTGAGTGTTGAAGTCAGTAATATGGCTAGATGCTCTAGCAAAAGGAATTATTAACTCATAAAGGCACATCGATGACCCCTGGATTGAAATAACTAAATGAGAAGATGATAGGTCTTCACCATTTGTGTACTCATAAAACATTAGGCATTTTTAAACCATTAACCCTTAATGTATTATCGGACTTTATTCTTTGTCCTATAAATTTCAGGGTTCCCACAGGAATTAAAAAACACAATTCCATGATTTTTCCACGACTTTCCATGATCAACGATGCATTTTCCATGACTATTGAATTCAAGGCCTTCAACCTCTCATTTTAGCAGCATCTTCACCACGCTGAGCATAAATGCGGAATGCAGCAACAACAGCATGCATGTAGACCCTGCATGCATTTTGAAATAATTAAAACTTGAAAACGCCAGAAGCCAACAAACTAGCTGTCGGACACTTGTGTGTCCAACAGCTAGTTTTCTAGCTACTGGTGGTTTCGTCAAATTATTTCACAAAATTCCATGATTTTTCCAAGATAATTGATTTTTTCTTTCAAATTCCATGATTTTTAACCATGCATGGAACTTTTTTTGTGATTTTCCAGGCTTTCCATGATTTCCAAATCTTGTGGGAACCCTGTATAATGTTGTCTGCTTTTACGTCTGGTGCATATATTCAAGTGCACTTCAGACTAGTTTTAATATGGAAGCAAAATTGGGAGCAATCTGAGCTCATACTGTTTGCAATATAGGCTACCTAAGAACCAAGGAGAGCATACCACAAGCTGGGGGGACAAAACTGACATAATATGGCACCAAATGTTTATTAAATGAATAACCAAATAAATTAAGTAATTAAATCAGCATAAAGCTAAGTCACTCTTTAAACATGCAAACACCATAACATGTATCTAATCTACACTTAGTGTATGTGAGCAGCCAGCCAGGCTCCAGTGAGACTGTGCAAATGTGCATTTTCTTCTGAGCCTTCACTGATTTCCTATGTGAAAAGTACCAAAACTTATGTACAGACTAAGAAAAATGAAAAAAGTCAATAAGCAATGCTTATTAGATACCCCCCGCACAGTAAGAGTCAGTGAAAAAGCTAGGCAAGTTATACATGTAGTTCAAACCAGCAGACCTTAGTTTTGAAAAGAAGATTTCAGTAGAATCTGTGCAAAAAAAATATAAACTCCTTCATGCATATGCTTAATGTGTCTACACTGTATCCGCAAAGTGTCTAATTGCTCCATCAAAAGCTGTGGTAGGAGTTGATCGGCCCATAAAGGCACTATCCATGCATATACAAAAGCCATATAAGGGAATAATTGTCCAAGTTCCCACAGCTGTCATTTTGTCAAAATTTTTTTTTTTTTCAACCAGACTCCTTCATGCATATGTTCAATGTGTCTATATTGTATAGGCAAAGTATCAAAGGACCTCGGACAGTCTTAATGAAGGATTGCCCATAAAAATGACCAGAGAAAAGTTTCAAAGAAAACGATATTTTTTCTATGAAAAAGATAGTAGGTTCAACCCTCGACTTATCCACAAAAGCAGTTTTCTTATTGGACAAGTACCAATTATAAAATATGGGTTGAAACCTCTGTTTTTGCTATTCAACATATAGAAAATGGAAAACGTTTTACTTAAGTGCTTTCCCCCCCGTGACCAAACTAATACTTTTGCATACAGTTGTAGTTTTACATTTCACACATCATATAAAAACGGCATGATTGGTCACGGGGGGGGAACATTGTTGAAATGCTCAAAAACACTTTATTATAAAAACTTATTAGAAACTTATTTTGTAATAACCTGTAGGTAAATATCAATTTGCAATGGCATAAATCAGGGCTTTAGTTATGAGTGCTTACAAAGTAATTAATTGTCTCATTTCTCAACCAAAACATATGTTTTGGGTACTCAAAAGAACCGTCTCAATGAGACGGTTCTTTTACGCACCACACTGTAGATTAAATCTGATGTGTAAGAAAATATTAACGCTTTTACGCTCAAAAACTGTGTTTATCTAGACTATGATTTATACAGTATGCAGATATGATACACCTCAGTGCACACAAACTGGTTGACTTGGAACATTACAGGTAATAGTCAAAAGTTATTGACAGCACACTTCTTTAGATGAAACAATGAAATCTTCTCAACCCGAATTTTATGCAAACGCATCCCTTTCTTCTCAAGTTTTATGCTGCAAACATAATATTTACATGTACTTAGGTGAATACTCGACGAAACTTTGACTTTTAGTGAAATAAAATTTGGTCACAAAAAATACCCCCATCCCCTAAACCCTAGAGTCCTGGCATAATTATGCAATATTTTCAAAATATTTTTATTTTTCTAGTTGCACTGAATATAAGGGTTTGATTTAAGCACAAAACTATAGTTGTCAGCTATGCATTATCCTAGCCACAGGCTGTCAAAATTTGGGCAGATTGAATAGGAAACTGTCCGAGGTCCTTGCTCCATTAAAAGCTGTGGTAGGAGTTAATCGGCCCATGAAAGCACCCTCTATGCATACGTATACAAACACCTTATTAATGAAAAATTGTCTAAGTTCTCATATTGTCAAAAATATTTGTTGTGAACCAAACTCCTTCATGCATATGTTCAATGTGTCTACATTGTATTGGCAAAGTATCAAATTGTTCCATCATAAGCTGTGGTAGGAGTTGATCCGTCCATGAAGGCACCCTCTATCCATACGTATACAAATACCTTATTAATGAAAAATTGTCTAAGTTCTCATATTGTCAAAAATATTTGTTGTGAACCAAACTCCTTCATGCATATGTTCAATGTGTCTACATTGTATTGGCAAAGTATCAAATTGTTCCATCATAAGCTGTGGTAGGAGTTGATCAGCCCATGAAAGCACCATCTATGCATATACAAAAGCCTTATTAGGGAAAAGTTCTCACAGCTGTCATTTTGTCAAAAAAAATATTTTCTGAACCAAACTCCTTCATGCATATGTTCAATGTGTCTACATTGTATAGGCAAAGTATCAAATTGTTCCATCAAAAGCTGTGGTAGGAGTTGATCGGCCCATGAAGGCACCCTCTATGCATATACAAACACCTTATTAGGGAAAAATTGTCTAAGTTCTCACTGCTGTCATTTTGTCAAAAATTATTTTTTCTGATCCAAACTCCTTCATGCATATGTTCAATGTGTCTACATTGTATAGGCAAAGTATCAAATTGTTCCATCAAAAGCTGTGGTAGGAGTTGATCGGCCCATGAAGGCACCCTCTATGCATATACAAACACCTTATTAGGGAAAAATTGTCTAAGTTCTCACTGCTGTCATTTTGTCAAAAATTATTTTTTCTGATCCAAACTCCTTCATGCATATGTTCAATGTGTCTACATTGTATAGGCAAAGTATCAAATTGCTCAACCAAAGCTGTGGTAGGAGTTGATCAGCCCATGAAGGCATCATCTATGCATATACAAAAGCCCTATTAGGGAAAAATTGTCTAAGTTCTCACTGCTGTCATTTTGTCAAAAATTATTTTTTCTGAACCAAACTCCTTCATGCATATGTTCAATGTGTCTACATTGTATGGTAAAAGTATCAAATTATTCCATCAAAAGCTGTGGTAGGAGTTGATCAGCCTGTGTATGGCCTATAATAGCATTAGCATAAAACCCTATATTAAAAGCAATTTAGAACTACAAAGGGAAATAACTGTAATAGAATTGGCCCCTAGCCCTTACTTTTTTGTCTAAAGTATTTGTCTTGCATATATGAACATGTTTGCAAGGTTTGATGAAAATCCAGCAATTACTCTTCAAGATATTAAGGAAACAAAACGTTACAGACGGACGGACGGACAACAGTATACCCACCACAAACAAAGTTTGCGGGGGGTATAATAAGTGACCACACATATAAAGTTAGAAAGGGGCAAAGATCAGGAATTAATACAACTATCATTTCGCTACCATCACTGTAGATTTGTAATTTTTGTTAAGATTGGAAGATCATACTCATCTGAGAATGTCAGGTAATTATAGAGATAAATAATGCCAACAGGTGACAGTATAGATATGTTGCTTGACCCTGGGTGTAATAGGATTTGGAAGGAATGTCCCATCAGACAATATTTTTTATTTAGAATTTTTGCCCTGTCTTCAAACAACCTGTCAGGGGCCCAGGCATCTTCATTGTTAAGTTTAACACAGTTCCCACACACTCATCAAGGTGAGACTTCCCTTGTCCACTATTTATTTGACCTACATGTAAGTACCTGAGGACCTGATGGAAGATTAGTGTTTTATTAACGTTTACCCTCTTTAAACAGAGACAAGTACTTACTTAGTTACTTTCTTACATATCGCTTGGACAAGCTCAAAGGAAGATGTTTGAAGTTCACTCTATTTATTACATACCACATAAAAGATATAACTTTGGCAAAAAAGAACCAGCTCAGTGGGAAATTTGTAATACTAGCTTTAATTTTGACCTCCATGTCAGAATCTGCTAGGTGCAGCAGAGTTCCAGTCTGGAGTGAAGATGGCCATTGCCTGCAAAATCAAGCTAGTATTAGGAGGCAAAGCTTTTGCAGTCCCCAGTCCAATCTGCAGTGAATTGAAGTAAATTATGTTGCTTAATATCTTACATGAGCACACACCTTGACAGCCTGTGGTAGAAAGAGAGATGCAGTGACTGCCACTGGCGGTGGCTAGCATGAACCAATGGCGATGGTGAAGCAAGGTACCGCTGGCGTGTCCGCATGTGCTGCATGGCGTGCACAGAAGAAAGCAGTTCAGGCTGTCAATGCAATGCCATTTAAGTACAGATGGGCAGCAGGTAGGACAGGGACTATGAGTACATACAAGTGACTTGGGGATTAAAATAGCTAAATTTCTGGTAGGAATTGAGCTATTTCCCCCCCCCCCCCACCCTCCCTCTCTTAAAAAAAAATCAATAAAATATAAAAAACCTAAGCTGGCTCTTAAACAGAAACATATGAAGGTTGGTCAGGTGGGGTGGTGGCGGTCAGCGATCAAAACATTCTGAAGCTTAAAACTGAACTGCTGCTCCACACAATATGCAGTCAGTTATATAGCACTGGCTAAATGCCAACTGTCAAATAAACCATATTTATCCTAAAAAATAAATAATCATTTATTTGACCTACATGTAAGTACTTTACCCTCTTTAAACAGAGACAAGTACTTGCTTAGTTACTTTCTTACATATCGCTTGGACAAGCTCAAAGGAAGATGTTTGAAGTTCACTCTATTTATTACATACCAACTAAAAGGTATAACTTTGGCAAATAAGAACCAGCTCAGTGGGAATTTAGTAATACTTGCTTTAATTTTGACCTCCATGTCAGAATCTGCTTGGCGCAGCAGAGTTCCAGTCTGGAGTGAAGATGGCCATCGCCTGCAAAATCAAGCTAGTATTAGGAGGCAGTTTTTGCAGTCCCCAGTCCAATCTGCAGTGAATTGAAGTAAATTATGTTGCTTAATATCTTTTCAGCCTAGATCCCCATTCACATGCACACAATTTACACCTGTAAGTATTTTACTATATGGAGCAAATGTACACACATAAGTAAAAGTATATTTAATCTGAATACACATGCTAATAGCATCCACATGAGTATTTATAAGGTACACATACTTGTTACAAGCCAAATGTATTTTGACAGCAGAAATGTACAGATTGTTGACTGAAAACCACAGGCATCAGCTGCCATATTATTTGTGCACTGGTCTAGTACTAGGAGATTGTTCATTGATAAGTTAGGGATCTTTCATGCCAACCAAACATCTATGTGTCTTGATCAACATTAGAATTTGGGTGAGGTTGGTGCTGTTTAAGCCCTCGTTATTTTCTTACTGAGCGTTCCAAGGCAGTGCTTCTTTTGTGAATCTTATTTGTTATTTGTCTTTGCCATACTGCCATGTATGTTTCTTGCAGCCTTGATGACACATGTTGGGAAAGGGCTGAGGTCTTGGCTCTATTGCATGTGATGTTTTCTTGTGTTTTTGTCACTTTCCCATATGCTGTCTTGAGTCAGGTGTGGTACATGATTGTATCGTTCCTGATCTTTGGCTTCTTTCTTGCTTTGTCTTATGAAAAACTATTTGAGCGAAAGAGCGATCTCGTGAGGACTGATGTTGGTAAAAGGATATTTACTGACGACCAATGTAAGAAAAATAAAGGAGTAAGATAAAAGAGCTAAAATAGCTATGCCCAAGTAGTCAAGAATTAAAGCAGTGTTTTCAGAGGAAAACTATGAAAACCCCCACCCACCAAAACAAAACAAAAACAACTTTAACTGAGTCTGCAAGTATGCTTTCCCAAATTTCAATCAGCTCATTTTGTGTCACAAAGACGCAATATTAAAGCTGCGTAGTCTGTAACTGTTGGTCTTTTAATTTTTGAACTAATGTTTCTATTTTTCAAGAACACAGTAAAAAAACTAAAATTCAGGTATACATTTTACCAATTTCGTAAATCTTAACAAATTATCAGTATCGAAACAACAGCATTTATGTTAAATTTAACTGTCTATAATTATTGGAGGGACGCAAATAATTATCGACACGAGTAAAACACACCTGTTTTATCAGATAATTCACTTTTCCGTGCAGTTTTCCGCTCTAGTGAACAAATTTATTGTGAAAACATAACTTAGTTCAACTTTTACAAATGATTTAAAAAGAAAATAATTTTTTCGAAAATGTTCATAGTTACAGAGTATGCAGCTTTAAACGAATAATATTTAGCATGCGGAAACGCAATATTGGTAAAAATTTGAATTTACAAAGTACTTGTGTTTGTTTGTTTGTTTGATTTGATTCTTTACATCCACTCAACAATCTTTCAGTTATGCGGGACGGTTCTTCCTGGGTTTAACCAGTACTAAGCTAGGATAAATGTGTCTTGCTCAAGGACCACAACGCAGTGACACCGGTGAGGCTCGAACCCGCTACCCTTCGGTCTCGAGTCAAGCACTCTACCACTGAGCCACTGCGCTCCCAAAAGTACTTGTGTGACTATAAAAATAAGGTCAATGTCAACAAAATCTTATTACTCTTATTCCCCTCCCAACAAAGCATCAATGCAAGTTTGATGAAAATTCGTCCACAGGTTCGTAAAATACATCTCCAAAATGGTATTTTTTACAGTCTTTGAAGGATGGTGGCATTGAAAAGTAGGTCAAGGTGACTGTCACACAAATCATTATCAAGTCTTCATTTGGCCACAATGATACAATAAATATAGCTTAGCTTGAGTGCCATGTTCGGTTCAAAAGATAAAATGTGGTAATCCTATTTTTTTCAAAATCTAATCAAGAGTACTGAATTTAAATTCAGGTCAAGGTCATCAAATTTAATTCACTCTTTCCACCCTACAATCACTATTGGTGAAGGGTTAGTCAAAATCCAGTAACCTGTTCAGAAGATAGTGTGTGAAAAGGGCTGAAATTTGCAGTCTTAATAGAAGGTGACCTTGACAATAAGGCCAATGTCACCAAAATCTAAACAACTGTTCATTGTGCCACAATAAAACAATATATACAGTTTGGTCACAATCAAATATTAAGTTCAAGAGTTAACATGTGGAAACCCTAATTTTGGTTGAAATTTGGCATTTCGAAGTGCTAATGTGACCTTGAAAAAAAATTTAAGGTCATCAAAATCTAATCAACTCTTTCCCTCCTCCCAACAATGTATCTATGCAAGTTAATTCAAGATCCATCCACTGATTCAGAAGATAACGCACTGAAACAAAGCTACACGGGTGCCGGCACAGACACCGATGGGATCCTCACCAAAACCAATATGTCCCCCTTAAATTGGGAGTGGGGGGACATAAACATAATATGTGTAATTCTGAAATCCATTCACATGACACATTTACTTATGAGTTTTTTCATGGAGTATAATTACTTATACAATCTTACAAACAAACCCACTGACCAGCCTCAAATTGAGGCTGCTGAGGTAATTGATGAAAGTTAATAATAACAGCAGGGTAGGGCTGATCTTCGCCAGCCAATGTGGTCACTAATTAAGAGCGCTTGGCCTGGACTTGTAGTGTTTCCCCTAGGCCCTTTTAGCCTGGTGCTGCGCCATGCCCTTTTCTTGGAGCGCCCTGCTCTTTTCCTGTGTGCCATGCCCTTTTCTGACCGATCGTAGCCTTTTTTTCTTTATAAAAATGGTCCCTTTTCTTGGTGTGAAAGTCCATTTTCCTTTGAAACTCTAGCTGTAGTCCAGATTCTTGAGTGTTTTGTAAATATGTGGCCTGATTATGTAAGAAATCTGCACCTGTTTACAGACAGGACAGTGTACATGCACTTGACAAGAGGCGAGTTCAACAGTTCGAGCGCTCGGCCGAGCGCTTGTCATTGTTATCATTACATTGTTAAACGATAGCGAGCGCTCGCTCAATAAAAATGGCGGCGCCCAGTAACAAACAAATCAAATCCCAAAAATGGTTTGAAATCAAAGCAAAACACCGTCCTACCTTCAGTTTAAATTGTTCCATTTCATATATATCCACACAAAGAAACTTACATCATCATTCCGAAAGTTGAATCTGAAAATATTGCGTGCATAGTCCCTCACGAAAACCCATTATTGTTTTGGTAACCATCTTTGATTTTCGGGTGATACACCTATCAACTTGAATAGCGAGCGATTGCAAGCACCTTGGCGAGCGCTTGCGTTCAGGGAGAAAGCACTCATAGCACTCCGGGCGCTCGCATTGTTGAACACGCCTAAGGTCAAGTTGACATCGTTATCATACTGTATACACAATGACCGTATATTGTTCTTAGGGTTATCAAACGTTTGTGGTACTTCAAGTTGGTGATTTTTTTGTTAACTAAATGCTTTATTGCTTGATATGTAATAAAAATGATATGTTAATACCTTTTTAGTAAATTTCATTTTAATTGTGTTGAAAAAGAAATCATATTTCTGCATGAATTAATTATTTTCATTTTTTTGTCAACTTACCTCCCTTGAAATATTAATATTACAGTAACATTTATTTCCCTTTGACATATTTCCTCCCAAGCGTTTTGGGGGAAAAAGGGACATTTTTTTAGATATGAGAGAACAAAATAAATGCTAGATTTTGAGAGGAACAAAGACCATATAAGTGAACAGGGAACATAAGATCTTTTTAGGCTGGGGAACAGTTTTTAAAAGGGTGATCCATTTGAAGGAACAAAGGAAGGAATGTTGGATTGGGAGGGGAGCAAAGACAATAAATAAACAGCGAATATAAGAATCTCTTTGGTGTGTGTGTGTGTGTGTGGGGGGGGGGGGGGGGGGGAGGAGGAGGGGAAAGAAGAAAGTAAATGTGCCCTTTTTGATCCCTCAGCGCGCGCATAAAGTGCCCTTTTTGATCATTCAGCGCGCGCTTGATGTGCCCTTTTTTTATAAAGTTACCGTGCCCTTTTTTGTTCCTGGGGTAAACACTATAGTCCTGCCGCAAAAATAAGAAACGCGAAAATCTGGAATATTATTTTATTACTTGCAGTTTTCCAAAAATAAAGCTCAAATCTGGATTTAGAATAGCCTGCAGTGTCAGAAGAAAATTGTTTGAAGAATCTGCTACCACTGCCCTGACCCATAATCTCTTGGGAATTTCGACATTTTTAAGCTTTCTGAAAAGCGGGGGGAATTCAAACGGTGTAACAGCCATATCTGTACTTAAATTTCTACAGGTAAGTGTCAAAAACATCACACATTTTAAAAGCGTGATTGCTTTGTACAAAGTAAGTAAGGGTGCAAGGTCAGTTTTATATTTTACGCACTGTCATTCAGTTGATAGTATCAATTCAATCAGCGTAGACCCAGAGCCAACTGATCCAATATGACCAGTTTGTTCCGGGTAAATACTGTTTGCTATATTTGTATGGACACTTTCTACTAAAACAGCGTGATGTGGCTAAAAGTCATTTATTCGCGATTCTAATTTATGCAGCAGTACTTTATATAAACGATAACACTTTGTGCTATACTGAACAAAGTAAAAACGCTTCACTACAATATTCTATATTTTGTGAGAAAGTATTGGACGAAAAGTTTTTACTAAATTACTAAAGCTAAATAATGTTTTCCAGACATCCGGCAAACGATTCATCAAAACTCCACCAATTTGTCTCTTTTGATGTCTGAGTTATAGGCTTTTTGTGTTTAAAGCTTAATTCACTGATTAATGCAATTGCGCATGTGCAAAAAAAAGATTGTTACGCTTATCAGAATTTGTCATACTTGTGCTGCATTAAAACACAAGAAAACTGACTTATCACTTGAAACAAGCGCAGAAAACAGTTTCGAATTTCTAAATTTGAAAAGAATTGTAAATTTTCTCCCTTTGACGAAAACAAATAGAGAATATTAAATGTTTGGAAATCTGCCATTTATCACGATTTTCAATAAATTTATTTTGCCAAATCAGGTAGACCTATCAGCAAATTGTTCCTACAATTTCTGGACCAGTAATGTTAGCAGACTAAGATGCGACAACACACCATTGTCTGTGCAGGCGCGATACTAAAGAATCAACCTGTCTGCTAAGGCACATCATGCCTGAAAAGTCTGGTTTGTGTCAATAAGCTGTGTGCATTACCCGAAACACTACGTTAAAAAGTATCAAGCACTGAATGGCTATAAATATTCCGTTTATGGTGACATCAAGTAACCTTTGGTAGCTAAACAATAACAATCATTCGTATTACAGTATTTAGCGGAACAATGATAAGATTTTCTACACTAAAACATTTTTGGGACAAAAAAGTGGTTTCAGTGACGCGTGAGGATGACGATCGCTAAACAAGTTTGAATCAACCAATCAAGTGGATCACATGATTGGTGACACATTCGGTAAACAAATGTCACATATCCACACAATGCTCAAATCAGACAGGTTAGTATTTGAAAAAATGCTTCCGGGCGGAGACAATGAATGAACAACACATTGATTTCCCTATGGAGATTTCAGTGATAAAATTTCAAGCCTGGCCAATTTGATGAAAACCCCGCTTTCTAAGGTTGATTTTAACGATTAAACACATTTTTGATACGTCATTCACATTTCTGGTTGTAACATGTCTAAACTACAATTTCGTTTAGTCGGATCTGGTTGGCAGTGGATTTCTGAAGGCCTAAACTATGTGAGATTTCCGTTTAAATATTAACCTGAAAAATTGGACCCCTGTCACTTTAAATGGCTTTCATGTGTTTCCTCGTGACAATACCCGTAAAGCTTTTACTTTTATGCATAACCCAGTCTTTGAACATTCACATACACTTTTATTTGCTTTACTGGCGTGTATCATTTTGCATATGGCAAACAATTCAGGTGTAGCGTTTTCACTTTTGTTCAGTATATACCTATACGGCGATTACTGACCTGAAACGACATCGAATGATTTAGTCAACCGTTGCATATTATTAATAAACTGACCCATTAATAAACTGGGTCAGTTTATGTCCATTCCACCGACAGTAATACTACCCCGTTGAAAAGAACCAAAAATATGCCAAAATTCCATCTAATTACAGAAAAACACAGCAAAAACACCAATGAAAATTTTGTCAAAAAATACTGCAGTCAAAAAATACTGCAGCTTTTTCTACCCGTATATCGAAAAGTTCAAGAGAAAATAACGTGAACAGATGCACTTAAAGTCGATTTTTCGCATTTCTTATTAATGCGGCAGTACTTTAACTTAAGATAAGAAGTTGAGATAATGTATATGTGTTCAATTAACATTTATTATTATCAGTTATCATTTTCTTTTATATATAGATTGTGGCAACAGCATGGACTGGCATTTAAATTGAAATTGAAAAAATCTAAATTAAATGTTTACCATGTGTTTTCCCATGAAATGATTTAAATACAAAATGATATTGAGAAACACCCTTAATAGCTATGCAAACAACAACTCTAAATCTGTAAAAACAAGACAAATTTGACGAATTTATATCCCCCGACGAAGGGTTATTTCAGAGAAACATGTAAATCACAAAACATAAATCCCATTTGTCTAACCCTTAGTTCACCTTCGGTATCATTCATCTCCTAACAAATGCCTGTCAAGTATGTTTTAGTGCTTAGTTTAATAAAAAAAAATATACTTGCATCTACACAATTTCAATATCTGACCTTTCAACCCAACCCCAGAGGTCAAGGGTCAATTCAAAGTGTTACCTTGCATGTAGGTCTACACTTCCTCCACTTTAATTTGATATGCAACATGACCACTTTTAGAAAAGAAAAAAAAAATGACCTTTTGACCTCACCCCAGGGGTCGTTGGTGTGTGTAATGACAGCATATTTGCTTTCATTGAGCTCTGTGCTCAATTCCCTTTAATTTGATATTCTTCCAAGACAATTTCCTTGCTCATTCATTATGCCATGTAACATACGTTACATACTTTAATGAGTGCTCTGATCCTGATGTCAAACTTGCAAATGTATGATTCTTTATTGCATTAGCAAGATAGTCAAAAAAATGTAAGATATCCACCAGCGTCAAATATTTTCGTATATTTTTCTTCAATAATAGATACCAAAATTAGATACTTAAAATTGGGGGTAGGGTTGTTTAATAGCACATATAAAACAATGTATTTGAGATAGAAGAGCAGACTTTGTGTTTTCTATTAGTCGAATAAGTATTTTAGCGAACTAAGATTAAAAACACTTGTAAAAATGCACAAATTGTCTGTAAAATTAAATGATGTTAGTCACGATTTCAATTTTCAAAGGGATATTTAATCTATGTAACGCATATAACACCATTGAAGGCTGTAATTTTGTTTAAAATGCTGCTCTAATGTAGCTTAGGCATCCAGCTTGCAAACTTCATAAGAAATTTGAATAATTAGATGGTTGTATGTCTTCTTTCTGCAGCTCAAACTTTCATTTTGATTTTTTTTCTTAGTTTGCTACAGTAACATATGTTACAGGCTGTCAGAGACTAACGCCCCTGAGCACAGAGTGGGGGGGGGGGGGGGGGGGGGGGGGGGGGGGGGGGGGGGGGGGGGGGAGCAGGACCTTTTTTAGCTCGAAGTCTAATTATCTTTCTTCTTTTTTTTGTATTCTGGTCACATGGAGCGCAGTGGCTTAGTCACTGGCGTCACTGCCTTGTGTCCTTGAGCAAGACACATTAATCCTAGTTAGGTACTGGTTCAACCCAGTAAGACCCGTCCCTACATCACTGAAAGCTGGTTGATGGGATGTGAAAAATCAAATCAAACAAAAACTAAGTATACTGGTCACGTTTACAAGAAAGTCTGAACTTGAATTTTTATTATTATTATTATTATTATTATTATTATTATTATTATTATTATTATTATATTATTATTATTATATGTATTACATCCAGCTGATCAGGCCAAATAAAAATGTTAGTGTGTTTCGGGTAACCGGTCTGAAAATTTTAGGTAGGGTAGGCTCACATATTTTCTTTTATTTTTTTTCTGAAAAAAAAATAAATTTATGCATTTTGAAAGGCGTGTTGCCTTTCAAAATGCATAAAATTTCATTTTTTTTTCAGAAAACCTGAAAAAAATCTAGGTTTCATCAGTAAATTTAGGTCGGGTTACCCTAAACACAGGTAATTTTTTATTTGGCCTTACAAATATTGGATCACCCTTTTGCAAAACAAATGTGTTTCAGTCAATTTTACAATATACACACAAACACCCAGCCAACATCAAATCTCGGACCACTATCAGCCCACCATCGAAACACCATTCGGATCGCATTTCGCTGGCAGGCCGATAGTGGTCAGACTTTACATGCTTACTGGGCGTGTAGTCATGGGGATATTGAACTCAAAGAATATAAGCAATCTTCTTTTTTCTCAATTAAACTAGCCTCACTCCCACGCCTACCAAACGCTCGAATGCTCTACATCTGGTAGAATATTAAAAACAATTCCTCCAGGAAGAGAATAAAAAATCAGGGAATGTCATGCAACAGACTATGCATTCCTACGTTTGTGGTATAAATTTGAGGTCAGAAAGTTCTCTCGTTTTGTCAGATTTACATTTCACATTAAATAGGTGTACCAGAATTCGACAGGAACGTGTTTATTACACGAAAAGTAAATATGACCTAATGAGAATACTTTCTGAGCTCGTATTTATACCACAAACGCAGGAATCCGTAGGCTGTTGCATGACATTCCCCAATTTTTGATTTTCTTCATAGAGCAGTTGTTTTTAATATTCAACCAGAGGTTGAGCATTCAAGCGTTTGGTAGGCGTGACTCCATGCAGTGACACCTAAAAACTTTCAAATGACTTTTTTTTTTTCAAAATTGACTATAGGTTTACATATACGGAGGGGTTACAAATTAGTCATATACCACAATTTTAAAAAAAAAACTTTCCAGATCTTATGTGTATAAAGTTAATAACCAAGTCTCCAGCATTAGTGCCCAAACATCTATTATTTTGCGCAGTAACGATTGCTTTTTATAGTAGGATATCTGAAAAAAATCCCAAATTAGTGATGGGAAGTATGGACTCTCTACGAGCGTTTGATGCACTTATTTACAAAGGACATATCCGTTCTCCATACGAATGATTGACCCGGTGTCAGTGTGGACTTAAATGAAGTCCATACGATGTCTGTAATGTCCCAAAGTGCAAGAATATCTCTTTTGTGCCTGCTGTCCAACTCAAAATCTGTTTTCTAGGATGTGTCCAAATCATGATCTACAGGTGTCGAGTCATGATCCACAGCGTCTGAGTGACGGTTCAGTTTGATAGCCTTCAACTCCATGATTTATGACTCTTCTGTGCCAACAAGCTTTACAGAAACTTGCTGAAAATGAAGATTTGGTAATTGCCTCCCTTTACAAATAGTTTTTAATTTAATATGTTGCAGCTGTATGTCGGTATGCGACAAAAACACGGGTGGTAAACCTAGGAACTACCACGAAATTGTGTTAGCGTAATTTTGTTCCCAAGCCACATCCGGGACACGTCGTGGTAGTTTCCAGGCCGACAATTGGGTAAACAAAGGTAAGTGTCCTTTTCATTTTCGTTTTGTTTTTACTATTTAGAACGACTTATGGAAAAATCAGGCAATGTGGTTCCGTGTAAATATGTCTCCTCATCCCCTCTAGCCCAAAATTTTGAATGAAAAGTTATTTTATTTCTTTTGATGCGTGTTTCCCCACAGAGCATCGGACCAACTTTCCCCAAAGTACAGTGCCAGTTCGAAGGATTTAAGCCCATATCTGTCAAATTAAATAGAATTTGATATCATTTGACGATGGAAATGATAAAAAAGACCCTCAATAAACGTTCCTACACAGAAAAAACAATCTGAGCATTTACTCGTAAACGATTCATGCCCCATTCGTCCTGTGTGGTAGTTTCCAGCGCATCGTGGTAGTTAAAATGCTATCGTTGTAGTTGCCAAGACAATGAACTAGTTCCAGTTAACATGAGCCATCAACAGATTTCTGCTCTTTTAAGAATCACCAATACTAGCGCACCTATCAATATTGCCATACCCAGAAAGGGGGATACCATGGGGATTAGACAGCCAAAAAACACAACCCATGGGAATTAGATAGAACACCAAAACCGCGATTGGGACATTTGATATTTTTTCTGGAAGTTCTAAATGAGATTTTATAACAAATATGATGGCCCACCAAAGAAGGACCTCTGACGGTGGTAATGGGAATCACAGTGTTTCGCTGCCTATAATTTTGATAAAAATTAAAGTCGATCAAATGCTTCCATCTTCATATATAAGCTCGCTGTTAGTCTCTACTTTATGATTTTGCATTTGAATTTCTGTTTCCATAAATGCACGGCTTAATTTTCGGGCTCAAATGGTCACTTTTTGTATTATACATATAGGAAATAGAAATATATTTTTAAAACATCATCCCCCCCCCCCCCGAGTTCCATCTAACCCTTTTGCAGGTAAGTGTGTTCACATATTTTACATAGTATATGTGAAAAGCTAGTTGGAACACGGGGGGAATGATATCCCACAGCCCAAAATGTGACGTCTGGGCTAGCCCGAACATTAGCTTTTGGATTTTTGGTGCGCTCTCTTGAAAATCCTTTTTTCCACTATAATGAAATAATAAGTACAAGTAAGCTTTCTTTTCATAACCCCTTAGTCATGAAATATTACAACGTTTTAGCATAGTTTTCTTAAGATTATGAAAATTGTCCCTTTACTAAATTCAGTTGGTAGATTATTTTGCACATATACTGTACGAGGGGCGTTCAATATGTAATGAAAACAGTACAGTAAATCCCAAAGTTTTATATTTACACACTTCATAATTACTTTCAATAAAAGGTCTGTTTCTTGGCAAAATAATGTAAAACTGCAGTTTTCCAGCTCTTAATCTAGTTTACACAAGCAACTTTCAAGATTGGGTTCTGAAGTACACTGCGATATGAAATAAAACAATGTTTTCAAAAGCAGATAACTACATGACCGAGGGATGTTTTCAGTCTGTTTCTTCGTGTGGTAAAAATCCATATATTGGTGATTTATACCTGCATTTATTTTTTATATTGCTTCATATTCTATGAAATACTGAGGCTGCCATTTTGGTTAAAATCATTCTTGATGCTACATTTTCTAACATTCCATTGACAGAGTCGTTTTTGCGTGAACTAATACATAGCGGAAATTTATGCGAAAACCATTTGTAACATTTTTTCTGGTCGCTTTGATGTTCATTAGCAAGTAATACAGCCGATTTTGAAATTTCCATAATTATTCTCACTCATAAAGTACCCTCAAGTACGCCATTTGAAATAAGAAAACCACTTTAAAGAATGCTTTCTCTGGCTAACACTGAAATGGATCAGACGAAATACCCCGTTTCATCGATGTTTGCATTCGGTTGCATCATTTGGACATTGTTACACGTATGTAGATGTACATAATCTGGCTGGCTAATTTTAGACAATAAAATTATAGGAAACAAAAATGGTATACCACTCAGATGAGATACCCCTAGATATTGGTTTCAGTTTCACTGGTCTGCTGCCTATGCACCGTGTGTATTGAAACTTCGATACAATCAAAATTGTCCTTTCCTGGTACAAATCCATATTTCTGATTTTCGAGAACGGTGCGTATTTTAGTGTTACGTCCATTGACCTAATGACGTCAACGTAAGTGGGGGTAACGCAATAAAACCGTTTGCACGAGAAATCGGTACCGGTCAAAAGTTTGTATCGTTATAGCAGATAAAGGGGAAATGAGTCAGAAATCTAGGGATATGTGATTCATGCATGTTAAATGTTTGTTTTAGAACATACAGCGCGCCTTTCTGCCTTTGTTAAAATCAGTCTTTACAATTCAGAGGAAAATATATGCAGTGTATATTAGTGTGCTTTTTAGAAGGTCTGTAACTTATTAAATTTGGTAAGATGAAATAATGTTTCATGCACCATTATAACGGCGACGCTTTGATCTTTGGTTTGACATATGGCATAAAATCCTAACGCATTTGTGGATGGAGTTATGAATGGGTTTTCATTACATATTGAACCCCCCTCGTATCTATCCAATACACATAAACTACACGGCCATCGACTAGGTGTACTTTACGCATGGATGAATGATTATAGTACATTGCTGCACAATATTGCACCAGGTAAATACATTGCCATCAAGGTTGAATGTGGACTACAGTTGCACTTCAAAATATTTCTTCACATAATTTGAACAATTTTGGTAGAGGTCCACTAGGTGATGCTACATACCAAATATCAAGGTTTTATGCCTTGTGGTTTCAGACAAAAATGTTTTTCCATGTTTTCCCTATATAATTTTATGTAAAACATGTGACCCCTGGGGCGGGGCAATTTTTGGCCCCAGGAGCAAAATTTGAGCAAACTTGGTAGAGGTCCACTTGATGATGCTTCATACCTTGTGGTTTCAGACAAGAAGATTCGTTTCATGCTACATGCCAAATATCAAGTATTGAGGCCTTATGGTTTCAGACAAAAAGATATTTAAAGTTTTCATCTCGATAATCTATTTTAGCCTGTGTGACCTAGATAGGCATCGGACCTGAAGCATTTGAATAAACAGATTACCTGTTAATCTATTTTTAAATCCACAGAGCAGAAGTCTGTTTACATTACCCCACCCACTTGGGTTAATGTAACCGGAAGTTGCATTCGACTGGTGTTTCCTTAATTTTTTGATTGTGTTCTCACAATGATTATGTCCCTTGAGAGCGCCTCTTAAGGGGACTTGAAAATTGCAAATTTTGTAGAATTGTTTAAGCTGAATGGTCATATGACTTGGCCAGCCAATCGGTGGGCGGGAAATCAGTAAAGATTTCCTGGTCTTTATTGTTTTTTTCTATTTTTCTAAATGTGTACCCTTAGCATATCTTTTATATTTCTAAAATGAGGCCGTTCTAAAAGCTTTGGAAAAAATAAATAACTTATAGTTTTTTGTAGTTTTCGGAAACACGTGACTCAGTAAGCCAATCAGATTAGTGGATTTATTGTTTTATTTTGAATTATCAGGAATTATTTGAAGTAGCCAATCAGACCTTGTTTACATCTGGCTTTAACCAATGGCTGTTGAGGGTACCCGCGCTTGGCTGCTTGTTTTGTAATTGGCGTCAGTTTCAAAGAAAATCTTCATTGCTGCGGTCGCCATGACAAATTTTTTCTTAAATAGTTTATTTATTCTCTGGAACTTTATTGTGTTATAAAGAACAGGATATATTTATATACAATGTGAATTTTAATACTGATATTCAATAACTTACGAAAGTAAAGTGCTTTACGAGCGGTTGGATAATACAATTTTGAAAGGAAAATGGATGACAAAACTTTAATTGTAAAAGAAGTTTTTCGCATACCAGAGTGGTATTTGATGACCGAGAAAGAAGAGAACAAGCTCTTTAAATACATAATGGACACACAGGGTAATGAAAACCAAGCTCGCCTCTTCCGTGCCATGGACTGTTCAGCATTTTGTGATGAACAATACTGCTATTTCTGTGCCGCGTCTTGGGGAGATATTCAGAGGCAGTGCGCTTCCTGTACCAAGTACATCGCCAGAGAATAAACAATAATAAACTGTCGTGTCTTGGAACTAATTTTCTGCACAATTCAACTAAAAATGGCGAGCGAATCAGGGGATAATACCGCTACCCTATCGGACATGTCTGACATGGACATTTTAATACAGTACTGCCTCGAAAATAAAGTCAACAAGACAGCAGTTGATGAATTGCTGAAACGAGGCTTCGACAGTCTGGACGCTGGGTTTGGAGGTATATTTTTGAAAATTTCTAACCAGTAAAGAAATCTAGTTTCTTTCATGTTTTGCGGTATGAAATATCATAAACATTGCTTATATGTTCATGCATGTTTTTTAAGAAATTTTCAATTATATGGTTTCGAATTCCCAAAAAATGCTATCTTGTGTTTCCTTACATACTCAAATCAGCAAGGCAGATATGAAGAGTGGGTTGGCTGGGCAACACCTAGCAGATTCAGCAGCAATGCTGAGTCTGGATGGTGTTGTCCTTCCCTTGCGTAAGTGGATTTAATAAACAGATTACCTGTTAATCTATTTTTAAATCCACAGAGCAGAAGTCTGTTTACATTACCCCACCCACTTGGGTTAATGTAACCGGAAGTTGCATTCGACTGGTGTTTCCTTAATTTTTTGATTGTGTTCTCACAATGATTATGTCCCTTGAGAGCGCCTCTTAAGGGGACTTGAAAATTGCAAATTTTGTAGAATTGTTTAAGCTGAATGGTCATATGACTTGGCCAGCCAATCGGTGGGCGGGAAATCAGTAAAGATTTCCTGGTCTTTATTGTTTTTTTCTATTTTTCTAAATGTGTACCCTTAGCATATCTTTTATATTTCTAAAATGAGGCCGTTCTAAAAGCTTTGGAAAAAATAAATAACTTATAGTTTTTTGTAGTTTTCGGAAACACGTGACTCAGTAAGCCAATCAGATTAGTGGATTTATTGTTTTATTTTGAATTATCAGGAATTATTTGAAGTAGCCAATCAGACCTTGTTTACATCTGGCTTTAACCAATGGCTGTTGAGGGTACCCGCGCTTGGCTGCTTGTTTTGTAATTGGCGTCAGTTTCAAAGAAAATCTTCATTGCTGCGGTCGCCATGACAAATTTTTCCCGCCCACCCATTACCCTGTATATATAGTAGTTTTAGTTTAAAATGTAGTTTAGTCAGAAACCATATATTGTATGTCTATCAATGAATATACAGCTATGCCATAGTATCTTGGGATTTTCAGTGCGCTTTAGAGGAATAATTGACTGAAATGTGATAGTGACATAATGAAGTGTGCATACTTATATATCGAAGTGTTAATTCAGTGGTTGGACTCCCTTGCTGGAGAAATACAGTGTCAATTATGAACTCCCTTGCTGGATATATACAGTGTCAATTATAGACTCCCTTGCTGGAGACAAACAGTGTCATTCATAGACTCCCTTACTGGAGATTAAGTGCCAATTATAGACTCCCTGGTAGGAGATTCATATACCACTGGATTATATAACTTAATGTAGTGATAACCTAGAAGTGACTTCAAACTGAAGAGACATGAGGCCCACTGAGTCCTCGTACCGGATAATGAACTCATGACTATGCTAACTCTTATTCTAGTGTTCCAATTATGCAATGATTTCCCTTGATGAGTTAGTTACTTTACTTCCCATGTGGAGGTATATTTTTGAAAATTTCTAACCAGTAAAGAAATCTAGTTTCTTTCATGTTTTGCGGTATGAAATATCATAAACATTGCTTATATGTTCATGCATGTTTTTTAAGAAATTTTCAATTATATGGTTTCGAATTCCCAAAAAATGCTATCTTGTGTTTCCTTACATACTCAAATCAGCAAGGCAGATATGAAGAGTGGGTTGGCTGGGCAACACCTAGCAGATTCAGCAGCAATGCTGAGTCTGGATGGTGTTGTCCTTCCCTTGCGTAAGTGGATTTAACAAATATTAAAGAGGATCATTTGTGCCAAGTTTGGTTAAAATCCAACCAGTAGTTTAGGAGGAGATGCCATTTAAATCAATTGTTAACGGACGACGACGACGGCGGACGAAGACCAATCACAAAAGCTAAACTTGTCACTGCATGACAGGTTAGCTAAAAATAAAGTAGCCCCAGAATAGTGGGAACTACTACTAAAATCCTACAAAGTCTTGGCAACTACCACGATTGCGTTTTAACTACCACGATGCGCTGGAAACTACCACACAGGACGAACCGGGCATGAATCGTTTACGAGTAATTGCTCAGATTGTTTTTTCTGTGTAGGAACGTTTATTGAGGGTCTTTTTATCATTTCCATCGTCAAATGATATCAAATTCTATTTAATTTGACAGATATGGGCTAAAATCCTTCGAACTGGCACTGTACTTTGGGGAAAGTTGGTCCGATGCTCTGTGGGGAAACACGCATCAAAAGAAATAAAATAACTTTTCATTCAAAATTTTGGGCTAGAGGGGATGAGGAGACATATTTACACGGAACCACATTGCCTGATTTTTCCATAAGTCGTTCTAAATAGTAAAAACAAAACGAAAATGAAAAGGACACTTACCTTTGTTTACCCAATTGTCGGCCTGGAAACTACCACGAAGTGTCCCGGATGTGGCTTGGGAACAAAATTACGTTAACACAATTTCGTGGTAGTTCCTAGGTTTACCACCCGTGAAAAATAGCGAAGTGTGTCCGAGTCACCATCAGCCTACCCTAAGGCCAAGGGTGGGCATCAGCGGAACTACAACGCAATCACCTTAATGTAAATTTGTCCCTTCGTCACATCCGGGACCATTCACGGTAGTGGCATCGCCACGGAAAAGACAAACAAAGGTAGGTACTCTCGCTTGTTTTGATTCTTTGTAGAAGAATGAGCTACATGTAACTATGTAAAAATCCGGCAATGCTATTCCATGTGGAGATGATTTACCTTGCTAAACAGGCCAAATGCCAGGTTGAAAAAAGCTTTGCTTTGAGATGAGAATCGTAACTAAATCAGACCCAGAACGAGATTTCATCAGTTTTATGGAATGTCTCAGCAGCATTCCATCGGGATCTACAGTGTTTGCTTTTTTTAAATTCTAGCCTGCGAGCCACCAGGGCTTATTATACCATAGCCCTAGATAAGGCTGCGTATTGCGTATTTACACAATTGCTTGGACCCAAAAACGCAATTAAATTAATTTCTGTGCGTACAAAAACGCAATAAAAATTCTTGATACTCAATTCAGAACTTTTTCATAGCGTATGACACTTTGCGATTGCCGTTTTTGTATACAACACTGGCAATTGTCGGGTACAAATTTATACACGGCATGGTGCCAAATCTAGTATATTAAATTGTAAACCAGGCCAGGAACATTCTTATCGCTATTTAGCGGTACCCAATATTTACACAATAACGACATTCATCTCACTTTACGATAACAATGGCGAAACATGGGCGAAAAAGCAAACAAATAATATCGTCTCGTACAGTAGTAACTCAACTTTAATATTGCGTTGAAGGTTTGAAGAATCATAGATGACTTAATAAATATGTTGGATTTTCAAAATAAGTCGGAAATAGTGGTCTCAGATTTACTAAAGCAGTATTGTCGGTGGGCTTTCTGAAAGTGAAACCGAAAGTAAACAAAAAAATCAGGAGAAACTAGCGCAGGCCCGGTTTCATTGCTTATTTGCTTTCAGATGGATACCCAATACAAAAACTTGAAATACCCAATTTAAAATTTGAAATACCCAATTAAGCCAAAAAGAGGTGGGTAAATACCCAATTGCTTCCAATCCTTATCTGGAGCTATGTTATACCAAAGGGAATATATATACAAAGTGATATCGTTTTGAGAACTCGCCATGAGAACCAGTGTTTCTGCAAGACCAGAATTTTTGGGGGTCATTGATGACCCCTTGTTTGAAAATTTAGGGGTCATTGGCAAATTTAGAGGGTCAGATTTTTTTTATTTATGATAACTTTTTAATTGTCTGTGCATGCTTTGATATTAAAGGTATTTGAAGAATGTCCCCTATCGTAAGATAATGGATGTCTTGAAATTGGGTGCATGGGGGGGGGGGGGGTCCAATAGGAAATTAAGTTGTACTACTTTCCAGTGAGCGAATGACGACGGCATTGTTCAGACTGTGCGGATGCACAGAGTGGTCTGTGCCGTTGTTGTACACCGGTAACAAAGCGCAATTTTCTTGCAACTGGTAACAAAATCTGATTGATTACTCAGACCAACCAGCGTATCAACGCAGTCTCATCACCTGCATATCAGGCTGAATATACTGTTTTGAAAATTCGATATGAGAGCTTGTCTTTTTCCCCGTTAATCTACTTTTCAGAAAGTGTCCAATGTCAGCATTTAATTCTTGCGCAAGTTCCTCTGAGCCTTCGCTGTTAGCATATGTATGCCATTAACTCTTCTCATATGTACACGGGAGAGGCGGGGATAACTACCTTTATATGACATAAGTGTTTACCCCAGGAACAAAAAAAGGGCACGGTAACTTTATAAACAAGAAATGTCACAGTCACGTGACGAATGCCCCCAAAGGAATTGGTCAAGCATAAGGCACATTTGAGGAAAGTTAGCTGAAATATAGGAGATATGCTCCAGACACAATAAACCTAGAAATGAGGCCAGAAGTCAATGTCAATGTCAAAGTGACCCAAAATGGTACGCACCTCATCGCCATCCAGAGAGGAATAAACACACCAAATTTGGGATTCCTACATCAAATAATATAGGAGATATGCTCCAGACACGATTATTCTAGAAACTATGTCATAGGTCAAGATCACAGTGACCTAAAAATGGTACGCGACACATCAGCATCTAAAGATGTATCCATACAGCAAATTTGGGATTCCCATCTCAAATAATATAAGAGATATGTTCTGGACACAATTATTCTACAAACTAGGTCGGAGGTCAAGGTCAAAGTGACCCAAAAATGGTATGTGACACTCCACCATCCAAATTTGCATCCACCCACCAAATTTGGGATTCCTACCTTTAATAATATAAGAGATATGCTCTGGACATGATTTTTCTAAAAACTAGGCCAGAGGTCAAGGTCACAGTGACCTGTAAATGGTACAAGACACTCCACCATCCCAAGATGCATTCACACAGCAAATTTGGGATTCCTATCTCAAATAATAAAAGAGATATGCTCCTGACACAATTATAATTAAAACTAGGTTAGAGGTCAAGGTCACAGTGACCCGTAAATGGTACAAGACACTCAACCATCCCAAGATGCATTCACACACCAAATTTGGGATTCCTATCTCAAATAATAAAAGAGATATGCTCCTGACACAATTATAATTAAAACTAGGTCAGAGGTCAAGGTCATAGTGGCCAGAAAATAATATGAGACTCCACCATCCCAAGATACATATTCACACCAAATTTGGAATTCCTACCTCAAAGAATATAAAGGATATGCTCCGAACACAAAAATTCTTAAAACTAGGTCAGAGGTCAAGGTCACAGTGACCCGAAATGGTATGTGTGACACTCCGTCATCTCAAAATGCATTTAGACACCAAATTTGGAATTCCTATCTAAAAGAATATAGGAGAAATGCATTAGACACTATGCAGTTTCTAGAAATGAGGTCAGAGGGTAAGTACAGGGTCACAGTGACCCATTATGGTACGGGACACTTCCCCATCCCAAGATGCATTCACACACCAAATTTGAGATTCCTACCTCAAATAATATAAGAGATATGCTCCGGACACGATAATTCTAAAAACTAGGTCAAAGGTCAAGTTCAAGGTCACAGTGACCCAATTATGATACGCGACACTTTGTCATCTCAAGATGCATCATCACACCAAATTTGAGATTCCTAGCTCAAATATTATTAGAGATATGCTCCGGACACGATTATTCTTATAACTAAGTCATGGTTCAAGGTCAAGATCACAGTGACCCAAAAATAGTATGTGATACTCCGCGATCCTAAGATGCATTTACACACCAAATTTGGAATTCCTATCTCATTGAATAAAGGAGATATGCACCAGACTCAATTCCAAGACACAGCCACACACCAAATTTGAGATTCCTACCTCAAATAATATAAGAGATATGCTCCGGACAGGATTATTCTAAAAACTAGGTCAAAGGTCAAGGTCACAGTGACCCAAAAATGGTACGCGACACTCCGTCATCCCAAGATGCATCCACACACCAAATTTGGAATTCCTACCTCAAAGAATATAGAAGATATACACCGGACACGAAGCGGGACGGACGGAGGGACGGACAGTGCGATTACTATATGCCTCCCAAAGTTCCTTTGGGGGCATAAAAAGGGCACTTCAAGCGCACGCTGAATGATCAAAAAGGGCACTTTAAGCGTGCGCTGAGGGATCAAAAAGTGCACATTTACTGTCTTCATTCCCCTCCTCCTCCCCCTCACACACCCAAGAGATTCTTATATTCCCTGTTTATTTATTGCCTCTGCTCCCCTCCCAATCCAACATTCCTTCCCTTGTTCCTTCAAATGGATGTCCCTTTTAAAAACTGTTCCCGAGCCTAAAAAGATCTTATGTTCCCTGTTCACTTATATGGTCTTTGTTCCTCTCAAAATCTAGCATTTATTTTGTTCTCTCATATCTAAAATAATGTCCCTTTTCCCCCAAAACCCTTGGGAGGCATTTTGTCAAAGGGAAATAAATGTTACTGAATTATTAATATTTTCAAGGGAGGTTTCAAGGGAGGTAAGTTGATAAAAAAATCAAAATAATTAATTCATGCAGAAATATGATTTCTTTTTCAACACAATTAAAATGAAATTTACTTAAAAGGTATTAACGTACCAATTTTATTACATATCAAGCAATAAAGAATTTAGCTAACAAAAAAAGTCGCCAACTTAAAGGCACAGTAGGAAGTACCACAAACATTTGATATACGGTCTTTGTGTATTCAGTAAGATAACGAAGTCAACTTGACCTTGTCAAGTGCATGTACACTGTCCTGTCTGTAAACAGGTCCAGATTTCTTACATAATCAGGCCACATGTTGATCAAAACACTCAAGAATCTCACTACCGCTAAGGTAACAAAAGAAAATGGACTTTCACACCAAGAAAAGGGACCGTTCTTATCAAGAAAAAAGGCTACGAGTGGTCAGAAAAAAGGCATGGCGCACAGGAAAAGGGCATGGCGCTCCTAGATAAGGGCAGCGCCATGCTAAAAGGGCCTAGGGGAAACACTAAACATAGTACGGATGTGCAACCCGAATAGCCTCCTTTTTCAGCGCTGCCAGGTAAAAGATAAGCACACTTTTTTCTAAGAAAAAGTATATGACTGACCCAGTTTTTTTATCATTGTTATATGAATGGTCCCATTTTCTGACATCCCTGTTTGAAAATACTCCTTTTTTTTTGCTCAGATATTCAGCATGTTCAGCTCAGAAACCAAAATTGTAATATTTATTTGTAAACTTTGTTTACAAACAGCAAAGAGGGTATATAGAAATCAGAGAACAGTATATGAATATGTCAACATTTTGATCAATTATCAAGTATATGAATGGGTCATTTTTTTCGAAGACCAGGTATATGATTGGGGTAGGTTTTAAAAAACTGGCTCGCACACCTGTAACAAATTAACCTCAAGTTACACCCCCCCCCCCCCCCCCACGAGACTACAAGCTATTTTAAGCAAATAAAACTGACTGCCTCTCAGCTTAATAATAAGTTTGTGTGGATAATTGCATGTAAGTCAACCTAATTATACCAATAATAGACAAACATACTATACTCCCTTCCGGTAGTATCGCCGGTTTCCTAAAATCACGCAACGAGTTTTTCCAATGACGTCACTTCGCATGGGTGACTTTATTTTTGTTAAATCACAGGCCCATTTCATTCGCTAAAATTTTGCTGGCAAAGCATAACAAATGTGATTATTCATATTCCCTTTATGGAGCCCCAACTGTTTACCGTGATATTTGGATAATCTCCCTTGACTAGAATCAATTTTAACATGGCCGACAAACAAACAGTATTTCCCAAATTGATTGTTCTTGATCAGTCAGAACTTTAGGACGCTTTACAACAGTTAAAGAACTTCAAGTCTGGTGTATGACAATTTGCATGCAAGTACCATGCGTTGGTTAATTTTGTGTATCCTGTTATTACCGTGATATTTCCGAATGCCGGTCTAATTATACCATATTACTCTGTGGGCGGAAATTGTAAAGGAGCTTTTATCGTGACGTACTTCTGGTTCTATAAATAGATTTGGGATATACTGGCCATCAACTGTGTTATGTAGATATAGGGAAAGCAGTATTATTTCATATACTTTCCCACTGATTATAAATTCCCTCGTTACAATGTGCTATATTTTTATACAAATGCGAGCTGTAAGACATCTAATTATACTTAATCAGATAATAATTAACATTTTCTTGAGATAATTTGTCTGTCGTTGTGTTTGAAATGAATAAAACGAGTGCGAAAACCGACAGTCATTTCTTAAATTGAAGATATCAGGAATTTACCCACATGCATTTGCAAAGTTTTAAAAAGGTGAATAATTGATAATGAACGCTGCTTTGTCAGAATGCACTTCATTTATTATATTAAACAAATTGCTAACAAGGGTGTTAATTATTCTATTATGTAGGGGCATTTTTAAAGGTATCACGAACTTTTAAATGGAATTATTTTTAAATGAGCTACATCAAATAAAAATTCATTTAGCCATAGGGACCGCAAAATGTGTCTTTAGCAAACAATGAAGACCCAGATGAAATGCCGTATAATGCAAAATGCCATATAATGCGGCATTTCATCGAGGTCTGCGCTGTTTGCTCAGACCCAAAAAACAATCTTAAGAATACAATATTTTCCCGAAATTAAAACCCGTGACCCCTCGAATTATACAATGAGCCATCCAAGGTTTACTGTATCCTCGGACCTGGGTCGGAGCAGTATCAAATCAGAAGGAAGAATCCATCTATAAAGGGTTAATATTGTGTTGTATGTACGAAATTTCAACATGTCGGCGCCGTGTAGGAATTAATCTTTGCCGAATACCCCCCAAGGTAAAATTGTGTTAAATGACCACAGAGCCAAACCGTCGGCATCCTTAGATATCTTCTATTTCACCAAAACTTCAGTGACATGACACATTCCTAAGACTGGCTTGTGAAAACATTGACCAAGATAAGTAATCACTGATTGTTCGCACGTGTGACTGTCAGTGCCTGTGGGGAGTTGAACTCCATTTATCCAATAGACAGTGAAGAAGACAGATCTGTTAGAAATCCGTGTAAATCAAACAATCAACATTGGATTGAAGGTATTTCTATCGGACAAAATATACGAAAGTCATCTATTTAAGCTACATTTTGGACTGTCAAGTGACTTGGACCGCTTCCGAGATGAGTCTGAGAGAGAAACTCAGAGAAAGATAGAGGGATAAAAACTGAAAGACTAGAGGACCTGAAGGTCCTGAGGCGCTCACCTGATCTCCTTAATAATGCTAAAATAGGCCAAGGTCAACTACAACTTATTTTGTTTACCATATATGGAGGTTGCAGCCATTTTGGTCAAGTGACCTAAACAATCTAATGAATATTATAATCCATCAAACAGCCCAGTGATTTCTGAGAATAAGATGTTTAGATAGGTGTGTGGCATTCCAAATGAGTGGCCTTGGATAAAAGGTCACAGGTCAGCTTGACATTTTGTACTTAATATAAAACCTTTTTCTCAATAGGTTTAACTATTATGAATTCGACTTACGGTTATAGAAAAAAATGAACATTTTAAGATTTTCTCCATATAAATGCATTAGAAATCAAATTTGACCTTGCCATAAAGTAGGTCAATGTCAACCTAGATTCATCATTTGTGCAAACCTGGTAGGCCCACATCCCCAATGCTACATACCAAGTCCCAGAGCCAATGGCCTTTTGGTTCCAGAGAAGAAGAGATTTAAAGAGTTTTACCATATATGGGCATGGTGGCCATGTTAGTCATGTGACCATAACAATTCGTACAAGTTTTGGCTAACCAATCATAAGGAGTTGTCATATGAAATTTGGTTTCAATTAGCCATGTGATTTCTGAGAAAACTATGTTTTAATATGTTTATGGGACTTTAATATGAGCGGCCTTGGCTGAAAGGTCAAAGGTCAACCTTGACCTTTGAATCTTATTCATAGACACTAGATTGAACATATCAAGTAAGAATAATGACTTTGATTTCTATAGTATTCAAAAAATCAACTTTTAAAAAAATTTCCCATTCAAATGCATTAGGAAGCAAACTTGACATTGACGTTAAGTAGGTCAAGGTCAACCTAGGATCATCATTTGAACAAATTTGGTAGGCCCCACATCCCAAATGCTACATACCAAGTCTCAAGGTCACTGGCCTTCTGGTTCTGGAGAAGAAGATTTTTAAAAGGTTTTTACCATATATGGAAGTGGCTGCCATCTTTGTCATGTGACCAAAATATTTTGTATGAATTTTGACTAACTTATCATAAGGAGTCTTCATATGAAATTTGAGTTTAATTGGGTCAATGGTTTGTGAGAAAACCATGTTTTAATATATTGATGGGCCCACAATATGAGCGACCTTGGCTGAAAGGGCAAAGGTCAACCTTGACCTTTGAAACTTATTTATAACCATTGTCTCAATAGTTTTAACATATCAAGTAAAAATAATCACTATGGCTTTAACAGTTTTCAAAAAATCAACTTTTCAAAAATTTCCCATTCAAATGCATTAGGAAGCAAACTTGACATTGACGTTAAGTAGGTCAAGGTCAACCTAGGATCATCATTTGAACAAATTTGGTAGGCCCCACATCCCAAATGCTACATACCAAGTCTCAAGGTCACTGGCCTTCTGGTTCTGGAGAAGAATATTTTTAAAAGGTTTTTACCATATATGGAAGTGGCTGCCATCTTTGTCATGTGACCAAAATATTTTGTATGAATTTTGACTAACTTATCATAAGGAGTCTTCATATGAAATTTGAGTTTAATTGGGTCAATGGTTTGTGAGAAAACCATGTTTTAATATATTGATGGGCCCACAATATGAGCGACCTTGGCTGAAAGGGCAAAGGTCAACCTTGACCTTTGAAACTTATTTATAACCATTGTCTCAATAGTTTTAACATATCAAGTAAAAATAATCACTATGGCTTTAACAGTTTTCAAAAAATCAACTTTTCAAAACAATTCCCATTGAAATGCATTAGGAAGCAAATTTGACCTTGGCGTTAAGTAGGTCAAAGTCAACCAAGGATCATCATTTGAACAAACTTGTTAGGCCTAACACCCCCAATGCTATATACCAAGTCCCAAGGTCATCGGCCTTCTGGTTCTGGCGAAGAAGATTTTTAAAGGGTTTTACCATATATGGGCATGGTGGCCATCTTGGTCATGTGAGCAGGACCATTTGAACAAACTTTCGTTCCCGCGTCCTAAGGAGTCTCCATATGAAATTTGTGTTAAATTGGCCCAATGGTTTCAGAGGAGAAGATGTTTGAAAATGTTGGCGGACAGACGACGGACGGACGACGGAGTGACTGGTATACTATTAGCTCACCTATGAGCCTACGGCTCAGGTGAGCTAACAAGCAGATGGATTCACTCTACTTATCACAAAATTTATAGGCCGAAAACACAGGAACTTGTCACAAACTTTTTTTTATGAAAAAGTAGGCGTGTGTATCTATCAGCAGAGTTCTCACTAGGATTTTGAAAATAGGGGTAAAAATGTTGTTTGCCAGAAAAAATTGGAGTTTTACCATACTTTTCTATATGCACTTTTGAAAAAGTTGGAGTCAGAATCAAAAAGTTGGAGTAAAATAATCCAAATTTGGAGTTAGTGAGAACTCTGTATCAACATAGACAAGGACTGTAACACAAGTTGTTAGGGTACCCTATTTAACCCATCAAAACAGCCCGGAAACTCAACTTTTTAAGCAAAACTATAGTGCCCCCCTGTTCAAGAGAAACTAGCCTGTCTAACAATACCAACTGTTTGTTCCTACCTTGAATAAGTCCCATGAAATAATCAAGAACAGCTCGGATTTTAGCGTCTGCTTGAAACTCTTTCGTTTGCACTTTCCTCTGATGACTGTTAAAAACACAGTTCAATCGCTTTTTCCTGATTTCGACTGATGAGATGCCGCTAAATGTGGAAAGTCCTGGTTTTAAATAACTTTTTTCTACATGCAGTCGTCAAAATCTTGAGAATTTATTCCAAATGAAAGCCAATCGGCGACTTTTTTTAAAGAAATTACGCCGACCTTTCCTACCTGCACTCCATGTTTGCAAAAGTTCAGCTCTGAAAATTTCGAGATCACTGATTGGTTAATGCTAAGCCGAGGTTACAAATACGTCACATGGAAAAATCCGTTGGGAAAATCCCCATATTGACGTGGTGTATTTTCGGAGTGCTTCAGTTTACATCATTACACTCAATAGATTGCATTACTTCCCTTGATATAAAATCGCAAAATCATACCATGTCGATGACGTCACATGACTATAGTGAATGGGATTTCCGAAAAACATGGAGGTCGGATAGAAAAAGGTTGGCGTAATTTTCTGTAAAAAGTCGCCGTTTGGCTTTCATTTGGATTAAATTCTCAAGAACTTGGTGACTGCATATAGAAAAAACTTTTGAAAACCAGGACTTATCATTTTGAATCGGCATCTCTTTGATGAAAGTCAGAAAAGAACGATTGAACTGTTTTTACCATCTCCAGAGGATAGTGCAAACGAATGAGTTTCAAGAAGACGCTAATATCAGTGCTTTTCTTGATTATTTCATGGGACTTACTCAACGAAAAAACAAAAGGTTGGTATCGTTAGACAGACTTGTTTCTCTTGAAGCCAGGACACTATAAGTTTGCTCATATAAGTTGAGTTTTCCGACTGTTTTGATTAGTTATTTAGGGTACCCTCACAACAACCGTTACAGTCCTTCTCTATTAAAGTAAATATAGGCCTACTTTTTGCTATTCTAAGGGTTTGTGACTCGTTCCTGTGGCCGAAAATTACTATGGGCCGAAATGTTCAGTAATAACCTTCTTGTGTATTCCTTTAGCCATCTTGCGGTTTTGTTGATACATGAAGTAGCACATGAAAATGTAATAAAATAATGACACATCTGTCCTTTTGGTCCCTTTTATAGATAGGTATTCTATCATTTAACAGAAATTCTGTCCTTTTAGTTTTATGCGTTTCTTAGACCTGGGAATAACTGCTTTTATCTTGGGTACTGTTCAGAATCAAGTTTATTGGCTGTAGTGCTTTGAAATGAAGTCAGGACAACATATCTTTGTATTTCCGTCAGTGACAGTCGGGTCTGAAAGCCCCTGCCGAGCCAAGCTGCCGAGTGCGGACCTACATAGTTTATTTTTTCAAATTCATCCTTGGTGAAGATTCATCTTAAATCATTTTTATTTAATATCATCACATAGACTAAAATTGAATAATGATAATAGTAAACAACAATAATTTTGATTTTATTGCCATTTTATTGCTCGCATGGGGTCTGAAAACGACAGCCGAGTGAATCAAGGTTTCAGTTGATTTTTAATGTAAATTTGAGAGGTCCACAAGCGAGCTTGGCAAACATTCTGAAAATAAAATATAATTGGAGAAAAAGTTCAAAGGAATCTTACTTAAAAATGTGTTAATTTCACGAAAATCGTCATTTTCCTAAAGGCCACATCCAGGTCTATTTATAGACATTTTGATTAACCTTAATGATATGGCAATTAAAATCAAATTATAACTGTTAACTATTATCATTAATGTTCCACTTATTGCTTTTAGTCTATCCTCCGAGTATGCTTTTTCACGCTACACAATAATCACGCAGTGTTGTTTTTCTGTCTCTCGCGCTGTCTACACATAAACTTGTGACGTCACACTGAAGTGTTTAGGGACTCTTAGCACTCTATTTTCGCTCGCCTTCATCATATTGAAAATGGCGATTCTGCCGATAAAATAATTGCACAATTTATTCACACAGTGTTATTTAGTCATATTTTTCTTATATCCAAAAGTTTGTAGAAATCAGGTGGAAAATAAACATTTTTTCATATATCCCAGTTCTTTGACACTTTGTCTGCTGCGTTTGCTATCTCCCTACTTCGAATTCACATGACTATCACGTGGTTAGTTTTGGCGGTAAAAAAAGTATAGACCGTCATGCCTGCCTTAGTTCTTGTGTAAAAATGAGAGAAAATGTGTATTTTTACATAATACTTTGACTCAGTTGAATCCCCGTTATTTAAATATTTAATTATTTGGGAACGGCTCAAATCATATCAACATTACAGCTAGCATTCAGCAAGACGATTGCTAAACCAGAAAGGATACCTAGAACCACACATTAAACCAAGAACTCAATTAAGACCCCACAGCCTATGGGACCAAGAATAAACAATGAATAAACAACAACAGTCCCACCCTTGAGTTGTGCTGAGTCAAATCAATTATTAGTTCTGCAGTATTTATAATTATTCATTACCTGTAAAATTTATAAGATACTCTTGTTTATTTTGATCATACTTTTAAAAGTATTGCATGTCTGGTTTCCCATAAAACTGGGTTTTTTAGAGGTGCGATATTATTGATGACGTAGACAGCAAGTTGCCATTTTTGTCTGGGATTTTCGAGGCCGGTTGGAGCACAGGAAAAGAGCTTTTCCAAACTTATCATAGGTTATGTGGCAAGGATTTACATGAATAAAGGCGAGAATATACCAGTTTTTTTTTTTGTTTGATGTGACTGAATATATAAAATATGCCGACAAGCGATATATGCGTGATTATTGCTTACACTAGGATATATGTGATGATTTTAGATAATGTTTATTTTTGAAAAATCTCCACAGATGATGATATTGAAAAATAAACTATATGGGTCGGCAAGCTCGGCTCGGCAGGGGCTTTCAGACCCGACCGTTAGTGACCAGTCCGTTTATATCAGTGGGTCCGAGATTCTCGAAGTCGGTGTGACGTCATGAGTCACGTGATTTACCTAACAACACGTCCGCCATTAATGTTTGGGGGTAAGTCAAGCGATAAACTCAGTATGAAAAGAAATCAATAATAAAAACTCCCGTGATTACACCCGTTATTGAAAAATGATGCTTGTTTGAGATCAATGCCCTTTTAAAAACTACCTGCCGATCGTTTAAGGATGACCCGTTTACTTAATGACCTGAAGCAATGTATTCCACCTTTATTATCATCCGTAAATGCCAACCATTGTGTGAAAAAGTAATATCTAGCTTTCTTTCTTTTTATATTGCCGACGCCCTCGCGGGCATTTTGGCAAGGTGACTGCGCGTCGGGCCTTAAAAAACAAGGGAAATGTAAAAGAATGACAGTGAGACTGTATACAAGATGATAGGTTAAAACAAGATCGAAAATAGAGGGAACAAACTTGAAAGTTAAGGCTGTAAAATACATGAAGTTTGATTCTGGGAGTTTCCAACATTGACATGGGGCTTCTGTTTTGATAGGATGATGCCGAAAAATGATCTCGGACTGGGTCCAAGAAATGACCAAGTCTCGTGGTGAAAGTGTGTGTGTGTGTGGGGGGGGGGGGGGGGGGTTAAGATGTAAGTTCTCTTTTGTCAAATTTTTGAGAATATTTGTCTTACCTTTGCAGGACAGGAATATCAATAGGTCCACATTAAATGATGGATTTTATTTTTTGACATCTTGCCAGGACCATGGGCGGATCCGCCCCCCCCCCAAGGGATTTCGCGGGCGGGCCGATCGTGGCCCGATATGATATGCTGGCTGCGGAATAATAACTTCAACAAAACCGGAGGTTTTGCGCTCACAAACTTTGAAAGCATACACATATTGCGTCTACGGAAAACCAGGCGGACGGTTGGACGGACAAACACATTTTAATCGTATTCTTCAGCTTCAACTTCTAGAGGCCAAAACAGTGTCTAAAGATTCTCACTGCTAGTTTTCCCCTCAAAAACACTGTTGTAAGCTAATCGTCAACATAGTCAAATTATTGTTTAAAATCAAATGGTGCAAGCTTCAAATATTACGTGCGCACAGATTGTTGTCTTAGATTCTCAGAACACAATGTTTTGCGTGGGTCCATCATTCTGTCAGGGGTATAAGTTGTTGCGTGCTGCATGCCTATAATACAGAGGCCAACTGAGCAAACTCTTTCGGTTTCTTGAACCCTGTCAGTATCAAAATCAGATCCGACAAAACGTTGGGTCTGATCTGGGTACATCCTGTTTGTAATTGTTAGCGACAGGCAAGAAATGTCAGTAGAGAGAGAGGGGGGGTGGGGGCTAGCTCTCGATTATTGAAACAAAGTGAGCAATCAACATAACTGATGTGCGCGCCTGCGTGTGTGCATGCGCGCGTGTGTGTGTGGCTGACACTTTATATCCTATAATCTGGTCGTACGAGATGTCTCACTGTTTCAATTTTGACAAAATGCAATATCCAAATCTTCCTTTTAAATATCTAGAAGTCGAAGTTGAAAATGAGAACATTATCTATCCAATCCATGTGCGGATCCAGGAAATTTCGTTTGGGGCGGGGGTCCAGGCTCAACTGACAGGAGAAACCTACCTTTGACAACGCCTTTTTTTTAGTCTTCAACGCATTTTACAGTTTTTGTTTGATTTGATTTTTTACGTCCCGTCAACAATTTTTCAGTTATGTAGGGACGGGTCTTCCTGGGTTGAACCAGTAATTAGCAAGGATTAATGTGTCTTGCTTCATGACACGACGCAGTGACCCCGGTGAGGTACGAACCCGCAGCCCCTCGTTCTCGAGTTAAGCACTCTACCACTGAGTCACTCGGCTCCTATTTTACAGTTTAACGGAGGGTGTCAATTGTATATTTTAAGGAAACCCGTAATTTTTATGGTCCCAGAGAGGGTCCAACATTTCCAGGGGGCCTAAACTTTTCCAGGGGCTCAAATTGCTAATTTTTATAGACGCTTATAGAACTTGTGATTTTCCGTGGGAGGGATCCGCCTGGATCGGGGCATGCAATGATCACTTTTGTTGGTTATATCTTACTATTTTAAGGTTCAAATTTATGATCAGTTTTGTAAGAAGATCTTTCGGTGGTACTTGGTACATGTATATATTGGCCAGCATATGCGATTTCTGTACGTATTGCATAAAGTGCTGCTTTGAGCTTTCACCAACCTTGACACTGCCCACGTGTGAACAGCGTAGGCTCTGTCGAGATTTCGTGTGTGCACAGGTTCGCAAAATTTACATGAAAACTGAGTTGCAATATGTGCTGAGCAGACCCTGTCGAGATGCGACATATATTATTTTTTCACCTCCCCGTTTCCCTAAGACAGGATGGTCCATTACAGTGAAGGGTTTATAGGGAGTTCGCTCTAACCCCCCCCACCCCTTTGAGACAAAATTATTTGATTTTCATATAGAATTTTCATAAAAGTCATGAAAATTGATAAACAAACATGTAACAAATCAAACCCCTTTGTAAATTTGAACCCCATATCAAGAAATCCTGGATCCGCACCTGCATTGATATATTTTAGGGGTCACAGGTATGATAATTCCCCAAACTATTGTATTTCTTTTCATGATAAGCAATCAGATCACAGGGGCCAGCCTTTATCGTATTTTTAAGTTTTAGGGACCAAGGTATGCACATTGTGACACCTAAATTGGTCCCTAAAACTTACAACAATATGATACAGGCCCCTGTGATTCAGACAGTACAGACTCAGAGCCTGGTGAAATTAAGCTATTTCAGGTCGGCAATAGGAGTTTACAGTCTATACTCACTATTTTCAAAGGCCCGGGTTGATTTTTGTCTCAACTTGTTCTTAAAAAACATGATGAAAAAATCGACTTGCTCAGATGCAAATCAAATCCAGTTACGTGAGAGTGCCTGGTCCACGGGTGGTTTTCCGTGTATCTGGCTAGTAATTTAATGTAAGGTGAGAAGTTTTCTTATATTTTTACATAATTGACTTTCGTTTAGTGCATTTAGCGATTCTTCTCGATTTTTTGTTCATTTTCCGTGAAACCGACAATGCATCAGCTTTTAATAACACGTTTTAGCCAATACACAAAACTATATTGGCTTACCCCCAATCAAATATGGCGGACGTGTTGTTATGACCGGTCACGTGATGTTCGACTTCGAGAATAATAAGGAACAGAGGAATCTAGGGCAATAGACTAGGTGCAAGATGGCGTTCATCTGCGAACTGAATCAGATAGATCTAGTTAGTATATAAAACAATTGTACATTTCAATTTCATTTCACATACATATGTAACATGAATTTTTAACTCACTAAACTAGATAAATTTCTTACTCAAAGCTCATGAATTATTTCTGTCTTTATGAAGCTGGGGCTACAGCGTACGATTTTCGCGGGCACGTGCACAAGGGAGATAACTAATTTCGATGTCTCTATAACTGCAACTGCAGTCACCAGTTCCCGGTACCTTCGGACACATCTATGCATAGGAATTGGGGTGTGGGGGCAGCCTGTAGAGGGGTCAAAATAGCCTTTGCCCCCCCCCCCCCCCAATAATCTGTCTTAATTGACATATAAAATATTTTGCTTGTCACCTCGTGTCCGAGTTGTCACTCAGGGTAGCCTAAATTATACCACCCTTACCAACTTAAGCAAGAAATATCTTGTGATGTGCAAAGTCTACACTGATGTAGGTGGTATAAAATAGTTATACCATGTTTGTCCACCTGTACGTAAGATAATCCACTCGCTAAAGCTCGTGGATTTTCTCCACGTACAGGCGGACAAACCATGGTAACGTACGCGGCCCTAAAGTCGTCATAGCCCTAAGGTCGTCAGTTTTCTTTTGGCCTCGCTCTTTTCCGTCCACATCATCGAAACTTCTTAGAGGGGGCATCATTTGAAAGGCAATTATCTGCCCTGTAGATTGATATATAAAGTACAGTCGCCGTATAAAAGGTGTCCGAGTGGTAGGCATTGAAATGGGGGTACCCAATTGCATGCAAAATTTGTAGTCTGTCGAGAGTTGAAGGCGATATTGATATCCATCCGGCGAAACAAAATTACTATACTGTACATCTGTCCCACATAAACACATGCGCTTTTCACATGTACAGAAGATATCGAATTAGCAATAATTACGTCCTATTAAACGTTATGACGACCATTAACAGAAATAATAGGTTGAAAAGTGAGATGACGACTTTAGGTCCGGCCTGCCGACTTTTGGGCTTCAAGAAAATGAGTGAATTTTTCTGCCTGTTTAAGCATTTCGTCTCTGCTCAAACAACGATTTTTAACTCGTTTTATGCAACAGTCATTCGTATCTCCTACCCCTTAGGGGCCATGGACACCGAGGACATAGTGGGGCTTAAGTGCCGGGATCTAACCTCTGATGCGTCAGGGCAGTGCCGTAGATGTGCCAGGGTTTTCATTTTCCGCTATAATTGCCTTTACGGTCTGGTCAGCTCTTGTTTTCGTTGTCTAGATAGTATATTAAATGCTCATAATTGTCAATTCCTAAATTCCAAGTCTCTGTAGCTGAGCATGCCAGTTTGAATCAGTATAGGTTGCAAACCCCAAAGACATGGTTGCTTATAAAGTGGCTTATGTAGGGCAGCCACATTCAATACGCCTACGGGACTATTAACGCCTGAATTAAGACATTATATTTTCTACATATACCCGACCAACACTGTCTCTCAGATATTCAATTTAAGCATACGCTGACCTATATATAAATGTACGCTCATGTATGTTTTTGGATCATCGCCACCCCCCACCCCCCAAGTATACATCCATTTAGAGCTTCATTACACATCAAGGACTACCAATTTCGATACTCAGGGCAACAAAATACCATAACGACCAGTAGCATACCCACTAAGACGTTTAATATGTCTTGTAAGCCCACCAATACCGCCACTGGACCCAGGACCACCAACATGGCACTTAGAACTCCAAAAGTCCCCTCGGCCACCTACACCGTCACTCAATTAAACAACACGCCTACGACAGTGAACATTGTCACTCATACCTTCAGTTCGTCCATAGGGCCACCAACACCACCAATGAGACCTTTAATACGTTCCTGGGACCATCAACACCGACTCCCAGACCACCAGTGTATCCCAAAGACGACCTCCACCACCACTTAGACATATACTACACACCTACAACTACTAGACGGATGGCTGAGAATGGGTTTGCTCCCCCCCCCCCCTAGGGAATTTTGCAGACATATCCTATCTTGTAGAGAATTAAAAGCCGAGTCTTTTAAGAGATGTTTGCACTCTGTGCTCCGGGGCGTTAGTCTGTAAGAGCCTGTAACATACGTTACTTAATCAAACTAAGAAAAAGTAAATTGAAAGTTTGGGCTACAAATTAAAGACATTAAAATATTTATTTTTAAAAATCATTCATATAGTCTGCATACTGGATATCTTAACTACGTAGGACAGCCATTTGAACAAAATTGCGGATTCCTAAGGTGTCATATGCGTTACATAAATCAGATAACCCATTAAAATTTGCAAGTGTGGCTAACATCATTTACATTCACAATCTCTCTGTGTGTTTTGCAAAATGTTTCAAACCATGTCTGACTAGCTTATGCAATGGGCTAACAGAAAAATGAAAGTTTGCTTCCCTAGCTTAAATATTTTTTCTGAAATAAGCAATTTAACAACCCTACCCCTACCCAGTTTTAAGGTGAAATGTTAGGTATTAAAACTAAAGAAAAAATAGTTAAAAAATATTTGCAGTTGATGAATGTGTTTCATTGTTTGGGATTTATTTGCTTATATGAAAAAACTCATAAATCTGCAAGTTTGTTGCAAAATTTTTAATATCAGAGGCTGTAACATATGTTACCTGATGTAATAAATTGGCAAGCTCATTGTCTTTACATAAGATATGCCTAAAATGTTTTAATATCCTCGAGGGAATTTTGCAGACATATTCCTTCTTATAGTACAACTCAAGCTGCATCGAATAAGGGATGTTTGCACTCTCTATGTTGGGGCGTTAGTCTGAAACAGCGTGTTACATGCGTTACTATATCAAATAAAGGAAATGTAGTTTGAAAGTTTGAGCTAAAATTGTGAAAAAACCCGCAGCTGTTGGATATCTTACATTGTTTAGGGATTTTAAACTGGCTCCTATGATAAAGACTTATAGATCTGCTAGTTGTCATCAAGTTTTAAAGATCAGAGAGCGTTACATATGTTAGCGTGATAAGTAAAATCATCAAACAGTATTTTGACATCAAGCTGAGTAAGGGGTTGCTCCATCCTAATCCCCTTTGGAATTCTGCAGACAAATTACATCTTATGTAACCATTCAAGGTGCATGTAATAAGAAATGTTTGCACTCTGTAAGTCGGGGCGTTAGCCTGTAACAGCTTGTTACATATGTTACTATATCAATTTGAGAATAAGAAATTTGAATGTTTGAGCTACCAAAAGAAGACATTAAAATTATCTAATAAATTGACATTCTTTAGTCTTTATACTGGATGTCTTTACTACATATGGAAGCTGTTTAACATTAATACGGCTAACTGTGGTGTTATGTGCGTTACATGAACCTAATTATAATTTAAAAGCTATAATTGTGGCTATCGTCATGTAGTTAAACAACTACTATGACTTGGTTTCAAACTGTTTATACAAACATATACTCAACTGATGAATAGGAAAAACCAAGTTTGCTTTTCTATCTTAAATATGTTGTCTTATAGGAGCTAATACACAGCCCTACTCCCAGTTTTACAGAGAAGCGAATTTTGTTATTACCGTTTAAGTAAAACACATGAAAGCGATAACAGCGTGTGGATATTTTTCATTTTCTTAGTCTGTCTTGCTCATATATCTACAAGATGTCATTAAGTTAAAGATCCGGACACTTAATGTGTACTTACTTATAAGTCTTTGGTGCCAAAACACTAGGAATTAAATTCATTTCTGATTATCAAGCCCATGGACTGTTGTTACAGATGTTATCAATGACCTTTTGGACACATTTCCTAATACTGTGCATATAATGCTAAATATAGAGCCACAAATAGAAAAAGATAGTTTTACATTTTTACAAGAAAATACAATAAATGAAATGGTCCAAACTATTTCTCATCGATTTAACGCTCATGTTAAACGTTTGTCGTTGTCTGCTTCTGTGGTAATCATTATTACAGGGTATCACACGCCTCCTTGCAACTAGTAGAATCATCACACAATATTTCAATCATTTACTGTTATTCAATTTTACCACCTGTCCACTCAAAATTGATGCGCCATTATCAACTTTCCAATTTTGCCATTTATGGCTTGGAACATTGGGAAACTGATATGAATTCCTAATAGTTGGCTCTTTGAGTATGTGTTTCAAGTGATACTCTGCAAGTAGGAGAAAGACTAAAGCTTTACAAGGAGGAAAACTATGCCATTAAGAGCAATGAGAACCTGGACTGATGTGCCTTGATACTTCTGTTATAAAGAATCATATCTTAGCTGGTTAACTTTTATAAATGTAGCCTTTCCATACATGCAACCCACATATTTTCATCTAATAATGTCTCTGCACTTATTATCTTTCCCCAAGCATTCAAAAACTTATTTGAAGTCTTAGTACTTCTGAAGTGCTGAACTCTTTCCCTTCGGATAAAATAACTAGATGTATCACAGCAAGTAAAGCAATGAAATGCAGGTAAAAAGAGCGCAAATTAGACCCTTTCAATTCAATGATTCACTAAGTTTCTAAGATAAGAGCGCTTATTAAAGGATGTAACATATATAACTCGTCATAATAAATGAGCAAGGGCATTGTCGTGACATCCTTCTTGACTACACAGTCAGAGGCAAGTGTTTTCAATTTCAGTGTTTTCAATGGATCATGAAATAAGGCACCTTATCAACTTGTTTACTCTGTATAAATCTTCCATAGAGCATAATATAGAAATACTGGTTATCCCAATCTACCTATAGTCCACTTTCCTTCTTTTGAATGCAACAGCTAATGATATGGCTGCAAAAACTGAGAAATCATAGGTTTTACATTATTTTAAGACATGCTTCATATGTACTGACATCAAAAAACAACCAACTGCAAGCATAATTGATGGCAATGTCCAGCTTCATATTCTTTCTCTTATACAAGATAACTTTCAAGGTGTAACAGAAATTGTTTCAGACGGTCTGCCAAAACCATCAAGAGTCAATATTGTAACTAAAGAAAACTTATAAAGTTCTTTGGGCGCAGCAAAATACTATTGATCTAAGACCTGAGGACTTAAGCACCAAAAGACTGAATAGGTTCCATGGCAAATGATGCAAAAAAGCAGCCTATCAAATTTCTGTTTGACCAATGTCAGAAATCTTAAAGTATTCTTAGAGGTACAGGGTAGAGACATAGATTTTGCAAAATCAGAGCAAAGTTATCATTTGACTAGCACGGATGCAGAGGCAGCTGCAGTTAGATTGCTCTTGCCACTTCACAGGAAGAGATATATACCAGTCATACTCCATTGTATGCATATATGTGAAATGGCATTAAACCCATATTTAATCAGGTGTTTGATCCCATGACACTGACATGCTGTTTCTGCTTTTGAAGAATGCTAAGGATTCAAGTTTGGCTGAGTCAAGTTGTTTGAAGCTGGCACTGGCCACACATGCAAAGAAAATTAAGTCTTTTAATGGCTAAAGAGGAGGATCACACGAAATGCTCATAAGTGATGTTTGTCACAATTACCAATTTTAAAAAGTAATCTTAATTAATGTAACACATATAACACCATAGGAAGCTGTCTATTTGTTAAAAAATCTTTTCTTATGTATCAAATGTATTCAGCATGCAAACTACATGAATAATTCAAATAAATAGATAGCTTTATGTCTTCTTTCTGTTTCTCAGACTTTCAATTCATTTATTCTTAAATTGATATGGTAACATACGTATCATACCATTACAGGCTAACCCCCTAGTTAATAGAGTGCAAACATCTCTGATTTGATGCAGCTTGAATTGTTCTTTAAGGTAGGATATGTCTGCACAATTCCCAAAGGGGTGGAGAGGAACAGGGTTGTACTCAGTTTGCAGTCCTAATACAATGCCATGATTCTACTGGTTGTGATGAAATGGGTGATTATTTTGCAATAGAAGCAGACACAATGATAGACATTGTGAGGGTGACTTGAATAAAGATTGTTTTTGAATAATTTTATTTAATAGGAATATTTATTAAACTGTGTCATTTAAATGAGAACTATTATTTTCTATCTAAATGTCTTTATATTTTAATATTATAGGCATTAGGAAATATGTGATTACAAAGGTTATATATAACATAGGTAACACAATTCCAAGGGCTTGTTATCAGCAATGACTGTAAATACTAAGACTAAGGCACCAGAGGCTAGAGATTAATAGGAAAACATGTGAAAAACGGTATTTTTCTGAAATATCATCTCTTACTTCCAAGAAATTTTGTAGCTCATTCATTATGCCATGTAACATACGTTACATACTTGAATAAGTGCTCTGATCCTGATGTAAAACTTGCAAATGAATGATTCTTTATTGCATTAGCAAGACAGTGCCAAAAATGTAAGATATCCACGAGCGTCAAATATTTTCATATATTTTTCTTCAATAATAGATACCAAAATTGGATACTTAAAATTGGGGGTAGGGTTGTTTAATAGCTCATATAAAACAATGTATTTGAGATAGAAAAGCAAACTTTGTTTTTTCTATTGGTCAAATGAGTACTTTAGTAAACTAAGATTAAAAACACTTGTAAAAATGCACAAATCGTCTGTAAAATGAATGATGTTAGTCACAATTTCAACTTTCAAAGGGAAATTTAATCTATGTAACGCATATAACACCATTGAAGGCTGTAATTTTGTTTAAAATGCTGCTTTTATGTAGTTTAGGCATCCAACTTGCAAACTACATAAGAAATGTGAATAATTAGATGGTTTAATGTCTTCTTTCTGTAGCTCAAACTTTCATTTTGATTTTTTCCTTAGTTTGTTACAGTAACATATGTAACAGGCTGTCAGAGACTAACGCCCCGGAGCACAGAGTGCAAACATCTCTTAAAAGATGCGGCTTGAAATTTTCTTCAAGATAGGATATGTCTGCAAAATTCCCTAGGGGGGGGGGGGGGGAGTAGGACCTTTTTTTAGCTCGAAGTCTATAACAGCTATCACTCATGCCTAGAACGCCTCTACACCATAGCACCAGCGCTCAGACCACCATGACGTCTCTGGGACCAAACACGCTCCCAGTTCGATAAATAAGCGCCACCACTCAGACCTATACTGCGCTTATAGGACCACAAAAAACACCACACATCGTCGACGACCTTAGGGCCTAGTCACTGACGACTTTAGGTCTTGGTGGTCCTAAAGTCGTCGGACAGACCCTTTTTGACAAAATCGGTCTTTTAACGTTATTTTCGGGTGGTTTCAAGCAATTTTCTTTAGTTTATCAACTAGCTGGATGGTTCAACTACCATCTGCTAAAGTCTATTCTTAGCCAGCGAGTGTCTCTTATCCGGGGCAATCGCTTAAATGCGTCAGAGTGACGACTTTAGGGCCGCGTACGTTATAACTATAACATAAGCAACTTCCACACATTATTATTAGTAAAATATTTTTCTCGCTCGCTCGGAGTTTTTGGTTTATAGTGGGGCGGATATGTGAAAAAATCGTGCATTTTATGATAAGAGCATGAAACTTGGTACATGGCCAGATTATAATAAACAAAATTTTTGAGGGCCAGTGCCACGCCAGAAATGCAACTTGACGGCCGCCATCTGTTCTGTTCTAGGCTACAAATTCTGCCTTTATAGGCACACCTGGTATAAACCAGTAGAATCTTCGTGAGTAAAGTTCTTACAACATACAAATATTTTCAAGTCTGTCAAAATACAATAACCCCACCACCTTGTAGCCAACAAGAGTTTGCATAAACAGTATCCTTTTGACTCTAGTTAAAACCACCACCGAATTGGATGCAATATCAGCTAAAGCATCAATATGTTATAAAAGGTCTGGACGAACACAAAAAACACTAATATCAGGAATAAATAGGGGAGACCGGGGCTTGTTCAGCCCCATTTTAGAAAACCTATAGTTTTCGAAAGACTATAACATCCAGGTCTGCAAAAATTATATAGGCCTAATTAAGTAAGGCACACTGAATAGGGCGGTACCAGTCCTGGTAACCTCCGTCATGTGTCTCTGTACCATAAAGGGTAATCTTCATTCAAGGAGAACAGGTCACGATGGCCGAACTTGCCCCGCCATGGGGTAAGTTCGGCCACCCCTCGGGGCAAGTTCGGCAAAGGAACTGCCCTGGCCTATTATTATACACTCAAACTTCACACCCAGGGAGCGGAAGTGACCGGACAATTGTGAGTGAACGGCATAGCACGGCACTTGCGACGTTGTACATTGGAGGATCAGTCACTTGCTCTCAAAAGAAAACACAGGGTGCATAAATATGTCAACACTGCAACCATTTGTGTATCTGTTATGACTTTATTTATACTCACGTAAGTACCCAGATAATTATCCTGTAAATAGGTAATATTAAAACTGATATTTGTCATCGTTCTCTTAAAAATAATGACACTGATCAATCCATTGATGCTTCATTTCAATGTGATCACTTTGTAAAGTCGGAATGAAATAAAGCATAAAAATAAAGTTTGTGCGTTCTTCTTATTTTTCTACCTTCTACAATTACATATCATGTTTATTCTTGAATAAAAGTTGCAGAAAGAGTGTTATCTGGAATAATATGCAACGACTTGTCATGCCATCTTTTTTCATCATCTGAACGGGCACTTGACAGAAAACTGAACGGGTGCTTGTGATCTATGCTGTCTATATTGAACAGGCACTTGCCATAATTAACACATTAAGTTGAAATGATTATTGCTATACTTTGGTACAAATTTGTTATAAACAACAAATAGTCTTGACATCGTTAATATTACATGCTTTGAAGTAAATATAAAACAAAAAAGTGTTTATGGTCAGTTTCAGCATGAATTCATTTAATACTGGTTTTGTTTTGATAATGCACCCTGTTAAGAGACAAAGCATACATTTTGCCTGCCTGGTATTAAAGTGCAATCAGCAGTGTGTACAGTCAAGCATTTTGTGTTTTTTATTTCCAAACCTGACTATCATCCTTTTAATGAGATGGTCATTATCCTTTGTTTTACATACTCTGATTATCATTGATTTAAGCAGGACAGTTATCAATTCCTGGAGGATACTTATAGTCTTTAAATACTTAAAGTAAGGCTGCAAAGGGGGAACATTGTGATTAGGATAAATAGCCATCCTTCAATGTTCACAGCATTAAGCCTTGGACATAAAGCAACTAACCAAATAGACAAATATGCATGGATTGGCTGTTTTGGGTCGTAATGTTGCAATTTCATGTTTATGCAATGTGCATTTATATGGTTTTGTGTAAACATTATGGGACACAATCAGACTGGTACTTTATGGTAATTTGGGAACAGCCTAATCAGGGCTCATAGTGTGAGCTTTCATATGATCAAGTGCAATTGGATATATTATTTGCACCAGATGTGAAAACAGACAACAGTTTCAGGATGAAATATAAACAGGATCAGGCTTAATAAATTATGAATGAGTTGAAAAAAGTTTTCCTTAATAATTTAAAATTATTTAATCACTTTCCTTATATTTTGTAAAAAAATGTGAACTTAAACCCCATATCAGTGTATCAGTGAGACAGTTCTTAATATCAACAACAAATCTATCTCTGTGAAAGAGTAAACCTTATTTAAATTGTTGTCTGCCCTCACAGCTGCTGATACACTTTCTTATTCTACATTGCAAACGATATGGACTCATAAAAGGCTTCCAAGATAAAAGTTATTGACCATAGAACCTGCCCCCCGCCTCTTGGGCTTTTTTTGTCACTATGATTTTTTTCCTATTACTACAATATATATGGCATAGAATGATGTATGTTAGCCATCAGAGAAAAGTCACATTATTATGTAACATCAAACTTATATATGTTACCCAAAAAATAATCAATAATATTTTGGTGCCAATGTTAAGGTACTCTTAGGCATAGTTACATAATCTTTTAAGCTTGTATGTGCCCTTTTTTCATTGCAAAATGGCTTTTAAAAGCGTTTTGATCAAGCAGAAGTGTGTTACTTACATTACTTCATGTTACATACGTTATATTTGTGAACTACACTACATAAATTACTAATTTCTTTTTTAATATCTTCATTTGATAAACTTTGATGCATATTTCAGTTCACATATCATGACCCTCACAGATATTTTACTGCCAAATGCAAAACTGCAAACAGTTAGATTCATTCACAGGATTATAAGAGTTATATGCTGCTGAGAATGATGACCATAAATAGAATGTTTTATAAGGTAAAGACCTTAAAATTGGAATTGAGCACACAATCCTATCTGTAAGCCTTTAGACACTTTAAATAAAATGAGCATACTATTGATAATGAATAGTGTAAGGCCATATTTAACATATTTTTCTGGTGTATAGTATCATTATGCTTTTTGTTTATGTTATGTGTAGTATATATTACTTACTTTAATAATTCTATTCAATGCCTAGTACTTGCTATAAATTATACATCATGAGATGTTTAAATTTATTTAAATCTATTTTTGCACTAAATATATATATAGCTACTAGCTTGTACAAAATAGAACTTCATACCAATATTAAAAGTCATTGTCAATCCACATTATCTTTGCAAAACATAATGTTTTTTTTACTTTTTTTAAAAAAATAACAACACGATTTTATTGGTTTGTTCAAAGTTATTAGGTTATAAATTCATAGCAAAATGGATATAATAGAATTCAAGTAACAGCTGAATAAAGACAATTTCCATGTTCTGTCAGTTTTAAGGTAACATATATAATGATATAAAACATATGATATGGTCCTTTGTTTGTCAAAAATGTCATAAATAATAAAAAGACTTAGCCTGAAATGCTAAGATACGTTGAATTATGATTGCTGTAATATTTCTTTGAATTGATTAAGTTAAGGGTTAATATCCCAGTATACAAAATTTCAGTTATGTCAGGTTCCTCACAGAGGAAGGGAGAAAGAGTAGAATAATATGATAGACTAAATGCACCCACAAATAACTAAGTTTGTCTCATGTGAAACAAATCTCATCCTACCAACATGTCAAATATGATGGGCCATCTCTCTGAAAGCTGTGACAGGGATAGCACCTCTCTTTACCCATAAAATTGTAAAAATATGTGTCTTTACTAGATGCAATTATACTGCAAGTCATTTGTGTTCAATTAAAAACTACATGTAAAAATAAAAACTAATTGATATCACTTTAGAACTACTATATTTTAAGGTAAAGTAGTAAACTTTGATATTGCAGGGTATCTGCTGAAGAGCTAACATATTTTTTTTGTGGATTATATAAAGAGTTTGTAGAAGACCATAATAGACAAAGCCTCAGAGGTCTTTTGACAGCCAATGATGTAGTGATATATATGTACTAAATATTAATATATTTGAAATTAAGCAACATATCTAACAGTACTATTATAGATGAAGCTGGTTTTACTGCATACTGTTACTGTTGGGTGAATTTATTCTAGAGCGTTCAATGCGTTCAAGAGAGCATGATGATTAATAAAAAATAGATCTGACTTCTATTTGCATAATAGGATTTGAGACTATTATAAGGTAACATAGTTAAAATGGCTGTAACACAGTAAACCCCAATCTGCCAGAAACTAACATGAGCCATTTTGCACCTCATATTCTTATATACATTTGATGCAGTTTTAGAAAATCATAGTGTATAAAATATTCCTGCAATGGAGGAGGGTTTCCATAAGCAGATTTTTATGTATCATACGTTACTATTTGCATTATGGTTTCAAGATAAGCATACTATTCTATTATAATACACTGCTGGTAATCACCCTATTAACATGGCTGCTTAATATATGTGTGTGTGTTTTTAAGCCTCATTACTTTATTCTATGCCTTTTAACAAAAACATTTCTTTGTTATTATTGCAAATTTATGAAGTGGTAGCTATTTTTAAATGCATAAACATTCTAAAAGGTAGGGAGCTGGTATTTGCAGTTTTTGCTAGGTTAATTAATTGTCTTTGTAGCAGCATCAAAAATTAGACCAAGAAACAGTAATAAACATTTCAGGAGATTCAACTGGCATATAATATTTCCCAGAAAAGGGGTAGTAATGCAAAATGTAACATAAGTACATACGTAAAAGTATGTTACAATATTACATGACACTTGTCAGAGGGTAACATTTCTTAATGCAAGACATTGGACTACATGGAAATTAGAGTCAGCAAAATCCCCCCCCCTGTGTGTGTGGTAGGGGTGGGGGAAGGGGTTGGATTAGACCTATATTTATTCATGGCCTATCAGTCTGGATTTCATCCAGGATCGTGCTTCATATTAATTTTAATGCATGAAATATGGGTCAGCTTATGGCATTTTAGAATGCACTTTAAGTCGCTCTTTAAGGATCAATGTTTGGTTTCATATGATCAAAAATAGCCTGCAGTGTGGGTGAATATATGCAGCAGTCGATAAATGCAGACAGCATTTTAGAACAATCGTTTCTTGACAGGGAAAGGTGAAATATTGGCACTGGCATGCACAAAATGAGAAAAGTTATATAGCCCTCAGTATACAAGTGACCGTTCAGTAAAGTCGCAGTTGTCATGTACAATCCGTAAGCGAACGACAACAAGTGGCTGAAAGGTGCCATGCTCCCACGTGTGTCATGTTTTCGCCATTTGCCATACTCTGGTTTTGTTTTGACAAAAATTATTAGTGTTTTCTTAGAAAGTACTAATATTAGAAGAGTAAAACTCCTAATGACAGTGAATTTGCGTTTTAATGCACGTTTATTTCATGCTTGAAAATTCGAAAATCAATCACCCGTTGTTGATAAACAAGTGATTAGAATTCAAATTCACTGAACATGGACACTGAAATAGAATTTCAATCAAGCCAGAAAGTAACTCACAAATATAACTTACCTTCTGTACCCAAAACACGCATATGCTGTTTTTATTCGTGTAAGAAAAAGAAGTTTGTTTAGGATGTAAATGAATAATCAATACCGCAAGTGACCAACCGTCCAATGTACAACGTCGCAAGTGCCGTTACTTGTCGTACGCTCGCAATTGTCCGGTCACTTCCGCTCCCTGGGTGTGAACTTCTGTAGTTGGAATTGCAAAGGGCCAAGAAAATGTAACGGCAATAACCTAACATACGGACTATCCGAGTTGGTTCTTCGGAATACAAATTAACCAAAAATGAGCCTGAAAATGTCGTATTAAATAGTCCGAGTTTTCGCCTTGCTTTTTTTGGCCGATTTATTCTTTGAATTGCTTTTGGGCCTGCCTAACTCATTAATGCCAAATAAAATGTCCCACCTTTATCAAACGGACGAACCAGTTTTTAATCAAAGGGCTATCGTAACTTTCATCAAATTTTATAATCTGTAAACAATCAGTGAAGACCATGATCAGACTTTGCACTCTGTGGCGTCTGATCTGTGTCCTTACTGTGTACCAATGACCCAGAGAACGGCGCCAGGTTTGTATGGATTTACAGTTTTTTTAAACTTATGTCTTTCTAATCTTTGAATACATCTCGTTTTATTTGTTGTACTTTTAAGCAAAATAAAATATATTGATAATGATGATAATAAACAGAAAAGGAAAACTTTGCATTACGTGTCTTAGACAGGTTTTTTACTTTCGACTTCAATGTAAAATGGCGATCTGAAACTTTCGATGTAATAAACGTAATCATTGTGCAGTCAGTCGTTGTGCTAAATATGAACGCGGAGGTATTTAGGATCCATGATATGATTAGACTTCGAGCTAAAAAAAGGTCCTGCTCCCCCACCCCCTAGGGAATTTTGCAGACATATCCTATCTTGAAGAAAATTTCAAGCCGCATCTTTTAAGAGATGTTTGCACTCTATGCTCCGGGGCGTTAGTCTCTGACAGCCTGTTACATATGTTACTGTAACAAACTAAGGAAAAAATCAAAATGAAAGTTTGAGCTACAGAAAGAAGACATTAAACCATCTAATTATTCACATTTCTTATGTAGTTTGCAAGCTGGATGCCTAAACTACATAAAAGCAGCATTTTAAACAAAATTACAGCCTTCAATGGTGTTATATGCGTTACATAGATTAAATTTCCCTTTGAAAGTTGAAATTGTGACTAACATCATTCATTTTACAGACGATTTGTGCATTTTTACAAGTGTTTTTAATCTTAGTTTACTAAAGTACTCATTTGACCAATAGAAAAAACAAAGTTTGCTTTTCTATCTCAAATACATTGTTTTATATGAGCTATTAAACAACCCTACCCCCAATTTTAAGTATCCAATTTTGGTATCTATTATTGAAGAAAAATATATGAAAATATTTGACGCTCGTGGATATCTTACATTTTTGGCACTGTCTTGCTAATGCAATAAAGAATCATACATTTGCAAGTTTTACATCAGGATCAGAGCACTTATTCAAGTATGTAACGTATGTTACATGGCATAATGAATGAGCTACAAAATTTTCTTGGAAGTAAGAGATGATATTTCAGAAAAATACCGTTTTTCACATGTTTTCCTATTAATCTCTAGCCTCTGGTGCCTTAGTCTTAGTATTTACAGTCATTGCTGATAACAAGCCCCTGGAATTGTGTTACCTATGTTATATATAACCTTTGTAATCACATATTTCCTAATGCCTATAATATTAACATATAAAGACATTTAGATAGAAAATAATAGTTCTCATTTAAATGACACAGTTTAATAAATATTCCTATTAAATAAAATTATTCAAAAACAATCTTTATTCAAGTCACCCTCACAAAGTCTATCATTGTGTCTGCTTCTATTGCAAAATAATCACCCATTTCATCACAACCAGTAGAATCATGGCATTGTATTAGGACTGCAAACTGAGTACAACCCTGTTCCTCTCCACCCCTTTGGGAATTGTGCAGACATATCCTACCTTAAAGAACAATTCAAGCTGCATCAAATCAGAGATGTTTGCACTCTATTAACTAGGGGGTTAGCCTGTAATGGTATGATACGTATGTTACCATATCAATTTAAGAATAAATGAATTGAAAGTCTGAGAAACAGAAAGAAGACATAAAGCTATCTATTTATTTGAATTATTCATGTAGTTTGCATGCTGAATACATTTGATACATAAGAAAAGATTTTTTAACAAATAGACAGCTTCCTATGGTGTTATATGTGTTACATTAATTAAGATTACTTTTTAAAATTGGTAATTGTGACAAACATCACTTATGAGCATTTCTTGTGATCCTCCTCTTTAGCCATTAAAAGACTTAATTTTCTTTGCATGTGTGGCCAGTGCCAGCTTCAAACAACTTGACTCAGCCAAACTTGAATCCTTAGCATTCTTCAAAAGCAGAAACAGCATGTCAGTGTCATGGGATCAAACACCTGATTAAATATGGGTTTAATGCCATTTCACATATATGCATACAATGGAGTATGACTGGTATATATCTCTTCCTGTGAAGTGGCAAGAGCAATCTAACTGCAGCTGCCTCTGCATCCGTGCTAGTCAAATGATAACTTTGCTCTGATTTTGCAAAATCTATGTCTCTACCCTGTACCTCTAAGAATACTTTAAGATTTCTGACATTGGTCAAACAGAAATTTGATAGGCTGCTTTTTTGCATCATTTGCCATGGAACCTATTCAGTCTTTTGGTGCTTAAGTCCTCAGGTCTTAGATCAATAGTATTTTGCTGCGCCCAAAGAACTTTATAAGTTTTCTTTAGTTACAATATTGACTCTTGATGGTTTTGGCAGACCGTCTGAAACAATTTCTGTTACACCTTGAAAGTTATCTTGTATAAGAGAAAGACTATGAAGCTGGACATTGCCATCAATTATGCTTGCAGTTGGTTGTTTTTTGATGTCAGTACATATGAAGCATGTCTTAAAATAATGTAAAACCTATGATTTCTCAGTTTTTGCAGCCATATCATTAGCTGTTGCATTCAAGAGAAGGAAAGTGGACTATAGGTAGATTGGGATAACCAGTATTTCTATATTATGCTCTATGGAAGATTTATACAGAGTAAACAAGTTGATAAGGTGCCTTATTTCATGATCCATTGAAAACACTGAAATTAAAAACACTTGCCTCTGACTGTGTAGTCAAGAAGGATGTCACGACAATGCCCTTGCTCATTTATTATGACGAGTTATATATGTTACATCCTTTAATAAGCGCTCTTATCTTAGAACTTAGTGAATCATTGAATTGAAAGGGTCTAATTTGCGCTCTTTTTACCTGCATTTCATTGCTTTACTTGCTGTGATACATCTAGTTATTTTATCCGAAGGGAAAGAGTTCAGCACTTCAGAAGTACTAAGACTTCAAATAAGTTTTTGAATGCTTGGGGAAAGATAATAAGTGCAGAGACATTATTAGATGAAAATATGTGGGTTGCATGTATGGAAAGGCTACATTTATAAAAGTTAACCAGCTAAGATATGATTCTTTATAACAGAAGTATCAAGGCACATCAGTCCAGGTTCTCATTGCTCTTAATGGCATAGTTTTCCTCCTTGTAAAGCTTTAGTCTTTCTCCTACTTGCAGAGTATCACTTGAAACACATACTCAAAGAGCCAACTATTAGGAATTCATATCAGTTTCCCAATGTTCCAAGCCATAAATGGCAAAATTGGAAAGTTGATAATGGCGCATCAATTTTGAGTGGACAGGTGGTAAAATTGAATAACAGTAAATGATTGAAATATTGTGTGATGATTCTACTAGTTGCAAGGAGGCGTGTGATACCCTGTAATAATGATTACCACAGAAGCAGACAACGACAAACGTTTAACATGAGTGTTAAATCGATGAGAAATAGTTTGGACCATTTCATTTATTGTATTTTCTTGTAAAAATGTAAAACTATCTTTTCTATTTGTGGCTCTATATTTAGCATTATATGCACAGTATTAGGAAATGTGTCCAAAAGGTCATTGATAACATCTGTAACAACAGTCCATGGGCTTGATAATCAGAAATGAACATAATTCCTAGTGTTTTGGCACCAAAGACTTATAAGTAAGTACACATTAAGTGTCCGGATCTTTAACTTAATGAAATCTTGTAGATATATGAGCAAGACAGACTAAGAAAATTAAAAATATCCACACGCTGTTATCGCTTTCATGTGTTTTACTTAAACGGTAATAACAAAATTCGCTTCTCTGTAAAACTGGGAGTAGGGCTGTGTATTAGCTCCTATAAGACAACATATTTAAGATAGAAAAGCAAACTTGGTTTTTCCTATTCATCAGTTGAGTATATGTTTGTATAAACAATTTGAAACCAAGTCATAGTAGTTGTTTAACTACATGACGATAGCCACAATTATAGCTTTTAAATTATAATTAGGTTCATGTAACGCACATAACACCACAGTTAGCCGTATTAATGTTAAACAGCTTCCATATGTAGTAAAGACATCCAGTATAAAGACTAAAGAATGTCAATTTATTAGATAATTTTAATGTCTTCTTTTGGTAGCTCAAACATTCAAATTTCTTATTCTCAAATTGATATAGTAACATATGTAACAAGCTGTTACAGGCTAACGCCCCGACTTACAGAGTGCAAACATTTCTTATTACATGCATCTTGAATGGTTACATAAGATGTAATTTGTCTGCAGAATTCCAAAGGGGATTAGGATGGAGCAACCCCTTACTCAGCTTGATGTCAAAATACTGTTTGATGATTTTACTTATCACGCTAACATATGTAACGTTCTCTGATCTTTAAAACTTGATGGCAACTAGCAGATCTATAAGTCTTTATCATAGGAGCCAGTTTAAAATCCCTAAACAATGTAAGATATCCAACAGTTGCGAGTTTTTTCACAATTTTAGCTCAAACTTTCAAACTACATTTCCTTTATTTGATATAGTAACGCATGTAACACGCTGTTTCAGACTAACGCCCCAACATAGAGAGTGCAAACATCCCTTATTCGATGCAGCTTGAGTTGTACTATAAGAAGGAATATGTCTGCAAAATTCCCTCGAGGATATTAAAACATTTTAGGCATATCTTATGTAAAGACAATGAGCTTGCCAATTTATTACATCTTACATGATATTAAAAATTTTGCAACAAACTTGCAGATTTATGAGTTTTTTCATATAAGCAAATAAATCCCAAACAATGAAACACATTCATCAACTGCAAATATTTTTTAACTATTTTTTCTTTAGTTTTTATACCTAACATTTCACCTTAAAACTGGGTAAGGGTAGGGTTGTTAAATTGCTTATTTCAGAAAAAATATTTAAGCTAGGGAAGCAAACTTTAATTTTTCTGTTAGCCCATTGCATAAGCTAGTCAGAAAAGGTTTGAAACATTTTGCAAAACACACAGAGAGATTGTGAATGTAAATGATGTTAGCCACACTTGCAAATTTTAATTGGTTATCTGATTTATGTAACGCATATGACACCTTAGGAATCCGCAATTTTGTTCAAATGGCTGTCCTACGTAGTTAAGATATCCAGTATGCAGACTATATGAATGATTTTTAAAAATAAATATTTTAATGACTTAAATTTGTAGCCCAAACTTTCAATTTACTTTTTCTTAGTTTGATTAAGTAACGTATGTTACAGGCTCTTACAGACTAACGCCCCGGAGCACAGAATGCAAACATCTCTTAAAAGACTCGGCTTTCAATTCTCTACAAGATAGGATATGTCTGCAAAATTCCCTAGGGGGGGGGGGGGAGCAAACCCATTCTCAGCCATCCGTCTAGATCATCCTTTACAAAATAGGTGATCTAAAATACAATGGCAAGTATTTTACGAAAGTGTGGGGTTGCCCCGACTTAAGTGGCCAAACTTGCATCACGTGACAACTCCTTTTAAGATGCAGGAGGAGAAATTAACACTGTTTTATATCGAAGCACATACTCCTTTCGCAATAAAAATATAGAATTTAAATCAAAATCTTAACACATCTTTACATAAATAAAAACTGAAATGACTATGAAAAATTTACTTATCATGCAAGAAAACGAGTTTTCTGGTACAATATCAATGTACCCTTAAACAATGCAGCCATTGTGTACTCAAGTAGACATACTCGTCACAAGTTATTTCCAAATATGTTTCCCAGCCCCATGTCTTGGTTTGCATGCTAAATATAGCCATATGCCGAACATGCCCCCAGGCCGAACTAGCCCCGGTCTCCCCTACAGGTTCGAGCAGTAGCAATGTTTAAGCTTTTACAGTGCCCGACCTCTTGGCCACAACGGAACAAGCAAATCTGTGAAAGTCCCAATTTTTCCTCTGGCACTGAACGCTGCAGTAGCGGGTTATGTGACAGCGCGAACACCGTTTAAGTTCCTCTCCTTTTTCAGGCGGACGCTTACAGTTAGAACAAGAGCAATGTACACTGCTCAAATCATCATCACTAGTTATCGTCACTGTCAATATTTACAGTGTCCAGAAATTTACGAAGAATTGCCCGTTCGTTTATTGACAGGTCTGGATCTGAATCTGGGCTTGATGTTGGATCTTCCAAAGACACCAGGTCCTTGCTATTACCACCAATAGGACTGGTATTTTCCAGTTCCTTTACACACAGAGAATCAAAAGCACCCGGGACTCCAGGAACTGTAGTAACGCTCTTGACCCATTCTCACGTAGAATTGCCAATTGATGTCGCCAGCCTTTCACGATCAATAACTTGTCAATTACATATGTTTACAAGTAATGTATGATACTATTCGATAGACTGGCCATTTCTGATATAAAATTGATGTTTCCAGAACGCTCAGCAATGTTTCAACAAAATAGATGACACGAATAATAGCCAAGGGGTCCGAAAATGGCATGTCGCCAGTCGTTAATTCCACCTTAACTGCACATTCTAATACACATTCAGCTTGTGCATGAAAAAAATGAAACTCATAATTTTGAATTATTAGGTGGTGGCCAATAGAAAAGACAACAAAATAGTTTATTTTTCAAGTTTTTTGTTTTGTCATTACATCGTTAGTTTTGTCGCCAAATTCAATAAATTTACGAGTCCAAACAATAAACCCAATCATCACATACCAAATGCATTAAATATAACTTCAATTTGCCATCAGAAGATGTGTTGTATGTCATATAAACTAATAATCAGCTATTCGATTTTATGCACTTGATAGTAAAAATACGCTAGAAGCCACTTTTCATACTTTTAAAACGGAAAATACGCTTTCTAATTTACGAGACCTTTGCTTTTGAGCTTGTAATGTTTCCATTGAACAACACAGATTAGATATGATCTTCAGAAACTACAAGTGCTGTATTGGCCTTTACGTTAAGACGTAACTTGATGCATAAAGTTTGATAGTGCAATCCTTATCAGCAATTCTTTGTAAACATATAGTTAAAATTTCTCATTTACGAGACCTAACTTACGAGACAAATACAACACAATTTGGTTTAAATTACATCATTTATGTTCATTTTTGCTAATTTTACCCTATTTTGTCATTAAATACAATCCTATGTAGTCATTTCATACGCCATAAGCAGAAAATCCATATGATTTTGGAAAAATAGTTTGTGTGTGTAAAGCTATAAACTGGGTAACTTTTTAACAATAATTGTATATTTTTTTGTAGACAGAGGCATTGCATTTGCTTGCAACACTATCAGGATATCACAAACCGATAGATATATAAGTGCGTCCTGTGAATAGGGTTCAGGCTGACTTTATTTCTCCTAAAAAGCAAATCGTCTCGTACATTAGACAAAAAATTCCCGAAAATTAGAAATGAAGGGTGTCTCACCAAATAAGGCAACATTTCTTTTAAAATGCAAATGTGTAAAATATAGTCTTGTGCAAAAGCTTATACGTAAGTTAACCGCATATTGTATGGCTCACTCTTCTATTGTGAAGTACCTGATGGTAAGAAATTCACACATTTAAATGGAAACTTTTATTGGGATTTTAATAATTTGACTGCCTATGTTCAATTCAGGCCTCACTTCCAGTAAGGTATATGCCTGAAACGTCCAGAAACATTTATCCACACTGCAACACAAACCCTTATCATTAAATACAGTGAGCCACTTTAGTTACGCACCACTTATAAGATGAAAATTACTCTGAAACGAAATATGTTATTTTCATTCTGAGACTACCAGCGTAAAGCGCATCTATATTTGCATTACCCATAGAAATTTTATTGTGATCAAATGAGAAACAAGTGGGGAAAATGGATCTTGAAGAACACTACCCTCAAAACACCATTTCACATTGCATTATTTCAAATGAAACTCAGATCACATTGCGTTTTCTTTCAGGGTCGAATTTCTGCAATGCCAGAGATAGGAGTTGATTTATTATTGGCAGTATCTAAGATTGGAATGTGTTTGTTAACTTTATCAGTTTTTTAAACGTTTTACTATTTTGGTTCCCAGCTGACCAAGGTTTGAAAAAAGTTTATTTTATGACTTTTTTTAAAAATTAGTTAAAATTTCGTATGATTGTGAGTAAACTAGTTATCAAACACTTATTTTCTAATTTTATTTTAAACACCCATGTAGCCGCCGTTTATTTTCGTAAAAAATGGATTAATTGGCGTCATGGTGTTGACGTTAGTGAAGACGTCACTACTACCAAGGCTATGAGACGTCTAAATGATAAGATTTTTTGGTGTTTTGATACTGCTATGTCAACAAGTGACTCATAACAAAACAATTTGCGAAGGAAAATCTGTTTAATTATTATAACTGACGTTAATATGACGTCAAAACGAGCATCTCAAAAATGGGGTTTTTACTAGAATTAAACAATTGTTTTTGGTGTTTTTCTGTCACAACGATCATCATGGATAATTCCTAGCGCAAAACGCAAATAGATATATAGACGTTCAAGTTGCACGAGCATTTTTGTCAAAATTGCATTTGACGTTGCAGATCGATTCGCATGAGTGATTTCGATATTTTTCCGATGTCATCAAACAGAAAAAAATGTCAATTAGTAAATTATCATAGAGAATGTTTGATTCCAGCATTTTCGTAAAAAATGTGGGCCCTGAAAAGGTGGTGCTTAACTAATGTGGCTCACTGTACACGTTACAAATAAACGAAATACGGAATCTTTGATGCAATATCTATTTACCCAGGGGTCCCGTTAATTAGTATTTTAACCTATTTTCATCCCTTAAATTAGAAATTTTATATTTAACAAATTAAACAAATATAATTAAATGAAACTGATCTCACGTTGGAAGAACTTTCACCAAATCATAAGAGCAAATGATAAAACGTTTTTGCATCTTTTCTCTCAGAGACGGTTCTTTTGAGCACCCAAAGCATATCTGTAAACTGATGGTTTAAAAAATAATATTATTTTACCCTCAAATAGCGCGCTTATTTGGGCCAATATATTGGTATTAAATCTTTGATATCTGATTAATTTGTGATGAAAAAATATACTGTTTTACGTGATACGACGCCTTCAAAGTAAAGAGGGAGGAAAAGATCGTTCAACTCGTTTAAGTGCTAAAATTCAAAACGGCAAAATTCCAGCCGATGAGCTGACCTTGAGACAATAAAACTTTTTTACAAGCTCAACTCAAATGAGCATGAAATTTATCCTGCTCATCTATGTTAAATTTCAGCAAATGTTCGCCTTACATAACATCTATAAGCGGGATAAATGCAACTCTGAGTGTTGAAAAGCTGAGAAAAATCTTAATATTCCAGCCTCATAGTTTCTGATATCAGTTAAAATATCATGCTCATTTGAGCTGAGCATGAAAAGTTTATAATCTCCGGACCAGGACTGACCTATCAGAGATATCAGTGTAATTTGGAAAGGTTGGAGGATCTTTATTGTACACAATGACGATTTTATTTTATTGAAACAAGAAATGAGTTTATGATAAGTGGTCAGACATGTGTTATTTGCTAATTTACGAGGCAACATGCTTTTATTGTGTTTTGTTTTAATGTTTTGCTTTAGGATTGAGAACAATTACTTCGTTGTACACTCAGAAAGTAGGAATTTTAAATGTATGTGTTTTGCCATCTAAATACAACGCCTATGTCGAACAGTTGTAAGTTTATGGTTGATCTTTGATGAAATGGCAGCAACTTGAACGCACTATTAATGTGTCATCTAAAAAGACATTTCAATTGACGTTGGTACGTGTTTTGTATGCAAACTAGAAACAGTCTATGTTTGATTGCATGTAAAAACTCTTCTACATTATTCCCACGTTTAGTGCAGGTTTAATTCAATCTGAAATGTGAGTATAACCTACAGGAACTTCTATTCTAATATACGAGTCTTTTTTCGTTTGCAAAGCAGAAACATTCCTTGATATTTTAAATTAAAATTTGTTTTAGTTATGTTTTCTATAAACGTAAGGCATGTGTCTATTGTGTCGTGTGTGCTTTGTTCTTGTGTATCTGTTTAGTTAGAATTAATGTTAAGAAATTGTTCTGAAAATAAGTATTTTTCTTAAAATTATTATTACCATTTTCGAAGTAAATTTGCAGGTATAGTAGCAAAACTTATTGATTCATAATGTTTAATGTCAGGACAAAAACTGGCCACCAAGTTTTTATTTATGTAGACTATAGTTGAGCATTCTGTGTGTCTTATGTAATGACACCCACCTTTAAAATTCTTATATTTTTCGCATATACTACCAACCATTCGGATACATAAATACCAAATCTCCAGTGAAGTTAAACATGTTCTGTTTTGGAATAGAACCAGGCAGGCCCACTATTAATTGATGGTGATGACTATTTTAGTAAAGGTTGAAGTTAATAAATCGTCATTTTAAAAGTCGATTTGGCAATTCTACGTGAGAATGGGTCCTCTTCTGGCAAAGCTAAATCCGGTTTTCCAGCTAACTTCTTTTCTAGGAAACGTGCGTGTCTCTTCCTAGAACGAGCCAACGCAGAGGGAGATTGGTTCTTCTTCCGACGACGTCTCCTTACTGGTTTCGCAGAAGTAGTACGTCCGGTGACCTCGCTGTTGTTGTCCTTGGCTTTGTTGGGAGTTTTGGCGCGAAGTTGGCAGCTGACGGTCAATGACAATGAATCCTGACTCCGCGTGAGTTTCCATGAGAATAGGTTGTCCTCATCGTTCTCTAGTCTGTTGAATATTTCAACGTTTGATTTGGGATAATACTGGATAATTTTGGATTATTACTCTTCAAAAATCACGGTGGCAAGAATTCTCCGTCCACACGATCCGCCATGTCTTGAATTTCAAAATGGCGACCTGTTTTCATGTAAAGCCTGTTAAGCTGTATATCATTTTGCAATACACTTTTCTTTAAAGCTAGTTGAAGTGTCTGTTTTAACAAAAAACATTTGTAATTATCTGACATCACATGTAGATGGGCAAAGTATCCAAGATGGCGGCCATTTTGAGATGGGATTGGTGACGGCTGGTGGAGGACGTGTTTCTTGGAGCTCATGAATTTTATTGAATTTTAGCATTTTATAAGAGTTTTAACCTGTATGTAGTGGTGTTCCATATATCGTTCTATGAGACGACAGTCAAAATTAATATCTGGAAAGTGGAGAATTTTTAAGATTTTATCTGGTTGAAAGCACGCGAAAATTTTTACAAGGACCCTGCAGGACTTGGCACCGACCGTTTCTGGCGACGCATTTATATGAGGTTTGGAACTATAGCTAATAAGCGTTTAACTTCAAAGTCGGATTGAGCTGGAATTTGCCCTTATTAATACATAATTTAAAGGATTTTAGACTTTTTATCAGCTGATTTTAACTTCGTACATTTCCATCAGTAAGCGTTGAATTCCGTCAATCCAACATGGCTGCTCTCATTGACCGAGACCTACTTCAAGATTCAACATTTGATGGTTCATCTAATGACAGTGTGCTGACCCAACTTTATGTAACACTTAACCCTGAAATCACATCCCCTACCCAGACCAAAAATAGTAAGTGAGTATGATCAGGAAATACCACAATCACAAACCGCAGACAACCCCGTGGCACCGCGAGGAAGAGCCGCTCAACCATCACAAGACATCAGGAGGACAAATTAAGCAAAGCAACCAGCTTTCTCTTCCCCATCAAGATGATTGCAATACTAGAATGGACACAAAGTAACGTACAACAAAACATAGAACAATTACAGACTCCCACAATGAGAGTGACAATCAACAAGAAGTCAACAACAACAGAACCACCGCCTTAGATCGGACAGCAGCTAAGCCACCGGGGGGCTTAAATGCATTTTACTGGTACCAAATTTTCGCCCTAGATTCTGCTGTTGTTGAAGTACAAGAAATGTTCAGCTCGCATGTAGGCCATCTAACTAATGCAATGTATCATCATGGAGAAACACTCTAATCAAATTAACACACCATGATAAAACAAAGAAAAGGGCTCATGACTCACAGATAGTCAGAGCTAAAGAAAACCTCAAGTTGAGCCACAGTGAGTCCAGCTACAGATAAGCATCAGGCACCAACCCACCAATTAAAGCTGTACGTCACAGCCGTCATAGAGTCTGAGGCCTGACCCTGCCACTCCAGCTGATAGCAATGGTGTGCTTGTAGAAATCAAAATAGATTATTCACTCAATATTAACAAGGCCCTTAAGAAGAAAATTGTCGCATGTAAACAGTTCAAGGCTGAATATGAGTATACAGGCGGCGGTATTACCAGGCGAATGGATACTGCCACCTTTGAGTTGTTTCGTACCGCCTGTAGCAAATTGTATCGTGAATTCCCGCCTGATGAAGGGCACTGTACTGTTATCGATACAGATGAGAAACACAGGCAAGTTGTTGTTCAGCATACCTTTAAGGTTTCGAGAATGATTGATGGAAATTCTGTCAATAATCGTCTGTTGATAAATGGTTAGGATGTTGACAAATTCATGGAAATCCATTTACCCCTACTGCATCAAATGATGGTCAGGGCCTTATCAGAGGACGGTTCAGTGGTGTTGAATCAATGAATCGTATGTTAGCCGATCAAATGCAGGTCGTTTTGAATCAGAGAAGGGGTGGGGATGAGGTGTCTACAATTCATCCAGTAACGAAGTGCGTACTGTTGTGACAGCTTATAGCGGTAATCGGCCTGCCCTTGGGATTGACCAGCAAATCGCCCCGGCCGATGTTGAGACTACAAGTGGTAGAACCCTTTCACGTACCCGTAGTAGTACTCGTCTTAAGGATGGCAAGACAAAAGTTAAGAAAGTTGAGACAAAGTGAAGTTAAGAAAGCAGAGGGTGAGCGCTGCTTGGTCTGCTCCAGGAATGCAGTGACCAGAGCTGCTGAATGCAAAATCGGAGGTCATTGGGTGCATTATCGGTGTGACAAGTTGACAGATGATGAAATAAATAGACTTGAAAATGACAGTGGCTTTATTTATAACTGCAAACGATGCTCCACAAAAGCAACAACCCCCAAAACTATTGTGTATGGAAGTGAACCAACATTACCAAAAAGCAGCGGTGAACCACGTTCCTCATCTGAAACTGTTAAAGCTGAGCCCAGTCTGTGTAACACCATCCTGCGAATACCAAGTCCAGCTGTTGTATCTAGCTGTGATACACCTGCCATGGCCATACTGAATGAGGAGAGCGACCCTGTATGTGGTGTATGTGACAAGAACTTGTGTGATGATGTGAATGTATGTGATAACTGTCGTAGATTGTGTCATTCAGCCTGCATGACCGACCCTGAGTCAGAACTGTGTGTGGCTTGTGGTGCTAAAGACCTGCAGGATGTGTTGATGAATAGAACCAAGTTACAGCACATGAAATCCCCAATTCCCAGTGTAGATGACGCACGGCCCAAGACGGAGGTTCAGGTGTCACAGAGAATTAGGACTCTGGTGAAGCCAGTGGGGATCAGGCCAAAGTCATCTTCACAAACTGAGGGACTGAGTAACAAGAACCACGAGCTGAGACAGCAGGATTTGAAATTGCGCAAATGGGAGAGGAATTGAAGTTGAGAGAGACCAGGTGAAATTAGCTGAATAAAGACTTTTCACGATTAGACGAGACTATGTTCGCATGACAGGAGCTAGGAATGTTGAGCTTGAATCTGAACCAAGTGCACAGCGTGGAGGCACAGCTATCCCAGTCAGCAATGATGTAGGCAGTGTCAGTAGTACAAACAAGTTGTGTGACAACCCATCCTGAAGTGTAATAGACGATTCTAAGAAATCTCAGGATTATCCAGGATCTACAGACCAGCTGATAATTGGAGTACGATATCAGGTTACCCATTATATCATGAATAGCTAATTTCACACCGAGTTTTCCAGACACATTCCGTTTAGCTCCGAGCCCTTCCGAACAGAAAAAATATCTGGCCAATCAAATAAACTTCCCAACAACGTGACGTATATTTAAATAAGCATGCAGCTACCCAATGTTGACAAGTGAAAAGGTGCGAATTTACGTAATTTTTGGTTATATTAGGATTTCTATCACTAGATTGGCTTTATAGATCGATGCCACACTGCCAATGATGTTTTTGGGGAGATTTTGAGTCATTCTTCAAGCGGTGAAATGTTTACATGAGCACTGTCTCAGTCACGTGTCACCGGTCCTGTGATGTTCTCAATACTGACCTCGGATTGTAAACACAACAGCGCTGTTTGAAAAATCATTAAAATTGGTTTTCCAGGTAAGAAAAAAGTACAAAACGGCGCTAAGTGCCCCTTACAACTAATCTTCACTTCGCATACAATTTATACAAGCCTATTTGCCCACAAAACAGAATTTACTTTTGTATTTTGATGCACGCCTCGAGCACATGGCTACTCGGCCTCGTGGTAACGGGAGTTATGTTGATTGGCTGATGTAGTCATGTGATACAAGTCCATGTGACTTGAGTCCCGAAAGAATTCCGGAAAAGTATGGAAGGCCTGTGAAATCAGCTATAGGGTCCGGAGTGAGTCCGAGCAACTAGAGAGAATTGCTACTATGCAGAAGACCACGATCGTCGTCAAGCCACCGGCTGGTGACCCCAGTCTACACCAAGGCCAGCATGAAACCAATCTGTCAACTTGGATGCATGAAGCTGCTCTGCAACCCCATGTTTATAGCATGCACAGTGTACAACCCAAGATAACCCAGCCCATGCCACAAGCTAATTTGCAACCATAATTTGCTAATATTCAACCCCAATATACAACCAAGTGTAGGCGAGCGTGATCTCCATCCCAGACTACAACCCCAGTCGGTTTTACAGCAGAATGGAAAGCTGCTTAATCCGCAGCCTGATGCAAGTGAGCCCAGCAATCCTGTCGCAATAGGGAGCATTGGATCAAGTCTGCGCCATGGTGTTAACTACATGGGACTGCCTGAGACGTGCGAACCTAGACAACAGTGTCGGCAACTCCCAATGGAAATAACTGCCGGAATCAAAGGTATGCCTGAGGCTGAGCGGTACCCGCCTGTTATAGACCTAACAGCACCGTCACCAGATGTCCAGAACAGTTAACAGTCAAAGGGTGAATAAAGAGCCCCCATGTTAGCGTGAGGTTGTCACATTATACAGTACAGTCAGACAGTTCACAAGGCGAACAGCAAGATACATTGGATGTAGCTAGAAAGCATTGGCCCCTTGCTCATCTTTACACAGGCCAGCCCCTAGTAGTACAGGCTTCAGCTCAACAGCCAGCACAAGGACAAGCACACTATTTTTTGCCCCAGGCTCAGCCTCTGTGGATGAGAAGGTGACGCATAGCAGACTGCTCAAGTTGGTGTCCTTCAACTGTAAGAATATCAGAACATGCGAATATGTAATGGATGACCTGTTGGTGAAGTATGAGGCAGATATTTTGCTCCTGCAAGAACATTGGTTATTTGGTTGCCAGCTGCATCGCTGAAATGAAATCTCTGACCTATGCGTTGGACAGAGTAAATCAGTTGATACCGGTGACCCAATCTTACCAGTTCAGATGCCACGTGGTTACGGTGGGACAGCCATACTTTGGAAAAAGCAGATTGATCATGTCATTAAGCCCCTGGACGTTGGTGGAAATCAGATACAGTGTGTTGCGAAAAACGTCTGTGAGCCTTTGCTATTGATATCAGAATACATGCCTTGCAGGGGGATTACAGATAACTATACAGAATTTAAGGATACCCTAGATCAGCTCTCAGTGATACTATCACAGTATGCCCCAACACATCAAATTATAATTGGTGGTGACTTGAATGAGGACATAACCCAGACAGCAAATGGTGCGAGGCCTCAGTACCTCAGAGAGTTTATAGAAGAACATGAACTAAAGACACAGCCCACTTAGCCAACTTTTATTAACTCAGCTGGAGCAGAAGTATCTACCATTGACTATTATCTATACAGTCATACCTTATCAGATAGTATTACCTTCCTAAGACGTCTAGACGCAGTGATTGCAAATGTTTCAGACCATTACCCGATAGAACTTACTTTTGAGGTTTCCTTTGACCAACAAAGTGTTACTGCTGATAAACGTATCCAGACCCAGACTCGTGTCAATTGGAAGAAGGTGGACCAAGACCTGTATGTGGCACTGGTGAAGCATAGGTTACCGCAAATAGAGACAAATGCAAATACAGTGTATGACCTGGAAAAGGCTGTCACTTCAGTTAACCATGTTTTGACCAAGTGTGTCGATGATGCAGCTCCTAGGCAGCAACGTAGAGCCAGGAAAGCAAAGCTTAGAGTGTGGACACCCGAAATAAAAGCTGCAATCACAAGGAAGAAGGATGTATTCTATCGCTGGAAGATGGCAGGGAGACCCCCAAGACGGTGTTAACCAGCTCCTCATTCAGTAGAGGCTAACAACTAAGGCCCTGAGACATCTGTGTAGAAAAGAGAACGCCCAACAATACACCAAATACAAACAGGAGATAATGGATGCAAAGACCCAAGATGCTGCATTATTCCATAAACTGATCAACAAACATCGTGGTAAGCTGGGAGTGTTCCTGAATGAGCTGCATGTTGAGGAATTGACATACCGGATCGATGATGAGATTCTTCAAGGGTGGCGACAGCACTTTGGGGATTTTGCCAAACAATAGGATATCCCACGCTTCGATGAGCAATATAAAAGAGTGGTTGAAAGGGAACTTGCTGAGATCATTGACATATGAGATGCATCAAAGGGTGACTACAGCCCGGTGGCAGAAGACGAGGTTAAGAAGGCACTGAATTCGTTGAACAAAGGGAAAGTGGCAGACATATTTGGATTAACCACTGAACACTTTGCTTGTGCATTCAATGAGTTGATCCCAGTGTTAACTGCATTGCTGAATTGTATCTTCCATCTGGGTGATCTACCATATTGGCTAAAGCTCGGACTGTTGACACCTATCCTCAAGAAGAAAGGCTCCAATACAAATGCCAAGAACTACAGAGGAATCACTGTTCTACAATTTTATCTAAACTGCTAGGAAGCATCCTCCGTGAAAGGATTAAACCAAATATTGATACCACCCAGAATTCTATGCAGAGGGGATTCACTAAGAACTCTTCCCCAATGAACTGTGAACTGCGCTCTTATATTGGAGGAGTACATTAGAGAAAACAAGGACCAGAAGAAGGACAGTTTCATTGCCTTCCTGGATTCTAAGGCTGCTTTTGATGTGGTTAATCATGCCAGTTTGATGAGGAGGCTTTTCATTATCAGTGTTGAAGGGGTAACTTAAGGAGTCTTATCCATAGTCTACACAGGGAGGCCCAAACAGTGATACGTTGGTGTGGCCAGATGTCAAAGCCATTTTTGATAGAGCAGGGGGTTCGTCAAGGCGGAGTACTCAGTACTGACCTCTGTAAAGTCTACGTTGACCCCTGTTTGGACAGAGTGACCAACTGGATGATTGGCGGTATTGTTGGGGAGATACCTTGCCCTATTCCCACGTTTGCAGACGATATGACAGAGCTTAGTGAAAGCAAGGAGGAATTACAGACTCTGGTAGATGAAGGAGATGATTACAGCACACTGGAGCGTTACCTAATACAACCGGTCAAGAGTGTGGTTATGCCTGTCCCGGGAAGAGGGAAGAAACCAGTGGACACTAGAGACTTTGTGTGGACCATTAACGGAAAGCCTTTGCCAATTGTTCAGGAGACAACGCATATGGGTATCAAGAGATCAGCTATATCCAATGAGGCAACGGTGGAAGAAAACATCAAGAAAGCTCGGAAAATGTTGTACAGTCTGATGGGTCCAGGTCTCCATGGATAAAATGGCCTTGATCCAGAAACAGCCGTTCATATATATCAAACTTATGTGTTACCAATGTCGGTCTATGGACTAGAAGTCATACTCCCAGAGAAGAAGTATATGGATATGTTGGAGAGGTCAAATAAAAAGTTCCTAAAGCACATTCTGGGCGTCTCAGATACAACTGCTGATCCAGCTGTTTATATCCTCTCTGGAACTATTCCAATAGAAGGTGTTATACATAAACGTGCCCTCTCCTTGTTTGGTAATATCTTCCAACTAGAAGATACATCGATAGAGGTGCGACTTGCAGAACGACAGTTAACGGTGAAAGATGATAGTAGTCATAGCTGGTACATTGCAGTTAAGCATATAATGAAGAAATACGGTCTACCGGAGCCTCTGGATCTTCTGCAGTGTCCCCGATCAAAGTTTCATGGAAACATAGAGTCAACAAGCATATAAATAACTACTGGGTCAGATTTGTCAGGGAACCCGCAAGCCTTTACCCAAGCTTACAGTATTTGGCGGTGGACAACTATGCCAGTGGGAGAAGTCACCATCTTTTGAAGTCATGTAAAAACGTCAGAGAGACTACTCGTGTGCATACAAAGCTTAAATTGGCCACTGGTACCTACATACTACAGACCAATAGAGCATCGCTCAACCAGAATTTGGTAGACCCAACATGTCTCCTTTGTAAAAGTGCAGAAGAAACTACGCAACACTTTCTGTTGGAGTGTCCTGAGCTTGCAGCAACAATAAATCCTATTATAGACTCACTCCTAGAAGCTTGTAGTGGTGTGTGTAATCCTGCTTATGACAATGTAACCTTGCTAAAATTAGTCATAGACTGTAAGCGGCTTCTAGATATTAACACCCAGAGTAATGAACTGTCAAATGTTGAGTTCAAAGCTAGAAGATTGTGTTTTGCACTTTACTGTGAAAGATATAAGAAACTGTCATTAATTCCTCGTCGAAATAGAAATCTTAAGTCCAAGAAGTCGGTCAGTCACAAGTCCAAGCAGAGTTCCTAATTAATCTTTTTATTGAGAAGTTTGCCAGAAACGTCTTTAAAGACTATATGGTTTTAATCTGTGGTGACGGAACTTTAATTAAACGCTGTGTAAAGACCTAATTTTTAAAAAGAAAATGTTCTTAACCTGTATATACTGAACTCTTAAAGTGCAAATAGGGTGATGGATTGATAATCAGTTTAACCTTGAGGATTCGCTAACAACGTTCCACTCTACGGAGGTGTCCCAACACTGGGAGAACATATGGCTACAACAACAACAACAACGATGGCCGCCGTTTTTTATATATTAATCAAGCTAGGTTTATAAAAACATCATATAGTGAACTTAATTCAGATAATTGCATCAAATTCAAGTTGTTCCAAGCACAGAAAGGCTCAAAGTGTGACCTTGTTATTTGTGAACAATTTATAAGAGAGCCTTGATACAATATGGCATCCAAGATGGCTGCCAAAGAAGAAAGATTTTATTGTTGTTTTTTTCATACATAAACATATCTGATTTTTTATGAGTGAAATTTGTTTTAATTGCAATGAATGTTTGTTTCTTATATATAATATGTAATTTTGAAATTTTCTCAACTGTGAATTCAAGCATCGCATCCAAGATGGCCGCCAAAATGGAAAATTCTATTTATTGGGGATATTTTGCAGCTCTTTCTAAAAAATCGTCACTTTTTGCTATTAGTCGTTTTCGACATCACTTAGGATGTATCATGTTCGTGAACTGTTCATAATCAAGGCCGTACTGGATATATAAACTCAACAAAAACAAAACAATGAATGCATGTTAAGTACTAGCCTGTCTTCAGGCCCTGTATTAAGACATCTAGCTGAAAGTTCTATAACTACTACAGAGATAAATTTATGATACTTTATTACTTCCTCATTGCTCAGAATACAGGGCCTGTTGAATTACGTTTTAGAAGCAACCTGTTTTCAGACCGGCTATTATCTGTGATTATTACCTGACCTCTCTAGCAGAAGGTCACAAACAGTTATAATGGGTACTGTCTAAGACATAACTTATGTTGTGGTCAGACTTTATTCTGGGCAGTTAATCCTTAAAGCGCCAATCATGACTGCAGCAGACGACAAAGTATGTTACACCTTTCTTAATTTTCGAAAAAAACACACACAAGAAATTTTATTTCATGAGAATCGTCTACCGGCAAAGGATTCTCATGAAATAAACCTTAATTGTTATTTATGAAAAGCGACAAAATTTGAAAGTGTCGTCTGTTGCAAATTATAGGTGGCGTTTTATGGGTTAATTCCTTGCTTGCTGGGTAATTTCTCATGCTTTTGATGTAGTCTGCTGACATTTTTTTCAAAAAAATCATTCCAGAAACACTAACAAAGTGTCAAATAGTTTAGATCCAGATCAAAGCCTATGTTCTCTCGGTTCTAATCTGGATCCAAACTGTTTGCAAAGGTTATCAGCAGACAAATATTTTCGATCCACATCGGGACCAATGCTCTGTCGGTTTTGATCTGGATCCAAACTGTTTGCAAAGGTTATCAGCAGACAAATGGTTTCGATCCACATCAGGACCAATGCTCTGTCAGTTCTGATCTGGATCCCAACTGTTTGCAAAGGTTATCAGCAGACAAATGGTTTCGATACACATCAGGACCAATGTTCTGTCGGTTCTGATCTGGATCCAAACTGTTTACAAATTTAAGGTTATCAGAAGACAAATAGTTTAGATCCACGTCAGGACCAATGCTCTGCCGGTTCTGATCTGAATCCAAACTGTTTGCAAAGGTTATCAGCAGACAAATGGTTTTGAGCCACATCAGGACCAATGCTCTGTCGGTTCTGATCTGTATCCAAACTGTTTGCAAATTTAAGGTTATCAGAAGACAAACGGTTTCGATCCACATCAGGACACATGCTCTGTCGGTTCTGATCTGGATCCAAACTGTTTGCAAAGGTTATCAGCAGACAAATGTTTTTGATCCACATCAGGAGTCTCAGGACCAATGCTCTGTCGGTTCTGATCTGGATCCAAACTGTTTGCAAAGGTTATCAGCAGACAACAAAGTAGTCACCAGTTCAATATCTTGAGTTAAATATGCAAATGCTTTGTTTATTTGAATAAACCTGTCATTGCATCCCCTATATCTAAGTGATGTAAATATATTTAAATTTTCAAAGCAAGCCTTTAATGAATCTTTAGATTTTTGCAACCGTTCATAACCTCATGAACGACACAAAATTTGACTGACAGCTGCCAAGCTCACTTGCCCATGCAATTCGCTTAAAACATCGAATTCATTGCCAAATGTGACACTGGTGTTGTGATTGACAGCGAGCCACACCTGAGTTGCATGTGCAAATCAAGCTCCTTGTTTGCTCCATTGGCTGTCCGTGTCCACACTGGCCGTTCCCCTTTTCCGTTCTACACTCCAACAAAACCGTTAATACGATGAAATATTAAATACAAAATTGTTTATCTTCTAAATTATAAATAAGTTCTCTATATTAGTTATCTATAATAAGCAATTAATTCAATTTTTGGAATACCTCGGGTGTCTTGCAAAGTTAACGCGAAACCCGAACAAGGAATCATGAATACTTCGGGTCTCTTGCAAAGTTAACGTGAAACCCGAAGTTTCACGTTAACTTTGCAAAAGACCCGAAGTATTCATGATTCCATGAACCTTCCAAAAATCGAATTCATATTAAATGCATTTGGAAAATAAAATGAGATTTAAACTGACCTGGCAAAACCATTTTTTTTTATTTTATTTCCATGTAAAAAGAAAATATATCATACTAATCCATGCTTAATCTTTTTACGTTATTCCAATGAATATAGTCAAAAAGCATAAACCAACCCGGTCAGTACTGGTACAGCCAAGGAACACGGCCACAAACAGATGAATATAGTCAAATTAAGGAAAAACATGCTTATTTATATTTCTGTTCCTAAACGCCCGAAATATCATTATTCAAAGTTAACCGACTAGTATTGTGCGAAAAGGGTGTGAAATAGTTTTGACTGTTTTGCACAAACAGTACAAAATCTGATCAAATGCTGCGTTATCTGGATTTTCACTGTTTGCTGATGTCCCATAAAAAGGACGCTAGGCTGAAATAGGTTAAATCAAGTATATCATACTGCACAAAGTGCTAATGCATGTTGGTGCAATAAGAAAGTTATTGTATGTTTTTTGCGTCTGTGCGGAGATAATCCACTGGCTAAAGCTTGTGGATTATCGTCCTGTATAGATGCACAAACAATACATTGTACCATGACTTTGGCGCATTTCGTATGATCTATGTTGTTCATTAATTTCGACAAGACCCTGCCTTTTTGAGGGAGAAGCTTCAAACTGTATTCTTTTTTTCTCTCTAAATTTGGAAGCTATTGAAGATATATCCCCCAAAAAACTCAGTTTCAAAATTTCTTTCCACGGCAGGTGGTGATCACAAATGCACTTAATATTTATATCAAAGTTTGTTTGGATTGCCAAAACCGCAAAAACGATGCTTGCAGAATACAGATATATTGCCATCGCCAAAATGTGTAATTTTAGATCAAAAATATAGTTTTGGGCGATTGTAAATGCAAAATTGCAATCTGTTTAATCTCACTGTTGTTAGTAATAGCAGCAGCAGCAGCAACAGCAGCATCAATGTTTCAGACTGGAGCCAGTCTAGAGCAATTCTAGCAATATCTGTTCAAATACATATACGAAGATTTTTTCTGGCATATCAATGTTTCAGACTGGAGCCAGTCTAGAGCATTTCTAACAATATCTGTTAAACAAATTTCAAACCCCAAAAGCCTAGAAAATCTTGACTGATAGTCATATCAACTGACCATAGAGCCATAAACCTTGAAAAATTCTACTGCCACTGTATTTCTGATTAGTCAAGGATTATTAACAATGACCTCACTGGATGAGATGAAAATTCCCAGCTTTTAAGACCGTTAGACAATTTCATGCTCCAGCGTTATTCCCCAGACCAGTAAAATATTTTTTTTTCAGAGATGTAAATGCTTGTATATGATGTGCACATATTTTACTATTTTTCTATTTACTGGTCTGATACCAGTCTAGTTAAGTACTACCGACCTCGAGTCAAAGGCAGCAGATGTTAGTTGATCAAAAGGTTAAGAAGCTTACAGAGCTTCTACCATGTACATTTGCAATGTATGACTGCAGGCAGCTCGAGGATGTCTCTAATGTAGAGAATGTCCATATGGTTACAGATATCCTATATCAAGTTTTTATCAGGTGCTGTCACCTCCATCTTCCATCATTAACTAGTTTGTGCTAAAGGCATTTGGTGCATTTGAGCTCAAGGGACCACTTTATATGACTTCATATCTTATGTTCACATGTAGACCCTTCACCTTCCAATACTTCCATGCACCCAACTTCACCAGCAATTCCTCCAAGTACTCAGCCTTGATCATCAGATCATCTTTGTACACTAGCAACTATGGGCAGTCTATTCTGAATTCCGTGAATAGAACCTCTTACATAACAATTAAGAGCAGTGGAATCAGAACAGAGCCCTGATGAACATCAACACCAAAACTACTCGCTGCTACAACTGCCAACTAGGGCGCTGCTTTTCATGTCCTTGATTATGCAATGCATCAGTCGCAGCAACTACTCGTTGATTTAAAAGCATGTACACTACCTACCTGCTGTCTTCTCTGTTTATGAAAGCGATGTAGAATGGCTTGTTAGAAGTCAGGAGCAACTGTGGCTGGCTTAAAATGAAGATCATAAAACTGTAGTGCCACCACATAGCCTGACATAAAACTGCACTGCATCTCTCAATCTCAACTCACTGCCTGATATGTCTCTCCAATATACACCCAAACTCCCTAATTAATTGCTTAATTAACCTCAAGCCTTTGTTCAGAGCACCCCTTTACCTATGTACATACTGTCAATTTTGCTCTCCTACCAGGTAGTTGTAATAACACTCGAGATTATGTCGCCAATTAGGTCAAACACCTTGACTTTGCCAGTTTCCCAAAATACATGTAGAATAAAGCATCTCGATGACAATTGCTGATGATTGACTAACGACTAAGAATAAAGTTTATGACTAAGGAATGGTGGCGGATTCAACTATTACTTAACAACATTTTAAACACAGCAAATTTGCTACATCTCCAGGTTTTGTTCGTATAGTTCGTCATTAGGTTGGTGTATTTCTTAAATATTTTTCATTATTATTTGTAATTTTGATTGAAACAAATTTTAATGGAACCTAGATCCGCATCGCTTAGAAAATTATTCATGCGTATACAATGACGTATATTCACTGTTATGAATAGTTGTATTCGTCAAAAGTTACAAATACGTTCAAAATACTAAAACAAAGTAAGAGGCATCTTTACAACAGACTCTATGGCCTAGTGGTTAGAACAACTGACTCAATACGTGTGGTCGATGGTTCGATTCCTACCTAACATATTTTTTTTTTCAAGTTTTTTTTCGCTTGTTTTTGGAGCTTTACAACAAATGTTCAGTAATGTCGGGACGATTTCCTGTTTTCATAGGTTGAACCAGAAGTAAGCAGTGGATAACGTGTCTTGCTGAAGGACACAATAGAGACTGCGTCGGCAGTGAGCCTCGTATTAGCATCCCTTCGATCCCCAGTCTAAGGCTCAAGTGGCCTTTTTTTCTTCTTTCACTGGGACTGTAGAATGTGCCGATATAGTCCCAAAATTATGTTTTATATGATATCACATAATAACATTTTATAGCTTTAGAAACACCTAGGGATGTCGAACAGACCTGTTTTCACCATACACTGGTGGGACCGCTGGTCTTCAATGTGTTTGACTGCGATTCCGGAGACCCTGTTTTGGTAAAAACTCGTTCTAAAAATATACTGAACCACACTTCTAACGCAAAACCAAACAGAACCTTTAATATTACATATATTGGTTCATCCATTGTAACGCAATTTTATCAAAAATTATAACACTTATTTATGAAAATGAAAGTAGAACTTCATCGGCCATTAATTCCCTTTTAAATATAACCTGTTTGGGTGAATGTCTGCCATAACCCATGATCGGTACAATGATAATGATCCATTGAGAAAAGTAACCGTGATGGTCGAGTTGTGTGCTGGCTTGTCACTCACAGTCGGGTCGCACTTCTGTCAACATACTACTTTTGGTAAACACACCTTGTAATGGTGATTCTTGAACGATTTATGTTTTTTGCTTAAATAAAACTGCCTTTCCCATTGCACAAACCGACTTTTTCGATCGCAAAAATGCGTTCTACGATCATGAATTAACAACGGAAGCCGCTGTTTTGTGCAATCAGAGCGCTCGTGATCGCCGCCTTACTGGAAGAACTGTAATAATTATAACAGAAAGGACAAGGTCTTCTCGAGTTTCTTAATTTTGAATTAACATAGAAGCCTTATGAGTAAATTTGCCTCTCTATCATATTTCGGTTTAGCCGAGATGTTCAGGAAGTCGATGTTTTCCATTACAAAGAGAATCCACCAGAAACAAACTGCAATGGGACATATCATAAACCTGGGTACTTGTCTGTCTATTAATAGCTTCATTTAAAGTATCCAAAAGCATAAAACATGTTCCTTATCACGGGGTGCAGCGTATCGTGATTAGGTGGTCAACATTTTGCTTTTTTTTTTAATATTAAATTTGAATGGGTAAATGTTGCCATATGTATTACCTAATGCACGATGTGGAGACTGCTATGTTACATTACTAGTATATTGAAATCTCGACTGAAATATGTGTGATGCTCGGAAACTTCAATATGCAGTTTTTAGGCGTCTAATAGTTTAGACATACATTGATACATTTGTATACTTTTTACCTGTGAAACAAAGACAGGTATACAAATCGTTCACTAGGAAATATATAACAAGACCTATCCAAACAAATTTAATTTTATTTGAATTTAATAAAACGAAAACAGTTGACTCCTAAAACACAAACGTTGCACCCCGTGTTACATCATGAGTAGGTCTATCAGGAACGGACTAATGGTTTTGGAACGGCAGATTTTTCTCCAGAAAGAGGGTAGATACTCAGAGCATATTCAGTACTGCAACAGTTTTACATTACCCAACAGTACCTACGAATGTTAGTCTTTAGCTCTCATTGGGGAGGTAAACTTAGGGTGCCTATCCATCCACTTTTAGTCGAAGGTCGATCGAACTAACATCGATAGGATTGACCTATCATTAACAGTTGGTCAATCATGCAGTCGCTCGAACTAAAAGTGGATAGAAAACATTATCCTTTAATAATAGCTGTTCGTTTAAATCCCTACATGTATCAGTATGGATATAAAGCGGTCTAAATATTGTCCGTCATGAGGCTCGAACCCGTTACCACAAGCCTAAGGGTCATGTTTGCTAGTCACTATATACTATAAATGTTGTAGCACGTAGCTGTCGCTTTTTATGTTTAGATTCATTTTCCGCTTCGATACAATTAGTGTCACGGTGTACACTATTATACACAGTGAGTTTGGTTTTAGCGCAGTTCATTAAAATAATTTCCCATTATAAAAAGATTGGCTATAACATTAATGTATTGCAACAGACTGCATGCTTGGTAGTCAACCCAATCACAGTTGGCAACTTTGCTTTCCTCTTTAATTGCACGCCGGTGGGTCGGACTTCAGACTCTATGATGGTTCTGACTTAAAGACTTATCTATTGATGAGATGGTAGGGGCCTGATGCTTTGGCTGTTTGTCGGGCCCACCGGGGTTTACCTGTTGGATTTCTTTTGCTCCGGTATTCAGTTTAATTTACTGTTGAGTCCTTATCCTTGCTTTATCTCCTTGTTATATCTTGATTTATATGTTTTAGGAGATGATGCATTGATAAGTTAGGGGTCTTTCATGCAAACCAAATATCTATGTGTCTTGATCCACATCTGAATTAAGGGTGGGTTGGCGCCGTTAAACCGGTTTAAGCCCTCCAGTAAAATATTTTACTGACCGTTCCAAGGCGGTACTTCTTTTGTGGATCTTTTATGTTTTTGTTCTGTCTTGTGTTTGCTATGTTTTGTGCGCGTCTGTTTATATGTGCTTCGTGGTCACCTGCTGGGAAAGGGCTGACCTCTTGGCTCTCGTTTGTGGTGTCTTCTGTGAGTTTGTCACTTTCCCATTGGTATCCTGGGTCAGGTGTGGTACTTGATTGTATCGATTCCTGATCTTTGCAACCTTACTTACTTTAGTCATTAGTCGATAGTCGTTAGTTTCATCCTTATTTGTACTAGTCAACTAATTGCTTTTGTGATAAACCATGCACTGATCAGTTGGCTAGAGCTTCAACTTGGATTTCCTCTGGCATGCCTTCTGCATTTCAATGAGTTCGAATTTGAGTAACTTCATAATGCTCATTTCACGCTTCTTGTTGCGCCTCTTCACCTAGCGACTGTTGGTTTGCGCCATTCTGAACATGCTATTCCCATTTTGGTTTATATACTAGGTAAAATCAAAGCAATGACCAGGATCGAGTACAATCAGAGCTAACATTCTTCCTACAAAACCAAAACGGGGAAAACTAAATATACAGATAGATAGGATACAGTGGTAATGTTTAGCTCTTCCCTAGAAGGTAGTCACTAGGCTACCTTAACACAACCAAAATCATTCACATACATGTGTATAAAAGTATATGCAAATAACATTTACACCAATAATAATAAAATGAGAACCAAGCTGAAGATTTCTGGGCTGTAAAAGACCATCACTGTAAATACAGAGCGAAACAACATCATCATTTAAACACCTACATACCCAAATAGACAAACGAGCTTTGGACTGGATAAGATTTTGGACTGGGCCATCATAAAAATTAAAAATGCCTGACTAACTAGTGAGAAATTAGTGAGAGAAGCTTCGGCTAGAAACTAAGATGTCTGCAACATTATATATTGGCTTGACTTCAGAATAATATAAACTTTAATTACTTTCAAGTAGATATGATAGTGCCAGCTACAGCATCAACACAACCTAATAAGGTTGACTGCAGCAAACACGTCATTTGTCAAGATCAAGTCGACTAGTTGATGTTGTGAGTGAAAACGGAGGATTCTGGTCTAAATACATTTTTAAAATTGTATACAAATTTAAGAGATGTATAGCCTTTTTAAGCCTATGATAACTTGATGAAAAGGAGAAGGATCAAAAAGAAACTTTGGTATCTCAATTACAGACTTTATAGGATTTTCCACTAAAATCTGATGTAAACAAATGGTATTTTATGCAATGACACCTCTACAAAGGACAGTTTTAGTTTGCTATAGATACAAAAATTCTTTGCATCTCATTTTGATCATATCCATTTTATACAGAACACATTTTATAGGAATATCTGTATAAGCGTGTAATAACAAAATCGGCATACATCGTGGCTCTCAGGTTGGATGTCCCCTTTACTATCCGAATGCATTTCTTGAAAATAATTTTCATATCTTCAAACAACCTCAAAATATTTCCCAACTGAAAATACAAATACATTTTTTTCTAAAACTAATAACAAAGCCATCTTGAATACCCTGTAATAATACGAGGGGTTCAATATGTAACGAAAACACATTCATAACTCCATCCACAAATGCGTTAGGATTTGATGGCATATGCCAAACGAAAGATCAAAGCGTCTTCGTTATAATGGTGCAAGAAACATTATTTTATCTTTCCAAATTTAATAAGTTACAGACTTTTTAAAAAGCACACTAATGTACACTGCTTATATTTTCCTCCTAATTGTTGAGACTCATGTTAACAAAGGTAAAAGGGCATGCTGTATTTTCTAAAACAAACAATTAACATGCATGAATCACATATCCATAGTTTTCCGACTCATTTCCCATTTATTTGCTATAACGATACAAACTTTTGACCGGTACCGATTACGCGTGCAAACGGTTTGATTGCGTTACCCCCTCTTACGTTGACGTCGTTTTAAGCAATGGACGTAACACTAAAATACGCACGGTTCTTGAAAATCGGAAATGTGGCTTTGTACCAGGATAGGACAATTTTGATTGTATCGAAGTTTCTATACACACAGTGCATATGCAGCAGACCAGTTAAACTGAAACCAATATCTAGGGGTATCTCATCTGAGTGGTATACCATTTTCGTTTCCTATAATTTTATTGTCTGAAATTAGCCAGCCAGATTATGTACATGTAAATACGTGTAACAATGTTCAAATATGCACTCGAATGCAAACATCGATGAAACGTGGTATTTTGTCTGATCCATTTCAGTGTAAGCCAGCGATGGCGTCTTTTAAGTGATTTTCTTATTTCAAATGACGTACTTGGGGGTACTTTATGAGTGAGATTAAATATGGAAATTTCAAAAGCGGCTGTATTACTTGCAAATGAACATCAAAGCTACCAGAAAAAACGTTACAAATGATTTTCGGATAAATTTTCACTATGTATTCGTTCACGCAAAAAAGACTCTGTCAGTGGAATGCCAGAAAATGTAGCACCAAAGAGGATTTTAACCAAAATGGCAGCCTCAGTATTTCATAGAACATAAAGCAATATCAAAAATTTTTGCAGGTTTAAATCACAAATATATGGATATTTACCACACGAAGAAGCAGACTGAAAATATCCCTCGTTTATGTAGTTATCTGCTTTTGAAAACATTGTTTTATTTCATAATTTCGCAGTGTTCTTCAGCACCCTATCTTGAAAGTGGCTTGTGTAAATTAGATAAAGAGCTGGACAACTGCACTTTTACACTTATTTAACCAAGAAAGAGACCTTTTTATGAAAGTAATTATGAAGTGTGTAAATATAAAACTTTGGGATATACTGGGCTGTTTTCATTACATATTGAACGCCCCTCGTAAGTTAAAATAAAAAATCTGGACAACTGCACTTTTACACTTATTTAGCCAAGAAACAGACCTTTTAATGAAAGTAATTATGAAGTGTGTAAATATAAAACTTTGGGATATACTGGGCTGTTTTCATTACATATTGAACGCCCCTCGTAAGTTAAAATAAAAATCTGATAATTTCGTCCTGGTTTGTGTGAACTATTTCTACTTAATTGCATAAGATTTTTGCATGAAAATCCATAAGTTGGTATAACACCACTGTTGAGGATGCAAAATCTGACAGCCACCTTGAGACTATTTCCTAGATCTTGTGTTTTCTAAGCCTGAAATGACAATTTTTGAGGCAAATCAGTATGCTTGACTGCAAAATAAGTGAAAATAAATGAAGACAACATATTGGCTTGCAAATGTTTGAGCTTAAAATAATTCAGTTTAAAATAGACTGCAATTTTTTGACAAAACAAGATGGCAGCCATTTTATAAATGGTGACCATATAACATTTCCACTTTGACAGCCATTTTCGATGGCATGTTGGATGCTCTTTGTTTTGTCCAAAGCCATTAAATTTAATTATTCTTACAATCGTTTGCATAAATTCAAACCACATTCTTCCAATTCCAAATGAAAGCAAATATTATGTTATGTTTTGTACATTGGTAGCCTTCTTTAATACCATGTTGGAACAATTAGCAACAATAAAGCCATGCTGATAAGTAAGTTACTTGTTTATCGGGACTATTTCTACTTGTTAGAAGTATTTTCCATCAAAATTTATAACTTTGCAAAATGCGAGCTGAACATTTCTTGTACTTCAACAACAGCAGAATCTAGGGCGAAGATTTGGTACCAGTAAAATGAATTTAAGCCCCCCGGTAGCTTAGGCTGCTGTCCGTTCTAAGCGGTGGTTCTGTTGTTGTTGACTTTTTTTTTATTGTTACTCCCATTGTGGGAGTCTGTAATTGTTCTGTGTTTTGTTGTACGTTGCTTTATGTCAATTCTAGTATTGCAATCATCTTGATGGGGAAGAGAGAGCTGATTGCTTTGCTTAATTTGTCTTCCTGGTGTCTCGTGATGGTTGAGCGGCTCTTCCTCGCGGTGCAACCGGGTTGTCTGAAGTTTGTGATTGTGGTATTTCCTGATCATACTCACTTACTATTTCTAATATACAACTGCACTTTTTAGATACAAAAAGTGGCGGCCATCTTTAAAATACAGTCTCAATCTTGACTTTTTTAAGATGATTTTAAAGTATTTAAGTAGCATATGGGCCGTTATAATGTTTATGGCGTCACGACTTCCGATCCAAGATGGCCGCCATCACGACTTCCGATCCAAGATGGCTGCCATTAGGCCCAGGACCTCCCTGTGACGCGTTCGGTTACACCTGGGAGGGTGAGTCAACGCTCTAGACCACGAGAGGGTAGCGTCGCGTCCTAGAGCACGGTGCCCTTCTTCTTAGGGGCTTAGGGAGGTAGGATTCTTTTGTATAGGGGTCTTTGTAGACAGGGCGAGTCATATCTAGTTGGCTTCACAATGAGACCATATGATAAAAGGACCCTCCTCTGTCGGCTTAACACCTTTACGGGATAGTCTTTCTTTTAAGCGTAGTTGGTGTGGAGCTCTTGGTAGACTGGGACTCCTGCAGTACTTATTCTGATACCATCATTTTACAAAAGAGCACGATATTGTGGACAAAAGGCAAACAACCATTCATCATTAACTTGATAACATTTTGTCTCCTCTGAGTCCAACTTTTTAATAAGCACTGGTTTGTAGTAGCCTGGAATGTTTACAGAATATACACGCCACAGTACCTATTCAACTGGAAGATTCCCACCACACTCTGCTTCTCGAAATTCATCTTGAACAGTAGCCCACTCGCGTTTGTCCAGGTGAATGATGAAGGGGCCTTTTTGATCATTTCGTTTTAATATTTTGGAATGGTCGGTTTTGTAGCATCTCACACTGTCTTCTTTTAAATCTATATCTTTTGTCACTTGTTTTGTGATAGACACTGCACTATCTACTCCCGTTATATTATAAGATAAGCAGTTTCCGAATACCTCTGTCATGACTTGCCTCCTAGATGGTGTATCGGCTTTTTTTTAAAAAAAGAAGCTTTAATCGGTGGGTTGGTGCCTGATGCTTATCTGTAGCTGGTCCCACCGTGGCTCAACTTGAGGTTTTCTTAAGCTCTGACTATCTGTGAGTCGTGAGCCCTTTTCTTTGTTTCATCATGGTGTAGTAATTTGATTAGAGTGTTTTTCCATGATGATACATTGCATTAGTTAGATGGCCTCCATGCGAGCTGAACATTTCTTGTACTTCAACAACAGCAGAATCTAGGGCTAAGATTTGGTACCAGTAAAATGCATTTAAGCCCCCCGATGGCTTAGGCTGCTGTCCGTTCTAAGGCGGTGGTTCTGTTGTTGTTGACTTTTTGTTTATTGTTACTCCCATTGTGGAAGTCTGTAATTGTTCTATGTTTTGTTGTACGTTACTTCATGTCCATTCTAGTATTGCAATCATCTTGATGGGGAAGAGAGAGCTGATTGCTTTGCTTAATTTGTCTTCCTGGTGTCTCGTGATGGTTGAGCGGCTCTTCCTCGCGGTGCCACGGGGTTGTCTGCAGTTTGTGATTGTGGTATTTCCTGGTCATACTCATTTACTATTTTTTTGTCCACTATAACATAGGAATAAGGTTTAGACGTAAAGGCTGGTTTGTTCTTGTCAAAAATTCTATCAGCAACTATTCCTATTTGCCTTCTGTCAGCTGGACATCTGAAAAGCACCATATACTGAGCATTACGGCTTATACTGGTATTGTACTTTCCTTTCGGAGATGCATTTTGTAACAGCAGTATGACGCTTGTGTTTCTATGCCTCCCTTGGGTGAATAGTTTAGAAATAATAGGACTGTCCACGGCCATATCCATGAGATCGTCCAGAACAACTATGTTGTTGTAACATGGATCAATATCACTGAGATCGAGCTCGAATTCAGGTAGACCTTGCTTAAAGTAAATGTCTTTCCCCATATTTCTTCTCATATCTTTAAACATATCTTGGTATTGGCCGTAAAACCAATGTATACGTCGTTGCTTCCATGGATCCTCATACTTTATATTGTCCCCCTCCAGCATTTGTTTGACAAAATAGCTTTTCCCACACATACTGGAACCAACTACCATGAAAGAGAACTTGTGACTAAATCGAAAGTCTGCATAGGCTTCATATGATATCGATTGATAAGTATTACTTCTGTGTGGCTTAGACTGTGTTAAGCTGCTTCTAGACTGCTTGTCATTTGCTACAGTAGGTCTTGTAATTGTCTCAGATGGACATACAACTGTGCGCTTTAGATATGGAGTGCGTTCTGTTGCAGAGAGCCGATGTACCATATCAAGATGGCTGCTCATATGTATAACATTTGGTCTTTGGCATATAGGACACACTCTCTTGTATTTGTAAGGCATAGTTTGAATTTGTTAGACTATGCCTTTGTAACAAAGACCGTTCTTACGTGTTTTCTATTATGTTTTGGTAACTTAGAACAGTGATGAGCCAATGGTCCATGTGCAGTAATGTTAAGAGGTACAGCAAGGGTACAGTGGGCACAGTATGGGTTCAGTGGGAGAGGAAGAGGGGGGAGGAGGAAGAAGACAAGGAGAAGGAGGCTGGTCACTCATGGGAGAGGAGGACATTGAGGAGGAGGAGGGAGGAGGGAGAGGAGGAGGAGGAGGGAGTCTCTAATAAACGACCAGGTAACCAAAGAATAAACTGAGACTTCACCTACATCCATACTGTTTAAATGTCAACAATACCTTTTCCTGGGCTAGCCTTCCTTTTAAAACTAAACTATTATGTATACCAGACTGCCGTGAAAGCTTTACTTTTAAAACGAAACCTTTTTATCAACACCACCAACACCATTACAACACCATTAACACTACCAAACAATGCCATTGTTTAAGAAGTTTCTGAGTTAACAATTTATTGCGAGTGTTGAAGTCAGCAACAATGCTAGATGCTCTAGCAAAACGAATGAGTTGAGAGATATAGACTCCATTGGATGTAGAACGAGGAACATCGCCATCTAAAAATGGGAAATTGACAATTTCAAAATCAAAGTCGTCACGTTTATCATAAATTTTGGTAGAAACAATATCATTAGAAATTGACAAATGCAGGTCTAAAAGTGCGGCTTCGGTATCAGAGGTATTAGCTTTATTCAGTTGAAGCTCTGAAGGGTATATTTGACTAACCATATTGTCAAAATAAACATTATTAATATTTAAAATATCGTCCAAATATCTGGATGTAATTTAAACGCATCAATAACATCAGCCTGCTAATCATCAGAAAGAGACATCATAAAGTCCCTCTCATAACAAAACAGGAATACATCTGCAAACAGGGGAGCACAATAAGTGCCCATAGGAATCCCAACTACTTGTCTATACAGCTTGGTGCCATCTCGAATAAAAATGTTGTCCAATAAAAAGGTCAGCACATCACATACATTTTGACACGACCATGCAAGATATTTTTTTATGTTTTTCTTAAATAAAAAATGCATTTCTGTCATTACATGCAAGGTAAGGAGAGCCTTCTCCGTGGAAGGTTCTTTCAATAAGATCAATGAGTTTACCTTTAAGTAAATTATGAGGTAAAGTAGTGTAAAGAGTAGAAAAATCATCGGTAGACCAACTGGTCGCATTGAAATCTCTAGCTTTAAGTTAATCTAAAATTTCACCTGAATTTTTTATAGATCAAAATAGGTTTTTACCAGATCTCTCATATACCTTTTCACAATACTTGATAACATGTTTTTTAACAGCTGTAAGGTTAACAATTTAGAAAGTTCTGTTGTTGTACAAGAACTAGAATTAGCAATAAAACTTGTTTTATAGGGTTTTTATGGAGTTTAGGTAACCATTACAACGTAGGAACTTTGTCTTCATTTTCTTTAGCTTTGACACCAAAATGTAGGGCTGTATGACAATCATGCCCATCAACAATCACCCTCTCACTTAAAGAAGGCTGCAGTTTATAGGCATTAGTGTCAACAAGCTCACGCTTAAGAGAATTGATATAATACAATCGTCAAACAACTACAACATTGTTAGCAGCTTTATCTGCTAGAACCAAAACATAGTTCTTAAGAAAATCCTGACTACCTCGTTTAAGATGACGAAAAGAAGATTTAGGTTTAGGGTTAAAAGATGTGTATTACGAGAGTAAAATGAAATACGAGTATCAATAATTTTAAAAATGTTAATCTTCCATTCCTTCAAGGCCTCAGGTTCAACATTTTCCCGTTTGCACCAACGATTACTAAAGTCATTTAAAGAAGCAGCGATCTCTCTACGGCATTTAGAGAAATCAATATTAGAGGGGAATCTATATTTAGGACCTTTAGAAATAATATTGCGAACTCTAGCGTCAGGAATGACATTTAGATTACCTGTAATAACACCCCCTGCAGAGGGATATAGATAATTAGAATTTTGACAATCTCAGGAGGCAGGAGTATTGGAATCTATATCTATATCATTTACAATTTTATTAAAGTTAAATATAGTAGATCTAATTGTTTTTTTTATATTTATAACAAATGATAGGAGTTTCAGAATTATTAAAGTAATTTGGAAAAGATGAAATCACTAATAGATTATCCTTGAAGATACTATGTAAATCAATAAACTCAATACATTTGTTAATGAATGGAATTTTTATAAAATGTCGTTTATGGTTGACCTCAGAATCGATATAAGGACTAAGGAAATGTTGAACATAACACCTTGTAAGGAGTGCTGCTTTATATAATTTGTTTGCTCTATCGTAAAGTTTATTAGCCTCTAACACTAAATTACGTAAAACTGAGATAGGCAAGGAACTTAAAAATGAAAATAAGTCATGCCGACCATGATTAGTTAAAGCAAAAGAAAGATCCTTTAGAGAAGTATTTAAGCGTTTTTCAGTACAAATTTTGCTTTTAATGTTGCCAGTTTTAGGTTTACCATGAGATCTACTTTTACGTTTTTTACCTTCCAAATCAGAAAAAACATCAAAATCTGGCATTTTAGAAATGTTACCTTCATGATATATATTATCATTAAAGCCTAAAGGAAAAGGTGATTGCAAAAATTTAATCTATTTAAGTTCAGTTTCATGTCTCTTTATATTTTTTAATCTAGTTTGATGAATTTGGATCATAATTAATTTTTTTCAACCGGCTGAATTACAATTTTACTAGGTGAGTGACCATTACTTTTGAAAATGGCGATAAAGAAATGTGTCAAATTTTTTAGGCTTTTTCATTTTACGAAAGTGCTCACAAACCTAGTCTTAAGGGATTGGCCAGTTTGTCTTACATATTGCATTCCACAATTAAGTTCAGTTCAAGTTATAACATAAATCAGATCAGATGAAGTTCAGTCAATATCATTATTATTGATTATGGAAAATTGCCTACCATTTACAGATGATGTAATGGTAGTTTTAGTACATAAATGTGTGCAACAGACACACCTCTTGGCATAGCACTTAGAAACATAAGAATACATTCCGCGTCTTTTGAATGCATTAAATAGTTTAGTATACTTTCTGATAATAGGTGACCCAAGAGGAGATAACCTAATGGTAGGAAGCATATCCCAAAAAATTGTTAACTGAACTAGGGCACGGGTGGTAAACCTAGGAACTACCACAAAATTGTGTTAACGTAATTTTGTTCCCAAGCCACATCCGGGACACGTCGTTGTAGTTTCCAGGCCGAAAATTGGATAAAGAAAGGTTGGTGTCACTTTCATTTTTGTTTTGTTTTACAACTAAGAACGAAAAATGGTGAAATCCGACAATGTGGTTCCGTGTAAATATGTCTCAGCGTCCCCTCTAGCCCAAAATTTTGTATGAAAAGTTATTTTCTTTCTTTAGATTCGTGTTTCCCCACGGAGCATCAGACCAACTTTCCCCAAAGTTCGAAGGATTTTAGCCCATATCCGTCAAACTTAATGGAATTTGATATCATTTGACGATTGAAAATGATAAAAAGACCCTGAATAAACATTTCTACACAGAAAACAAAATCTGAGCATTTACTCGTAAACGATTCATGTCCCGTTCGTCTTGTGTGGTAGTTTCCAGCTCATCGTGGTAGTTAAAATGCTATTTAAGAGAGATTTAAGTCCAACTTGGAATTTAGAAATCAAATCATAGTATCGTCTATAAAATTTTGAAAATGTTTTGCGAAGTTTATGATATCGATAGCCTTGTTTAAGAAGAACAATTTATTGCGAGTGTTGAAGTCAGCAACATAGCTTAATGCTCTAGCAAAACGAATGAGTTGAGAGATATAGACTCCAAAGGATGTAGAACGAGGAACATCACCATCTAAAAATCGGTAAATTGACAATTTCAAAATCAAAGTCGTCACGTTTATCATAAATTTTGGTAGAAACAATATCATTAGAAATTGACAAAGGCAAGTCTAAAAATGGGGCTTCGGTATCAGAGGTATTAGCTTTATTCAGTTGGAGCTCTAAAGGGTATATTTGACTAACCATATTGTCAAAATAAACATTATTGATATTTAATTTATCGTCCAAATATCTGGGTATAGTGTTAAACGCATCAATAACATTAGCCTGCTTATCATCAGAGAGAGAGACATCATAAAGTCCCTCTCATAACAAAACAGGAATAAATCTGCAACCAGGGGAGCACAATGAGTGCACCATAGTAATCCAAACTACTTGTCTACACAGCTTATTGCCAAATTGAATAAAAATGTTGTTCAACAAAAAGGTCAGCGCATCATATACATTTTGACACGACCATGTATGATATTTTTTTAGGTTTTTCTGAAGTAAAAATGCATTTCTGTCATTATATGCAAGGTGAGGAGAGCCTTCTCTCTGGAAGGTTCTTTCAATAAGATCAATAAGTTCATCTTTTATTAAATTATGAGGAAAAGTAGTGTAAAGAGTAGAAAAATCATAAGTAGACAAACTGGTCGCATTGAAATCTCTAGCTTTAAGTTTATCTAAAATTTCACCTGAATTTTTTATAGACCAAAATAGGTTTTTACCAGATCTCTCATATACCTTTTCACAATACTTGATAACATGTTTTTTAACAGCTGTAAGACAGGAGGTTAACAATTTAGAAAGTTCTGTTGTCGTACAAGAACTAGAATTAGCAATAAATCTTGCTTTATGGGTTTTTATGGAGTTTAGGTAACCATTACAACGTAGGAACTTTGTCTTCATTTTCTTTAGCTTTGACACCAAAATGTAGGGCTGTATGACAACCATGCCCATCAACAATCACCCTCTCACTTAAAGAAGGCTGCAGTTTATAGGCATTAGTGTCAACAAGCTCACGCTTAAGGGTATCAATATAATACAATCGTCAAACAACTACAACATTGTTAGCTGCTTTATCTGCTGGAACCAAAACATAGTTCATATGAAAACCCTGACTACCTCGTTTAAGATGACGAAATGAAGATTTAGGTTTATGGGGGTAAAAGATGTGTATTTAGAGAGTAAAATGAAATACGAGTATCAATAATTATAAAAATGTTAATCTTCCATTCCTTCAAGGCCTCAGGTTCAACATTTTCCCGTTTGCACCAACGATTACTAAAGTCATTTACAGAAGCAGCAAACTCTCTACGACATTTAGAGAAATCAATATTAGAGGGGAATCTATTATTAGGACCTTTAGAAATAATATTGCGAACTCTTGCGTCAGAAATGACATTTAGATTACCTGTAATAACAAGCCCTGCAGAGGGATATAAATAATTAGAATTTTGACAATCTCGGGAGGCAGGAGTATTGGAATCTATATCTATATCATTTACAATTTTATTAAAGTTATATATAGTAGACCTAATTGGTTTGTTATATTTATAACAAATGATAGGAGTTTAAGAATTATAAAAGTAATTTGGAATAGTTGAAATCACTAAATTGTCCTTGAAGATACTATGTAAATCAATAAATTCAATACGTTTGTTAATGAATGGAATTTTGATAAAATGTCGTTTATGGTTGACCTCAGAATCGATATTAGGACTAAGGAAATATTGAACATTACACCTTGTAAGTCGTTCTTCACTGTTGCTCAGTAGAAAGGTCAATTTTTCAAAGGTCAGGGTCACATTGGGTCATATGACAGTCTCCTGGTCTATCTCTAAGTTCAACTAAGGCAAATGACAACAAATGAGCATGCAAATGTGGGTTAACCACATGTAATACTTTTCAACAAAGTTGCTTTTCAACAAACAGAGCTGGTTGCTTTGCTTAATTTGTCTTCTTGGGTCAGGTGTGGTACTTGATTGTATCGATTCCTGATCTTTGTACCCTTACTTACTTTTCTTGGTGTCTCGTAATGGTTGAGCGGCTCTTCCTCACGGTGCCACTGGGTTGTCTGCGGTTTGTGATTGTGGTATTTCCGGATCATACTCACTTACTATTTTTGCATTTAACTTAATCAAGTGACCACTGCTGCCGTTTACAGAAACTTGGGAAAGGGCCTTTTTACCATATTTTGACAATTACAAAAAAGAAAAACTCAAAAATTGCTTCAGCATAACAATAAAAAAAATACAAATGTATGTGATATGGGAACCAGTAAGCTTTTGATATGTGACGCGTTCTGCGATTTTGGGGCTTGTGGAGGTACGACGTCATCAGCAGAAAACGCGACTTTAAATGACGTCAATAAATTTTAATGGCGACGCACGTTATTTAACAAGCGCACACCTGCTTCGTTCAGCCATGAGCAAACGTTTCTACCATTACGCAATCAGTTTGCGTATTGACACGGACTTATCGCTTTTAATTATTTATTTATCCTACTGTCGTGCCAGCCAAGAGTGACGGTGACGTATTATTGTGTTTACAGCTGCTAAGTAAAATATAGTAGATTTAAAGATAGATGAGAATTGTTGTAAACAAACATTGGCAAGTTAACCTTGATTTTGGGCGTGCAGGTAGTCTCCGTTTACAGTTATATTGAACCTACCACAGATTATTGCATATGCGCGTAGCAGTGAAAAGTCATGATTTACCTGTCTATAAGAAAAATAGAATAGCCTCATTACAATGCATCTTTGAAATGACAATAATAACTTGTACATTCTACTTGATCTAGCGACAATCGATAGATCACTTGTGTATTAATCTATCCGCAGGATAGGATTAATACACCCGTGTCCTATCGATTATAAGTCCCTGATAATGGTGTAAACAAAACATGACGCCACTCTCACTCTTGGCTGGCAGGGCAGTAGTGACAGTCATAGTTACAAATACGCGCTTTGTTTATAAGACAATTTCTCTAGGATTAAATTTGATGTTCTTAATTAAGGAATGCACCGCTGTAGAGCCACAAAATGCTCCATACACAATATGCTCTCTCGAGGTGCATATTGTGTACCCTGCATACACAATTTACTCCCCCTTAAATCGGGAGCATATTGTGTAGGACATGTATCATACCTACACAATATGCTCCCTAGCTGAGGAGCGCAGTCGTGGTAGAGTGCTTGACCCGATATCGATGGGTTGCGGGTTCGAGCCTCACCTGAAGCACTGCGTTGTGTTCTTGAACATGACACTAAATATCCTGTGCTCAGTACTGGTTTCCCCCCGATGAAGTCGGAGGGATATTGTTTTGGCGTCGGCCGTCTGTGCACCCGTCTGTCTGTCTGTCTGTCTGTCTGTCCACCTGTCCTTCCAGAAACATACCTAAGTACCTATTAGTCAGATTTGATGCATTCTCTGCATGAATGGATAGTACCATGGACAGTCCCAAGTGCGGATCGAGAGGGGGGGCCAGGGGGTCCGGACCTCCCCCGGAAAATCACAAGGTTTATATTTTCTATAGGAATAAGCCATTGGAACCCCCCACCCCAGAAAAAGTTGGACCCCCCCCCACCTGGAAAATGTTGGACCCCCTCAGGAACCTTGAAAAATGATAGTTTTCTTTGAAATTAACCATTTGCGACTGTAAAATAAGCTGAGGACTAAAAATACAAGTATTAGCTTTTCAAAAAAGCTGGCGGTCGCTTAGCCCTATCATTGTATGTATTCTTGCCCACTGCATGCTTCCATTTTGAACTTCTAGAGCTTGTCCATTAAGATCTATTCTAAGCCCTGGTTAATAACATCTGAACTGTGATTTGTTACCATTTAACACATGCTTCCAGCGAGTCGTTGCTTGATCTTGAAAGCATCCGGCTTAATCATGGTATGTTATGGTAATGTATCTAACATGCGACACATTTATGGAAAACATTTGACAACACTAGACAGCACATTTTTCTTAAAACTAATGCCAGAAAATCAAGGTCACAGTGGTCGCTTAACTGTATATGTACAGACTCCGTGACCCCAAGATGTGTTCACAAATCAAATTTGGGATTCCTAGGATGTATGCTCGTGGACACGATTTTTCTAGATCTGATGGCAGTGGTAAAGGTGCGTGACGCTCAATGACCCTAAATGCATTAAGACACGAATTTTGGCATTCCTGCCTAAAATAATATAGGAGATATACTCCGCATATGATATGAACACTCAAACACCTAGGACACTAAGGGCAGTCAGTTTTATTACTATATGCCTCCCTTTGGGGGCATAAAACCTGTTTGTCATGACCGTCATAAGACAGTGCCTGAATTCATAGTAATTCTATGTTATCAGATGTGGATGACAACCACAGAAGTACGTTTACTGATGTGAAGTTCGCTTGCACTCTTTGCCAATCAAGGACGTTTTGACTTTGGGACGTTTAACTTTCGCCAGCTTTTTTGAAAAGCTAATACTTATTGCGTTTATATAAGCGATAGGGCAAATTGACGTCTTCTTTGTGAAATTAGCGAACGAGCTTGCCTCGCTTTTTAGGTAGCCCTACAGATTTCACGGACAGTTTACTTCGCGCTGTAGGTCAACCCACGATATTTGGTACCCCACTCGTTGTTCGGCAGCGAATAAAATATAGCCTGAGCACGGCATAAAGCTTCGGTCAAAACCTGAATTTGATGTGTGTTTTGAATGATGTTTATATAAGCGGCCGGCCACGGCCGACCGCAAAAAGGTTGTCAGAGCTTTTTTGTCACATTGACCTGGACCCCCCCCCCCCCTGACGAAAATTCCTAGATCCGCGCATGACAGTCCTATATCGTATAAGTTTCGTCAAGATCAACTGATAAACTCATTATTGCTCTGGCACTTATAATGCAAAAGTTGTAATGGCTTTCTTAGAGTAATGCTCTAAACATTTCCCCAAAGCTATTATGTATAAAAAGCCTGTAGATAAGTATGACGGTGTAAAATGTGAAAATAAATACCCGCCCACTTGAATCTTTAGGCAGGGTCAAAGGTCAAATATATTAATTTGGCAATAACTTAGTCAATTTTCAATATTATTACCGAAACTTTGTATGCAGACAGATAAAAAAACAATAGATATGAAATATATCAGACGGGATATTTGATTGGATGTCTGGGTCCGATCCCCTGGGTAGATTTAGGGGTTGGGGCGAGTCCAAAATGAAACTTATTCCGAATATTGTCATGCTGCATATAAAATTAAGGGAACAGCACATGACAGCAACATGATAGCAATTATTTAGCACGCAGAGACACCATTGACCACTGAGGAAGGGGGTCAAAAGGTCAACGCATTTTCAGCTTGAAATTAGTCATGTTTCGTAGAGCACTTTGAAAACAAGCATTTGTCCTTACATTCACCCTAACCCCTTGGGTAGTGGCAAAAGGTCAAATATTCATTTATTGAATATGGTCATGCTGCATATCAAATAGAAGGGACTTACGCATGCAGCAACATGGTAGCAAGTATTGTTCCAGAAGACACACTGCGACTTCGGGGATGGGTCAAAAGATAAAACATTTTTTTCTGAAATCAATCATGTTGAAGATCAGAATGGAGTGTATAGCACACTGAAAGTACAAATGTCAAAGATCACCCACACTAGATCAAATTCAAGGGGGAAAAGTGTAGATTTACTTTAAGGTGGCCAATCACGTGGTCTGACTGATTGGGTTCACGGACTGCACAAACCAGTTATCGGACATCAAAAGTAAGGAAAAACTGCTGTTGTGCGTTATATGCTCGCAGCATATTGTGTACCTTACCTACATAATTTGCTTACATTATCATACTACCAAGGTAGCATATTGTGTACCTTAACCTACACAATATGTTCAAATTCTCATAATACTATTCCATTTTCATAATACTACCAAGGTAGCAAGCAAATTGTGTACCTTACATACACAATATGCTCCCATTATCATAAAAAACCTAGGAAGCATATTGTGTACCTTATCTACACAATATGCTCCAAATATCATAATACTACTAAGGTAGCATATTATGTATCTTACCTACACAACATGCTCCAAATATCATAAAACTACTAAGGTAGCATATTGTGCGACTAACTTACACAATATGCTCCCATTATCATAATACTACCAAGGTAGCATATTGTGTACCTTACCTACACAATATGCTCCCATTATCATAATACTACCGAGGTATCATATTGTGTACCTTACCTACACTATATGCTCCAATTATCATACTACAACCAAGGAAGCATATTGTGTACTTACCTACACAATATGCGCTAATTATCATAATACTACCGAGGTAGCATATTGTGTATCTTACCTACACAATATGCTCCCATTATCATAATACTACCAAGGTAGCATATTGTATACCTTACCTACACAATATGCTCCCAATATCATAATACTACCAAGGTAGCATATTGTGTGCATTAACTACACAATATGCTCCTTTTATCGTAATACTACTAGGTAGCATATTATGTACCTTACCTACACAATATGCTTCAAATATCATAATACTACTAAGGTAGCATATTGTGTGATCTAAAACACAATATGCAATTATTATGATAATACTACCTACATGTAGGTAGCATATTGTCTACCTTACCTAAACAATATGCTCCCAATATCATAATACTACTTAATATGCTCCCAATATCACAATACTACCAAAGTAGCATATTGTGTAGATAAGGTGCACAATATGCTACCTTAGTAGCATTTTGGTAATGGGAGCATTTTGTGTAGGTAAGGTACACAATATGCTACCTTGGTAGTATCAAGATAATGGGAGCATATTGTGTAGGTAAGATACACAATATTCTACCTCGGTAGTACTATGATAATTGGAGCATATTGTGAAGTTATGGTACACATTATGCTACCTCAGTAGTATAATGATATTTGGAGCATATTGTGTAAGTAAGGTACACAATATGCTACCTTGGTGGTATTTTGATTATGGGAGCATATAGTGTAGGTAGGGTCACACAATTTGCTACCTTGGTAGTATGATAATGGGGTAGCAATATGATAAGGGAAGCATAATGTGTAGGTAAGGCACACACTATGCTACCTCAGTACTATTATTATAATTGGCGCATATTGTGTAGGTAGGGTACAACATATGCTACCTTGTTAGTATTATGATACTGGGGTAGTAATATGATAATGGGGGAATATTGTGTAGGTAGGATACACAATATACCACCTTGGTAGTATGATAATGGGGTAGCAATATGATAATCAGAGCATATTGTGTAGGTAAGGTACACAATATGCTACCTTGGTAGCATTTTGGTATTGTGAGCATATTGTGTAGGTTAGGTACACAATATGCTACCTTGGTAGTATCTTGATAATGGGAGCATATTGTGTAGGTAAGGTACACAATATGCTACCTCTGTAGTACTATGATAATTGGAGCATATTGTGTAGGTAAGGTACACAATATGCTACCTCAGTAGTATTATGATATTCGGAGCATATTGTGTAGGTAAGGTACACAATATGCTACCTTGGTGGTATTATGATAATGGGAGCATATTGTGTAGGTAAGGTACACAATATGTTACCTCAGTAGTATTATGATATTTGGAGAATATTGTGTAGGTAAGGCACACAATATGCTACCTCAGTACTATTATTATAACTGGAGCATATTGTGTAGGTAGGGTACAAAATATGGTACCTTGGTAGAATTATATGATAATTGGGTAGTAATATGATAATGGGGGCATATTGTGTAGGTAGGGTACACAATATGCTACATTGGTAGCATTTTGGTAATGGGGGCATATTGTGTAGGTAAGGTACACAATATGCTACCTTGGCAGTATCATGATAATGGGAGCATATTGTGTAGGTAAGGTAAACAATATGCTACCTCGGTAGTATTATGATAATTGGAGCATATTGCGTTGGTAAGGTACACAATATGCTCCCTCAGTAGTATTATGATATTCGGAGAATATTGTGTAGGTAAGGTACACAACATGCTACCTTGGTGGTATTATGATATTGGGAGCATATTGTTTAGGTAGGGTCACACAATATGCTACCTTGATAGTATGATAAAAAGGTAGTAATATGATAATGGGAGCATATTGTGTAGGTAGGGTACACAATATGCTACCTCTGTAGTATTATGATAATTGGATCATATTGTGTAGGTAAGGTACACAATATGCTGCCTTAGTAGTATTATAATATTCGGAGCATATTGTGTAGGTAAGGTACACAATATGCTACCTTGGTGGTATTATGATAATGGGAGCATATTGTGTAGGTAAGGTACACAATATGCTACCTCGGTAGTATTATGATAATTGGAGCATATTGTGTAGGTAAGGTACACAATATGCTACCTCAGTAGTATTATGATAATTGGAGCATAATGTGTATGCTGGGTACACAATACGCTACCTTAGTAGTTTTATTTTATTGGAAGCGTATTGTGTAGGTACGGTTCAGTATAATGGTACTAAGATAGAATCATTTTGATAGTACACTATTCAAAGTTAGATAACGCTAAATGTTTAGAATTTGTAGAGCAAGAAACTACTGCGCCGAAGGATATGAAGTAAGTGCATACATTAAATCATCACCATAAAACGGTCAGTAGCAAGCAAATTGTCAAAATACATTATTCAAGTTTACTCAGTATTAGTTCTGATCATAATCTTAAAACATACATACAATAAATGATTCGTCACCTTTATAATGAATCGTCTCATATCTTTGCGAGCGCCCGCATACTAGTAAGTGCCAGTGCAGAACATTGTATGTTTCTGTGGTCAATACCTGAATTAACCGCGTTCAGAAAGTCGATATTCCCATGTTAGCCCCATGCCTTCCAACATGTTTCAGTATAACCTGAAATACATGTATGGTTTTGAGAGTTATGCCTTTTGAAAAAAATCAAAATAGTTGCCATGGGATACCAGAATCGAATGATTCAAGCAATTCTGAATGTCCATGTTGCCCCTTTCCCTCAAACCAAGTTTAGATTCAATCTGACGTAGGGATGGGAAAAGATGGTCTTTGAAGGATATCAAGATGGCTACAATGGTAGTCATATTATATATTCCAATGGAACAGGTATAGCATTTATGAATGTCCATGGTGTCCTCGACTCATACAGGTTCATTACATTTCTACATTTAACCCCCGGCGTTTCCCCATTTTTCCTTACTACGGTTTTTAAAGGTTGATTTCATGTCGGGAAATAAGCCAAATTTGAAGACAACGTCTCCAAAATGTTATTGATGGGGATTAAAGACCACTATAATACAATTATGATGCGGGCATAGCTTTAGACATAAGGTTCGTAAGATAGACAGATGGATGTCGAGAGGACAGTTAGAAAGAAAGGCAAACATACCACGAGACATGTTTTCAAGAAGAGCATGTTGTGTACCCTCGGACGACCACTGAAATAACATATGTACCGACCCTACACAATATGCTCCTCTGGTAGCAAATTGTGTATGCAGGGTACACAAAATGCTCCAGCGGAGCATATTGTGTATGCAGGGTACACAATATGCTACTAAAAGGAGCATATTGTGTAGGGGAGCATTTTGTGGACCCACACACCGCACCTACGATTCTGAGACGCTTATTTTTTATTTTTATTTATTTATTTTTTTGTGTGTGAGAATCAAGACTCGAAATTCGGCTGAAATAATGAGTTACAATGTACCAGGCATGATATGAGCCAGTTTGATACTATTGCAACTGCTTGCAGCTAAGGTTCAGGTAAAGACTGTGCGAATGCATATTCTCGTCAGAACCTTCGCTGCTCGCAAAGGAACACTACGGTAAGGCAAGTCCAGAGATTAGACCAGCAGCATCACTTGATACATGTAGCTACTGTGAGCATACTGATTTTACTCTACATGTAAAAGCTTCATGCGTCAAACAAAGTTAAAATTTCAGTAATCGAAGAGCAATGCGTTGATCCAGATCAGATTGTGAAAAATGCACAGATTGATATGAATTTCAGCACCAATCATTAATGTCAGGTTGCGTTAAAATGATAATTACAACAAAATGGATAGATTGCGTGCGTGCGTGCGTGCGTGTGTGTGTGTGTGCGTGCGTGTGTGTGTGTGTGTGACATTTGACATCTGTATTCACCGTACATTATTATTCGCAAACTTGTTACGTCACCGTTACAATCAATCTTTTTATGGACTTTTTGCTAAAATTATTGTCGCAAAACTACAGAAGATAAAATCATGAAAATAGTACCAAATGAAAGCAAATTGATTTACGCAATAAACATTTTAATCGTAGCTTCCTGGTGTACATAAAAGACATAACCCATTTAAGATAAAAGACCAACAAAACCGTTTGGTTCAAACCATTAAACATTTTAAGACATAACCCATTTTAGATATAAGACCAACAAAACCATTTGATTCAAACCATTAAACATTTTAAAGCACGTTTATATTGTTTGTTTGAATTATATACCCCAAAGTTATTCTTGGAAATCCTTTAATTAGCCCTACCCCCAACATATGTTACTAGAAAAATCTTAGTATAGCAAAATAATGAAAAAGGGAAAGTGAACATATTAATTTTCTTATATCTCTGTTATTATATATCAGAAATGCCTTAAACTTCTCTCATATAAGCTTATAACATCACTTTACTATAAACTATACCAAGAAGATGCATGTGCTTTACCATCATTAGTCTAATGTGGAGCTACCCCACCCATCCCCATTGACAAGGCAAAAAGCACATGCTCCTAGCTTTGGGGCATAGAATCCTTTCTTTACACATAAAATCAACTTCTAATCACTTAGAAACTCATTTGTACAAAAATAGGGCAATTTCTGCCAAATTGGATGAAAAAATCTAATATTATGCAACAGTCAGAGGTGGGGAAGAGAAAAGTTTTTTTTCCATGCAGAGGGACTATGCTCACCGACATGGCATTTGGACCACTTACATTTTTCTGAAGGCCTAGGGGGAGAATAAAACTACTTCAGCCAGGATGCTGCAAGGTCGAGGTCAATGAAATGGAGATATCAAGGTCATAGAGGTCAAAGGTCAAGGTCACATTGCAATTTTATTGGCCAAAAAAATATACATTCTACTATTTATGACCTATTTGTCTTAATATGAGGTAAAAGGGTCAGAGAAAAGCACCAAATTATTGACAAAACTTTAAACTTACTAGCCTAAAATACTCATTTTATAAATGGTAGACTATAAATTTGTTAAAAGCATGCATGTGAAATGGTATGTTGAAGCAGTTTCATAATGCCATTTTTTCAAAGTGCCGTTTATATTGCCGGATCAATAGTAAAGATTAAAACGAACTAATACGCATACATATATCCATCTGAAATGGCTCCTCAAGGTCATCAATAAGGTCTAGGGTCAATTTGGCACAGCAAATCAACCAAAAGGGCCAAGGTGGATTAATTAACAAAGTGGACACTGCAACTTCAGACAGGTTTCCAAGTTGAACTTCACTGTTGCTCAATGGAAAGGTCCGTTTTTTAAAGGTCAAGGTCATGTTGGGTCATGTGACAGTCTCCTGTGCTATCTCCAAATTCATTTAAGGCAAATGACAATAACACAGTATGTAAACTGAAATAAACATCCTGTACCGTTCCTCCGCTAGCTCACGCCTTATAAACATGAATAACAGTACTCGTGCGTAACCAGTAGTCGGAAAATGCGTGTATTTAGGTACATGTACACGTTTCGATTTATATTGTTAGCGATACAGAAAATACACATTCGAACAAGGTAAGAAAAGCCATTTTATCTATTTTATTCCGTTTTATTCCATGATTTTAATGGTTTCCTCCTTTGCATTTTGCCTTGTTAAAAACGGCTTGCTCACAATCAGAGCCGTTCTGTGTCGAAAACGAGCTTAAATGCCAGATTGCACGGTTTTAGTGGAATTGGCAATCACATGTATATATGACTACATGGTTGTAACTGTAACAGTTACTTAGATCTATGGAAAAATGAATTTTTATAGGTGGGCCCTCGCAATTACAGCTGTACCAACAACTCTCACATCACGATTTCCGACAACTGGTTACGCACGAGTGCTGTAATTCATAATGTATAAGGCGTGAGCTAGGAGGAACGGGTACAGGATGTTTATTTCAGTTTACATACTGTGAATAAATGAGCATTCAAAGGTGGGCACCCTACATGAGAGGAAAATTCATTGAAAAATAACAAAATGCAAGGTCCTTTTTTCTAAGCCACACCAGTAAACTTGATCAACAAAAGCAATGAGATATTGCTTCAAAAAGTACAGCAACGATATACCCATCGAATAAATACAATATATTTCTGTAGTTTTATTACTGACCAATCATGAAACACCTTACAACTTAAAAATATTGTGCTGAGCTTCAAACCACCTTTTGAGCCAATCAGTGCCCTTTTTACAATTACAAGTCTGTGGCCATAAAGGATTTAGTAATCCAATTAGCCACAGTCTCAGAATGCATGGTGTCGATCATAAAGCCATTAAAAGTATAAGCTTACCTGATTTGCGGATTATGTCGTGGGAATGAGATAATTATGTCGTGGGAACGAGATAATTATGTCATGGGAACGAGATCTTATATCGTGGGCACGAGATCCTACATGTATGTCATGGGAACGAGATCTTATGTCGTGGGAACTAGATAATTATATCGTGGGAATAAGATCCTATGACATGGGAACAAGATAAATATTTTTGCTCGCCGCAAGCATTTGTGTCGGAATAGTCATATCCTCTACCCGGTTATCTTTTTATATAACATACTGTTAGCATAACGGTCGTGTGCATGGGAACAGTTCACCGACAAGACAACTCACCGACAGCAAGCAACAATTAGTGTTAAGAGCATGTCTCATATTTTATGACATGTTTTACCCGCAAATTCAATTTGTGGATATATGTTGGGGTCATGGAATGTCGCTCACTGTTTTCAGCCACTGCGACCTTGACCTCAGGAGGCCTTTCTTGAAAAAAGGCACCCACAGCAGATCGCCTATATTATTTATGATAGCAGTTCCATATTTGGTATGCAGGTACATCTTTGGCCCTGGTGAGTCACCAACTGTTTCCAGGTCACTGTGACCTTGACATCTGGTTTCAGTTCTAGCAAGGCAGAGCCCAGAGCATAATTGTATATTATATGAGGTAAAAATCCCAAATTTGGTGTGAGGATATATTTTTTGGATCATGGCGTGTCGCATACATATCTGGGTCTCTTTGACATGTAACTTGTACATATATAAAAACACTGTAGTTTTAGTTTTATAACTTTATTAATCATGCCGCGATTGTCCGCACATGAACAATCTGGCGCAATTGGAACGATATTGGCCCACTTTGAATCGAACTAAAGTTCCTACTAAAGTTCTTACGTAATAGATGTGTGCGCACGTTTATACCCGAAAGGCTACAGTTGCAACTTTTTATTTAGTTGTCAAGTAAACAAAGTGAATAGCCCTATATGCCCCACCTGAACTCTACATCGTAGACAAAAAGGATGTGCATAAACTGCACAGCCAACTTTAATTAACAATTACGAATAAGAGGGACCACAAATAGAACACATCAAGGATAAAACCATTTTGAGGCTTTTTATAGATCTTGAACCCATCTTGCTAGATAGGTCTAGAAGAGGGAGCAACTAGAGTATCGGTGCTCTGACTCACCGTTGATTTTAAGTAGGTTCGTGACGTCACTTTAGTAGCGACTATCAATGTTCGAATCGAACTTTAGTTACTATAGTAGGAACTAAAGTTCGATTCGAAGTGAGCAATTATAATTGCCATCAGTCAACTATCTAGAATAGCTACCAGTCTGTTAATAAAAGTGGTCATTAATACACGTAAAATTCTGTGATAATTTTCTTTTTCTTTTCCCATTTGGTAATGTTCATGGCTAGTCAATAAATGTATTTGTCTTCAATGGAGTTGTATGATCATCAGAACTTAGCACCAGCCTATAGACTAGCAACAAAGTAGGCATATGTTTATATGGAAAAAAATTGAAATGACTATTTGAAAAGTTCTAGGCCTTTGGGAAAGGCTATCAACTATACAGCGCCTCAGAGATCATTATCAGGCTACAGGGACAGTTAAATATCAACGCAGGTCTGGTTAACCAAAAATGACGACCCGACGTAAAGACAGTAACTTACGTCAAGTGTATCAACGATATTTGCATCAACGATATCCGTTCTGGCTGGCTATCGTCAGTTCCAGACAAACAATAGGGGTTCGAGGGTAATTTGTATCCAGATTTTTAATAAAAATATTTTATTACAATGACTTTAAATCACGTCTGATTTCTAGACAAAATTCAAATTGCAACCTTAGAATCTATAGGTCACACTGGTCAATGTAAACGCACCGGTGGTTGCTACAACGAGCTGGTGGTTGCATTTTTCAGCACCGGTGGTGGCGTAAAAGGTAAAAAAATCTATACCTGTTGACTTTATTATTTATTTATAAACTTGCATTTATTTATTTGTGATGACACTTGGCGCACAGACCACCGATAACATTGCAGTTTATGGCTATGCCAAGCAATTGGTGATACAATTCATGGTTTGGACTGCAAATCCAACAAAGTTCTGGAGTTTTGCCGTGATAGGTGCTTTTTTCTAGTGTAATTGCCTAAATTGAGTGAAATCTGCATGTCTAAGCGCAACTGTTGTCATATTCCCATGAAATAACATCCAAAAAAACGATTACTACTTTGGGTTTTTTTCTTGGTAAACTAGCAAATGTTTTATTGAGGAATTTTTATTACAACGCACTGGGAGCATTTTTTGACGCATTGATACAACGCACTGATGGTTGCACAAAATTCCTGTGGTTGTTGGTGCAGACTCAACACATCATTCGCTGTTCACATAAACGTTGCAAAAATCGCCATTTCAACCAGCACATGATATTTCGATACTGTATAGAAGGCTTAGGCGAGCCTGTGCAAACGTGCATACTCCCAAAAGCCTTTGCTGCCAGCACAAGAGATCTTGATATTTATTACATTGTCCAGCAAATGTGCAGACTCACCAGAGTATTCGCTGCTGGCGTGAATTGCACACAAATCGCCATTTAAGGCAGCACAAGAGATTTTGTACAGTGACGAAGGCTAAGGTAAGCCTGTGCAAATGTGCAGACTCGCCAGATCCTTCGCTGCTCGCACAAAATGGCATTCAATCGCCATTTGATTCACCACATGAGAATTTTAAACTGTGACGAAGGCTCAGACTAGACCAAGCAAATGTGGCCAAAGCCATCGCTGTTGGCATGAATGACACCCAAAAATAGTGAGTATCACAATCACAAACTGCAGACTAACCCGTTGCACTGAGAGGAATAGCCACACAACAATCACGAGACACCAGGAGGACAAACTAAGCAAAGCAGCCAGCTCTCTCTCTTCCCCATCAAGATGATTGTAAAACAAGAATGGACATAAAGTAACAAAATATAGAACAATTACAGAATCCTGTAATGGGAGTAACAATCAACAACGAATCAACAACAACAGAATCACCGCAGACAGCAGCCTTTACCTCTGGGGTGCTAAAATTGCATTTTACTGGTACCAAATCTTCGCCCTAGAATCTGCTGTTGTTGAAGCACAAAATTTTAAGCTCGCATGGAGGCTTATTAACTATTGTAATGTATCATAACGGACAAGCAATCTCATTAAATTAAAAGTTTTGGGGCCAATCTGAAAAATAGGCGGAAACACTCTCAAAGTGCGAACAGGGGTAGCTATGGAGCATCTCTGTTGAGGCTACACATTTGCAGAGTCACGCTTGAGCCTCCATCAGTGTACAAAAACCACAAAATCTATGTCTATTGACTGTATGATTTCTTTATAAGCTTGCTTTTATTTTGATTTTGATGGCCCAATGCGAACAAACCGTCAGAAACATTGCAGTTAATGGCTCTGTCATGCAATTGGCGTTTTAATTCATGGTTTTACCGATAAATACGACACAGTTGTGGAGTTTGACAGTGACAGGTGCTTTTTCTATTGTGACTGCCTAACTTCAGGAAATTCTGCATGTCTAAGCAAAGCTGCAGCTATGTTATCATAGTCGCATGAAATAACATCCAAAAACGATTACTACTCTCTTTTTTTCTATGCAGAGAAGGCTCTGGCGAGTCTGTACATTTGCATAGGCTCACCTGAGTCTTCGTCCTGGTACTGAAATATCATGTACTGGCTCAAATAACGATTTATGTACCGTTTATAAGAACAGTGATAGCTGTGGTGAGGCTGCACCAGCAACCACAGGAAATCTGTGCAACCATCAGTGCGTTGTATCAATGCGTCAAAAAATGCAATAAAAATTCCTCAATAAAACATTTGCTAGTTTACCAAGAAAAAAAAACCCAAAGTAGTAATCGTTTTTGGATGTTATTTCATGGGAATATGACAACAGCTGCGCTTAGACGTGCAGATTTCACTCAATTTAGGCAGTCACACTAGAAAAAAAAACACCTGTCACGGCAAAACTCCAGAACTTTGTTGGATTTGCAGTCCAAACCATGAATTAAATCACCAATTGCTTGGCATAGCCATAAACTGCAATGTTACCGGTGGTCTGTGCGCCAGGTGTCATCACAAATAAAATAAATGCAAGTTTATAAATAAATAATAAAGTCAACAGGTATAGATTTTTTTACCTTTTACGCCACCACCGGTGCTGTAAAATGCAAGCACCAGCTCGTTGTAGCAACCACCAGTGCGTTTACATTGACCAGTGTGTAGGTATTGCTATTCGATAGACGGTTGTCCTAACATTATTTATTATTTTGGCATGAAATTAAAACATGTTTTGCTGACATGTTGATGTTCATTGTTGCCAAAATCCAATGACCTGATACATTCAAAATAAGAAGATTTTACCAATTTTATTTTTTGCGTTTTTAAAGTCATCCAGTGTATGGCGCTAGGTGCCGCTTAAGATAACTGTTTGTGTTTTTCTTTTGCCAGAAGAGTATCTTACTGACTGACTCAATAACTATTGTTAATGTTTGTCTATGTTGTGGTTTTAGTGCAATGTAAACAATAACCAAAATTTGGAGGTGTTCCCAACATACAAGGTACACATGCCGTTTTATAACTAGGCAAGCCCTCCTTTAAAAAGGAAAATTTATTCACATGTCCCCTCAATATTGATCCGCAAATAAAGATAACTAGTCGCAACGAAAAATACTGTTAGCATAACGATCGTGCGTAGACTGTCCACAATAAAACGTCCCCAAGTCAAAACGTCCGAACGAGCCTCACATTAGTAAACTTCCTTACGAGGGTCAGTCAAAAATAACTGAGAGTTGGTTAATATCTTTGGACTGGGTTAGCACTTTTGATTGAAACTTAATACACATATATAATGAACCTTCGGGCTTCATTGCATATAGAAGTTGATGTCTTATTATATTCGATGTGTTGTTGCTAGGCAACCGAAGACCGTCTCTCAGTGATGTGCGTTCGCACTGACGGCATTTCTGACTAAGAAGCCATGAATTTAAAATCATGTCAAATCTAAAACAATATAATAAAGGACCTTTTATCTCGCCAATTGCACCGAGCAATGTGTGAGCAATGTTTTGAAGAAGTGTTATAGAAAGTAGATACAATACATGCAATGTCCGTTGCCTAGCAACCAAAATCAATGGAAATTCTATTTTTGACAAAAACACCAGATTTTGTTGCTATTGAAGCGGTTTATTCCTAAGAATATTCAAGATATACATTCAGATAATAAAAACAATTACTAAACACAAAGAAATCGCCATATGATAAGATACTTAGTTTGTAGTTGTACTCTAGAATAAACCGTTATAGGTGGGTGGGGTATATTTTGGGGTTAAATTTTCCGAAAATTAATTGAATTTTCCTTTTATTTCTGGAATAAAAGTCCAATGCATCAATTTCAGTTGTTGCATTTAACAAAACATATCTAAACATTTTATCTGCAACAAATGCACAAGTTGATACAACTAAAATTTTGTATAGTGTTTCCATGGCAACGCTTTATTCTAGCGTGAACGCATGACGTTATTTTACATTCTTCGGTTGCTTAGCAACAGCAATATATACTTTGCATGATCTTGTGTATTGCATATTCTGACGCATGACAGTTCATTGCATACATGTGCCAAAGTTGACTAATGTGCGCTAGTCTTCTTAAGAGATATGTATCAACTCTCAGTCATTTTTGACTGACCCTCGTATGTGATTTTATCTACATGATATGGAATTAACATGAACTGAGGCACTGCCTTATGACGAACATGCCAAACACTTTTTATTCGCCCGAAAGGAGGCATACGTACATGTAGTAATGACACTGTCCACCCTAAGTGTCTCCGTGTTCACATCGTGTATTTAGAAACATATGGGATATCCTGCTATAAATGGGAACATTGATTTTAATATGAAATATTTATTCGATATCAAGTTCGATAGGTCAAAAACTGAAATCCAGCAAAACTGATATTGACCCAAAAGAAAAGCGCCATTGTGTCATTTTGTCTGCATTAGGGCTCATTATTGATAATCGATCTCCGGTCAGGTACGAGCCAGCCTGTGCGATTATGCTGTTGTTGGGGGCAACTCTAGAATCTGCCAGAAACCTCATCCGACCAAATACATGCGGCCACAATGTATCATAATCCTAACCCTTATCTTAACCTTACGATCATAATATCGTTGTATGTTCAGTCGCTGGACAAAAGATCTTATTCACCTTTTACGTTTTGGCAAGTGAGTTTTAATAATTATTTGTATATAAAAGTAGAACAGGTATCTTTTGGGATAGAAAACGTACCTTCATAGGGCTCTGATCAGACTGTTCGTTGCAGCACTGTCCGAATCTTTATATACCTTCATAGGGCTCTGATCAGACTGTTCATTGCAACACTGTCCGAATCTTTATATACCTTCATAGGGCTCTGATCAGACTATTCATTGCAACACTGTCCGAATCTTTATATACCTTCATAGGGCTCTGATCAAACTTTTCATTGCAACACTATCCGAATCTTTGCTTTATTTTCATATATAGGGAGCGATATCGGATTTGAGTTTATTTGGGCATATACGGTGAGAATATTGAGCAAACATTTATATAATTTTCCATTTACCTCAATTAGTGTTGTTAGAACCCATACAGCTCATTGTTTGTATACGGGTTTAAGTTTGAAAAGATATAAGTATACAGTGACTCTTCATATAAAATGGCCACACTGTAAAAACAAAATAGTGAAAATTTACACCAAATTTGGTGGCAGCTGAACTGCCACTGGTGAAACCTATCTACTGTTTTAAAAGCTTTGTTCTGTTCGAAAACAACATCAGGAAGAATATTTAACATTTATCAGCCTCAAATAGTTTTAGCAGGGAAGTAAGCGTAGGGATGGAGGCTTAGCTCCTTAACTTAAGCTAATTTTTACAGTGCAGAGAGGATTCCGAACGAGCATGTACGGAAAATATTCCCGCCTTTATTTTTTACTACAACTGTCGTCTGCCGCGCCTCACAGTCTATATTTAAAACAATATAAAGTATGATCAGACTGCTCTCTCAGGAGCAGCTTGGACAGGTTCAAAGTGTCTGCTTCCATTATAAAAGTATTTCGGAGTACATTTAAGAGGCTTCACGTTAACTTTGCATGAGACGCGAAGTATTCATGATTCTATGAACAGACCAAACTTATATTTACATTTTATTATAAATACCTAATATATAGAAGATAAAATAGTTTTGTATTTAATTTTAAATCTAATTAATGGTTTTAACGGACAAGCGGAACAGCCAGCGTGTACATGGACAGCCAATGGAGCAAACAAGAATCTTGTTTTGGACGTGCGACTTAGGTGTGGATCGCTGTCAATCACAACACCAGTGTCACTTCTGGCGTTCGAAGCGTTTTGCACGGGCAAGTGAGCGTGGCAGCTGTCAATCATATTTGTGTCATTCATGAGGCAATGAACGGTTGCAATAATATAAAGGTTCATTAAAGGATTGCTTCGAAAATGTATGAAGCAGACATTTTCAGGATAAAATCATTAATTACCATAATGAACTCTTTTATTCCATATATATATACGTGCATGATATACTAGGCCAAAAAAGAAACGCCGCTATTTATGAAAAGTGCTAACTGTACCGGTTATGTATTTCATTAAAAAAAAGCAGTGATTAGAAAAATAGGGCAAAATGGTGCAAGAAAATGCTCTTTGTTAGTTTTTCAATTCATTAAGACGTTAGTACTACCGCGGGTTCCTTAATTTGACGTAAATACTGCACCAAAGTTAAGTTCCGTCAAACGTTGGGAGGTGGGGTTTTTAAACAAATCTCTTGAAACGATTTTTCACAGTTTGAGCCCTGATTTTTGGACTACGAGTTCCTTGTGATGTCCTAGATGTAAGTGACTCCAGATGAAATCGATTGCACAAATGAGACGTCTGGATGTCCCGATCTTGACGTCGCGTCGACACACGTCGACGTCCTGGACGCAGACGGTGTGACGTTTTCCCAATTTGTCTGAAACGATTCTTTTAAAAGACGTCGTATCGTCTTAAAATGGCACCGAAATCGTTTTGCTACTATAAATGGCGTCACGTTAGCTTGTAACATTCCTATTGCACGTTCACGTTCCACAAGTGCCAATTTGGTCACCATAAATAAGCAATGTGTAATCATAATATCCAAAGTTTTTAAATGTTTTAGACGTTTGGGATGTTCGACTGGAGATTTCAGTAGTTAGTACAGATGTAAATCTGAATGGTCTGATTGTGCACGTGAAAAACAGGAAAATGGAAAATCGGTCAGTACACAGGTCTTGATTGACTGACCTCAATAAAACAATGGGGAAAATGTGCGACAGGCTAAATTGCAAAACATAGACAGGAGAATGAAATTTGCCTCTCATATTTAACTCACAATATTTTTAATTATTGTTTGCGGCGTTTTTTTTTTGGCCTAGTATATAAGGATATTCCATTGGTATATAATAACAATCATAATGATTGATTGACCAGTCATATTATTTTAAAACATTTTGGCCGAATGTTCAAACTTAATTTGGTGATGGTGGTGTTGTGTATGTGTGTGGATTGGATGGTGTGTGTGAGGTGCTGTGGAGGGGTACTTCCGAAGATTTCGTTCTCCAAAACCTTTTTGATAGACTGGAGACCTGAAGTTCACACAGCGTACATAAGCTATAAAGTGTTCAGTTTTAGCTTAATTGATCATATGTGCTTATTATGTCGTATATGGTAGACAAGGTTGAAACGTATAGTTAGAAACGTATAGTTATGACTTTACCTATTACGCCGGGTCATGAGATTTTGATACATATCGTCGTCCTTTAAACAGACATGCGCAGCTATGCTAAGGGCAAAACATTTGGCGTGAGCCTTCACGCACATCCCTTTTTTATGTATTCAACCATAAAAATCTCTGGCGGGACTGTACATAAAGCACAAGCTCATCTGAGCCTTCGCTGATCACATATGCAATACGGAATTGGCTAATTATTATGTTCATGCCAACAGAAAGCGAATGTTATTGCAACGTTTTGTTGTAATTATGCCTAATGGAATTTCACACACTTATCAATTGTACGATCCCTTTTGAATTTAAGGGTTGTTTGGTAGTAATTTTGGTTTCCATTCAAATTTTAAAAGTATATTCTGTAAGCAAACAGTGCCGAACCTGGCCAGACGCCGCATTTTGATCTGGTTCTGCTCTGTTTGCCTATGTCCCATAGAATTCATTGAAACCATTATACGGGGGCTATACGGGTCCCTTTTCTTCTACTCGGTACATAGTCTTTCCGCCTCAAAACTCAACAAAACAAATTCTGAAAGCTGTGGCGAGTGCGGTGGAAACTTAAAAAAAGGTAATAAATTGTGACATCCCCTGTACGTATATTCTACTCAGAACAGTTGAATCAAAATGCCGGCCTACAAACTGACGTACTTTAACGGTCGTGGACGAGGTGAGATCTCCCGAATGCTGTTCGCCGCAGCTGGGAGAGAATTTCTGGATGTGAGAGTTGAATTCCCCGATTGGCCTGCCTTAAAAGCATGTAAGTAATGTTCTATGTAGGCTATTTTATATCGATGGCATATTACATCCAGTTTGATATGATAAAAGCTATTCTAATGTTCGCAGATGGCACGACCTTAACTTTGCATGCTGGTAATTTTTATGCTTTTGTTGTCGTCTGCTGACTTTTTTTTCAAAATTAGCCTTTTCAAACAGTCCTTTCAGGAACAGAATGATAGTGTCAAACGGTTTGGATCCGTTGTGTCGGCACAGATCCAAACTGTTTGCGAACTCCCTAACGATAGACATGTGTTCAAAAAGTTACGTTTTATTAAATGGTTAACATATATTATAATAATACATGTAGTTTAGAATACAAAACACCACCTTACTACAGAAGCATAATAGGTTCAATTAGGCAAACAAATCATGTTATCGCATCTTTGAGTGATATTCCAATGTTCTACATCAACTCACAATGCACAAAGTGCACATGCATGTTGGTGCAATAAGGCAGTTATTGTATGGTTGTGCGTATGTACGGGAGATAATGCACTCGCTAATGCTCGTGGATTATCCTCCCGTACATACGCACAAACCATACAATAGCTTACACTTAAAACGTGAGGACAAGTCGAAATAAACGGGAAAACATCTTGTACGTTGAAATTATGTGATGACATCTCGTAAATATAACATAACAAATCGAAATTACGTGATGACAAGTTTAAATTTCGTAAAAATATCTAGTAAAGACGACATAACAAGTTGAAATAACATAATGAGAAGTTGAAATAACGTAATGACAAGGTGAAATAACGTGATGACAAGACGTAATAACTTGAAAAGATCTTATAAACACGACTGATAAGATGTAAATGCGGGTTTGTGTGTGTTTGTGCGTGTGTGTGTGTGTGCGTGCGTTGTGGGTCCACAAAATGCTCCCCTACACAATATGCTCCTTTTAGTAGCATATTGTGTACCCTGCATACACAATATGCTCCGCTGGAGCATTTTGTGTACCCTGCATACACAATATGCTACCAGAGGAGCATATTGTGTAGGGTCGGTACATATGTTATTTCAGTGGTCGTCCGAGGGTACACAATATGCTCTTCTTGAAAACATGTCTCGTGGTATTTGCCTTTCATTTTAACTGTCCTCTCGACATCCATCTGTCTATCTTACGAACCTTATGTCTAAAGCCATGCCCGCATCATAATTGTATTATAGTGGTCTTTAATCCCCATCAACAGCATTTTGGAGACGTTGTCTCCAAATTTGGCTTCTTTCCCGACATGAAATCAACCTTTGGAAACCGTAGTAAGGAAAAATGGGGAAACGCCGGGGGTTAACTGTAGAAATGTAATGAACCTGTATGAGTCGAGGACACCATGGACATTCATAAATGCTATACCTGTTCCATTGGAATATATAATATGACTACCATTGTAGCCATCTTGATATCATTCAAAGACCATCTTTTCCCGTCCCTACGTCAGATTGAATCTAAACTTGGTTTGAGGGATAGGGGCAACATGGACATTCAGAATTGCTTGAATCATTCGATTCTGATATCCAATTTGGCTCCCATGGCAACTATTTTGATTTTTTCAAAAGGCAAAGCTCTCCAAACCATACATGTATTTCAGGTTATACTGAAACATGTTGGACGGCATGGGGCTAACATGGGAATAGAGACTTTCTGAACGCGGTTAATTCAGGTATTGACCACAGAAACATACAATGTTCTGCACTGACACTTACTAGTAAGCGGGCGCTCGCAAAGATATGAGACGATTCATTATAAAGGTGACGGACGAATCATTTATTGTATGTATGTTTTAAGATTATGATCAGAACTAATACTGAGTAAACTTGAAAAATGTATTTTGACAATTTGCTTGCTACTGACAGTTTTATGGTGATGATTTAATGTATGCACTTACTTCATATCCTTCGGCGCAGTAGTTTCTTGCTCTACAAATTCTTAACATATAGCGTTATCTAACTTTGAATACTAGTATACCATCACAATGATTCTACCTAAGTACCATTATAATGAACCGTACCTACACAATACGCTTCCAAATAAAATAAAACTACTAAGGTAGCGTATTTTGTACCTAGCATACACAATATGCTCCAATTATCATAATACTACTGAGTTAGCACATTGTGTATCTTACCTACACAATATGCTCCAATTATCATAATACTACCGAGGTAGCATATTGTGTACCTTACCTACACAATATGCTCCCATTATCATAATACCACCAAGGTAGCATATTGTGTACCTAACCTACACAATATGCTCCGGATAGCATAATACTACTAAGGTAGCATATTGTGTACCTTACCTACACAATTTGCTCCAATTATTATAAAACTACCGAGGTAGCATATTGTGTACCTTAACTACACAATATGTACCTTAACTACACAATATGCTCCAAATATCATAATACTACTGAGGTAACATATTGTGTACCTTACCTACACAATATGCTCCCATGATCATAATGCAACCGAGGTAGCATATTGTGTACCTTACCTACACAATGTGCTCCGAATATCATAATACTACTGAGGTAGCATATTGTGTACCTTACCTACACAATATGCTCCAATTATCATAATACTACCGAGGTAGCATATTGTGTACCTTACCTACACAATATGCTCCGAATATTATAATACTACTGAGGTAGCATATTGTGTACCTTACCTACACAATATGCTCCAATTATCATAATACTACCGAGGTAGCATATTGTGTAGGTAAGGTACACAATATGCTACCTTAGTAGTATTATGATATTTGGAGCATATTGTGTAGGTTAGGTACATAATATGCTTCCTTAGTAGTATTATGATAATTGGAGCATAGTGTGTAGGTAATGCACACAAAATGTTACTTTGGTAGTATTATGATATTGGAAGCATATTGTGCTACCTTGGTAGTATTATGATAATGGGAGCATATTGTGTAGGTAAGGTACAAAATATGCTACCTTGGTAGTATTATGATAATGGGCGCATATTGTGTAGGCAACGTTCACAATATGCTACCTTGGTAGTATTATGATAATGGGCGCATATTGTGTAGGCAACGTTCACAATATGCTACCTTGGTAGTATTATGATAATGGGCGCATATTGTGTAGGTAAGGTACACAATATGCCTCCTTGGTTGTAGTGTGATAATGGGAGCATATTGTGTAGGTAAAGTACACAATATGATACCTCGGTAGTATTATGATAATGTAGATATATTGTGTAGGTAAGGTCCACAATATGCTACCTCGGTAGTATTATGATATTGGGAGCATATTGTGATGGTAAGGTACACAATATGCTACCTTGGTAGTATTATGATAGTGGGAGCATATTGTGTAGGCAAGGTACACAATATGCTACCTTAGTAGAATTATGATATTTGGTGCATATTGGATAGGTAGAGGTACACAATATGCTGCCTAAGTAGTATTATAATATTTGGTGCATATTGTGTAGGTAAGGTACACAATATGCTACCTTAGTAGTATTATGATATTTGGAGCATATTGTGAAGGTAAGGTACACAAAATGCTACCTCGGTAGTATTATGATATTTAGAGCATATTGTGTAGGTAAGGTAGACAATATGCTACCTACATGTAGGTAGTATTATGATAATAATAGCATATTGTGTTTTTAAGTCACACAATATGCTACCTTAGTAGTATTATGATATTTGAAGCATATTGTGTAGTTAAGGTACATAATATGCTACCTAGTAGTATTATGATAAATGGAGCATATTGTGTAGTTAATGCACACAATATGCTATCTTGGTAGTATTATGATATTGGGAGCATATTGTGTAGGTAAGGTGAAGAATATGCTACCTTGGTAGTATTTTGATAATCAGAGCAAATTATGTAGGTAAGTCACACAATATGCTACCTGAGTAGTATTATGATATTTGGAGCATATTGTGTAGGTAATGCCCACAAAATGTTACTTTGGTAGTTTTATGATATTGGGAGCATATTGTGTAGGCAACGTTCACAATATGCTACCTTGGTAGTATTATGATAATTGGAGCATATTGTGTAGGTAAGGTACACAATATGCTACCTTGGTAGTATTATGATAATGGGAGCATTTTGTGTAGGTAAGATACACAATATGCTACCTCGGTAGTATTATGATAATTATCGCATATTGTGTAGCTAAGTACACAATATGCTTTCTTTGTTGTAGTATGAGATTGGGAGCATATTGTGTAGGTAAGGTACACAATATGATACCTTGGTAGTATTATGATAATGGTAGCATATTGTGTAGGTAAGGTACACAATATGCTACCTTGGTAGTATTATGATAATGAGAGCATATTGTGTAAGTTAGTCGCACAATATGCTACCTTAGTAGTTTTATGATATTTGGAGCATATTGTGTAGGTTAGATACATAATATGCTACCGTAGTAGTATTAGGATATTTGGAGCATATTGTGTAGGTAAGGCACACAATATGCTACCTCGGTAGTATTATGATATTTGGAGCATATTGTGTAGATAAGGTACACAATATGCTACCTAGTTTGTTATGATAATGGGAGCATATTGTGTAGGTAAGGTACACAATATGCTTGCTACCTTGGTAGTGTTATAAAATTAGAATAGTATTATGAGGTACACAATATGCTACCTTGGTAGTGTGATAATGTAAGCAAATTATGTAGGTAAGGTACACAATATGCTGCGTGCATATAACGCACAACAGCAGATTTTCCTTACTTTTGATGTCCGATAACTGGTTTGTGCAGTCAGTGAACCCAATCAGTCAGACCACGTGATTGGCACCTTAAAGTAAATCTACACTTCCCCCCCTTTAATTTGATCTAGTGTGGGTGATCTTTGACATTTGTACTTTCAGTGTGCTATACACTCCATTCTGATCTTCAACATGATTGATTTCAGAAAAAAATGTTTTATCTTTTGACCCACCCCCGAAGTGGCGGTGTGTCTTCTGGAACAATACTTGCTACCATGTTGCTGCATGCGTAAGTCCCTTCTATTTGATATGCAGCATGACCATATTCAATAAATGAATATTTGACCTTTTGCCACTACCCAAGGGGTTAGGGTGTATGTAAGGACAGAATGCTTGTTTTCAAGGTGCTCTACGAAACATGACTAATTTCAAGTTGAAAATGCGTTGACCTTTTGACCCCCTTCCTCAGTGGTCAATGGTGTCTCTGCGTGCTAAATAATTGCTATCATGTTGCTGCCATGTGCTGTTCCCTTAATTTTATATGCAGCATGACAATATTCAGAATAAGTTTCATTTTGGACTCGCCCAATCCCCTAAATCTACCCAGGGGATCGGACCCAGGCATCCAATCAAATAAGTATCCAGTCTGATATATTTCATATCTATTGTTGTTTTTTATCTGTCTGAATACAAAGTTTCGGTAATAATATTGAAAATTGACTAAGTTATTGCCAAATCAATGTATTTGACCTTTGACCCTGCCTAAATATTCAAGTGGGCGGGGTATTTATTTTTACATTTTACACCGTCATACTTATCTACAGGCTTTTTATACATAATAGCTTTGGGGAAATGTTTAGATCATTATTCTAAGAAAGCCATTACAACTTTTGCATTATAAGTGCCAGAGCAATAATGAGTTAATCAGTTGATCAAGACGAAACTTATACGATATAGGACTGTCATGCGCGGATCCAGGAACTTTCGTCAGGGGGGGGGGGGGGGGGGGGTCCAGGTCAATCTGACAAAAAAGCTCTGACAACCTTTTTTTAGTCCTCAGCTTATTTTACAGTCGCAAAGAAAACTATCATTTTTCAAGGTTCCTGAGGGGGTCCAACATTTTCCAGGGGGGGGGGGGTCCAACTTTTTCCGGGGTGAGGGGTTCCAATTGCTTATTCCTATAGAAAATATATAACTTGTGATTTTCCGGGGGAGGTCCGGATCCCCTGCCCCCCCTCTGGATCCGCACTTGGGACTGTCCATGATACTATCCATTCATGCAGAGAATGCACCAAATCTGACTAATAAGTACTTAGGTATGTTTCTGGAAGGACAGGTGGACAGACAGACAGAAAGACGGGTGCATAGACGGCCGACGCCAAAACAATATACCTCCGACTTCATCGGGGGGAAACCAGTACTGAGCAAAGGATATTTAGTGTCATCTCCAAGAACACAACGCAGTGCTTCAGGTGAGGCTCGAACCCGCAACCCATCGATATCGGGTCAAGCACTCTACCACGACTGCGCTCCTCAGCTAGGGAGCATATTGTGTAGGTATGATACATGTCCTACACAATATGCTCCCGATTTAAGGGGGAGCATATTGTGTATGCAGGGTACACAATATGCACCTCGAGAGAGCATATTGTGTATGGAGCATTTTGTGGCTCTACAGTGCGTGCATGCGTGCGCGTGTGTGTGTGTGTGTGTGTGTGTGGAATCATCTCAAGACTTCTAGGTACCATCACAGACTTTGGCACCATACGGCACCATTTGGTTACAACCAGTCTTGAAGTTTTCACTTTGGGGCATATAGTTTTTGAACTGTTCTTCAGTTCGCTCTCATGAGAGGGTAGTTGTGGGATGATACATGAGTACAGTGCGGACTTGTGGGGTGAAAGTTCATTTGTACGTTGCAACGTACAAGTCAAATTTTAAAAACTATCTTACACTATTTTTGTAGGGGGGATAGAATTACATTGAAAGGCATTTGTTTACACATGTTCGGGCGGAGCTGTCCATGACAACCATAACTTGTGCTGTTTGCATGTACAGAGAACCACTTGCGGGGTGCAGTCAACATAAAACCCTGTCCATGATGATTTATGGAGTGCAAATCGTTCCTACACCCTAATCGTGTCCGTAGCATAGCTCATATATTCTTTGAGGTAGAAATCCCATATTTTGTGTGTGGACACACCTGGGGACTGCGGAATGATGCGTATTGTTCCCAGGTCTCTGTGACCTCGACCTTGACCTCTTGTCTCAGTTCTAGAAAAATCATGTCCGGAGCATGTATCCTATAGTCTTTAGTTTAAACTTTTATTTCATTTTGTATAACAACATGTGTACATATAATACAATAAGTTCACATACAGATCATTTCGAAATACAAAAAAGGGATTCAGAAGCAAGTCTATAGACTTTTTTGTAAATCTGTTTCCCAGCTATTCAATATTAGAAATACAATAAACGTATGACTTGAATTGACATTAGTATGTATAAACAATACAGCAAAAACTCGATAATTCGAATTGGAATTAACCAGGTTTAGCTGTATATATTATAATGTCAAAACTGCTGTTTAATACAAAGCATGAATTTTGACTTTTGAAAAGGAGAATGAATATTTACAAATTACAGTTGTCCTTGTTGTCTCCACGGGGTTTGGAGATGATCACTTCTTGGGGGGGGGGGGGGGTATGGTCGTTGCCTCTATGTACCCAGCTAGCAGAATAGTCGTCAAACCAATCAATTGTGAACATACAAGTATTTTGGTGGATAATATGCTATTGTTAAAACCTTGAGATATGATTTCTGCAAACGTAGTGTGATATTAGAGCATCGCTATGAGTATACAAAACATATTTTAAATACTAGTAATCGGTGCCTTGGGTGGGTCTGCAGTTTGTGATTGTGGTATTTCCTGATCATACTCACTTACCTTTTGAGGCCAATTTTTCTCCAGCAACAAAATGTTATAGATGTAGTTATTTGCATGACCAATGCAATAGAACGAACACAGTTTTAAAGCAGTTGAAAGATTACACTAAGACCAATTGCAGTTCAGCTGCCACCAAAGTTGGTGTAGAGGTACTCTTATTTTTTACAATGTAGTAATTAGATTTATTGTGACAACAAAACTTAATTCTACTTTTACAAATGATTTAAAAAGATTTTTTTTTTCCGAAAAATGTTCATAGTTACAGACTATGCAGCTTTAAATCATCTCAAAGTATTTGCCTGCAAGCTATTTCACTCCCGTCCCCTTTGTAATTGTGCAGACATATTCTATCTTAAAGAATATTTCAATCTGCGTCAATTAAGAGATGTTTGCACTCTGTAAGCCATGGGGTTAGCCATGATACTATATCAACTATATCAAATTAAATTGAAAAAAAGTAAGTGAGTATCATCAGGAAATACCACATTTACAAACCGCAGACAAACCCACGGCACCGCGAAGAAGAGCCACACAACAATCACGAGACACCAGGAAGACAAACTAAGCAAAGCAACCAGCTCTCTCTTCCCAATCAAGATGATTGCAAAACTAGAAGGGACATAAAGTAATGTACAACAAAACATAGAACAATTACAGACTCACACTATGAGAGTAGCAATAAACAACAAGTCAACAACAACAGAACCACCGCCTTAGAACGGAAGCAGCCCAAGCCACCGGGGGGGGGGGGGGGGGGGGGGCTTAAATGTATTTTACTGGTACCAAATCTTCGCCCTAGATTCTGCTGTTGTTGAAGTACAAGAAATGTTCAGCTCGCACGGAAGCCTTCTAGAAAGTCTGAGCTACAGAAAGAAAGTAAGAAAGGCGCCAAAGATCGGGAATCGATACAATCAAGTACCACACCTGACCCAGGATACCACATAGGAAAGTGACAAAAACACAATTAAACATCACAAAGAATAGCCAAGAGGTCAGCCCTTTCCCAGCAGGTGACCATAAGGCAGCAATTAAAAGACACGAAAGCATGAAAACCACAATACATAAATGACACAAATGATCCACAAAAGAAGTACCGCCTTGGAATGGTCAGTAAAAATATTTAACTGGAGGGCTTAAACCAGTTTCACGGCGCCAACCTCATCCTAAGTTCAGATGTGGATCAAGACACATAGATGTTTAGTTTGCATGAAAGACCTCTAGCTTATCCATGCATCATCACCTAGAACATATACTGAGCGAAACTTCCAAACCGCCACTCGATATTTTCTCATATATCTTAACGTATATGATACATACATGGCTACAATTTACACTCAATATGGTAAAATCAATCAAACAGAACTTGTCAAAATTTCATTTTCATAAATTGAAAGTAACATGCTCAGTTGATAGACTGTGTAAAGGCACAATCGCATTTCATTTTCACACAAACGCTAAAAATTGAACTCATTGCTTAAACTCGAGTATTCCTGGGACCTAAAGTGAAAAACACCAACTTTATGGTGTTATAAATGGACATTATTGAACATTTTTGGCTTTCGTTTTTATTAAGTAGGAATTTTCAGGTAATCCACAATGTTCCTATGGAAGCCCATATGAAATAAAATAGCACAAGAATGCTTTATGGATATGACATGATTTTGTCCACAATATTATTGAAACTTTCTGGTGCTGTAAATGGACATTATTGAACACTATCGTGTTTATTTTTTTAATAAAGTAGCATTTTTCATGCAATTCAGTGCTCCTATAGAGGCCCATATGGCCAAAAAGAACACAGAAATGTGTTTATATGGTGATGAAATGTTTTTGTCTACAATATTGTTGAAACTTCCATCACCCATTAAGGGTGTTCTGAACATCAATTTCGACACTTCCGATGTTCCAATGCAGCATTTGTGCATCACCGCACCAAAGTATGGTGGACTATACAGGACATTTTATGACATACGTAATACTCAGTTTTTGTCGAGTTTTCTCGTCATACGAGTGCAAAAATGAAAAACGACCGACAGATGGTGATGTAAACTTTCGGCTCTATTAAAACTTGTCAAACTTTATGATAAATTAAGAATCTGTCTCAGCGAGGCTCCATTTTCGATTGAACCCACAGCCAGATCCCTCTACTTAATACTCATACAACTCAAACGTTGGCATTTTTGTGATAAAATAAAGTTGTCGGATAGTTTTCGATGAAAATACGAGTAATCACAAGGCGAAAAACATTTAGCATCGTGTGCCACGTGCAAAAACGATATTAGTACTCTATCGTTACGCATAAATTAACATCCTTATTGAATCAAACTTTGTTATGTTCATTCGACGGATACATGTGCCCAAATAGACTGTGTCAAATATCATTTCAAACAGTTTAATAATAAGTGAGCTATATTGAAAAATGTGTTTGTTAACTGGCGGTTTAGAAGTTTCGTTCAGTATATATGGTTTCTTATAAATGGACATACATTGGCTGATTTTAATAATGCATGTGTATATATATATATAAGCGCTTAGTTTCAAAAAATTTTAGCACTGTTTTTTTTTTATTTATATCCGTTTATATATATATATATATATATATATATATATATATATATATATATATATATATATATATATATATATATATATATATATATATATATATATATATATATATATATATATATATATATATATATATATATATATATATATATATATTATGCAGATTCAAATAGCTTTTAGGCAATATAATAACCAAAACTTTCCTCGTTCACTTGTATATCTTTGTTGCTGTTTTTTCATAGAGATCGCTTGCTTTAATTTTTATTATTTTCATATAAGGATGTAAAATGTATGTTTGCATAGGCTGTGCATGCATGTATGGGTGTATGAATATTTAATACATGTGTGAGCACGCATGCGTATTTGTACTTTTGGCAATACCCCCCAGTATTGAAGTTGGCCGCGCTGGGTTTGCCCTCCCTCCCCCCCCCCCCCCCCCCCCCCCGCCGAAATATTGAAAAGCTTCCTACGCCTATGATATTACAGGGGAAAAGGTACCACTGTAAAGCCATACATATACGAGAGTTCTGCCAAAGTACTAAAGTATTTAGACCGTGAGCTGCTATTGACCCTCTGAATCCCAGAGTGAATATTGTACACTATGATTTTCTGCATCAACATAATAGAAGATGCAAAAGTACACCTGTTTGGCATTCTGTCACTTGGAGCATTACCGCGCAACAGCCATGTTAACCACGTTATCCTAAAACAATAGGTGCTCCTATATTGTAAATATCAAAATTATCCATTATTTTTACATATCAATACTACCTTTTAATTGACAGTAAATGACTAGCAGTATAATCTTAACACATAAAGGTACCTCTTATTACTGTTACATACGTTACTTTATTTGAATACATTGATTTAGTGCAATAATATATATCATCATACTCACTAACTTTTTAAACTGCTAATGGGTGTAAATTACTGCCATGTGAGGGATAATTTGCTGAAAAAGAAGGTAAAATGTCTTTTTTGAAACATACAAATGCAGAGGTGTCTTCAGTTTAATCACTGCATCAGAGTTCTGTCTTTTTTCAATAGATTAAGACAACAGAAGCTGTTATTTGCAACAGGAAAATGCAATTACATTGAAGAAAGATGAGTGTTACAGCAAGGAATTGGATGTTACAGCAAGTAAAACTAACAACTCTGATGCCAATATAGCTTTACAATAGATTCATAGAAAATGTTTAAGGCATATACTTAGCAATGAGTATCAAAGGCAACAAACATTAAGTTAAAGTTAAAATTAAAATGTAATGTGCCATTTTAAACACAGTGTTTCAAACGTTTAGTCAGATATTTCTTTGACATAACAATTAGCTTTCCCTGATGTAACAACTGCATATAATTCTCCTTTATGTAACAAAACCCTTCCTTGATGTTACATTTTTTATCAAAATTTGATATTTTTGCAGCAGCTGTAATTCGGAAACCTTTTTTCTCCATAAGAGATATTAACAATTGGAATCATTGTAAATAAAAACTGGAATACTCTACATACTATACACACGTCCAGCACATTCAGGATTTTACCAAGATTTTGGGACAATTATTTCCGCGATATAACAATATCCTTTCTTTGGTGTAACATGTTAATTGTGCTAAATGTCATAGTTTTCACTCTTTGTTGACGCTTTATTGTGCAAGATAGCATTTGTATTCAAAATGTTTCACCTCTCAAGTTTAGACAAAGCAATTATATTCCTGAGATATTTCCCTCATGTAACCAATTTGCTCTTTGATGTAACGCTTTTCGTTGTAACGTCACTGATTGTTACATCAAGGAAATATTTGAGATTATTCACTTCTAAATGTCTCAAAATATGCGTTTGTATTCATTTTTTGGTTAAATGTTAACACTTCCACAAAACATATTTTAGGCACACTACATAAGCATTTTCGCTCTAAAAGCCAACCAGTATCAGCTTGTTACATCAAGGAACTGTTGGAATATATATGCTCTTACCTGATTTTTTTTAGTATTTGTACATTGATCTTCGAGCATGTTGTCGGGTTATCAGCTATAGTTTCTCCAACGGGTGCTCTTCAAAATGGCGATAATTATTCATTTTCTACCAAGGGAAGCACCCTTGTACTCGATATAGTTCTATAAATTGTTACACCACAGAACTGATGTTGGATACAATGAATTTGAAGCTAAAAACGTAAACAGCTTATAAGATATTAGATTGGATATTCTAACATGTTATTTCACGCATATATGAATAAATTTGATTTAAGTAACATTTCATAAAAAAACTTCCATATAAATTTGTTTGATGTGTATAAAAAGTCAAGCTAGGGACAAGGAAAAGATGTTTATTCTGACGCTCTGAGCATATTTATTGAGTATTTCCCAGCACTTTAGAAACCCCCTTTCAATGAATCAAGCTCAGTTTGATACTAATCACATCCCAAAGATAATTATTTTCCCAATGATAACCCCCATTCAGCATAAATCTGTCGGGACAGTACTTTGTTGCCAAAAAAATATATTGACTCATATTCGTGGACACGATTTTTCTATAGCCGAGGCCAGAGGTCAAAGTCACAGTGAGCCGAAAACAGTACGTGACACTCGTCGACCCAAAAATGCATCCACACACTAAATGTGGGATCCCTACCTTAAAGAATATAGGAGATTTGCTCCGGACACGATTTTCTAGAACTGAGGCCACAGATCAAAGTCACAGTGAGCCGGAAACAGTATGCGACACCTATCGGCCCAAAATGCATCCACACGCTAAATGTGGGATTATTACCTCAAATAATACAGATGAGCTCCGGACAAGATTTTTCTAGAGCCGGGGCCAGAGGTCCATGTCAATGTCACAGTAACCGGGAAGCAGTACGCGACACTCCGCGTATCCACACTCCAAATGTGGGATCCCTACGTTAAAGACTATAGGACTTGAAGATTCAATAGGACTTGCTTTTGAAACCAACTTCTCCAATATTTTGATAACAGGTGACTTCAACCTTGATATTCTGAAAGACAACTCGAGCCGAAAAGTAAGAGATTTATGCCAGCAGTTCAATTTTGAACAGATTATTAACGAACCAACCCATTTTACGGAAAACTCCTCTTCTCTCATTGACTTAATACTTACCTTCAAGAAGAACACTATATTATTAAGCGGTGTTGGCGAACCATTTCCTGAGCAAAACATAAGATATCATTGCCCTGTCTTCTGCGTGTTAACTTTTAGTAAACCGTTAGCACCTTTATATAAACGCAGGGTTTTCATATATGATAGAGGTAACTACCAAGCATTTTCAAATGATCTAGTTCAAACTGACTGGCAAACCTTAAAAAGTGAAAACATCAACACTTACGCAGAAAACATCACTAAAAGAATAACCACTCTTACAAATAAGCATGTACCTATAGTGCGTCCAGCTAATAGAGACTGGGCGTGTCAGACAGAGCGCTGTCACACACTGTCAAATAAGACTAGTCTACAGTAAATCGGGTGTAATAGCCTATGTACGCTTTACTCGTGCAACCAACCGAAGCGCAGACGACAAGGGTGACCAACTTTATACGTTAGCATGCCTGGTAAACGTTTATCTTAGTATGCTGCTGGGGACCTGCTTCATTCATTTTCCGGGGTAGATATGTTGTGAAATTTTTTGGGAAGGGTAGGTTTGCACTTTCTTCAAAATCTGTCTGTATGGTAAAAATGATTTGATTTTTAAGCCTGATACAATAATAATAAATCACCAATTAGAATTTAGCTGGACAAGGGTTAAGTATCTGGATCATGAGAAAAGGGCATACAAACATGAGATTTGGTCAATCGCATATCCAAAAAAGCCTCTTATAATCGCTCAATCTGGCGTGCCTAGAAAGACTAGATGTCTAAAAGTTGTTCGGAGTCTTCTTCAACTTGCATACTTCGTTTATGCGAGAAGCGAAACCCCTGGCGAGGTCATGCGTACATGCAGGCTCGTCGGAGCCTTTGCCACACGCCGATGTAATAAGAACCGTCATCTCGTGTGCTGACAGATTTATAGTATTATTTTTTCATTGCGGACCATTATTTTATTTTCTTCTCCAGTACTATAATTTGAATAGTTAAAATTTCGAAACATTGTCAGAGTGCATATATCTAGACTAGTCAGTCTCCTTGTTTTCCAAAATTCGAGATGCCCTTTTCTCACAATGGGCTCAAAACTACAACAGGTATATATAGATATACAGCTGTAAAGCGTTTCACAGGTGAATATATACACTCTGTCTTACCGATTTTTAAATGGAAATGTCCAAGGGTGTGTCTTTGCTAAGAACCACCCAGTCTCTCTTAACTGGTCGGACTATAACAGGTTGATAAATTCACGTAAAACTGACCCTGCTTGGTTAACTACACACGTCAAGAAACTCATAAGAAAAAAGAAAAGATTATATGACAAATACAAGAAATCTCATAATATTAACCACTTTGAAACATACAAACAGTTTAAAAATTTAGTAACAAGGGAAATTCGCAAATCTAAACAAGAAGTATTAAATAAATCAACTGAAAATTTAGCAAGTCCGAACACTAAACAAAATGGCTGGTGGAAAACTTTAAAACATTTTATTAAACCTGATCAAACTGATGTCATACCACCATTGAATAAGAATGGACAGATCTACACTGAGGAAAAGGAAAAAGCAAATATATTGAACATCTTCTTCACAGAACAAACTCTGTTAGATGATAGCCAAGCAACTCTGCCTCAAACAGTGAAAAATACCACATACAAACTCGACTCTATCATTGTTACACCTGAAGAGGTTAGAGACACTTTAAAATCACTTCCTATTGGCAAAGCTGCTGGGCCTGATCTTATAAACAATCGACTCCTCAAAGAACTTGCTCAACCACTCGCTCTTCCTCTCTCTGATCTTTTTAATTTGTCTCTAAGTTCTGGAAGTGTGCCAAATATTTGGAAAGAGGCTAATGTCTCACCAATCCATAAGAAAAATGACCCATCTGATGTGTCCAACTACAGGCCAATTTCTCTCCTAAGTACAGTCAGCAAAGTTTTGGAAAAGATTGTGCATAAATACCTTTTTAACTTCTTTTGAGACAATAACGTCATTACAGCTTTTCAATCAGGTTTTGTCCCAGGCGATTCTACTGTAAATCAGTTAATTGATATTTACAATACATTTTGTAAAGCTCTTGATGAGGGTAAGGAAGTTCGCGCCATATTTTGTGACATAAGTAAAGCCTTTGATAGAGTTTGGCATAAAGGTCTTCTTTTTACAATTAAATCTGCCGGTGTATCTGGATCGTTGTTGACTTGGTTCTCTGATTATCTAAAAAACAGGAAACAAAGGGTTGTTTTGCCTGAAGCAAGTTCTTCCTGGACTTCAGTAAAGGCTGGAGTTCCACAAGGCTCTATTCTTGGACCTCTACTTTTTTTATATATCAATGACATTGTTGAAGACATTAACTCCTCTATTAGACTTTTTGCTGACGATACTAGCTTGTATATCATTGTCGATGACCCCATTCAGGCTGCGGAACAGTTAAACTTGGACCTGGCTAAAATCAATCACTGGGCAGACAGATGGCTAGTAATTTTTAATCCTGGGAAGTCAGAGTCTATCCTTCTCTCTAGGAAACATAACAAACCATATCATCCTCCAGTCCTGTTGAACCAAACCCAATTTGTTGAAGTTAACTCTCACAAGCACCTTGGTATCACATTTTCAAATGATTGCACTTGGCATGAACATCTCGAACTAGTCAAATCCAAAGCATGGAAACGAATCAATATAATGCGAAAACTAAAATTTCAACTAGATAGGAAATCCCTTCAGACTATTTACTTCTCATTTATACGTCCACTGCTAGAATATGCTGACGTTGTGTGGAATAATTGCACACAATATGAATCAAACGAATTAGATAGGATCCAAAATGAAGCTGCTAGAATAGTTACTGGTGCAACTAAGTTAGCCTCTATTGACTCTCTCCACACAGAAACAGGTTGGGAAACACTGGGATCAAGAAGGAAAAACCATAAGCTAACCATGTTTTATAAAATGAAAAACGGACTTTGTCCTGATTATCTTGTTTCTCTTGTGCCTGCTACTGTTGGTAGTGCGTCACAATACCCTCTACGCAACTCTTCAGATCTACAATCATTACATACGAATTCTCGTCTTTACTATACATCATTCTTGCCTTCTGCTGTCCGTGATTGGAATGAACTTCCAGAGCAAACTCTGAATTCTCCAAGCCTTAACATCTTCAAAAACAGCCTGAAATCCAACTTGATCACACCACCCCGATACTATAACACAGGTAAAAGACTTGGTCAAATATATCATGCTAGACTAAGAACTGCATACAGTCCTCTTCGTCAACACCTGCATTCAAAAAATATAGTTGATAATCCCTATTGTATTTGTGGTGATATAGAAGATACTCATCATTTCTTATTTGTATGTCATCAGTATACAGACCTAAGACGAGATCTATTAAACTCAATGTCAGATATCTGTCAACCTAATCTTAACGTTCTACTCTGTGGTGGTATAACACTAACTTTTGTTCAAAATAAGCAGATATTTAAAGCAGTACAAGAATTTATAATTAAGTCAAAACGTTTTGAATGTACTTATTAATGCTTCAATAACGCATTGCATTTGTATGGAACATACCTTAATTTTTGCAATATTAGTACTACTAGTAAGTTGTTTTAGTAGAAAAGTTAATCTAAGTTTAACTGACAACTTTCCTACATGATTCAGAGGTAGAGAGATAATAATCCATTTAAACCAGAAGGCGAATGATTCTGGTTTGAATGTATAATACTGGACCGGGTTTGAACTCACGATTTGACATTTGGTTTCTGATGAAGTGTTCTGGTCCTCACCATGCATATGAAAAAAGGCAATCGAGTACGATCAGGAAATACCGCAATCGCACACTGCAGACCAACCCACAGCATCGTGAGGAAGAGCCACAGAACATGTTGACTGTCACAAGACATCAGGAAGACAGTTAAGCAACCAGCTCCCTCTTCCCCGTCAAGATGATTGCAAAACTAGAAGGACACAAAGTACTGAATAGTAAAGCAAGGACCAAACACAGACCCCCCACACACAAACAATGGGAGCAACAATAAACAATAAATCAACAACAGCAGAACCACCGCCTTAGAACGGACAGCAGCCTAAGCCACTGGTAGACGGATGGCTGAGAATGAGTTTGCTCCCCCCCTAGGGAATTTTGCAGTCATATCCTATCTTGTAGAAAATTAAAAGCCGAGTCTTTTAAGAAATGTTTGCACTCTGTGCTCTGGGCGTAAGTCTGTGGGAGTCTGTAACATACGTCACTTTTTCAAATTAAGAAAAAGTAAATAGAAAGTTTGGGCTACAAATTAAAGACATTAAAATATTTATTTTTAAAAATCATTCATATAGTCTGCATACTGGATATCTTAACTACGTATGACAGACATTTGAACAAATTTGCGGCTTCCTAGGGTGTCATATGCGTTACATAAATAAGATAACCCATTAAAATTTGCAAGTGTGACTAACATCATTTACATTCACAATCTCTCTGTGTGTTTTGCAATATGTTTTTAACCATGTCTGACTAGCTTATGCAATTGGCTAACATAAAAATTAAAGTTTGCTTCCCTATCTTAAATATTTTTTCTGGAATAAGCAATTGAACAACCCTACCCCAACCCAGTTTTAAGGTGAAAAGTTTGGTATTAAAACTAAAGTAAAAATAGTTAAAAATATTTGCAGTTGATGAATATGTTTCATTGCTTGGGATTTATTTGCTTATATGAAAAGACTCATAAATCTGCAAGTTTGTTGCAAAAATTTTAATATCAGAGGCTGTAACATTTGTTACCTGGTGTAACAAATGGGCAAGCTCATTGTCTTTACGTAAGATATGCCTAAAATGTTTAATCTCCTTTAGGGAGTTTTGCAGACATGCTCCTTCTTAGAGTACAACTCAAGCTGCATCAAATAAGGGATGTTTGCACTCTCTAAGTTGGGGCGTTAGTCTGAAACAGCATGTTATCTGCGTTACTATATCAAATAAAGGAAATGTAGTTTGAAAGTTTGAGCTAAAATTGTGAAAAAAACTCGCAGCTGCTGGATATCTCACATTGTTTAAGGATTTTAAGCTGGCTCCAATGGTAAAGACTTACAAATCTGCTATTTGTCACCAAGTTTTAAAGATCAGTGAGCGTTACATATGTAAGCGTGATAAGTAAGATCATTAAACGGTATTTTGACATCAAGCTGAGTAAGGGCCTGCTCGATCCTAATCCTCTTTGAAATTCTGAAGACATATTACATCTAATGTAACCATTCAAGGTGTATTTAATAAGAAATGTTTGCTCTCTGTAAGTTGGGGCGTTATTCTGTAACAGATTGTTACATATGTTACTATATCAATTTGAGAATAAAAAAAATTGAATTTTTGAGCTACAGAAAGAAGACATTAAAATTATCTAATAAATTGACATTCTTATAGTTTGCATACTGGATGTCATTACTACATATAGAAGCTGTTTAACATTAAAATATGGCTAACTGTGGTGTTATGGGCTAACTGTGGTGCTATGTGCGTTACATGAACCTAATCATAATTTAAAAGCCATAGTTTTGGCTATCGTCATATAGTTAATCAACTACTATGACTTGGTTTCAAACTGTTTTATACGATTTTACAAACATATACTCAATTGATGAAAGGGAAAAAACAAGTTTGCTTTTCTGTCTTAAATATATTGTCTTATAGGAACTAATACACAGCCCTACTCCCAGTTTTACCAAGAAGCACATTTTGTAATTACCGTTTAAGTAGAACACATGAAAGCGATTGCAACGTGTGGATATTTTACATTTTCTTAGTCTGTCTTGCTCATATATCTGCAAGATGTCATTAAGTTTAAGATCAGGACACTTAATGTAAACTTATAAGTCCTTTGTGCCAACACACTAGAAATTATATTCATTTCTGATTATCAAACCCATGGGCTGTTGTTACAGATGTTATCAATGACCTTGTGGACACATTTCCTAATACTGTGCATATAGTGCTAAATATAGAGCCACAAATAGAAAAGATAGTTTTACATTTGTACAAGACAATACAATAAATGAAATGGTCCAAACTAATTCTCATCGATTTAACACTCATGTTAAGTGTTTGTCGTTGTCTGCTACTGTGGTAATCATTATTATCACACGCCTCCTTGCAACTAGTAGAATCATCACACAATATTTCAATCATTTAATGTATACAATTTTACCACCAGTCCACTCAAAATTGATGAGCCATTATCAACTTTCAAATTTTGCCATTCATGGCTTGAAACATTCGGAAACTGATATGAATCCCTAAACGTTGGCTCTTTTAGTATGTGTTTCAAGTGATACTCTGCAAGTAGGAGAAAAAATAAAGCTTTACAAGGAGGAAAACTATGCCATTAAAAACATGAGTACCTGGACTCATGTACCTTGATATTTCTATGATAAAGAATCATATCTTAGCTGGTTAACTTTTATAAATATAGCCTTTCCATACATGCAACAAACATATTTTCATCTAATAATGTCTCTGCACTTATTATCTTTCCCCAAGCATTCCAAAACTTATTTGAAGTCTTAGTACTTCTGAAGTGCTGAAACAGAGGTAACTCTTTCCCTTCAGATAAACAAACTAGATGTATCACAGCAGGTAAAGCAATGAAATGCAGAATGAACAGAGCGTAAATTAGACCCTTTCACTTCAATGATTCACTAAGTTTCTAAGATAAGAGCGCTTATTAAAGGATGTAACATATATAACTCGTCATAATAAATGAGCAAGGGCATTGTCGTGACATCCTTTTTGATAACAAAGTCAGAGGCAAGTGTTTTCAATTTCAGTGTTTTCAATGGATCATGAAATGGGGCAACCTTATCAACTTGTTTACTCTGTATAAATCTTCCTTAGAGCATATATAGAACTACTGGTTATACTTTTCTACCCATAGTCCACTTTCCTTCTTTTGAATGCAACAGCTAATAATATGGCTGCTGCAAAAACTGAGAAATCAAAGGTTTTACACTATTTTAAGTCTTGCTTTAAAGTATTGACAACAAAAAAACCCAGCTGCAAACATGATTGATGGCAATGTCTGACTTCGTGTTCTTTCTCATATACCAGATAACTTTCAAGGTGTAACAGAAAATGTTTCAGACGGTCTGCCAAAACCATCAAGAGTCAACTTTGTAACTAAAGAAAACTTATAAAGTTCTTTTGGCGCAGCAAAATACTATTGATCTAAGACCTGAGGACTTAAGCACCAAAGGACTGGAAAGGTTCCATGGCAAATGATGCAAAAAAGCAGCCTGTCGAATATCTGTTGATATCTTAAAGTATTCATAGAGGTACACGGTAGAGACATAGCTTTTGCAAAATCAGAGCAAAGTTATCATTTAACTAGCATGGATGCAGAGGCAGCTGCAGTAAGATTGCTCTTGCCACTTCACAGGAAGAGACATATGCCAGAGTCATACTCCATTGTATGCATATATGTTAAATGGCATTAAACCCATATTTAATCAAGTGTTTGACATGCTGTTTCTGCTTTTAAAGAATGCTAAGGATTCAAGTTATAGCTGAGTCAATTTGTTTGACGCTGGCACTGGCCACACATACAAAGAAAATTAAGTATTTTGATGGCAAAAGAGGAGGATCACACGAAATGCTTATAAGTGATGTTTGTCACAGTTACCAATTTTAAAAAAGTAATATAAACTAATGTAACACATATAACACAATAGGAAGCTGTATTTTTGTTAAAACACTTTCTAACACTTTCTTATGTATCAAAAGTAATCAGCATGCAAACTACATGAATAATTCAAATAAATAGATAGTTTTATGTCTTTTTTCTGTTTCTCAGACTTTCAATTCATTTATTTGTAAATTGATATGGTAACATATGTAACATACCATTTCAGGCTAACCCCCTGGTTAATAGAGTGCAAACATCTTTTATTTGATGCAACTGGAATTGTTCTTTAAGGTAGGATATGTCTGCACAATTCCTTAAGGGGTAGAGAGGAACAGGATTGTACTCAGTTTGCAGTCCTAATATTATGCCATGATTCTACTGGTTGTGATAAAATGGGTGATTATTTTGCAATAGAAGCAAACACTATTATAGACATTGTGAGGGTGACTTGAATAAAGATTGTTTTTGAATAATTATATTTAATAGGAATATTTATTAAATTGTGTCATTTAAATGAGAACTAGTATTTTCTATCTGTATGTCTATATATTTTGATATTATACGCATTAGGAAAAATGTGATAAAAAAGATTATAGATAACATGCGTAACACAATTCCATGGGCTTGGTATCTGCAATGGCTGTAATTACTAAGACTAAATAACCAGAGGCAAGAGATTAATAGGAAAACATGTGAAAAATAGTATTTTTTCTGAAATATCATCTCTTCCTTCCAAGACAATTTCCTTGCTCATTCATTATGCCATGTAACATACGTTACATACTATAATAAGTGCTCTGATCCTGATGTCAAACTTGCAAATGTATGATTCTTTATTGCATTAGCAAGACAGTCCCAAAAATGTAAGATATCCACGAGCACCAAATATTTTCATATATTTTTCTTCAATAATAGATACCAAAATTGGATACTTAAAATTGGGGGTAGGGTTGTTTAATAGCTCATATAAAACAACATTTTTGAGATAGAAAAGCAAACTTTGTTTTTTCTATTATTCGAATGAGTATTTTAGTAAACTAAGATTAAAATCACTTGTAAAAATGCACAAATCGTCAGTAAAATTAAATGATGTTAGTCACGATTTCAACTTTCAAAGGGAAATTTAATCTATGTAACGCATATAACACCATTGAAGTCTGTAATTTTGTTTAAAATGCTGCTTTTATGTAGCTTAGGCATCCAGCTTACAAATTACATAAGAAATTTTAATAATTAGATGGTTTAATGTCTTTTTTTCTGTAGCTCAAACTTTCAATTTGATTTTTTCCTTAGTTTGTTAGAGTAACATATGTAACAGGCTGTCAGAGACTAACGCCCCGGAGCACAGAGTGCAAACATCTCTTAAAAGATGCGGCCTGAAATTTTCTTTAAGATAGGATATGTCTTCAAAATTCCCTAGGGGGGAGCAGGACCTTTTTTCAGCTCGAAGTCTATGGGGGCTCAAATGCATTTTACTGGTACCAAATTTTGCCCAGTATTCTGTTTTTGTTAAAATACAAACCTGTTTAGCTCGCACGGAGGCTTCCTAACTACTGCAATGTACCATCACAGAGAAACAATCTACTCAAATTAAGACACTATGATGATACATAGAAAAGGGCTCATGCCTCACAGATAGTCAGAGCTAGAGTAAAAAAACACGGTGGGCCCAACCAATACATGTATCAGGCACCAACCAACCGATTAAAGCTTTACGTCCGGGCCATCACTGAGTCTGAGGCCTGACCCACCGTCGTGCAATTAAAGAGCAAACCATAGCTATAAACCGTGATTGGGTTTACGACAAGAGATGATTTATTTGTTTATTTGTTTGATTTGATTCTCTACGTACCAGCCAACAATTTTTCAGTTATGGGTTGAACCAATACTAAGCAAGTATAAATGTGTCTTGTACTTGGACTTAAATCTCTCTTGCGCCAAGGACTTTCGGAACCTGATTTCTATGGTGACTTGGTGTATAAATTGAAGAAGATTGTTGGCTCTAATAATTTTTCAGCGCAGTTCATTAAAATAATGTCCCATTATAAAAAGATTGGCTATAACATTAATGTATTGCAACAGACTTCATGCTTGGTAGTCAACCCAATCACGGTTGGCAACTTTGCTTTCCTCTTTAATTGCACGCCGGTGGGTCGGACTTCAGACTCTATGATGGTTCCGACTTAAAGACTTATCTATTGATGAGATGGTAGGGGCCTGATGCTTTGGCTGTTTGTCGGGCCCACCGGGGTTTACCTGTTGGATTTCTTTTGCTCCGGTATTCAGTTTAATTTACTGTTGATTCCTTATCCTTGCTTTATCTGATTTATATGTTTTAGGAGATGATGCATTGATAAGTTAGGGGTCTTTCATGCAAACCAAATATCTATGTGTCTTGATCCACACCTGAATTAAGGGTGAGGTTGGCGCCGTTAAACCGGTTTAAGCCCTCCAGTAAAATATTTTACTGACCGTTCCAAGGCGGTACTTCTTTTGTGGATCTTTTATGTTTTTGTTCTGTCTTGTGTTTGCTATGTCTTTGTGCGCGTCTGTGAATATGTGCTTTGTGGTCACCTGCTGGGAAAGGGCTGACCTCTTGGCTCTCGTTTGTGGTGTCTACTGTGAGTTTGTCACTTTCCCATTGGTATCCTGGGTCAGGTGTGGTACTTGATTGTATCGATTCCTGATCTTTGCACCCTTACTTACTTTGCTACATGTAAATGACACTACACATTGATGCTGGTGAGGCTCGATCCCGCGGCCCCTCGTTCTCGAGTCAGCAACCAGACATGCAGACTGTCGCATGATATCCATGTTATATCAAACTTTTTTTATAACGTTTGATTAATATCTTTTTTGAAATGATCACTTAAATTAGGTTTTCCAACAATTCCTTTGAATTTATAAATTTAATGACCATAAAAACCTGGCTCCGATATGCGCAGTCACAGAAGAGTTTTTAAACCATATTGTATTTAACAACTACACAGTATGTAAACTGGAATCAACATCCTGTACCCATTCCTCATAGCTCACGCCATATAAGCATGAATTTCAGCGGTCGTGCGTAACCAGTAGTCGGAAACTTCGTGCATTTATAGTGCTGTACACGTTTCGATTTCCATTGTTACGGTTACAGATAGGACACAATCAAACAAGGATCGGCAGCTGCCTGCGTTTTCTTTGACGTGATTTAATAAGCTAGATTGAATGCAATTTCAAAACATAGCAAGGAGGATTCGTTATACAAGGTTAAATGGGGATAAAAACAAGAGACTACACAATTAACTTACCCCACAGATGCAACAGTCGCTAAATCATGATAGCTGGTGCAAAAGTTGGCATAAAACCTAAAAACAGCACGATTACCGACGACTGGTTACGCACGAGCGCTGAAATTCATGTTTATATAGCGTGAGCTAGGAGGAAATGGTACAGGATGTTTATTTCAGTTTACATACTGTGAACTAAGTGAGTAAGTGTCTGTGGTAGAATTTGGAAAATGCTTTACGAATTTCATGGTATCTATAACCTTGTTTTAATAATAGCCCAAAATCGGTTTATGTTGCTTTAAGTCACTAACATTAGAAAATACGCTCGCAAAACGAATGATCAGTTCAGCGCAAGTGAGAATCGGTACAATTCCGGAATTGTACCTGCACAATGTGAGAGTTCCAACTTTGTCCGCCCATTCCGGAATTGTACCGGACAATTCTAGAATTGCGAAATTGGTATTTTATCGATTTTTGCTAAAATTACCAGGCCTTACGCGAAGTAGGAATGGGCTGGACAAAGTGAGAATTGGGTGAAAATGCATGGGAGTTCCATTTTAACTTTGACCGTTTGCAGAGTGGCGTTTTCTCATTTTCAAACTCGAATATAATTCGACGGCAGTCACTTCAAACACATTACATTTTGTTTGCACTGTTTGCATGTCCCGCATTACCGGGATTATCCTGAATGTGACTATTTTAGATAGATAGATAGATAGATAGATAGATAGATAGATAGATAGATAGATAGATAGATAGATAGATAGATAGATAGATAGATAGATAGATAGATATAGATAGATATATATATATAATCTATCTATCTATCTATCTATAGACAAAATATTAACAGCATCTATCGGCTCAGTTGATTCACTATTTCCCTCTGTATTTATCTACTGTCTGAATCTGCATCAGTTTCTGATCCTGTGTAGCTCGAAAGCAATGATGTTTGTGAAGTTATATTTCCGCACCTCTGATATTTATCTAATTTCACTTGTATCCTTGGATCCATCAGGCTTTCACTTGCGAACGAAATAGATGCCATGCATTGAAAACGAACCAATATACGACATGTACTGCATCAGGCGTCGTCAATATCACGCTTCCTGAACATCTTTTTTTGGGGATGTCTCAGTGGCGCAGTTGGTAGCGTCAATGTCTGGTGTAGTGCTAGGCGGTGTTGTCGAGGTCGTGGGTTCGAATCTCGCTAGAGGCAAAATATTAACAGCATCTATCGGCTCAGTTGATTCACTATATCCCTCTGTATTTATCTACTGTCTGAATCTGCATCAGTTTCTGATCCTGTGTAGCTCGAAAGCAATGATGTTTGTGAAGTTATATTTCCGCACCTCTGCATCTATCGGCTCAGTTGATTCACTATATCCCTCTGTATTTATCTACTGTCTGAATCTGCATCAGTTTCTGATCCTGTGTAGCTCGAAAGCAATGATGTTTGTGAAGTTATATTTCCGCACCTCTGATATTTATCTAATTTCACTTGTATCCTTGGATCCATCAGGCTTTCACTTGCGAACGAAATAGATGCCATGCATTGAAAACGAACCAATATACGACATGTACTGCATCAGGCGTCGTCAATATCAGCGCTTCCTGAACATCCTTTTTTGGGGATGTCTCAGTGGCGCAGTTGGTAGCGTCAATGTCTGGTGTAGTGCTAGGCGGTGTTGTCGAGGTCGTGGGTTCGAATCTCGCTAGAGGCAAAATATTAACAGCATCTATCGGCTCATTTGATTCACTATATCCCTCTGTATATATATATATATATATATATATATATATATATATATATATATATATATATAGCAAACTTTTGACTTAAAATAAAACGGCTGTCCGTGAGACGAATCATAACAAGTTGCAGCCAGAGAGAGAGAGAGAGAAAGAGAGAGAGAGAGAGAGAGAACGATTATGATAAGGAAAACATCATGCCCCTTTATATATATATATATATATATATATATATATATATATATATATATATATATATATATATATATATATATATAGAGAGAGAGAGAGAGAGAGAGAGAAAATGGGCAGTTAACACTTTATTATTTAAATAAACAGTCTAAATGTGTTTGATGCTCGTAAGTCCTTTATTCAACAGTTTTCCGGGCATCATTAGATTATTGATGATATCAGCAAACTTTTGACTTAAAATAAAACGGCTGTCCGTGAGACGAATCATAACAAGTTGCAGCCAGAGAGAGAGAGAGAGAGAGAGAGAGAGAGAGAGAGAGAGAGAGAGAGAGAGAGAACGATTATGATAAGGAAAACATCATGCCCCTTTTTAAATAGCGGCAACCTTTTGATGAAAACATAAATATCATTTTACCGAGAAGTCAGTAAATTAAATAATATTTTGAGTGTTTGTCTAAGACGGACGGATGGATGTACTCGGCAGACGAAATGGTGCCGAAAAGAGAAAATGGACAAGCGGCGATTCGGTTAACTCGATACATAATGTTGGCTTCATTATTTCATATTGCGCCTCTCATTGATATTCCCATATTATCACATAATGCATGTCCATGCCGGTGCAATGCGCAAGTTGATGTGTGGTTTATTCGCATGTACGAGCGATAATCCTCTCTCTTAGGCCCGTGAGTTAGCTTCCAGAACACACGCACAACCCATAAAATAACCTTAACTTAAAACACAATGAAATCGTTACAAGAAAAATAAAATCAGATTTTAAATCAAATATTACTTTGAATTCAACTCACATGGATTGGTCTATCCTGTTTGTTTTATTATACATGCGTAGGATTGTCCTTTCATGTTAATTACTACAGATTACATTACTATAGATTAGCTTGTTTTTATTTTATATATGATCCGCGAGTAAACCCAGCCATAATCCAATCGCGGGCCGCTCTCGGCCCGCCAGCGAAACGCCATTCGGATGGCGTTTCGCTGACTGGCCGGTAGTGCTCCGATTATACGTGCATCCTAGGAAGTTTAACAGAGATTACCCCATTCTATTGTAAACGGTATACACTGAATAGAAGTTATGTGACCTCTTTTCAATTTCATTTTTCTGACGCCCCAGTTATTATAATATTGAAATGAATTTTGCCCAAATGTGTGCCTTTCAATCGGCTTACGATGAAATAATTTTCTATCACTTCCCGATTTTTAGGTTCAAAAATGTAAAAATCATTTTTTTTAAGAAAATAAACGTTTTGAGTGTAGCTTTATTCAATTAAAGTACAAGTGACTTCAAACCCATCTAGCTGACTTGAAAAAGCCAACCACTTGAATTTTTGCTTATGACAGATTTTTTTATGATCATTTTACGCATTTACCCTAAATGTTCCGATAAATATGCCTTATCATACAGTCTAAGCGCAAATTAGAAATCAATTTGATCAGGGTTTACACTGCCATTTCAATCACCATGGGGGAGTCAAAACTTGTTCACCCAAGTTTTAGATATAATGTTGTTAATTTTTTTTTCTTTTATCTTATTACATTTTTCAGTAAATGCCAAATGAATCGAATAAATAAAATCCTAGAACTCTTTAAAATAATTATAGTACAAATATATCGGCAATCTGTACAGCTTGCTAAACTATCTTTTTTCTATTTAGCATTTATTTTATCTTTATTGCTACTTTCGTTTTTGGGACATGAATAAAATAATTTCGGTGTGAAAATAAAATAACTGGAACCAATGAAACGATGCGTGAGGCGTGGCATGAAGGGGATGGTCAGTTAACTCTCTACAGTGGGCGGAGTTTCGTTATTGTCTCCAAATGTCTCCTGTTTATCTGTGTTTATTAGAAACTGCCAAATTTTACCAAAAAAGACCTGTGAGGCCAAGGTCAGCCGACACACTTAGTTAGGCTGCTCGGGATATTCGATGACCTTTCAACGTTAGGTAATTTAATCATTTTTTTTGAATCTCGAATACTGAAAATCAAGATCAATCCAAAATTCAAATTTTATTTGTAAAATATTCGATAATATATATATATATATATATATATATATATATATATATATATATATATATATATATATATATATATATATATATATATATATATATATATATATATATATATATATATATATATATATATATATATATATATATATATATATATATATATATATATATATATATATATATATATATATATATATATATATATATATATATATATATATATATATATATATATATATATATATATATAGCACTATATATATATATATATATATATATAATGAATGTTGGATTGAGTTTGATATTCGGTGTTAAACATTCAAAAGATTTGAGCGCAAAAACAAGTATTCAAAAGATTTGAATGTTCGGATTGAGTTTGATATTCGAAATTCAAAAGCTTTGCATGAAACATTCAAAATTTGAATGTTGGGTTGAGCTTGAAGTTCGACATTCGCTATTAAAAATATTTAAATCTTGGATTGAGTAATATATTCGTTATTTAAGAAATTGGATATTCTACATTCAAAATTTGAGTGTTGAATACCCAACATCAATAAAAAATTATTGGTTACTCAGTTCCTACCGTTTTTTTGCAAAGCGATTTTTGATTAGTCAGCTCATCAGGATCCACATTTTGTTTTACATTCAAATTGGCCCGTCAGTCGACATAACACCGCACGGAGACCCCGGTGGGGGGGGGGGGGGTACTCTGATTTTTTATTCATACGTAGGCTCGGGCCCCGCATCTACCGTTCACCCCCCCCCCCCCCCCCCCAAAAAAAAAAAAAAAAAAAAAAAAAAAAAAGGAAGGGCAGCGAGGAACATCTAAATCAAGAAATGGGAAATTAGCTATTTCAAAATAAAATCATCCCGTTTATCATAAATTTTAGATGAAACTATGTGATCGTTATGGACAAGTCCAAGTCCAAAGAAGGGGCTTCAGTATCAAAGGAATTTGCCTTATTTAGCTGATGTTCAGTGGGTTATATCTGGCGTACCATTTGCTCGAAGTAAGAATTATCAATACTAAGTAAGCATCTAGATATCTTGAGGATTGAGTTGAACAGCTTGATTATTGTCAGCAAGAGACAACATGAAGTCTCTCTCTTAACAAAAAAAAAATCAGCAAAAAGAGCACAATTAGTACCCATTGGAATACCTAAAATTTGTTTATATAATTTTGAACTAAATTATATAAATATATTGTCCAAAAGATAATGGAGAGCATAACACATTTTCTGAAATGACCAAAATTCATATTTTTAGGTTGTTTAGAAGTATATTTTTATTACTCCCGGTAAAGTCTCAGATTAAGTAGTATCTGGTGTGCGAGAATAGATTTGTCAGCACGCGTGAAAGCTGTTGACACCACCAACTGGTATTCAGGAATAAAAAAAATCCATCATGGGTGTCCATGTAGAGAGAGAAATCTAACTCGAGGGGTTGGAGTTTGCCACTTATAATGAGCATTCACTAGAAAACCTCGTTACTGTTTGAACTCTGACCCTTTGCTTTACCCATCCCACATGGACACTTATGATGGATTTTAACATGAGCTGACAGCCCATAGAGGTGAAAGCCGGACAAAAAAATTCTTTCCTAGACAAAGTCCAAAGAAATTCTTATGTGGTGTGCAAAAATAACTTTAATTACTAATAATGCTATTTCTTGAAACATTAAAATCATTAAAAGCACGCTCTTATTTCCTGCAACCTAATTATCTAAGGTATCTCATTTATGTTTCAGCATTTCCCCAGGGGACAATGCCAGTTTTGGAAATAGATGGCAAAGTACAGATATCACAAAGTACCACAATAGCACGATACCTCACTAGAGAATTCAGTAAGTTAAAGAGAATGGACATAGACGACCTTACATGAGTGTTCAAGTATGTTTGAATTTATTAAACGAGTTCAGGAAAAGAGATAAAATGCGGGGCTTGCTGAGCATTTTATTGCTTTTTCGAAACGGGTTTAATAAATTCAATAATACAGGAGCACGGATTTTAGATTCTATTTACTTTATTAAAATGACTTTAAAATCGCATTTTCGGTGTGAGAACGTTAAGATTATCCCATTATGTATGCAACGTTATTATGGCAATCCCATGGGTGAGTTCCCAAAACAGCTGACGTTGCTTCATTTGCAAAAGTTTAAGTAAATTTAAAAGTTTGATTTCAACTTAAGGATGCGCAGCTATATCATCATAGAAATAATATCATACAGAGATTGTGGGTGGTGTTCATTTCGACCACCCCTGGTTTGTGAAATAGTTTGAAAAGTTGAGTCGGGTCCTAATCTTCTTCCATTTATCCATGACTATAGACATTGTTTATTTTCTATATATTTTTGGTGATAATGCTGTTAATATGTTATAACTGTAAGCTGAAGTAGTATAGGGGTAACTTTAGGACCAATGACGTCACGAAATCCAAATCCCAATAAAGACATCTAATCCAAAATGGCCACCATAGATGTAGGACAAAACCTCTTGACCTCGGATGACCCTGTGACGCGTTCAGTAATACCTCTGAGGGTGAGCCAACGCTGTAGACCACGGAAAGGTAACATCATATCCTAGATTATCTTCTCCTTCCCTCCACCTCATCCTCTCATTGGTTCACCTTCCCATATTCTTTTCCCATTCTACTCCTCCTCCGTTTCCTCTTGTACCATTGCACTCTACATATAATGAATTACCTTCGAAGTGAACAACATCAAGTCCAAAGCCCAAATGATGTGTCACTAAGAGTGCTATGTTCTCTCTCTTTTTCCTCCTCCCTTCTACCCATCCTCCTCTTCATTCTCCTCCTCCTCCTCCATATTCTCTCTACCTCCTCATTCTTCCTCCTCCTCATACTCACTTCTCTTTCTCCTCCTCCTCTTCTTCATTCTCCCTCCTCCTCCTTCTCCATTTTCCTCCTCCTCCACATTCTCCCTCCTCCTTTTTCCTCAGTATACCTCCTTCTCCTCCTCTCCTCATTTTCCCTCCTCATTCTCCAATTCTCCCTCTCCTCCCCACTCTCTATCCTCCTCTTCCTTCTCCCTCCACCTCCTCCTCCTCCCTACTCCTCATCATCCTACTTCTATCCCTCAATATATAACATGTAGTTAGACTGTTAAGCAAACTCCAGGATAACTTTCACCTCAATTCACACTTCGTGCATGTAAACTATAAAATTTGTTCAGAGTTTAAGTGTACATGATGATACTTGTCAGACTATAAATAGACATGTAACATCTAAATTGCTCCTCCTCCTCCTTCTACTCTTCCTCCTACTCATCAAAATTACCCTTGCCCATGCGCAGAATGTGCAGTTACAGGGACATCTATACAACAATTGACCACTCTCTACACCAATACCACCATCGACACCTCCACCATCACCACCACCTCCTACTGATCTGAATGACCTTCACACATGTGCAGAAAGTGCAATAAAAGGGACGTCTATACTACTACTGACCACCACCTCCACTTACACAACCACAACCACCACTTACACAACCACCACCATCATAACAACCACCACCACCACCACCACCTATACCTCCACCTCCGCCTCCACCACCACCACCACCACCACCACCACCACCACCACCACCACCACCACCACCACCACCACCACCACCACCACCACCATGACCACCACCACCACCACCACCACCACCACCACCACCACCACCACCACCACCACCACCACCACCACCACCACCACCACCACCACCACCACAATCACCACTACCTCCACAATCACCACTACCTCCACAATTACCACTACCTCCACCATCACCACCACCTGAACCACCACCACCTGAACCACCACCACCTCTATCACCCCCGCCTCCACCACCTTCACCTCCACCACCTTCACCTTAACCACCACCTTAACCACCACCAGCTCAACCTCCACCACCTCAACCACCACCTCCACTATCACCACCGCCTCAATCACAACCTCCTACTTATCTAAATGACCTCCACACATGCGCAAAAAGTGCAATTAAAGGGACGTCTATACTACTACTGACCACCACCACCACTTACACCACCACAACCACAACTTACACAGCCACCACCACCATAACGACGACCACCACCACCACTACCTCCACCGCCGCCTCCACCTCTACAACCACCACCACTTACACCATCACCCACCACCACCACTACAAACACAATCCACCACCACCACCAGTACCACCTCCAGTACCACCACCACCACCACCACCACCACCACCACCACCACCACCACCACCACCACCACCACCACCACCACCACCACCACCACCACCACCACCACCACCACCACCACCACCACCACCACCACCACCACCACCACCACCACCACCACCACCACCACCACCACCACCACCACCACCACCACCACCACCACCACCACCACCACCACCACCACCACCACCACCACCACCACCACCACCACCACCACCACCACCACCACCACCACCACCACCACCACCACCACCACCACCACCACCACCACTACCACCACCACCTCAATTACCACCACTACCACCACCACCACCTCAAACACCACCAGCACTACCTCCACCTCCACCTCCTCTACCACCACCATCACCACATACACCATCACCCACCACCACCACAGCCACCTCAACCACCACCACCACAATCATTGCCATCACCACTTACACCACCACCTCTCATACTCTTCTCCTCCACAATTTTCAACTCTAAGATTTCATTGAGGACGATAGTGGCGAGCTTTACCAGACCAGATGATCCCAGACCCTATCAATGGATAGCGATTTCACAAAGCTAAATCCATAACAGATGTCCCACGTATTTGACCCAAGTGTTTGGTCACATCTCTCCCTTCTATTGTTTTACCTTGACGTAACATCGCTTTAACTGCACTTTCTGCATCATTACGATAAGTAGGAGGTGGTGGTGGTGATGATGGTGTAGGTGATGATGGTGGTGTAGATAGTGGTCCATAGTAGCAGTCCCTTTAACTGCACACCCTGCGCATGGACAGAGGTCCTTTCGATGAGCAGACGGAGGAGTAGAAAAAGGAGGAGAAGGAATTTAGATGTAACATGTCTATTTATAGCCTGCCAGGTATCAACATGTGCACATGTACGTTTATACTCTGAACAGATTTTATATATACATGTAGATTAAACTTCATTGCTTACATGTACGACGTGTGAATTTAGGTAAAAGTTATCCTAGAGTTTGCTTAACAGTCTAACTACATGTTATATATTGAGGGATAGAAGTAGGAGTACATGTAGAAGGATGAGGGAGGAGGAGGAGGTGGAGGGAGAAGGAGGAGAATGAGGGAGAATGTGAGGAGAGAGGGATAGGAAAAAGAGAGAGAATGAGGAGAGAAGGAGGAGGAGAAGGAAGAGGAGAAGGAGGAGGAGGAGGAGAAAGAGGAGGAGGGGAGGGACAATGAAGAGGAGGAGGAGGGGGAGGGACAATGAGAAGGAGGAGGAGCAGAAAGGGAGGAGGGGAGGGACAATGAGGAGGAGAGAGGGATAGGAAAAAGAGAGAGAATGAGTAGAGGAGGAGGAGGAGGAGAAGGATGAGGAGAAGGAGGTAGAGGAGGAGAAAGAGGAGGAGGGGAGGGACAATGAGGAGGAGGAGAAGGAGGAAGGGGAGGAGGAGGGGGAGGGGCAATGAGGAGGAGGGGGAGGAGGAGGGGAGGGACAATGAGGAGGAGGAGAAGGAGGAAGGGGAGGAGGAGGGGGAGGGGCAATGAGGAGGAGGAGGAGGAGGGGAGGGACAATGAGGAGGGGAGAGGGATAGGAAAAGAGAGAGAATGAGGAGAGGAGGAGGAGGAGAAGGATTAGGAGAAGGAGGAAGAGGAGGAGGAGGAGAAGGATTAGGAGAAGGAGGAAGAGGAGGAGGAGGAGAAAGGGAGGGACAATGAAGAGGGGAGAGGGATAGGAAAAGAGAGAGAATGAGGAGAGGAGGAGGAGGAGGAGGAGAAGGATTAGGAGAAGGAGGAAGAGGAGGAGGAGGAGGAGGAGGGGAGGGACAATGAGGAGGGGAGAGGGATAGGAAAAGAGAAAGAATGAGGAGAGGAGGAGGAGGAGAAGGATTAGGAGAAGGAGGAAGAGGAGGAGGAGGAGGAGGGGAGGGACAATGAAGAGGAGGAGGAGGAGGGGAGGGACAATGAGGAGGAGGAGGAGGAGGGAGAATGAGGAGGAGGGAGAATGAGGAGGAAGAAGAGGAGGAGAGGGAGAATGAGGAGGAGGAGGAAGAGAAGGAGGGGGAGGAGGAGGATGAAGAGGGAGAATGAGAAGGAGGAGGATGATGAAGAGGGAGAATGAGGAGGGGGAGGAGAAGGAAAGAGAACAGAACACTTGATACTTTATTTGGGCCGTGAACTTGATGGTGTAAGAGATGAGAAGAATAAGGAAGGTGAAGGAGGAGGTGGAGAGAAGGAGAAGATAATCTAGGATGTGACGCTACCTTCAGGTGGTTTAGAGCGTTGACTCACACTCAGAGGTGAAATCGAACGCGTCACATGGTCATCCGAGGTCCAGAGGTCATGCCCTACGTCTGTGGGGGCCATTTTGGACTGGGTGCCCATATTTGGATTTGGATTTTGTGACGTCATTGGCCCTTAAGTAGCCCGTATACTATTAGCTGAGAACAAATGTGTTCACATCTTCCTAATTTGTTCACCGCTATATTTAAGATGGGTGTGTGTGTGTGTGTGTGTGTGTGGGGGGGGTAATTGTTCCCCTGACCCAAAAATGGAAGTTATTGAATTAATCCACATGAAAACTTAGCAACATGTATCAGTATTTCTTGGTTCTATATATGTGTGTTTGAAGCAGTTAGTCTTCAAATGTTTCATTCTTTCAAATCAAAAGGCACCTAACCCCTGAGTCAATGTTTGCGTTATAAAGGGGTACCCAAATATTCCTACAAACTCATAAGATAGTGTTCTTAAGAAATAACTGTTCTGTAAAAATGTAACTCCAAATGGTACTTTCAACTGAAAATAATCATTACACAAATTTTGTATCACTGGTTATGCAACTTATGGCTGACTGAAAATTAGCAGATTTTTTAGAACCCATTCATAGCTTATATCTTTAAAAAAAATCAAAACGAATTAGTTTTTGACAGAACACTGTTATAATACCTCACAAAACAAACATATCCCAAATTACTACTTTTGTTGTTTGTTTTCATGGCAGAAGTATACTGCAGTCTGGTCATTTTCGTGGCATAATGTTCCATCCAGTTCTCTGCTTCTCAATATTTTTTTTCAGTGTCTATACAAATTTGGACTCAAATAGAATGGTATTCCAGTACATTTCAAATATTTCTGCAAATTTGCAATAAAAAAATTGCAATCCAAGCAACAGTCTCCATAGCAACAACCGATGACATCATACACATGAGTGAATGCCGTAAATATTATAAAAAAAATTCTACTGCATGCCTCTGTGATACATTAACATTGTTATTTTACATTTGAGCCAGTGCATGAGATTTCCAACGATGTGGCATTTTGACATGTGTAGACTCAGACGAGCCTGTGCAGCCTCCTTTTAAGCTTAGAACCCTCAAATGGTGTTCAGCCAGTAGCTTAAAACTCATAGGATATTCGAGGCTTCGAGCAACAAGTAAAGGCTCTGATCAGACTGCGCGTATGCGCAGGCTGATCTGAGGCTTTGCTGGTCGCACATACCACATAGTTGGAAATCTCATGTACTGGCTCAATTTTGTTTGTCGAAGTAAAAGCCCTACAGGACTTATGTTATATATTGCTAATATTATCGTGTATTGTATTTTATTGTTATAAATGCCCTGTATATTTATCATGAGCAACAGTCAATTAATTATTATTAATTGGCTAAAAAAAGACCATTCTTTCAGACCATATTTTTTGTCGATTTCTCATAAGCTGCCATGAGTATGCATAACGTTAATTCTTGCTTTATAGAGCCACGTATTACTTAGCTCTTTTGAGCTTGTTTACAACCTTTGAACAGTAACTACACTTTCTCGGGGTTGTCAGGCTCTGGGTATTTACATGTAAAAGTCTTAGACCGTGAGCTGCTTATAGACCCCCCTCCCACCCAGAGGGAATTTTGTACACAGTGATTTTCTAAAACTACACTATATATGAAGCAAAATGACACATGTTAGCCCTCTGGCAGTTGGGACGTAACTCTGTTACAGCCTTGTTAACTACGTTACCCTATAACCACTTCCAATCCTCTTATGCAAATACAAACCTATACCTAAATCTTATTTATCAACATGCTCATGGCCTTAAAATCACTAAATTAAACGCAGCAAACAGCTGGTATGCATCAATACAACTTAAGTCCATTATATTGCAGTTAAATACGTTACTTACTTTCAAATATACTACTTTTTAGTGTTGTGCTTCCACTAGACCATGAACTGCCAAAATATATCCGAGGGGGAGTTTTATACACTATAATTTTCTAAAACCACATAACATAAGTCACAAAATAACGCATGTTACCTCTTAATGGGTTGGGACGTTACCCTGCAAAAGCAGGGTTTAATACGTTACCCTAAAATAATAGGAAATCCTATAGTATATATGTGACCGGCGGTTCGTGGGGGCGGCCCACTTTTGTGCAAAATGGGGAATTAAACTCGTGCAGACCACACTGATCCCACTAGCTCGCAGTTACTTTCCCTTGAACTGAGAGCAAGCTGATCGACAGAGTTTTGGTTTTAGTGTGAAGTCGGGCCTGATCATAGGCCATAGAAACACAAGTCTGTTGATGTCTAGTTTCTGATTTATTTTGTTTCTTGATAATATATAGCTCTTCCAATAACAAATAACAAGTTCTCCACAATAATTATTATTCTCCACAGTAATGATTATAATGTTCTATTCTACACAATAATGTTCTATATAAATTCTTAATACATGTACTAAGTTCTATAGTTTAAGATATATTCCTAGGTTTCAGAATTCGAGATAGCTACAACTAGGCACTAAAGTTTAAGGTCTGTAGTTGACCAGTGCACTAGCATTTCACCATAGCTAGAAATTAGATGTTTTCGCTTCGACTGCCTAAATTGAACTCCCAGAAAATTACCAAAATGGAAACCAGCAAGGTTCACTCATGCCGGCCTGTAAATCAAAATATTATTTACTCTTTTCTAATTGGTTGATCCAAAATGATCCAAAACGTTTAGACATGAGATGAAATGAGTTACTTAAGATGTTGGTCAAGTTGAAGATTAAACAACCTGTGAAAGCATCTTAAATTGATCCCAAGGTGATTTCCTGTTTTGGCCTGAAATTTGTTTTCTCAACTTGATAAGGTGTGAAAATATTAAAAGTTTTATATGCAAAACAAACAGAATGAGAAAACTGTTTGTACATGAAAGCTGATTAGTGATTAAGACCTTTTAGTGACCACCTGTCAGGTGTGTGAATATCCTGTTTCTCTAAACATCAAAATCTTGCTTTTGCAAGCCAAAATTATTCAAAAATAGTGAGTATGATCAGGAAATACCACAATCACAAACTGCAGACAACCCCGTGGCACCGTGAGGAAGAGCCGCTCAACCATCACGAGACACCAGGAAGACAAATTAAGCAAAGCAATCAGCTCTCTCTTCCCCATCAAGATGATTGCAACACTAGAATGGACATAAAGTAACGTACAACAAAACATAGAACAATTACAGACTCCCACAATGGGAGTTACAATAAACAAAAAGTCAACAACAACAGAACCACCGCCTTAGAACGGACAGCAGCCTAAGCCACCGGGGGGCTTAAATGCATTTTACTGGTACCAAATCTTCGCCCTAGATTCTGCTGTTGTTGAAGTACAAGAAATGTTCAGCTCGCATGGAGGCCATCTAACTAATGCAACGTATTATCATGGAAAACACTCTAATCAAATTAACACTCAATGATGAAACAAAGAAAAGGGCTCATGACTCACAGATAGTCAGAGCTAAAGAAAACCTCAAGTTGAGCCACGGTGGGTCCAGCTACAGATAAGCATCAGGCACCAACCCACGGATTAAAGCTTTACGAAATTTTATGAAAGACGAAAAAATGATAAATATTATGAATTCCCTAAATTCTCTGGAATTGTGCAATTTTCATCAAGGGAAATAACCAATATACCTATAAGCATTTTGTAACTAAACAGCACACATGTTACATACGTTACATTTCATTAAACACATTATTTTAGTGCAATATTAGCATCATATGAGGTTAAACTGCTAGAGGATGTAGATAATTGCCATTTGAGGGCTCAATTAGATGAGAGAAACATTTATATAACCCTTTTAAAATAAAATTCAAAAGGGATTAAACTCTGACAAAAGAATGGGTGATGAAAAGGAAAAATAAAACGTCAAAGCAAATAAAATGCCGTTTCAATTAAGAGTGTTTTATCGAATATATGTAACAATCACTAACAGAAAATGCTTAATTCAATGATCAAATAATGTTTGTTAAATGCTAAAATAATATCACTTAACTGTCTTACACTTATATTTGTTTAATTATTTTTAGACATGAAATGATACATTGTATATGCAAGACATTTTCCTCACTGTCTATCGTTCAATTTAGATGAAACATGATATTAAGCATGTAGTAGTTTAGTATGATCACTTGTCCATTATGTAAGCCAACAAAATACATAAAAAGCTTATCAGCTATTGATTACAGCAACTATATTGATAACAATCAAGGGAAGTTATCTTACGATTTTTAAAATTGTAAGTCATTTTAAGCCTGGTCAAAATCGACAAATGACGAATTAAAAAAGGTGTTTATCCTTTGAACTAAAACTAAAGTTTTTGTTAAAATCGTAGTTGTTTCTGACCCATATATAGCACCCACCATGCCAAACCTATGATTATATCCCCTATGGTAATGAAACCCTCTATATCTAAAGCATATCCAGTATACACTTTATCTCAGTAACATGCATAACACAAATATTTTAGGAGAATATAAAACTTTTCATCTGTTTCATTTGGTTATACAATTTTGTGAAGTAATGAAACATGACAGCACAAGTTTTGTTCTAAAGGTTCTTTGTTAGTGATAAATTAAATTTAAAGGGGACAATACATAGTAAAGCTCCCCCGTACTGTTAGTATTGTATTGTAGACATGACTAATTGAATGGACTTAAATGGACTTAAATAAATTCATTGGTAATCTTGCTTTGACTTACTTCTGTCAATTATACTTAGTCTAACAGTGATATTTCATTTGATTCCTATTTAGCATGCCAAATGAAAATATGATCATCGTTATAAAATGACATTCTTCTTATCATTTGCTTAATTCAAATCAAGCTAAATAGATAATAACTAGAAACGCAAAGAATAAATCAAATGAGCCAGCACATTTGATTTTGGTACATGTACTTATCACACTTTCAAGAAATGAATGCACATGTTAGCCTGTGTAAAATATGTAGACTCACCAGAGCCTTTGCTGCCTGAATACACTAAGTATAGATGTAGACCAGAATTAAAATAGCTGGCTCCACTGCGTCAGCATGGACGATTAATGCTGGCTTTTGCCAATAAGTGATAAGTACCAAAAGCTCACATGCTGGTCAAATCTTCATTTAAGCACTTTATATATTACATTAAATAAGATCAGCAATTATTGTTTCCATCTAAATGCAATAATTTTCATACTTTTGCTACTGTCAAAGAACAAATCTGAGATAAGATTTTAATATTTGGTATGCTATATCATACACACATGCAACACATACGACAATAAATACACTGCAATGTATCTGATATTTATGATATCTTTTTCATTGTGAAAGAAATATGATTTCTTTTGGAGATAATTGAGGAAAAAGACTCATGGAAATCAGAAATACATAGATACTTATCATCAAAATCATGTATACTTTGTTAACATTACATGTAAGTTTATCATGGTAACACTGTTGATAGTGACTAGGGTGGCCTCTAAATACTTTTTTGTCAGAACAGTTGACTTTTTTGTATGTGTTCTTTTTCCAATCTCTGGTGTGTTTACAACTCATTCTATTAGTTTAATATTCATATAAAACTTTGCTATTGAGAATTCCTTCAATAATTTGGTCATGCCACATTCTGTTTAGAGGAAATTAGCATCAGTTGTTCTGACATTAATTTATAAAACTAAGTAAGATCTCAGCACTGTTTATTATGTTTTACTTTTCCACCACACATGCTAAAAGAACATAATCTATTTTACATTAACTTGAATGTCAGCTGGCCAAATTAGGTATTCTGGCCGATAAAGTCTTATAAATTTAAATTGGTATCGTACATAACAACTGGCCTGATTCTGTGGATACGATCCTATCAAATACGATAATTGTCGCGCAAAACCCCACCATTAACACTTATTTTTTTCCCATTTTCATGGAAGTATTTGTCCTTGAGCAAATGATCAGAAATACTATGTTGATTCCATTAACATTTTCATTCATTAAACAGTGAAAGATATGCTGAAGATAACAAAGTCCATTTAAAAGCTAAAAATAAAGAAATATGTCTCCATCTGCATATGCAAATAAGATGTCAGTTTAAAATTTTATTTGGAGACAAATTCTTTAAACAGTTTGTGCGTATAATATGAACAACAGTTTACTGGTTGCACTACAATTATTTGGTTGCTGTTAAGTAAGTAATTGAATTAAACTTACTGTGCCGTCAGAAATTCAGTGGACATCGTTTTTCTTTTTTAAAATGTCTTTAATGATATCAATTTGGACTGAAATTTTGCACATGCTGATAATATATCACCGCCTAATATACAATTGCATGTTTGAACATTTAAGATTGGAAAATAAGTCTGGAGTATCTTGTAAAAGAAAATAACTTAGTCGTTTTCGATTTAGAAAACTCCTCATTTTCCCTCAATGTAATCCATATGGGTAGCACGTGGTTTATACAGTTCAATGATTACCATGTTTACTATCGTATATCAGGTTTTATGATAAAGAAAACGGTTACTAGCAGGATAACTCTTGGTGTGTCTACAAACCACTGCAAATGCCTTTAAGAGACTGCACAAATAACAATTCTGTATGAGTTATATTATACATGTATTTAACGAAAATCAAATTTCGCATCTTTTTGTTTCTAAGCGCTCATGGTAAAATGATATAAAGCAATTGGACTGCGACTGAGAAAAAAGTGTCTTCGGTGATTTGTAACAACAAAGGCGCAGATCAGCCGGCACATCCGGGCAGTATCATCCGCAACTTTGGAAGTCATATCTAGACTCGCTAAGATCGAAACTTCAATTTTCTAGCTAGCCTGTTAAGCCGAGGAGACTGGTTTGAGACTCGCTTTGTCGGAAACCCAGAAGACAGGTTTTCTCGCGTCGTGGCCTTGTATCTCGACAGCTCTAGGACTAATGTTACAAGTGCAACAGATAATAAGAGCCGCGACATGTAATTTCCAACAATATGGCATTTTGACAAGTGTAGACTCAGACGAGAGAAACTTAAAATGATGTTCAGTCAGTAGCCTCATATTCATAGATTATTCAAGCGAATGGCAAAGACTCAGATCAGACTGCGTGTATGCGCAGACTGATGTAGGGCTTTGCTGGTCGCACATACCACATTGTTGGAAATCTCATGTTGCGGCTCATAGTATTTAAAACCCCAAAAATGAGGAGGCTATTCATCAGATATGGGCCTCGTACCGAGAAAACCTGTCTTCGGGGTCTCCTACAAAGTGATACTCAAACCAGTCTCCACAGCTACAGAGACTAACTAGAAAATCGAAATTTCGCTTGTAGCAAGCTAAGATATGGTGCTTTCCCAAAAGCGAATAACAAAGGCGCGTATGCGCAGGCTGGTCTGCATCTTTGTTGTTCGCTTTTCTCGCGCCGAGGGCCATATGTAAACGGGGGTCACATCATTTGGATGTGCTCTACATCGTCTAATACACAAGTTATTCGTAACTACAGCCCACATAGCGGGTAACGGTGGGGACCTTGATTTTCTGGTGTTAGGTCCCTGGCATGACCCTGTACTAACAGCTCATTTAACTGACTGGGGTGTGGTTACAAATGGCTGGTGTGTATATTTTATTTCGCCTTTATGCACTAGTCATCTGTGACCACTGCCACCCCCCCAACCCAGGGGAATGTCAAGGACTTTGATTTTGTGTCTGCAATTCCCCATAGTACTTAACCACCACACTGTGGTGACAGCTAGCTTGCAAAACCATGCCAGTCCGTTATTATACTACACTGACATGGTTGCCTATGTCTATCAAACACCTACATTTCCTCCGCATTATGGAGACAATGTAATGGTAAAATCACAGCACATTTGCCAGGCTATCCCACCCTGCTCAGGGGCTTGGGTGAAGCAGTGGTTACAATGACTGATGCATAATTTATAGCCTATGATGCACTTCACATGAAAAGCTAGTTCTCAGCCACCTCCAAATATATAATGACCCCAAACACAAAATATAACAATTCAACCTATTTCCAACTACATTCCCACCCCCTCACTAGTTTCTCTTTCTAACCTCAACTGTTGCATATTTTGCATTGCCTGGTGTCAACAAATCAGTATTTGGAATAAACAGATAGAAAACTCAATTAAAAACAACCTGATGATCAGATGGATAAAACTTTCAAGGAACAGGGAACTGGGAAGGCCTCAATATTTTCTTGTATGCCAAAAATCTGTGAGCCCAAACTATGGTCATAATTTGCATTTGGTGGATCTATATAGATATGATAAGAAACCCTTCTTCCAACACGTTACTTCGTCTTACAAAACTATATAATTATTCATCGATAGTCAACTAAAGGCAGTGATCCGTACAAAGGTGCGTTTAGGGTAAATTAAAAAAAATGCAGATGCTCAAATGAGGACAAATTCCATCATATCACAGCCCATTTGGCAATACCTTTTGTAACGAAAAAATATCACCAATTAGGCGGTGTAAAGATGGATTAAATTCTGATGTTTTCTGTGTGATTAGTCTGCACATATACAAATAAACGCAAAAAAGCGTTGTTCACTGAATTCCTGTACGCACTTTAGTACCAAAAGTCTTCAGATAAGTATAACAAAATCTAAATCCACCTTTTATTACCATTCAGACTCAATTTATACTGTCTGTGACATCATTTTGGACACACAGTACCTTATGATATATACAATATGGTAATATACGTTATTTTAACAGTTTTGACAAAACATGGGAACACATTTTTTTATTCAGCTATCACTTGAGAGCTCTAATATTCTTTGTAAATGAAGTTTAAAAGCTATACATTTTGACAAGTAGTTATTTTTTTTTAAAAAAAAAGTTCAAAATATTATTTCACAAAAGCTAATATGCTTTGACAATTTGATATAGTCTCTTAATATAAGCTGATAAATTCCATTTCAGACAAATTATTATCATTAAACATACAAAAAAGTTTTGAAATAAATTAAAATGCCCGTTAAATGTATCATTAAGGGTATAAATCAATATATAGAACGCACTAAAGTTAATGTAACATACATAACATATTGGCAATCAAACATCAAAATGATATTTTACACCAAAAACAATGTTTAATATCCCGTTCCTGTCTTGCTTATCAATAGAATGCTCATATATGGTGTATAAAAGCATACAGATATAGACTTCGAGCTAAAAAAGGTCCTGCTCCCCCCCCCCTAGGGAATTTTGCAGACATATCCTATCTTGAAGAAAATTTCAAGCCGCATCTTTTAAGAGATGTTTGCACTCTGTGCCCCGGGGCGTTAGTCTCTGACAGCCTGTTACATATGTTACTGTAACAAACTAAGGAAAAAATCAAAATGAAAGTTTGAGCTACAGAAAGAAGACATTAAACCATCTAATTATTCAAATTTCTTATGTAGTTTGCAAGCTGGATGCCTAACATACATAAAAGCAGTATTTTTTAACAAAATTACAGCCTTCAATGGTGTTATATGCGTTACATAGATTAAATTTCCCTTTGAAAGTTGAAATTGTGACTAACATCATTCATTTTATAGACAATTTGTGCATTTTTACAAGTGTTTTTAATCTTAGTTTACTAAAATGCTCATTTGACTAAAAGAAAAGACAAAGTTTACTTTTCTATCTCAAGTACATTGTTTTATATGAGCTATTAAACAACCTTACCCCCAATTCTAAGTATCCAATTTTGGTATCTATTATTAAAGAAAAATATATGAAAATACTTGATGCTCGTGGATATCTTACATTTTTGGCACTGTCTTGCTAATGCAATAAAGAATCATACATTTGCAAGTTTGACATCAGGATCAGAGCACTTATTAAAGTATGTAACGTATGTTACATGGCATAATGAATGAGCTAGGAAATTTTCTTTGAAGTAAGAGATGATATTTCAGAAAAAATACCATTTTTCACATGTTTTCCTATTAATCTCTAGCCTCTGGTGCCTTAGTCTCAGTAATTACAGTCATTGCTGATAACAAGCCCTTGGAATTGTGTTACCTATGTTATATATAACCTTTTTAATCACATATTTCCTGATGCCTATAATATCAAAATATATAGACATATAGATAGAAAATAATAGTTCTCATTTAACTGGCACAATTTAATAAATATTCCTATTAAATAAAATTATTCAAAAACAATCTTTATTCAAGTCACCCTCACAATTTTCATCATTGTGTCTGCTTCTATTGCAAATATCACCCATTTCATCATAACCAGTAGAATCATGGCATTGTATTAGGACTGCAAACTGAGTGCAATACTGTTCCTCTCCACCCCTTTGGGAATTGTGCAGACATATCCTACCTTAAAGAACAATTCAAGCTGCATCAAATAAGAGATGTTTGCACTCTATTAACTAGGGGGTCAGCCTGTATTGGTATGATACGTATGTTACCGTATCAATTTAATAATTAATGAATTGACAGTCTGAGAAACAGAAAGAAGACATAAAACTATCTACTTATTTGAATTATTCATGTAGTTTGCATGCTTAATACCTTTGATACATAAGAAGATTTTTTAACAAATATACAGCTTCCTATGGTGTTATATGTGTTACATTAATTAAGATTACTTTTTAAAATTGTTAATTGTGACAAACATCACTTATAAGCATTTCGTGTGATCCTCCTCTTTAGCCATCAAAAGACTTAATTTTCTTTGTATATGTGGCCAGTGCCAGCGTCAAACAACTTGACTCAGCCAAACTTGAATCCTTAGCATTCTTCAAAAGCAGAAACAGCATGTCAGTGTCATGGGATCAACCACCTGATTTAATATGGGTTTAATGGCATTTCACATATATGCATACAATGGAGTATGACTCTGGTATATATCTCTTCCTGTGAAGTGGCAAGAGCAATCTAACTGCAGCTGCCTCTGCATCCGTGCTAGTCAAATGATAACTTTGCTCTGATTTTGCAAAATCTATGTCTCTACTGTGTACCTCTAAGAATACTTTAAGATTTCTGACATTGGTCAAACAGAAATTTGATAGGCTGCTTTTTTGCATCATTTGCCATGGAACCTATCCAGTCTTTTGGTGCTTAAGTCCTCAGGTCTTAGATCAATAGTATTTTGCTGCGCCCAAAGAACTTCATAAATTTTCTTTAGTTACAATGTTGACTCTTGATGGTTTTGGCAGACCGTCTGAAACAATTTCTGTTACACCTTGAAACTTATCTGGTATAAGAGAAAGAATATGAAGTTGGACATTGCCATCAATTATGTTTGCAGTTGGTTGTTTTTGATGTCAGTACATTGAAGCATGTCTTAAAATAATGTAAAACCTATGATTTCTCAGTTTTTGCAGCCATATCATTAGCCGTTGCATTCAAAAGAAGGAAAGTGTACTATAGGTAGAATGGGATAACCAGAAATTCTATATTATGCTCTATGGAAGATTTATACAGAGTAAACAAGTTGATAAGGTGCCTCATTTCATGATCCATTGAAAACACTGAAATTGAAAACACTTGCCTCTGACTGTGTAATCAAAAAGGATGTCACGACAATGCCCTTGCTCATTTATTATGACGAGTTATATATGTTACATCCTTTAATAAGCGCTCTTATCTTAGAAACTTAGTGAATCATTGAATTGAAAGGGTCTAATTTGCGCTCTGTTTATCCTGCATTTCATTGCTTTACCTGCTGTGATACATCTAGTTTGTTTATCTGAAGGGAAAGAGTTACCTCGGTTTCAGCACTTCAGAAGTACTAAGACTTCAAATAAGTTTTTGAATGCTTGGGGAAAGATAATAAGTGCAGAGACATTATTAGATGAAAATATGTGGGTTGCATGTATGGAAAGGCTACATTTATAAAAGTTAACCAGCTAAGATATGAGTCTTTATCACAGAAATATCAAGGTACATCAGTCCAGGTACTCATTGCTTTTAATGGCATAGTTTTCCTCCTTGTAAAGCTTATGTCTTTCTCCTTCTTGCAGAGTATCACTTGAAACACATACTCAAAGAGCCAACTATTAGGAATTCATACCAGTTTCCGAATGTTCCATGCCATACATGGCAAAATTGGAAAGTTGATAATGGCTCAGCAATTTTGAGTGGACTGGTGGTAAAATTGAGTAGCAGTAAATGATTGAAATATTGTGTGATGATTCTACTAGTTGCAAGGAGGCGTGTGATAATAATGATTACCACAGAAGCAGAAAATGACAAACGTTTAACATGAGTGTTAAATCGATGAGAAATAGTTTGGACCATTTCATTTATTGTATTTTCTTGTAAAAATGTAAAACTACCTTTTCTATTTGTGGCTCTATATTTAGCATTATATGATCAGTATTAGGAAATGTGTCCAAAAGGTCATTGATAACATCTGTAACACCAGTCCATGGGCTTGATAATCAGAAATGAATATAATTTCTAGTGTTTTGGCACCAAAGACATATAAGTACACATTAGTGTCCTGATCTTTAACTTAATGACATCTTGTAGATATATGAGCAAGACAGACTAAGAAAATAAAAAAATATCCACACGCTGTAATCACTTTCATGTGTTTTACTTAAACGGTAATTACAAAATTCGCTTCTGTAAAACTGGGAGTAGGGCTGTGTATTAGCTCCTATAAGACAATATATTTAAGATAGAAAAGCAAACTTGGTTTTTCCTATTCATCAATTGAGTATATGTTTGTAAAATCTAATAAATCAGTTTGAAACCAAGTCATAGTAGTTGTTTAATTACATGACGATATCCACGATTATAGCTTTTAAATTATAATTAGGTTCATGTAACGCACACAACACCACAGTTAGCCGTATTAATGTTAAACAGCTTCCATATGTAGTAAAGACATCCAGTATAAAGACTATAAGAATGTCAATTTATTAGATAATTTTAATGTCTTCTTTTGGTAGCTCAAACATTCAATTTTCTTATTCTCAAATTGATATAGTAACATATGTAACAAGCTGTTACAGGCTAACGCCCGGACTTACAGAGTGCAAACATTTCTCATTAAATGCACCTTGAATGGTTACATAAGATGTAATTTGTCTGCAGAAGTCCAAAGGGGATTAGGATGTAGCAGGCCCTTACTCAGCTTGATGTCAAAATACTGTTTGATGATTTTACTTATCACGCTAACATATGTAACGCTCTCTGATCTTTAAAACTTGATGAAAACTAGCAGATCTATAAGACTTTATCATAGGAGCCAGTTTAAAATCCCTAAACAATGTAAGATATCCAGCAGCTGCGAGTTTTTTTCACAATTTTAGCTCAAACTTTCAAACTACATTTCCTTTTTTTTATATAGTAACGCATGTAACACACTGTTTCAGACTAACGCCCCAACATAGAGAAGGCAAACATTCCTTATTCGATGCAGCTTGAGTTGTACTATAAGAAGGAATATGTCTGCAAAATTCCCTCGAGGAGATTAAAACATTTTTAGGCATATCTTTCGTAAAGACAATGAGCTTGCCCATTTATTACATCAGGTAACATATGTTACAGCCTCTGATATTAAAAAATTTAGCAACAAACTTGCAGATTTATGAGTCTTTTCATATAAGCAAATAAATCCCAAACAATGAAACACATTCATCAACTGCAAATATTTTTTAACTATTTTTACTTTAGTTTTAATACCAAACATTTCACCTTAAAACTGGGTAGGGGTAGGGTTGTTTAATTGCTTATTTTAGAAAAAATATTTAAGCTAGGGAAACAAACTTAAATTTTTCTGTTAGCCAATTGCATGAGCTAGTCAGACATGGTTAAAAACATTTTGCAAAACACACAGAGAGATTGTGAATGTAAATGATGTTAGCCACACTTGCAAATTTTAATGGGTTATCTGATTTATGTAACGCATATGACACCTAAGGAAGCCGCAATTTTGTTCAAATGTCTGTCATACGTAGTTAAGATATTCAGTATGCAGACTATATGAATGATTTTTAAAAATAAATATTTTAATGTCTTTAATTTGTAGACCAAACTTTCAATTTACTTTTTCTAAGTTTGATTAAGTAACGTATGTTACAGGCTCTTACAGACTAACGCCCCGGAGCACAGAGTGCAAACATCTCTTAAAAGACTCGGCTTTCAATTCTCTACAAGATAGGATGTGTCTGCAAAATTCCCTAGGGGGGGGGGAGCAAACTCATTCTCAGCCATCCGTCTAATAGGATTGCATGCTGTATTTTAAAATGAAAAGATTCTTACTTTACATAATGTTTTCTTCAGGGTTTTCATATTCAACAGCTTATAACTCTTGGAGTTTTTGTGATAGAAGCAAGCTGTTTGCAGTTTTGGAATGGTCAGTTCTTTCAGAAACATGTTATTTTAATCTAAAATATGTATTAAAAAATTATCAAATGAAACTATTTAACAAAATTTTAATGATTTTACAGAATGTAGTTGAAAATGTAACGTAAATGACACCATAATTGGCCTAAATAACATTGACAAACATCATTATTTGCAGGGAATGAACTGTTCTTGTAAATTACATGACTATTTAGCCAATTTGAACTGTTCAAGTACTACCATAACAGCCTTAATTACATATATTTTTTTTAAAAAATGACGGGTAACGTAATTAACACGCTGTAACACCCAAATGCCCTAGCCGCCAGAGGGCTAACAGGTTTCAAAAAGCTTGTTAGATGATACGCTTTATGAAAAACATAGTCTACAAAATTCCCCCTGGGGGGAGCAAAACCCTTAGTAGCTCATAGCCTATCTGTTTCTGTCAAAATTTATCTTTTTGGCAATAGCACTTTATCAAGTTTATTTTGAACTTCAATACATACCATTGCACACAGTATTCGAAGGGAAATAAGGGTTGTCATAGCTTACTTTGATGGGTTTCAAATTGTTGCTGTGTCTTTCATCGCCGAATTTTCCTTCCCGTTTTGCTGTTTTGTTTTTGACATAATTCAATTATTTGTGAAATTCGCGGATCATTTTGCAATTACGAAAACGGACTCCGAATAATATTCATTGCATAATCATTAGTGAAAACAGCGCACTATTTTAGCAAAACAATTATGATGTGTATTTTTTACGTTCTGAGTGCAAGCAAATGAAGTTAAGACACATAAAAGAGCCTGCATATGAGATTTTAATACTTATTTTATTGTCGAGCAACGAAGGCTCAGGCGTTCATGCGCATATGCGCAGAATATTCAGAGCTCCTGATGTTCTGACACTTAGAAGAAGGCTCAAGCTAAAATTGAGAAATGTTATTCTTCTAGTTCGAGCCACTATGCCAGTATGGGCGTTAAGTATCAAAACCTCATGTGCTGGCTCAAATACTATTATGTCATTTCGTTTCAGAGTTGTACGGCAAAAATAATTTGGAAGCTACACAGATTGATCAGATTTTCGACACCGTACTGGATGCGTTTGGTGCCAAACTTGGCATCGTTTTCTCCGGCAAGGATGAAGAGAAAAAGGTAAGGCTGAGTTCTGAACTGGTAAAAAATCTGCACAAAAACGTCATCGTGGACTCACTTGACATTGTTGCTGTGGATCGGTCTGTGGGCTATGATCCGGCATTTCCTGGTTATATAAACTTGTTTGTTTTATGAATATGAGTAGTTTGAATTTCTATCCATATAGAGTACGAAAACAGATCACACGATGATATTTCTATCCATATAGAGAACAAAAACAGATCACACGATGATATTTCTATCCATATAGAGAACGAAAACAGATCACACGATGATATTTCTATCCATAAAGAGAACGAAAACAGATCACACGATGATATTTCTATCCATATAGAGAACGCAAATAGATCACACGATGATATTTCTATCCATATAGAGAACGAAAATAGATCACACGATAATATTTCTATCCATATAGAGAACTAAATTAGATCATACGATGATATTTCTATCCATATAGAGAACGAAAATAGATCACACGATGATATTTCTATATATATAGAGAACGAAAATGGATCACACAATGATATTTCTATATTAATAGAGAACGAAAACAGATCACACGATGATATTTCTATCCATATAGAGAACGCAAATAGATCACACGATGATATTTCTATCCATATAGAGAACGAAAATAGATCACACGATAATATTTCTATCCATATAGAGAACTAAATTAGATCATACGATGATATTTCTATCCATATAGAGAACGAAAATAGATCACACGATGATATTTCTATATATATAGAGAACGAAAATGGATCACACAATGATATTTCTATCCATATAGAGAACGCAAATAGATCACACGATGATATTTCTATCCATATAGAGAACGAAAATAGATCACACGATGATATTTCTATCCATATAGAGTACGAAAATAAATCACATGATGATATTTCTATCCATATAGAGAACGCAAATAGATCACACGATGATAATTCTATCAACATAGAGTACGAAAATAGATCACACGATGATATTGCTATCAAAATAGAGTACGAAAATAAATCACACGATGATATTTCTATCCATTTAGAGGACGAAAATAGATCACACGATGATATTTGTATCCAAATAGAGTACGAAAATAGATCAAACGATGCTAGTTCTATCTATATAGAGAACGAAATTAGATCACACGATGATATTTCAATCCATATCGAGTGCGAAAATATATCACGCGATGCTAGTTCTATCTATATAGAGAACGAAAATAGATCACGAGATGATATTTCGATCCATATTGAGCACGAAAATATATCACACGATGATATTTCTATCCATATAGAGAACGAAAATAGATCACACAATGATATTTCTATCCATATAGAGAACGCAAATAGATCACACGATGACATTTCTATCCATAAAGAGAACACAAATAGATCACACGATGATATTTCTATCCATATAGAGAACGAATATAGATCACACGATGACATTTCTATCCATATAGAGAACGAATATAGATCACACAATGATATTTCTATCCATATAGAGAACGCAAATAGATCACACGATGACATTTCTATCCATATAGAGAACACAAATAGATCACACGATGATATTTCTATCCATATAGAGAACGAATATAGATCACACGATGATATTTCTATCCATATAGAGAACGAATATAGATCACACGATGATATTTCTATCCATATAGAGAACGAATATAGATCACACGATGATATTTCTATCCATATAGAGAACGAATATAGATCACACGATGATATTTTTCTATCCATATAGAGAACGAATATAGATCACACGATGATATTTCTATCCATATAGAGAACGAATATAGATCTCACGATGATATTTCTAACCATATAGAGAACGAATAGAGATCACATGGTCATATTTCTATCCATATTGAGAACGAAAATAGATCACACGATGATATTTCTATCCATATAGAGATCGCAAATAGATCACACGATGATATTTCTATCCAAATATAGTTCGAAAATAGATCACACGATGATATTTCTATCCATATAGAGAACGAAAATAGATTCACACGACGATATTTCTATATATATAGAAAACGAAAATAGATCACACGATGATATTTCTATCCATATAGAGAACTATAATAGATCACACGATGATATTTCTATCCATTTAGAGAACTAAAATAGATCACACGATGATATTTCTATCCATATAGAGAACGAATATAGATCACACGATGATTTTTCTCTCCATATAGAAAACGAAAATAGATTACACGATGATATTTCTATCCATATAGAGAACTAAAATAGATCACACGATGGTATTTCTATCCATATAGAGAACACAAATAGATCACACGATGATATTTCTATCCATATAGAGGACGAAAATAGATCACAAGATGATATTTCTATCCATATTGAGTACGAAAATAGATCACACGATGATATTTCTATCCATATTGAAAACTAAAATAGATCACACGATGATATTTCTATCCATATAGAGATCGCAAATAGATCACACGATGATATTTCTATCCAAATATAGTACGAAAATAGATCACACGATGATATTTCTATCCATATAGAGAACGAAAATAGATTCACACGACGATATTTCTATATATATAGAAAACGAAAATAGATCACACGATGATATTTCTATCCATATAGAGAACTATAATAGATCACACGATGATATTTCTATCCATTTAGAGAACTAAAATAGATCACACGATGATATTTCTATCCATATAGAGAACGAATATAGATCACACGATGATTTTTCTCTCCATATAGAGAACGAAAATAGATTACACGATGATATTTCTATCCATATAGAGAACTAAAATAGATCACACGATGGTATTTCTATCCATATAGAGAACACAAATAGATCACACGATGATATTTCTATCCATATAGAGGACGAAAATAGATCACACGATGATATTTCTATCCATATTGAGTACGAAAATAGATCACACGATGATATTTCTATCCATATAGAGAACGCATATAGATCACAAGATGATATTTCTAACCATATAGAGAACGAATATAGATCACACGACGATATTTCTATCCATATAGAGAACGAAAATAAACTGACGGGCAAAAGAAACGCTGCATCTAAATTTGCAACAAATAGTGCACAGACTTATGTCGTGTTTTAGGCCCCGTGAGATTATTTTGAAGAAAGCAAACGACTATTATATTTTGTTTTGTGGATATATGGTGAAGACGAAAATGGTTGTTGGTAGCCCTGGAATCGTGGCAGACACCAGTAATGACGTCATCAATATGGCGCCTGTCAAAAGCTTTATTTGAGGGAAACTCATCATTATTGTAAGCACAGGAGATTTCGTTATCGGTTCTATGTCAGTCAAAAGTTGATATTGCATAAAAGACACAAAAGAACAGTACAGAGTACATAAATGATATATTTATGTACATTTTAATGCATTTTTATTGAAAAAACCTAGGCATTTGTCTCGTAAACGCTTGGAGTGCTGCAAATCATGAGTTGGACAGTGTCATTCTTTGGAACAAAATTTGGGCGAATAAGAGAATATATTAAACTTTGCAAGTAGTCATTTTATCCAAGAGAAAACTATGAAAATCTGTGAGCTCAACAGTATTAGATTTAATATGGGCATAATCAAAGCACTGAGACAACTAAGTCACTAAAAACACAAACACATTTTTCAATTGAAAATTGTCATTATAATGTTGTTTCTGAATGTATAATGAGAAAAAATGACAGACACAATAACAATCAGTTTCTTTTTAGAACTTAGAGGTTATTTTTGCAGTTGCAGATATATTAAAATGAAAATGCAATGTACGAAAGTGCATGTCATTACAGACGAGCGCAATGTCCATGAAAGTGAAACCATCTGATACTCAGTATTATTATTGTGGTTCCTCGTATGTATAATATTACATTTACAACGAGGAAACGCAAGGCTTCACACTTTTCAATAAATCTCCCGTTTTGTTCCCTATCGTTCCTATAGTAAAATTGGTAAATATATGGGTACGCTTGGAAAATTAAGCACATATATAAAAAAACAATCAATATTTCCAAGATTTTTTATTTGTTTTAGATATTTTTTGAAATAAACAACTTAACATTATGTCTTTGAAAAAATTGGCATGGGGCGTAACTTATTTTGACCAGATTATTTTGAGCATGTCTTCATTACAAACGACATGCCACAATATTCATGTTGCTAATGGCGTTAGAAGTCCTCCTCTTGAATCGCATGAGGCACTTGAGAAGGAATTTGAGTCGAATCCCCAAGTGATACCTATGCATAAAGCTATCAGGCAGTATATGCATATGGTTGGAGTTATGTGTTTGTATATTAGAGTTGCACGGACTGCCAATTGAGCATTTCATCTCTTTGCTTTCACTGAATTTGTCAAGTACTTTTTCACACTGGACAAGCTCAATTATGCCAGGATGATTCCCATATATCTAGCAGTGATGTCACAGCTTGAAAGAACATATCAAGATATATGGTCAGAATTCAGCAATGGAAATCGGGTTGCAATTAAAAACACCATTCCCTTTTGTGCTATAGGACCAGATCATGCTCTGGAACAAATCGAGAGATGGATAAAAGTGACTAGAGGCCTTGTTGGCATAACACTGAATAAAAATGCAAGAAATTGATTCTTCCTGATCTCAGCTGATCTTGAACGATAGACAGAATAAACCAAGGAAATGACTAGAGATTCAGAGGCAGCAAGAAAACGCCGCCATGAGCTGTCACGGGCTATTCTGAAAATGCAAACAAAGAAAGCTCAAAGCTTGTCAGCACCATAGAAGGATTTATAGATCTATTTAGCTATCAAGAAAATGATATAATAAATCTGGTTACAAAAGCTGCAATGCTAGAGAAAATCAAACAGGATATATGCCTTATTGAAGTTGGAGTTTAAAAGAAGGAAACCTTCATTCAATAACGTATCAAAACGGAACAGGTGAACATTTGGTTAAAAATGCAAAAGATTCTGCTTCAAACTTGGTCTGCCTCCTTAAAAAATGTACATGTAGCAATATCAAACAAAGTTTTAGAATTAAAAGCAAACAGAGGGTTATTTGTGAGAATTGCCGCAAACTCCCGCCCTGATATGCATCTTCAGGAGTGCTTAAGTAATTATGAGCTGTCAATAGTGCAAAGATTACTACATGCCGCAGACGAAACAATGCTTTACTGCTCTGCCAAGACTAAATTAAAGGACATATTAGAAAAGATGTCTAGTGCAGAGACTTCTGATGTTGCACCTCTTGATAAACTGCAACCAAACAAATGTTTTTTACGATAATTCATACCATGGCCGACGATAAGTCAATGGACAAACCTAGCTGGATTAAGATGTGCAAAGATCTGTCAGCTTATTTCGTTGCATTTATACAAAGAAAATATGCTGAATATGATGAATTACATAATTCTGTTTGACAGGTATTATTACATTCCAAAATCACTTAAGTCAGCAACAAGGCATTGGTGGCTTGGTGATTCTTACCCTGTGGCATATCACAGCACAGACATTACAAAATTTTAAATGCTCCACTGAAGAAAATGTTATCCCACATAGCAACAAGGGATGAGCTTACAGTATTTTGTCATAAGAATTGCTGAAATTCTCAAAAGATAACAAGTTGTATACCGTTGCATGGCAAAATAAATGACTCACAGATGCATCACATAAGGGTGGGATGTAAACCATCTTAGCAGAAGTAAAGTAGAAGCTGATACTCCATGCTGTTGATGCAAGTCAAAATGGTGCAACAGAACGGTCATTTTTTCACTGGACACAGATGTATTTGCTCTTTGCCTAAGAATATACCCAGAGTTTACGAGGGAGACTACTTTCGTGACAGGCATCGGGAACAGACGGAAGAAATTTCAAGTTAGGCTAATCTATTAAGCTCTTGGGGACTTGGGGACTCAGTTTCTTCCCGTTCTACATTCATTTGCTGGTGCTGATATCACTGGAACAGTAGCATGAAAAGGAAATTGATATGGGAATTAAACAGGTAGTTATTGAAAGACCACATTGTAAGACAACTTGAACACTATGTTTGTCTGCTTTATCCGCCAGACAATTAGTTACTGTCAATGAGTTAAGGTGGTGTATTTTTCAAGGTAAGCAAGCGGAGGCTGAGGGGCTACCACCAACAAAGACAGCTCAAATTTAGGCTATCAAAATAGCACACTTTCAACGTATTGTCTGGTATAACGACACTGTTGCTAATCCGAATATACCATCAGAGCATGGATGGAGAGAGGAAGCTGGGGGATTCTCTCGTGTAATGACTACCATGGTTTAAGCTCCAGAGGTAATAGTACAACTAGTGAAATGTGGCTGTACATAAAAAAACAAAATGCACAATACTAAGATGCAACTGAAAAAAGCAACATACTGTTTTGTACTGAATTGTATTCTTGTAGAACTGAGGACGAATCTTGTATCAAGCTTATGCTAGATGATCAAAGCATTGATGAGGACTCTAGTAAAAGTAAGTAAGGGTGCAAAGATCAGGAATCGATACAATCAAGTACCACACCTGACCCAGGATACCAATGGGAAAGTGAAAAAATTACAGTTAGACACCACAAACGAGAGCCAAGAGGTCAGCCCTTTCCCAGCAGGTGACAACAAAGCACATATAAACAGACGCGTACAAAGACATAGCAACACAAGACAGAACAAAAACATAAAAAGATCCACAAAAGAAGTATCGCCTTAGAACGGCGGCCAGTAAAATATTTTACTGGAGGGCTTAAACCAGTTTAACGGCGCCAATCTCACCCTTAATTCAGATGTGGATCAAAACACATAGATATTTGGTTTGCATGAAAGACCCCTAACTTATCAATGCATCATCTCCTAAAACATATAAATCAAGATACAACAAGGAGATAAAGCAAAGATAAAGACTCAACAGTAAATAAAACTGAATACCGGAGCAAAAGAAATCCAACAGGTAAACCCGGTGGGCCCGACAAACAGCCAAAGCATCAGGCCCCTACCATCTCATCAAAAGATAAGTCTTTAAGTCTTTTACTGATGATATGTAACAAATCTTGTTCTATTACATCAGTTTTCAAAATGACCGAGTATTAATAATAGTATAATACAAAGTAGATTTTCGTTCAAATTCAACATGTCAGCCATTTTGGTGACGTCATCATTTAGCTCAGCCATTTTGTTTTGGTGTGAGTAGACAGCACTTATCATTTTGATCATTTTGATGCCTAAAAAATTGAAATCAACAGACTATTATGGATATTATGAAGCAACGTAGATTTGTATTAAAATTCAAGATGGCCGCCATTTTGATGACATCATAATCTGGCTCTGCCACATTTTCAGAAGTGCCAACAACCGGTTTTGCAATGCCTAGGGTATAACAATCAAAGTTATCATAGTGGTTTGCTTTCTTCAAAAAAATCCCACGGGAGTACACATGTCCGTGCACTAAAATTACTACGAAAAAAAATAGTGACAGCAGTCAAAATATATACATAAATACTAGCCAACATACATGGTAAACAAAATCAACAAGCGGCCTTCACACCTAAACGAATTGGTTCATCGTTTGCCAGCATATGGAGATATTTTGACATTCGTCGACATACGCTGGTATACGTTGAGTTTCGTTAGCGCATCAGTTTAAGTTCATTGAACTTTTGCATACATTGTTGGCACGGTACGTCGAATATTTTGTGCATACACAGAGGGGTTCGTTCACAGAACGCAATTCGAACTGTTTGTTCGTTCACTGAACGCAATTCTAACGGTTTGTTCGTCCTCAGTACGGCAACGATTCATTACCTCTACGATGGCATTCGTCCAACCAAAGTGTTGTATTGTGTACGTATGTATCACGAAGCCCATGGTACCATCCATGGAGTTGTTGACAGAGAATAAAACATACGAAAGACTATGTAAAAGGGTTGCATTAAATGTAAAATTTTGCAATTGTGCCATATAATCATAAATGAACAGCAGATTACATCTGGAATAGACTTCAGCAGCGGTAAGCGCATAGGACAGAGGGGTCCAAGTTCTAATATCGTCCCGGTCATCGTTGGTTGTGTCCTTGAGTAAGTCACATGTCCACAATCATTTGTATATACGAATATGTGTTCTTGAATTGTAAACGAAACGTCCATTGAAAAATTGGCAATAAAAAAAGAACTTGAGATTTGATGTCTTGTTATATAACTGATCATTACGTGATCGGTTATTCACAGAGCGCACACAGAGAGTTCGCACAACACGCCAGACGTTCGTTGAGAGATCGTATTAGTTTCTCATTCGCTCTTCATTTCTCTTTCGCTCTTGGTCGTTAGTGTGTCGTTACTCATACGTTATGAACTCGTTCCGGTTCGTTTCACATACACTTTCACGTCGTTATGTCAGCTTCGATGGTCGAATTCGTCGGAGCTTTTAGCGTTTGTGTGCAAACTTGGAGAATTATCATTTTTTGCAATTCGTTGTCCGTACGTCCTCTAAAATCGTTATAGTGTAAGATCCTCCAATCGGAACAGAACGAGTTCCTTAAGAACAGATTTACAAGACAAGCAAACAGCTACGAAGACGAATCTACATTACATATGACCGTCACACACCCTATACCCGGGATGCAACATTTTTGTTTACATCGCAGATCAGAAACAACCTAACACGTCGCGTGCGAGAATGGATTGTGGTAAGTTGACGTTGTTTTTACTTTTACAGACGTTAAAACGAGGAGTTGCGAGTAAAGAATTTGCAGAGAAACATAGTGTACCTACTTTTAGATTTCACCATAAGTAGTAGTTTAAAAAGGATCCCTTTGCATCAGAAATAATATGTTTTTCATGAGAATATTCCAACAAAGACACGAAAATTGGTTACACTTTCTAATTGCTCGAGTTCTTTTTGTCCGATTGTCCTGGTCGAAAGTTCAGGATATACCTGAAACATTCTTTGTTACGTATCACCAGGAGACAATATTGAAATCAAGCCAGCTTTTACAAAATATGGTGCTAAACACACACAGGGTAGTTCGACTGGGATACTATCACCATCGATGAGTGAATTACCTGGATACAAGCAACATCGGAGAGGTTTTTTTGAAAAATGACACAACTTCCAGCAAAGAGTACGGCCAAAAATGATATAGTTTACATCGGAGACTTTTGCACGGACGCCAGAAGTTTCCAGATGTGGTTAGAATGATCTCAATTTAACTTTACATTTTAGAACAGCTTTGCTATTTATGAACCGCGCCATGTGGTTTCCAACAATGTGGCATATTGACAAGTGTAGACTCAGGCGAGCCTGTGTAGCCTCCTTTTTAGTTTAGAAACTCCAAACGCTGTTCGGTCAGTAGCTTAACAGTCATAGAATATTTAAGCGAGTAGCAAAGGCTCTGATCAGACTGCGCGTAAGCGCAGGCTGGTCTGAGCCTTTGTGGGTCGCCATGCGGGGATCCAGAAAATTTTGTCAGAGGGGGCCCAACTTTGATAACAGTTTTTTTTTTAGTTGATAAGGGGAGGGAGGATCCAAGTACCACTATAAGAGGTCTGAGTCTTTGTGGGTCGTCATGCGGGGATCCAGAAAGTTTTGTCAGAGAGGGTCCAAATATGACAACATTTTTTATGATAAGGGGAGGGAGGATCCAAGTACTACTATGAGCGGGCGTTTCGGTGGGGTGCCGATGATGGCCCTATATTGAATGCTGGCTTGGTAGCTTTGCAATTTCCGGGGGTCCGACCTGTATTGCTAGAAAACCCTATATTTTTGTCATTTTAGGGGGGGGGGGGGGCTCCGGACCCCCTGTCATCCTCTGGATCCGCGCATAGGCGGACATACCACATTGTTGGAAATCTAAAGTCGCGGTTATTTCACCATTGGAAAACACATACAATTATCTGACTTAAATTTAGATACGAATACCGATACACCTAAAATATATATATTTTAAATTTGAATCACATGACAACCAACATTAAATGTTCATGTTACGCAAATGCGTAAAGTACTAATCTCACATGTGCTGGCCCAGTTTGCCGTACAACGGAAAGTGATGTGTAGCGATTTGCATGCTGAGTAAGTTCGCAAGCCCTTTTCCGTCTGGTTGTTAAGCAAAACTTCGTCATTTTCAAAAACAGAGTGTCAGAGTGTCAAACAGTTTGGTAAAAGTATTTTGGAAACCAAGCTTTTGTTTGAGTTTTAGATGTGAAGGAGTGCCTATATATTGGCTGGACTAATTCCAGTCTAACCCCTTGATCCAGCAAATTAGCCACTTTTTAAGGTAGATTGGTTTTATTTATTTATTGCAAATAAATAATTTCAGAGATACTTCCTGCAGCGTTAGTTTGAAACCATTGGTAAAAAGGAATAATAGAAACTGCTTAAATGACCTATGTTTTAACTTATAAAAGTTATGCCCCTGACTGCACCCCCCCACACACACACATACATGAGTGTACTTAATCGCACAAGCACATCAAAATCGCTCACGGCAGATCAACTGGCATATCCAGCCTCTGTCCACCCATGCACACATATCTAGTAAGTAAGAATTAAAGAGCGTTTACGTCTCCTTGCATAGTGAGCTCTGCACTTACCATATGCTATGGTTCTTTTGGGTAGTGGTGGCATTTGTCCAAATCACCGACCAGAAAGTAAGTGGGTGTGATAAGAAAATACCACAATCATAAACTACAGACCAACCCATGGCACCGTGAGGAAGAGCTACAAGACATTTACAGTAACAAGACACCCAAAATGCAATAAAAGCAAAGGAACCAGCTTTCTCGTCCTCGTCAAGATGATTACAAAACTAGAATATCAAAGTAATGCATACCAAAACAAAGACCAAAACAGAACCCCTACAAACAATGGGAGAGCATAAAACAATAAATACACAACAATAGAACCACGATAGCAGCCTAAGCCACCGGGGGGGGGGGGGGGGGGTGGCTTTTAATGCATTTTGTTATATACCTTATACGTTCGTCGATAGTATTAACGTGTTCGATTGCCACTTATCTGATGTGTTTATTGAATATACTGAAAACGTAGCCAAAACAATCCGAAACTAGGGCTACTAGGAATAATTTACAGTTGAAAAAATAGTTTTGTTTCCACACCGGATAGACGGCAATTTAAAACGCTATTCATCGACGAACGCGGATCAGAAATAGCTACAACGAGTGTTTTCGATTGCCATTTGTCGCCAGTCGGGCGACTAATGGCAATCGAAAACCATGTTTATAACTATATTTGGTCTACGCTCGTCGAAAGTATTGACGTTTTCGATTGCCTATCCAGTTTGGTTTCGTTGTCCGCTTCATGAGTTCGGCATACAATTGAATCAAATTATTTGGAACTGCTTGTGATAGTAAGAAAGATATATAACAATGACGATATACCATTCTTTTCCGTATATTAACGGCTGTAAAGCACCCGTGTGTGCTTAATATTAATGTTCCCTTGTCCAAACAACTCCGATCAAACCTTAAATCATGCAGGATATACCCTTAACGAACAAAACAAGAAAATATTATTTTTTGGTATAAGCCTGTGGGAACCACCGACCGGCTATCCAATTTAATATACCATTTCATACAAATGTTATACACAGGAATGCATCATTCTCAGCACAATTTCTAACCAACCCATACTTCATTCATTATGAAAATACGCAACCTACTTTCCTGACCTAATTTTTATCGACGAAAAACACGTCCGTTTGGCCGGTCGTTCCCAAAGCTGAATGGACATTCCGCGGCTAATCAACCTTGAAAAGCTCGTGCTCTTATCTAACACCACCTATCGGAGGTGGACAAACAAGGGAAATCAATTTTCGACTAATTCACTCCTTTCAAACGTCGAAAATTACATTTCCCTTGTCCAAACAACTCCGATCAAACCTTAAATCATGCAGGATATACCCTTAACGAACAAAACAAGAAAATATTATTTTTTGGTATAAGCCTGTGGGAACCACCGACCGGCTGGACTAAAAGAACGGGCTCTGTAAAAAGATAGAATAGTTCACACTATATTCTATTTAAATTCCAAGCGAACGAGAAACTTTCAGTCTTTCTTCGACTGAATCTTTAACGTAACCATTAACGGCGTCGCTCACCCAGCGCCCATGACGTTTTAACATTCTGTCAGATATTCCGCGGTTAGCCGCGGCCGATGTACCTCCAGATCTCAAACTGTGCAAACAATACCTATTTATGTCACTAACGTGAGGTTTAAATGCTTCAAGAAATATAGACCTCATATTACTATAAGACATATGTTTCCCGTCTTTTCTAAGAATGTGACCTGTTTTAGTAGCACTTAAGTGAGAAAATATATACACATCCGAATCGTCTGAAACGTCTGCCCAGAGAAAATAACGCTCCAAATTTAGAACAGGGCAGAGAACAGTTCCAGTTCTTGCTATTAAAATCCATGCTCCATCCCTATATTTATCCGTCTTACTGGACTCGATAAAGACACTCATGTATGTGCTGTTAATCAAAACATCAGAACGTTTCAGTTTCAAAAGTTCCTCACTTCACAAAAAGCCACAATACCCCAATAAACACGCGCAAATAGTTCTCTGATTCTTAATATTTCCTAGTTTATATAACGAATGAAACATCTTAGACAGTAACTCATTAGTGATAGGTTCTTTCTTATTAACAGGTTTAGCAAGCCTCCGCTTGGCACCGTCTAATACGTTTATTACTAATTTAGAATCCGTCGGAGACTTAAAATCAAATAATTCGTGAAACCATTTAATACTATAAAACGCATTCATAACCGGAGAATGTGTTTTGGCTGACTGCACTAATGATGCCATATACAAAGCTACGTGAAACGCCCCAGCGGGCAAAGTATCCTTACTTCCAATCCCATTACTCATTGCCCAACTGCTCCATCGTCTGAAACCGCGTTTATACGATAAACATGTATTCTCGGCTCTGGACTCTTTGAGTAGCTCTGGTAGCAAGGAGACCCTGTCCGCCAGGACGTCTGGTAGCTGTTCAATGTCATCTGAATAACTCTGAAAGAATAAATGTATAAAAAAAAATCAATAATATAATAAGAATAAACTCCCACCCACAGCTTATGTAACAAGCTTGCAATTCAATGTAGCTGATACCAGCCTATTCGCCGATACCGGCAAATAGCAATGGCATACGCCTTTCCAATACACTGTAAAAATTAAGTGTAAGTTCATACGCAAATAGGCGGAAGCTGAGCTGCCACCCAGTCTGATGCAAACCAACACTTAAAATTTTTCTAACTCAACATTAAACTAAAAAAAAAATAAAAATAAAAAAAAATATCACATTTCTACCTGTTATTGTTAAAGCAATTGAAAATTTTCACCATAATCAGTGACAGTTCAGCTGCCACAAATCTTGATGTAAATTTACACTTGATATATATATGCAGTTTAACTCAAGCGAGACAACTGCGATTTTTGAGCACTTTCCCTTGTTACGTAAACTGTATGTACAATGCAAGCATGTTAAACTTCAAATCTTCAGTTCCGAACATGCCAATTCCATTTTTACACGCAGTATAAAAACTTTTCTCTGTTGGTAAATACATCCAATCTAAAATGAATGATTTCATCTGACCATATGATGAGCAAATTAAAGGCCAGAAATTAGCTGATCTCCACTCTGGTACAACTAAAATACCTTTAGCTCTGCAACTTTCCATTTTCCTCAAAACCCTACTGACTAGAATAACAGGTGGTACATATAGTCCAAACCCCTGACCCCAATTAAACGTGAATGCGTCAACACCAGCCGACTTATAACACCAAAATTTTGAATAGAACACTGGTAATTTCGCATTGTGCTCGGAAGCGAAATAATCTATATCCAATGTACCCCACCTGTTAATAAGCATAGATAAAATCTCAAACGAAATCCCCCAATCATCCTTTTCAATGATTTTTGAGAGATAATCCGCTTGTTCATTTAAACAACGGGGCAGCCATTCGATCTCTAAATGGATTGTATGTAATGAGGAAAATTTGAAAATTTGCATAGCTAAATCTTGTAAATCAGGTTTCATTGACCCTTTGTTAACAATGTTAACAACATTTGTATTGTCCGTAAACCACTTAACTCTGTGGCTACTTAACATGTGAGTTAAAGACCGTAATACCCTATATACAGCGCATAACTCACGCCAAGTGGAGGATCGTACGGCCTCCTCAACAGTCCATGTGCCATGGGATACCCCATTAATGGTACTAACTTCATAACCAGCATAACCCGTAGCTGAAGCATCACTATAAACAATTTTAGAACACGACCCAATAACATTGAGCTGTCGAACATTTAGGGAATTTAAGGTATTCTCCCAAAATAGTAACTGTTGATTGCTATCAGCCGAAAGCTTAATGTACGAGTTCCAGGTACGTGCATGTAATATATCCATACTAATGTATCTAGTCATGATCTGTGATACGGGCCCTATAACAATACCCATGGAAATGATCTGCCCTACAAAGCTCGCAGCTTTCCTTACTAGTACCCAACCGGGCCTGCGCAATTCTCTGAGGGTTGAAATTGTTTTCACTACTCTTCTTTGGGGTATGCAAATGGTAAAATCAATAGAATTTAAAATCACACCCAACCATTCTAATTCCTGTACTGGAATCCATAGGCATTTGTCAACCTTAGGAATGAAACCAGAATCCAGCAAATCTGACTTAACATGCTGAGATAAATCTTTTGCCAGAGACAGAGTATCTGCGGTACCAAATCCATCATCAAGAAACATGATCATTTTCTTCCCTTCCCCCCTCCATTTTGCAATTAATGGACGAGTCAACTTTGTATAAATAAAAGGGGCTACCCCTAATCCAAAAGGTAATACTAGGAATTTGTAGTACTGATTGACCCCTTTTTCGTCTATAAAAGCAAAAGCAAGATACTCTGTATCTGGCAGCCTTATGTCTATAAAATGGTAAGCTGAGCATATATCAAATCTTATCATCCAACTATCTTGTTTTATGTACATGAGAGCGATTCGCAGATCTTCATATTTTACTTTCTGTTTCCAAACATATTTGTTTACTTCTCTCAAATCTAAGATCAGACGTTTTTTACCATTATTTTGAATAGAAACAGACAATGGATTAACAACTTTTGGGACATAATCACATTTTTGAATCAAACCCTTATCCAGAAGATCTGAAATCGCCTCTCGTACAAAAACACAATTTTGTAAAGCAGACTTATTATTTTTTGACTCAGATGTAGGCGGCAAAGAATAAAATGGAATCTTATAACCATACAAGATCGTATCCAAAATAAACTGATTTGTGCCTATTTTTCTCCAGAAATCAATGTGATTTCTGAGTCTGTTTTTGACTATTATATCTTTCTGACCCTGTTCATACTCAAAATAATCTTGAGTAAATCGATCACTATCAAAATCATTACCAACAGAAAAATACTCATCTTCAATATCAAGAGAATCCCTCACTGGATCTGCCTCATTTCTTGACGATGGCGTCTGATTGCTGCTGCACTGCACCCTTGGTGTATGGACATGTGCGGCGGATGTGATTTGGTTCGCCGCAGGCAAAACATGGTCCGACGTTGAAGGTACTGCGTTGATCTGCTTGGTATCCACGAAAGGAACTAATCCGGGGCCCAACTGTTTGTGACTGAATTCTTGGAAGAAACAAATGCTGATTGAGAGAATCAGTATAGCCATAGGCAGCAGAAGCTTTAGACTTCGGTTTCGGCTTCTGCTGAGTCTTCTTCTTCTTGACTGCGCGCGATTCGGCTCTGCTGAGACGTGTCTCGTCTTCGGAGTCACTTGCCAGAGGGTTGCTAATATACTGGCGCACAGTTTCCCAACCTCCTTCAGAGGAATCAGCGATCCTGATGTGCTTGTTCCTGGTCTTGATTTTGTCACAGGATTCCTTGAGTACTTCAACGGCATATTCTTGCTTACCATTTTCAAGACCCCAAAGTGTCTGCTTCAGGTTGTCCGCAACTTCACTGTTAAATTCGAACTGAAGCCTATTTCCCTCAAAGCGCCAGCGAATGTCGTTACCAGATTTGATTTTCTTCACCTCTGAGGCGACGGATTGCGAAGCCCCTCGAACCTCCTCCTTCAGTGAGTTAATTTCTGACCTCTGATTTCGCACTTCTAATAGCAGTTCTCGAATATTTCTATTAATGTCCCCTGTGCTCGAACTATCACCACACGCCCCAGGGTTCTCCAGCGACATCACAGCGACAAAACAGATACAAGAAAAAACACGTCCGTTTGGCCGGTCGTTCCCAAAGCTGAATGGACATTCCGCGGCTAATCAACCTTGAAAAGCTCGTGCTCTTATCTAACACCACCTATCGGAGGTGGACAAACAAGGGAAATCAATTTTCGACTAATTCACTCCTTTCAAACGTCGAAAATTACATAAACCAAAACTTAATAAAAGTTGCCTTTGTTGACCGACCCTGGCATAAGCTTGCAGTATTTTCACGACTGTGACGTCCCAGCATACAAATGGCTTGCATTTACACGTGAAGTAATTAATTTACTCTTTGCCTGCTAGTGTTGTCTGCTGATAACCTTTCTAAACAGTTTGGACCAAGAACAGACCCGACATGCGCGAGTCCAAGAATTCTCATCAGGAAGGGGGCTTGTTAGGTCCCGGCCCAACTGATAGAAAAGAGCTCTGACAAGCTTTACTTCATGGATTGAATAGCGTATCGTGAATTCTTAATATGTAACGGAAACGTGTTCCCCAAGTAAATCGTCAAATAAGTGTACGTGTTTCCCATTGGTAAAATAAATAATTGAGCCGTGACTTTAGATTTCCAACAATGTGGTATGTGCGACCGACGAAGGCTCAGACCAGCCTGCGCATACGCGCAGTCTGATCAGAGCCTTTGCTACTCGCTTGAATATTCTATGACTGTTAAGCTACTGACCTAACAGCGTTTGGAATTTCTAAGCTTAAAAGGAGGCTGCACAGGCTCGCCTGAGTCTACACTTGTCAAAATGACACATTGTTGGAAACCACATGTCGCGGCTCATAAATAGCAAAGCTGTTCTAAAATGTAAAGTTTAAATTGAGATCATTCCAACCACATCTGGAAACTTCTGGCGTCCGTGGAACTTGCGCTTTTCAATATGCAAAAGTCTCTGATGTAAACTATATCTTTTTGGCCGTACTCTTTGCTGGAAGTTGTGTCATTTTTCAAAAAAACCTCTCCGATGTTGCTTGTATCCAGGTAATTCACTCATCGATGGTGATAGTATCCCAGTCGAACTACCCTGTGTGTGTTTAGCACCATATTTTGTAAAAGCTGGCTTGATTTCACTATTGTCTCTTGATGATACGTAGCAAAGTATGTTTCAGGTATATCCTGAACTTTCGACCATGTCAATCGGACAAAAAGAACTCGAGCAATTAGCAAGTGTAACCAATTTTTGTGTCTTTGGTGGAATATTCTCATGAAAAACATATTATTTCTGATGCAAAGGGATCCTTTTTAATCTACTACTTATGGCTTCTCTGCAAAACCTTGACTCGCAACTCCTCGTTTTAACGTCTGTAAAAGTAAAAACAACGTCAACTTACCACAATCTATTCTCGCACGCGACGTGTTAGGTTGTTTCTGATCTGCGATGTAAACAAAAATGTTGCATCCCGGGTATAGGGTGTGTCAGTCGGTATAATATAATAAAAGTCATTAAAACAATGCGAACTGGTAATAGTGTTGACTTTACGTTGAAAAATGGCTATTGCCAATCGACTAGTAATAGTCAATTTACGTATAAACAGAGCCAAGCAAGACGTGTCCAAAACGTCTTATAAATGAAAAGCTCTTAGCCATAAAGGAGGAAATGTTGGAAAGTCTATCTGCATCTCCTATATGTACTCAAAGTTTCTCTCAAAATGACTCTATCTTATTTTCTCAAATACCAAACCAAGAATTTTATCTTAAGCTTAGTTGGCTATTCATTTAAACAAAAGAGGCTTATTTTCACTTGTGATGGCAAAATTGAGTAGAAGCCAGCATCCATGCTAATTATGTTTATATATGTGTAGTAAACACGATAGGAGTGGATGCCAAGTCTGGAAATGTCCCTGGTATTCAGAATTAGGTCAAAGGTAAACTGGGTGCAAAATAACAAGATAAAAGACAAAGCATTCCTTTCTATGATATTTCACGCCTATGTAACACATCCATTACATTCACTGACACAATCCAGGATGTACTAAAGATACTTTTTGCATGTATTACATGACCTAGACAACAACTGAGCGTATGTCCGTACAATGTTTAAGGTCATTTAAGTGCAAATTTCGCAAAATAAAAATATGCAATGTTAATGCTGCAATCTTTATCGTTGCCATACCATTCTAACAATACAAAAGTATAAAAAATGCATGTGAATGGTTTAGAGGTAATGCATAGAAATCTTGATAGTGTAACTACAGGCCAGGTCAGGATTATAGGTCACTTAAGTGCCCAGTTTGTGTAGAAATGCATTGAAAAAAGCTTCTTTATGTAATCATCATACCCAAACACAACCATTAAACAACAACATAAGTGAGTAGGACGTATGAGCACAGCAAATATTTTCACTAAATGAAATATAGGTATCCAATTGTAAACTAGCATCAAAAGACCTCTTGGGCTTTTTATAGGGCACGCTAAGAGACAATCGGCTTTAATTATATAAGAACAGTAAAACGCAGATCAGTTTTAATATCTAAATGTCTGACTAGCACTATTGTTGTTTGCTGATTAGGTACTAATCTTCCAGACTCTAGGTAAGCTTTGTAGCACAGACCAGATTTACGTGGATTGATTTTATGTGATAATGCATTGCATAGGTTAGCCTCCATGCGAGCTAAGCAAAATTTTTTTTAACAACAGCAGAATCTATGGTGAATATTGGGTATTATATATTAGTGCAATGTCAACCAAAGGGGTTTCCGCTGCAGTTTGTTCTAATGCAGTGGTTCTGCTGTTGTTGATTCATTGATAATTGTCGCTCCCATTGTTTGTGGGTGTTTGGTTTTTGGTCAATGTCTTGTTATGCTGTACTAAGTGTACAATCTAGGTTTTTAATCATCTCGCAGAGAGAGAGAGAGAGAGAGAGAGAGAGAGAGAGAGAGAGAGAGAGAGAGAGAGAGAGAGAGAGAGCAGGTTGCTTTAATTTAACTGTCTTCCTGCTGACTTTTGGCTATACATGTTCTGTGTCCCTTACTTACGGTGCTGTGAGTTGGTTTTCGCTGAGTGATTTCCTGGTCATACTCACTTACATTTTGACCATTTCTTGCTTATTACAATCAAAATAAATCGGTTTTTTTGTGTAAGTTGCTTAACTGTTTGTCTGTGCACTCAAACAGTGAATTATCTCATAACAATTATTGCTACAGCAGGTCTAATTTAAGTAGAACATGTAAGATCTGGAAAACCTATGATATCAAAAATAGTAAGTGAGTGTGATCAGGAAATACCACAATCACAAACCGCAGACAACCCCGTGGCACCTCGAGGAAGAGCCGCTCAACCATCACGAGACACCAAGAAGACAAATTAAGCAAAGCAACCAGCTCTCTCTTCCCCATCAAGATGATTGCAATACTAGAATGGACATAAAGTAACGTACAACAAAACATAGAACAATTACAGGCTCCCACAATGGGAGCAACAATAAACAAAAAGTCAACAACAACAGAACCACCGCCTTAGAACGGACAGCAGCCTAAGCCACCAGAGGGCTTAAATGCATTTTACTGGTACCAAATCTTCGCCCTAGATTCTGCTGTTGTTGAAGTACAAGAAATGTTCAGCTCGCATGGAGGCCATCTAACTAATGCAATGTATCATCATGGAGAAACACTAATCAAATTAACACACCATGATGAAATAAAGAAAAGGGCTCATGACTCACAGATAGTCAGAGCTAAAGAATACCTCAAGTTAAGCCGCGGTGGGTCCAGCTATAGATAAGCATCAGGCACCAACCCACCGATTAAAGCTTTACGTCAGAGCCGTCATAGAGTCTGAGGCCTGACCCACCGTCGTGCAATTAAAGAGGAAACCATAGCTATAAACCGTGATTGGGTTTAAAACTAGGCATGCAGACTGTCGCATGATATCCAAGTTATATCCAACCCTTATATAACGTTTTACTATCTTTTTGAATTGATCACTAAAATTAGGTTTTCCAACAATTCGTTTGAATTTATAAACTAAATCACCATACAAGCTGATGTGCATTTCAGAGACGCTTTAGAACACTTGCACCTCATTGACATGTATTTCGTCTTGCATATACAGCTACTTAGCTGCATGCATACAACTGTGATTGCTAGCAAGTACTTCCAAACAATTTCTAGTCAGTCTGTACCTTCTTACCACAAGTCAATAGTTCCAGTTAGTTTATTCTCTAGATCCATTATTACATGGTCTGCTTGAAGCCATATCTTAGCTTGATGGTTTGCCCTTGTGATATGTTACTCTTATGCACCATGGGTTGGAGGCAACAAATCTAGGTCACGGTTCGCTTTCACAAAAAGACTATGCCTGTCATCATCAATACCTCTGACATCCTATTCTCCAACCCCATATAACGCACATACAAACGCCCAAGCATCATCGATGATTACTCCAATAAGAAGATAGGCATACTTAATGAACATTTTACAGCATGTATTCTTGCCTTTGCCAGATACATGTAGCATGGTATTGCATCCTGTTAGCGCATGAAAAATAGTATGTGAGTATGATCAGGAAATACCACAATCACAAACCGCTGACAACCTCGTGGCACCGGAAGGTAGAGCCGCTCAACCATCACGAGACAACAGGAAGACAAATTAAGCAAAGCAACCAGCTCTCTCTTCTCCATCAAGATGATTGCAATACTAGAATGGACATAAAGTTACATACAACAAAACATAGAACAATTACAGGCTCCCACAATGGGAGTAACAAAAACAAAAAGTCAACAACAACAACAGAACCACCGCCTTAGAACGGACAGCAGCCTAAGCCTGAAATAATGGACAATTCTAAATGGGGTAGCTGTTCAGCAACAAAATGGGAAGGAATGCATTTCATTACTCTCGCTGTTCCTGAGAGCATCCAAACCTATCAATACTGCATGCCCTGAGGTGATACAGTCACAGTATAAACATATCTGATACCCTGATCTGTGTCAAGACATTTTCCAACATTTCTTTTATACTCCACTGCCGTTGCATCTAACGCTTGTAATGCCATCATAGTGTCCAGATCTTCATGATCGGATGACAAGTGGGGCACTTCATGTATACTCGGTTCTAGCTCTTATGTCATTTTCAATTCCTCCTGAAGTAACCATTTCCTAGTCTCGGGTCATTTGAGAGTTAAATAGATCTGCTATAGCAATCAATATTGAGAATGAAGTTGTTGTTTGAGTACTCTGACAAACCTGGAATTATAACTCAGCAACTTACATTAAAGATTAGATCTGTTTCTTATGTTATATATACTATGCACAGTAAGTTTAGCAATTTCTTATGTTTCGCATCTTTTTTGTGCTCATCTTTGTGCAGTGCCGACCAATTTCAATTGCAATGACGAGAACAGGATCTTAGGCAAATGAAACCACGAAATTTCAGACGCCATCCTTTAAATAGGCATTTGGGGAGAGCAAGAATTGCAGAAGGGTCCAGTAAGCAAAAATCACACCCGTTGTAAGTAATGCTAAAATGATAAGCATGTGATTTATGTTTGGTACTCTTTCATCTTCCTCATGCATCATACGCCTATAAAACTATTGGTTATGTGATAGATGTGATAGAGATTTCATGCTGAAAAAACAAACAGTTGCCATCAATGACGTCAAAACGAAGTAATCATTTGATTAAACTTCTAATGTTATTTGGCATTTCAATTCAACAGAGAACCAGCCTACAGAGATATCATAGGCTTACAATGTAACTCATCTTATGATTGATTAAAACCTTAAGTTGCTGAAAAATGGTGCTACGCATTTGCGAGAAAACGATGACGTTAGATTTTATCTTTCGGCTCGTGCACTGTAGTAGTGAAGATTTTTCATTCAACAGTATTTGTCTGAATGTGTTGGAAGGCATCAAGCAGTTTTACTTGTTAATGTGGTTCCAGAAAACCCGACTATAGAAACACCGTATAAAGGCGATAACGCAAAAGCATTAGTAAAAACATCAAATTGTGAAAACTTGGTCCTTTATTTCACTGAGAATGTTCGGAAAATTGCAGCATTTGCTATGCTTTTTTGGTTTTCAGTGAACAAACAATTGTTTAAAAATGGTTTCGGCTTCCCGCAATAATCAGAAGTACCCACGTTACCCGCTAGTCTTGAAATTAAACATCACTTTAGCACGGTCGCTGCGTTGGTAATTGGTATTTTTTAAATGGATACTCTTGTCAGGTGATCAGCGCGTGTATCTTCATGACACCAAATGAAACTCGAGATCTGATGTGGATGGGCTCACCCATACCAAACAATTGCTTTTTTATTGTGCATAGTATAGAATAAATGACCAATACGCAGCTGTAGAATACTAATTGACATCAAAAGAGCATCCATTTGCAGTGCTTACTTCATCCTTATTGAGACCATCCAGGATAACATGTGTTTTGTTGTTAACGACCAGGTATGACTCAATCAGGCCTGCTCCGCAACAGCATAGCTCGAGTCAGGATGAACAGTATCTTATAATCAGTAAACAACGAAAATGCTAGTCAGACAGTACGGGTAGGAAGCTTCTCTTGTTCTTTATGCTTAAAAAGATTTGAGCCATGACAAGTGATTTCCAACAATGTGGCATTTTGACAAGAGTAGACTCATAGGAGCCTGTGCAGCCTCCTTTGAAGCTTAGAAACTCCAAATGATGTTCAGTCAGTAGCTTAACAGTCATAGAATATTCAAGCGACGAGCAAAGGCTCTGATCAGACTGCGCATGTGCGCAGGCTGATTTGAGGCTTTGCTGGTCGCACATACCACATTGTTGGAAATCTCATGCACTGGCTCATTTTCTCTTAACTTGGCCCTATAAGAATCCAATGAGTTTATCATGTCCCCGCCATGTTCAATGGAGATTTACCCTTGCTCGTACAACTCATCCCGTATGTACTGTCCCTTATGTGTGTTCTCTCATATAATGGCCTTGTGTGTGGTACATTTCTAGTTTACTGCTAGTTTGCAATACATATATACTTAAACGCAAAAGTTTCGCAACTCTTACTAAAATGCTATTTCCTTCTTTTTTAGCCAAATATTTTACTCCATGATATTGTGATTAACAAGTTCAATAATTTGCCGTCCAAACAATATGAAAACCAGACCAGTGAGACTTACGATTGCTGATCTTCAACAGGAAATGTAACGCAACCCAAATTTGAAAGGTCACAAAGTTACAATACCTTGCATTTTATCGAGTCATAGTGTTACACCACCTTACAATTTATTCTGAAAAGGTGTTTAAACGTTATCTTCTTTCAAAAGCAGAAGGGCAGACAATTCAAAGCAGGTTATTTTATGCATTTGGTAATGTTCATTACGTCAACGTAAAGTATTCAATATTTGACGTAATTGGCCGTTTAAGCGCAACTGAATATCAATAATCGAGTTTTTAATGTCACAAGTGAAAGCCTTCGACACATTGCATAGAATACAGAAGTATCGCGCGACATAACGGAATAAAATGAACAATTTTAATAAATGGGTTGACGTTAACAAAGAAACGCAGCGGCTTTGGGCGTTGATAAACGTTAATTGTTAAACCTTAAAATGATTTCTGTCAGATACGACATCTGGCTATTACATCGCACCGTTAGTTTTCAAATCGAGATAACAGTCTTTATGCTAGACGTAAATTGTTGAATAACACTGACGTCATTATAACGTCAGACTGAAGAGTATGATCAAAACCGATTAATGGTAAATCATTCCACATTGTGCAATAGCATAAAATAATATTATATGAATATTCTAACTTGGACCATACTGAAGAAAACACAGATATTAAACGGTTGCAAAACTTTTGCGTTTAAGTATATTACCTTAAGCTAGGCTGTTTGATATGCTCATACGTCATACTCACTTATCCTTATGTTTAATGAATATGTTAGGTAAGCTGATCGCTAAAAATAAGCTATTTTCCATCCATTTGACAAAAATTGTGCACTTAGATGACATTTAAACCTGGTCTGGCATGTAGTGACACTATTAATGTCACTATGCATTGCTTCGAAACCATTCACATGCAGTTTGTTTATAATTTTGAATTGTTTGGTATGTATGATACTGACAAAAGAATGCTGCACCTAACATAACATAGGCATACTTTCATTTATGAAATTTGCACTTAAATGACCTTTAGCCTCAGTTCGTGTCTAGGTTATGTATTAAATACGTCAAGTTTCTCCATTACATTCTGAATGATTTCAGTGAATTTAATGGATGTTTTATGGACAGGAGATGCCATAGAAAGGAGTGTTTGTCTAATATCTTGTTACCTTGCACCCTGTTGACCTTTGACCTCATTCTGAGTCATAGGGACATTTTCAAACTTGGCATCCACCCCTATCGGTTTAACTAAACATATTGGAACATATTTAGCATGGATGCCAGCTTCAACCCCATTTGGCTATCAGAAGTTTTTTTCGTGATATGGACTGCCAACTATGATAAATCGTTAGAAAACCTTCCGAGAGTGTTGTACATCAATGAGCTTATTCTAAAGTGCAAACTGATTAAATGGTATCGACAGACTCTTGCTGACCGCGCTAGAAAGTTCTCGGAATGCCCAGTCACTAGACACTGTAACCAGGCGCACAACTATTAAACGAAACAGTGCATACAAAAGTGCCGAGGCTGTGTTCTCCAGGGGTTTATTATGGTGAAAGGACAGGTGAAATTTTTAACGTGTTCTGCACCACAAATGGACAACATGCTTCAATAAATGACAGTGTCTTTCTAACCCCACAGCAAAATATTTCCGAAACAATGTGACAATGTGCAGTCTTTGAATGATATAATCTCTGTTCTAGAAACAATGGCAACGCTTACACAGATACAGCGAGATCTATATGACCTTACATGAAAGCGCGAGGAAGATTCTGCAATCTTGAATCAAATAAACAGGAAGTTACCGCGATGGCAACAACAACAAAACTTATGCACGCTACTATTAACAGCATAAGATCATCACTCCCGCCTGACTTTTTTGAGGAAACTGCCAGCACTGGTCAGCCTCAATCATTATCTAAGCAACAGCCAAGTGACCCATCTCAACCGTCTTTTGTGCAGTTATCCATCACGCCATGTACCTCATCTGCAAAACCCAGGGAAGAACTAGGTAGCTCGCCAACCAATAATCTAATCGAACATATAGAGGCGCCCTGAAACACCAACCCCAGAAGTTACCGCATGCAAAAGTACAGACTAAGAAAAATAAGCTTCTTTCATGTGAACAGCGTTCAAAAGCATACAAAAAATCAAATCAATCCAGTGTATCTCTCGAATGCACACAAGCTGATACGTCAACAGATGATGTCATGGTCATTGACGACGCAATTGGCGAAATTGATGCGCGCCCGGCTGTCAATATATTGCAAGGAAGAGAACTTACCATCGAAGTATCGAAAGCCGTTCGCGCACGTGATGGCATCAATGACGACGACCTATTTATTGGCGTGTCGGACTGTTCTAAAAAGTGTCACAAATTTATCCGCGAAATTAAACATTCCAACTATGTGGTGTGTCCTAGTAGAAAGCAGATAAAATGGTTAGAAAAGAATGAATGGAAAAAGGAGCAATAGACTAAGCGAGAGGAGTATCAAAGAAATAGGAGAGAAAGACTTGAGCGAAGAGAAAGAGAGGAGGCTGATTATCGCAAAAGTTATAGGGAGAGTAGACATGGGGATTGGGAGTATTATTCTAGAAGAGCTTATGATTTTGATGATGATCGTGATGATGATTATGATTATCGCAAAGATAATAATGCTAGCTCTAAACGTAATTATGACTGTTTTGGAAGAAGTAACATAAGCCTCGAGGACTCTAACGAGCATATCACCAAGTATCAGTAGTGGAACAACTACTTATAGATCTAATCATATCATCAAGTATCAGTACTGGAACGACTACATATAGATCTAATCATATCATCAAGTATCAGTACTGGGATGACTACTTATAGATCTAATCATATCATCAAGTATCAGTACTGGAACGACTACTTATAGATCTAATCATATCATCAAGTATCAGTACTGGAACGACTACTTATAGATCTAATCATATCATCAAGTATCAGTACTGGGATGACTACTTATAGATCTAATCATATCATCAAGTATCAGTACTGGAACGACTACTTATAGATCTAATCATATCATCAAGTATAAGTACTGGAACGATTACTTATAGATCTAATCGTATCATCAAGTATCAGTACTGGAACGACTACTTATAGATTTAATCATATCATCAAGTATCAGTACTGGGACGATTACTTATAGATCTAATCATATCATCAAGTATCAGTACTGGAACGACTACTTATAGATCTAATCATATCATCAAGTATCAGTACTGGAACGACTACTTATAGATCTAATCATATCATCAAGTATCAGTACTGGAACGACTACTTATAGATCTAATCATATCATCAAGTATCAGTACTGGAACGACTACTTATAGATCTAATCATATCATCAAGTATAAGTACTGGAACGATTACTTATAGATCTAATCATATCATCAAGTATCAGTACTGGAACGACTACTTATAGATCTATTCATATCATCAAGTATCAGTACTAAAACGACTACTTATAGATCTAATCATATCATCAAGTATCAGTACTGGAACGACTACTTATAGATCTAATCATATCATCAAGTATCAGTACTGGAACGACTACTTATAGATCTAATCATATCATCAAGTATCAGTACTGGAACGACTACTTATAGATCTAATCATATCATCAAGTATAAGTACTGGAACGATTACTTATAGATCTAATCATATCATCAAGTATCAGTACTGGAACGACTACTTATAGATCTATTCATATCATCAAGTATCAGTACTAAAACGACTACTTATAGATCTAATCATATCATCAAGTATCAGTACTGGAACGACTACTTATAGATCTAATCATATCATCAAGTATCAGTACTGGAACGACTACTTATAGATCTAATCATATCATCAAGTATCAGTACTGGAACGACTACTTATAGATCTAATCATATCATCAAGTATCAGTACTGGAACGACTACTTATAGATCTAATCATATCATCAAGTATCAGTACTGGAACGACTACTTATAGATCTAATCATATCATCAAGTAATAGTTATGGAACGACTACTAATATATCTAATCATATCATCAAGTATCAGTACTGGAACGACTACTTATAGATCTAATCATATCATCAAGTATCAGTACTGGAACGACTTCTAATAGATCTAATCTTATCATCAAGTATTAGTAATGGAACGACTACTTATAGATCTAATCAAATCATCAAGTATCAGTACTGGAACGACTACTTATAGATCTAATCATATCATCAAGTATCAGTAATGGAACGACTACTAATAGATCTAATCATATCATCAAGTATCAGTACTGGAACGACTACTTATAAATCTAGTCATATCATCAAGTATCAGTACTGGAACGACTACTTATAGATCTAATCATATCATCAAGTATCAGTACTGGAACGATTACTTATAGATCTAATCATATGATCAAGTATCAGTACTAGAACGACTACTTATAGATCTATTCATATCATCAAGTATCAGTACTGGAACGACTACTTATAGATCTAATCATTTCATCAAGTATCAGTACTGGAACGATTACTTATAGATCTAATCATATCATCAAGTATCAGTACTAGAACGACTACTTATAGATCTAATCATATCATCAAGTATCAGTACTGGAACGACTACTTATAGATCTAATTATATCATCAAGTATTAGTACTGGAACGACTACTAATAGATCTAATCATATCATCAAGTATTAGTACTGGAATGACTACTTATAGATCTATTCATATCATCAAGTATCAGTACTAGAACGACTACTTATAGATCTAATCATATCATCAAGTATCAGTACTGGAACAACTACTTATAGATCTAATCATATCATCAAGTATCAGTACTGGAACGACTACTAATAGATCTAATCATATTATCAAGTATCAGTACTGGAACGACTACTTATAGATCTAATCATATCATCAAGTATCAGTACTGGAACGACTACTTATAGATCTAATCATATCATCAAGTATCAGTACTGGAACGACTACTTATAGATCTAATCATATCATCAAGTATCAGTACTGGAACGACTTCTTATAGATCTAATCATATCATCAAGTATCAGTACTGAAACGACTACTTATAGATCTAATCATATCATCAAGTATCAGTACTGGAACGATTACTTATAGATCTAATCATATCACCAAGTATCAGTACTGGAACGACTACTTATAGATCTATTCATATCATCAAGTATCAGTACTAGAACGACTACTTATAGATCTAATCATATCATCAAGTATCAGTACTGGAACGACTACTTATAGATCTAATCATATCATCAAGTATCAGTACTGGAATGACTACTTATAGATCTAATCATATCATCAAGTATCAGTACTGGAACGACTACTTATAGATCTAATCATATCATCAAGTATCAGTACTGGAACAACTACTTATAGATCTAATCATATCATCAAGTATCAGTACTGGAACGACTACTTATAGATCTAATCATATCATCAAGTATCAGTACTGGAACGACTACTTATAGATCTAATCATATCATCAAGTATTAGTAATGGAACGACTACTAATAGATCTAATCATATCATCAAGTATCAGTACTGGAACGACTACTTATAGATCTAATCATATCATCAAGTATCAGTACTGGAACGACTACTAATAGATCTAATCTTATCATCAAGTATCAGTAGTGGAACGAATACTAATAGATCTAATCATATCATCAAGTATCAGTACTGGAACGACTACTTATAGATCTAATCATATCATCAAGTATCAGTACTGGAACGACTACTTATAGATCTAATCATATCATCAAGTATCAGTACTGGAACCATTACTTATAGATCTAATCATATCATCAAATATCAGTACTAGAACGACTACTTATAGATCTATTCATATCATCAAGTATCAGTACTGGAACGACTACTTATAGATCTAATCATATCATCAAGTATCAGTACTGGAACGATTACTTATAGATCTAATCATATCATCAAGTATCAGTACTAGAACGACTACTTATAGATCTATTCATATCATCAAGTATCAGTACTTGAACGACTACTTATAGATCTAATTATATCATCAAGTATTAGTACTGGAACGACTACTAATAGATCTAATCATATCATCAAGTATCAGTACTGGAACGACTACTAATAGATCTAGACCGAAGGGCCGCGGGTTCGAGCCTCACCGGCGTCACTGCGTTGTGGTCCTTGAGCAAGACACATTTATCCTAGCTTAGTACTGGTTCAACCCAGGAAGACCGTCCCGCATAACTGAAAGATTGTTGAGTGGACGTGAAGAATCAAATAAAACAAACAAAACTAATAGATCTAATCATATCATCAAGTATCAGTACTGGAACGACTACTAATATATCTAATCATATCATCAAGTATCAGTACTGGAACGACTACTTATAGATCTAATCATATCTTCAAGTATCAGTACTGGAACGACTACTAATAGATCTAATCATATCATCAAGTATCAGTACTGGAACGACTACTTATAGATCTAATCATATCATCAAGTATCAGTACTGGAACGACTACTAATAGATCTTATCATATCATCAAGTATCAGTACTGAAACGACTACTTATAGATCTAATCATATCATCAAGTATTAGTACTGGAACGACTACTAATAGATCTAATCATATTCATGACATCATTTATCATTATTATGCTGCTTAACCTGTTAATTTGAAATGTATGGTGGTATTATATCATCTGCTGCATATACATACATTGTAGGCGTAGGAAGCTTTCAATAATCAGGGGTTGGGGCAAAGCGAACGAGGCCAACTTGAATACTCGGGGGGGAGGGGGCGGGGTCATATGCACGCATTACATCCTGCTATGCCAGCTTCTAGACCATTAAAATCAAGGCAAGCGATCTCTATGGAAAAAACGAAATATACCAAGTGAACGTGAAAATTTTTGGTTATTATATTGCCTTAAAAGCTATTTGAATCTGCATACATTTATACACATGCATTATTAAAATCAAAACAATGGATCTCCATTTATAAGAAACAAAATATATAATTTGCTTCGAGCGAGGACATTTTTGGTAAAGTATTTCAGAGTAAAAAGTTAAAAGGGATAAAAACAACAGAATAAAAAGCAAACATAATATTTTACGCTGAGATTTTTGGTAAAGTACTTCAGAGTAAAAAGCTAAGAGGGATAAAACAACGGAACAAAAAAAAATAATAACTAGAACACATTCGATGGCGCGCCATCGCAAATCCCCACGCTCTCAAAGAAATCTAACGGTAATTGACCCTTTGACCCTTCCCAAGGCCCCAGGGGGGGGGGACCCAAAAAATTGTGCCGGTGCATGTGCCATTCATGTGAGTAACTCACACACAAAATCTGGTTGAATTTCGGAAAAAAAAATTTTTTTTACCCCCAACCCCCCACGGTACCCCAAGTCCCACCCCTGGGCTTGACCCAGGCGGCCGAATGAAAATCCCGTCTGATATGTTATAGATATTTCATTTGTGAGAAGATACACAAAGTTTGGTTTTAAAACCTTTGAAATTGACTTTGTAATTCAGATTTAATGATATTTGACCTTTTGGCCCCTCCCCAAGGCCCCAGGGGGTGGGGACCCAAAAAATGGCGCCGGTGCATGTGCCATTCATGTAAGTAACTCACACACTAAATTTGGTTGAATTTCGAAATAAAAAAAATTTTGACCCCCAAACCCCCCACGGTACCCCTAAGTCCGACCCCTGGGGCATGACCCAGGCGACCAAATGAAAATCCCATCTGATATGTTTTATATCATTCATGTGTGAGAAGACACACAAAGTTTGGTTAAAAAATCTTTGAAATTGACTTTGTAATTGAAATTTAATGATATTTAATGATATTTGACCTTTTGCCCCTCCCCAGGGCCCCAGGGGGCGGGGCAAAAAAAAAATGTGCCGTTGCACACCCTATTCATGTGAGCAACTCACACACCAAATTTGGTTGGATTTCGTCCAATGGTTTAGGAGGAGATAGCGTGACGGACGGACGGACGGACGGACGGACGGACAGACGGACGGACAGACGGACGGACGGACGGACGGACGGAGGCGATTGCAATATCCCCTACGCTTTTTTAAAAAAGCGTGGGGATAATAATTTACTCCGAGCGAGCGAGGAAATTTTTTGGTAAGGTATTTCAGAGTAAAAATCTAAGACGGATAAAAACAGAACAAAAAACAAATATAATATTGTACTCCGAGTGAGCGAAGGGAGCGATGAAAGTTTTTGGTTGAAGCCTATTGCCTGAAAGGTATTTCAGAGCAAAGAGGGAAAAATTAGGTTAGAGAAAAATTGGAGCTCTTTAAAATTTAGGATAGAATATAGGAATAATAGGTAAAGCTTGAAAAGCCAGTTTCTCTGAAAAAATGATACATATATGCATTTATACAAACATATACATACAAGGCGATAACAACCTGCTGAATAAAAGAAATGAAAACGTATTAAAATCTAACCAAATTGTCTGCTCTCAGAGAATTTTAAACCAAATGTAAAAACTCCGAGCGAGCGAAGCGAGCGAGGAAAAATTTTAATAATGATAGTGTGTGCAAGTTCCTTATTTTAGCCTGAGTGACAAGCAATTATATGTCAATTTAAACAGATTATTGGGGGGGAGGCTATTCTGACCACCACAAAATTATTGGGGGGGGTGGCTGGCCCCCCTGTCCCCCGTCTGTTCCTACGCCTAAGATATACTCTCTCACTATAGCACTGATATAGCTCTTATAACGGAGCACAAATTAATGCCACATTCTAAATGCTTCTTCGACAGCATAGACCCTTCATACTCAAGTATTGACATTAATCCGTATAGCAGGACATCCTGTGGGAAGGCTGGAGTTGCTATTATGTATAGAAAACGTATAAACGGTTATATTTCTGAGATAGAGAATATATCATCTTACAGAGTTCTTGGTATCGAGCTAAATCATAGTCAAAATGTTTCGACTTATGTATTTTGTGTTTAGTTACCCGCAGACGGAAGTATTCAGAATTATATCGAAGTTCTAGCTGAGCTGCAACTCTAATAAAACGGTAATATTATCATCGCTGGGGACCTAAATGCCCAATATATCTCGCGAAGCCTCAACATTACAAATAAGATGTCTAAACACCTCACAGACGTCATTAACAGTAATAGACTAGTAATAGCCTGGTCCCTGTGAACACATCGAACCTCTGTTCTGTGCCTAAATATAGCTTCGTACCGTCACGATCAATGATCGACCATTTGCTGAGAGACGCTACCACATCAGCATCGTGCTATTCTTGTCAAGTGATCGACTATTCACGATTAACTCTAACGTCTGATCATTATTCCATATATCTTAAGCTGGAATTAGAATCACAACCTACACAGCAAGTGGCCACACTTAACAGTGCCACAAAATGTATACAATGGCATAAAGCAACGTCTAAAGCCCTTGAAGCTTACTCCAAGGTACTAACAGCCAAAATGGAGCAGTTACAGAATGTATTCACGAAGTCTTGCCTTTAAAACAGTTTAACAAGAAACCCTATTGGACACGTGACGTAAAATAAGCCCACGATCTATCCAGATCTCGTCGAAGAAGAGACGACTGGTTGGTTGCTGGAAAACCCCGCGGCGGACAGCACAGTCTTATGCTAATTATAAGAGCGCAAAAAATGCATTCCGCAAATGTAATAAATAGCTTGATAAAGTTTTTTTTTAGATCTATACGTAGCTGCTGAGTTAGATTATCGGCTTTTTTGGCGCTTGTTGCCAAATTTTAACCCATTTAAGCCTAGCCTCCTTTTCATGGGACATCGGCAAACAGTGCAGATCCAGATCAGACACCGCAGAATGCTTACAGAAGGTTCTATTAGAATTTGAAAAATACCACCCAGCAACCCTTAAAACGGAAATGGACTGATCCAATTGATAAGGGAAGGGAAATCCCATTCGGCATAAATGGGTTAAGAACAAACCTAATCAGTTTTGCATTAAACTTAATTTTGATGGAAAAGAGTATAGATCACAACACGAAGTCGCAAATGGGTCTTCAAAATATTTCGAAAGTATATACTTGATGACAAAACTGGTGATGATCGTACAGCATTTATTAGGTACATACAAGCTGAAAGTTGCGATTACACTCAAACAAACTCGCAGGTTGAATTACGCCTTGCCGTCAAACAACTCAAAACCAGGAAAGCTCCTTGCTGGGATAAAGTACAGAACGAACATATCATTCATGGCGGGCCAAACCTGCTTTATTGTGCCAGTAAATTATTTAATGCAATCTTGAAAATGAACAAATCCAATCAGCATGGAAATTAAGCATCATTATTCCTATTTATTAAGGGAAAGGGAAAATTAAATTAGATCCCGATAACTATCGTCTAATATCCCTAATACCCTGTATGTGAAAAGGTTCTTATGAAGCGAATAAATACTTTCTTACATCAGCACAAATGTTCCTCTGTCCGCAGCAGCAAGGATTCCGGAAACAATTGTCATGTAATACTGCTGCATTTAAGTTGCAAGAAACAATCCTTTACAACCTAGAGCTCAACAGCAACGTAAACGTAGCGTTCCTTGACATTCGCAAAGTGTTTGATACTGTTTGGCACGATGCATTACTCTACAAGCTTCCGTTTGAGGGTTTCCTGTCTACAAACGGTTAAAATTACATTGTTCCTAAATAATTGCATGCAAATACGAGGGTCATTTTTTATGTTCGTAAAATCGGGCTGTATCTCTACAAATATAGAATTAATGGTACCATAACTATATATGTTTTGGAAGGTCTAGCTCCTGTCTATCACTTGATATAAATTTTACATCAGTAGCGCTTAGTTCGGTCAAGATATATAGCTTTGAATAGGGTGCAAAAAGGACACTGGCCGAAATCCTTGTCATTTTAACCACGCAGCCATAAGGAAATAAGACGCTGTTAAGTTCCATTAACATGGTTCCTATGGTGATATAAGCATTTTTCAAGCCGATTTTTCTTTGCACCATCAAAATGAATTATTCAAACGCTAATCGTAGACAAGTGCAGCAAAACTATAAGCATGTTGTTTGCTCTTCTATAACAATTTAAAAACACCCACCAATACACCAAAGTAATCACAGTCAAGTGCTAGTTATTATATCTGTTAAAATTACGATTGTGAACAATTTTTTTTTTTTTTTTTTTTTGATTTTGCTTAGCACATGATATACTCAATCATTCGTCAGCAGTTATATTGATGTATCGATTTAAGCGTGTAACTGGCAACTTCCGGTACTGGCATACCCCCATGTTTTAAAAAATCGGTGGGGTAAATCAACCCCGCGTAGAAAACACAATAACAATCGGATCTGCATAATTTTCTTATTGTAGTTATTTCAAAACCTGCTTAGAGGCACAAACACAGTTTTAATGTATTTTCTAAATATAGTAACGCTCCATGACGTCATTTATATACAAATAAGGGATTTTAGCACCCCCTAGGTTATTTATATTGCAGTTCATTTCTAATAAAACAAAAGTATTAACCTTGTTTTAGGATAAAAGTTACCATAACACTTCCATCTACCATATAAACAAGAAAAAATAAAATACTATTTTACAGCTGACATATTGTGCCACATTCAAACGCCCGTATCCAATTTCCACTTGTGTCAACTTTATACAATAAAAGTTTATGTGCCTACTGTTCAATTTGCAGAGGTTCCAAACAAATCTTCCATATCCAATAATTGCTGCGCATTTGCTATAATGTATATATAATATTGTAGCACGTAGTGTCCTTGATCTGCAACCATATTTTCAGAAGCTGCGTATGGCTATGGACCCATTTTCATGCAATTGTTTCTAACGTTCTGTCAGAGACTAAGTCCATAAATGTCACATTTTTACCATATTTCCAGTGTGCGATACATAGGTATGTCTTTGCCTCTTAAAAGTCATTAGAGTAATGCATTTTGAAATACTTTTAGGTTGCATGTATAGATAAGAGCTCAATCTTTCCAAATGTATGCATGATGTATGCATTTACTTTCGCCGTTTTCATTAAATCTGCCTTTCTACGAACATAAAAAAACGTCCCTCGTAAGATGTGGTATCATGATAGAAATTATATGAACTCGGTAAGTGGTTAACGTGATAACTGAAACTTCTTCTACTACGAAACAACGTCTTACATCTATAAACAAGAACTGTTTCTCGTGTATATGAAAGGCATTCCTTCGATAATTCTCTGTTCTTGTAAATAGTCATCTTTCAACATTTTTTTTGTTACAAACCATTTCAACATTTTTGTGTTACATATCATTTCAACATTTTTTTGCTACAAACCATTTCAACATTTTTTTTGCTACAAACCATTTCAACATTTTTGTGTTACATATCATTTCAACATTTTTTTGCTACAAACCATTTTAACATTTTTTTTGTTACAAACCATTTCAACATTTTTGTGTTACATATCATTTCAACATTTTTTTGCTACAAACCATTTCAACATTTTTTTTGTTACAAACCATTTCAACATTTTTGTGTTACATATCATTTCAACATTTTTTTGCTACAAACCATTTCAACATTTTTTTTGTTACAAACCATTTCAACATTTTTGTGTTACATATCATTTCAACATTTTTTTGCTACAAACCATTTCAACATTTTTTTTGTTACAAACCATTTCAACATTTTTGTGTTACATATCATTTCAACATTTTTTTGCTACAAACCATTTCAACATTTTTTTTGTTACATACCATTTTGTAGGCAATGCTACACATCCCTATTGCATGCCCTTATACTTAACCATTGCATGTTTGTTGTTACCTTATATGTATGAATGTTCTCTTGTAAATCTCTTAATGGAGGAAATAAAGATAAAGAAGAAGATATCATGTTTTTGCTATTCAATAATTTAGTTCGTTTCTCAGGAAAGCAAATTAGCCATTTAGGATCTACTTTAAAATTTTGTCTACTTTCAATATATATGCTATGCGCCAGTTTAAACTCCAATGCGTTTTGTATTTACTGTGTTTAAATGAGAAATGAGAATACCAAATAAATCGTGTATCAAATAATATAAGAAAAATACAAATTAACAGCAGATATTATTTTAAATATCTTCTCCATTGAAACCAATTGAACTCAAATTTCACATAATAACTCATCAGGTTCTGGTGCCATGATCAAGATGGCTGCCAAATCAATGGTACAAACCCTTTAAACGTAACAGAAGATCAAAGACCTTGGTATGTAAAATTGAGGATGTACATGTAGGTCCTGCCAAATTTGTTCAATTGATTATTATATGTTGACATTGTCTGCTTGCCGGATCAGTGAATGGTATGATTTCAACCATATTTTGTATATTGATAGTTTGTGACACGACAACCCCAGCATTTTCAGTGATTTACCAAACAGCTTCGTTCCTCGGTTAACAACAAAATTTCAGTTCTGTTTAATTAATATTAATGGCTATTGGCTAGCATGAATATCATGCTTTTAAATGGGTTCGGTTCTATTTCAGGGCGAACTATTAGCAGAATTCATGAAGGATAAAGTTCCCAAATTTTTGGACACGCTTGAAAAACAGATTACAGAGGCTGGGAAAGGAGGATTTGCCGTAGGCAGTTCGGTAAGATTTTTTAGCAAAGCAAGTCATTCCAAATTACATTCTTTTTCGCCACAAACAGTTAGAGTCGCAGCTGTCTGTCATTTAATTTTTCGCAGATAATCATTCCCATTCTACATTGTGAAAATGTGTAATTAAACACCAAAAGAGATGGCAGCTACCCTTTTGGTGGAAACTTACTCAGAGGATAACTGTATTCAAATGTTTCATTTGGGGAGGTATGTATAGGGAGTAATAAGTTTTACGGCGACACGTGATTTCCGACCGTATATCCGACGATATACCTCCCCAAATAAAATTTTTGAATGGTTATCCCCATTCTAATGCACCTCAAATTGGAATGCTGTAAGCCGCATAAAGCAGCACGTCATACAACGAAATGTGACGTAATTAATGACGTCAAACTATTTCCGACAGTATATCGCAGGATATAGTGTCGCAGTTATGCAATCAGACGCCGCGTTACAAACTCAAGTACATTCCTACTCAAAACAATGAGGCAAATATTTACCCAGTGATATATGTTAAACCTGCCATTTTTGTAGCTAATGCGGATCGAACAGAACATAGCTTCTAAAGCAGTTGAAATATTACACCTAAACCAGATGTTTAAACCAACTGAATATGGGCAAGTAACGAGATGTTACACCTTGATCAGATGTTTAAACCAACTGAATATGGTTAAGTAACGAGATGTTACACCTTGATCAGATGTTTAAACCAACTGAATATGGGCAAGTAACGAGATGTTACACCTAAATCAGATGTTTAAACCAACTGAATATGGTTAAGTAACGAGATGTTACACCTTGATCAGATGTTTAAACCAACTGAATATGGGCAAGTAACGAAATGTTACACCTAAATCAGATGTTTAAACCAACTGAATATGGGCAAGTAACGAGATGTAACACCTTGATCAGATGTTTAAACCAACTTAATATGGTTAAGTAACGAGATGTTACACCTTGATCAGATGTTTAAACCAACTTAATATGGGCAAGTAACGAGATGTAACACCTTGATAAGATGTTTAAACCAACTTATTATGGGTAAGTAACGAGATGTAACTCCTAGATCAGATGTTTAAATCAACTTAATATGGTTAAGTAACGAGATGTTACACCTAGATCAGATGTTTAAACCAACTTATTATGGGCAAGTAATGAGATGTAACACCTTGATCAGATGTTTAAACCAACTTATTATGGGCGAGTAACGAGATGTTACACCTTGATCAGATGTTTAAACCAACCTAATATGGTTAAGTATAAGAGATGTTACACCTAGATCGGATGTTTAAACCAACGTAATATGGGCAAGTAACGAGATGTTACACCTAGATCAGATGTTTAAACCAACTTAATATGGGAGAGTAACGAGATGTTACACCTACATCAGATGTTTATACCAACTTATTATGGGCAAGTATAAGAGATGTTACACCTTGATCAGATGTTTAAACCAACTTAATATGGTTAAGTAACGAGATGTTACACCTGGATCAGATGTTTAAACCAACTTAATATGGGCAAGTATAAGAGATGTTACATCTAGATCAGATGTTTAAACCAACTTAATATGGTTAAGTAACGAGATGTTACACCTAGATCATATGTTTAAACCAACTTAATAGGGGCAAGTATAAGAGATGTTACACATAGATCAGATGTTTAATCCAACTGAATATTGTCAAGAAACGAGATGTTACACCTGAATCAGATGTTTAAACTACTTTAATATGGTTAAGTAACGAGATGTTAAACCTAGATCAGATGTTTAAACCAACTTAATATGGGCAAGTAACGAGATGTTACACCTTGATCAGATGTTTAAACCATCTTAATATGGGCAAGTAACGAGATGTTACACATTGATCAGATGTTTAAACCAACTTATTATGGGCAAGTAAGGAGATGTTACACCTAGATCAGATGTTTAAACCAACGAGTTGTGCAACCTAGCTCAGATATTTTAACCAACTTAACTTGTGCAAAGATAAGAGATGTTACACCTAGATCAGATTTTTGAACCAACTTATTATGGGCAAGTAAGGAGATGTTACACCTTGATCAGATTTTTAAACCAACTTAATATGGTTAAGTAACGAGATGTTACTCCTAGATCATATGTTTAAACCAACTTAATAGGGGCAAGTATAAGAGATGTTACACCTAGATCAGATGTTAAAACCAACTGAATATTGTCAAGAAACGAGATGATTTTTGAACCAACTTATTATTGGCAACGAGTTGTGCAACCTAGCTCAGATATTTTAACCAACTTAACATGTGCAAAGATAAGAGATGTTACACCTAGATCAGATTTTTGAACCAACTTATTATGGGCAAGTAAGGAGATGTTACACCTTGATCAGATTTTTAAACCAACTAAATATGGGCAAGCAACGAGATGTAACACCTAGATCAGATGTTTAAACCAACTAATTATGGGTAAGTTGGTAAGTTACATGTACACTTAGATAGGATATTAACACCAAATTAATATGGGCAAGACTACGAAGTGTTTCACCTAGATCATATGTTTAAAACCAACTTAATATGGGCAAACATAAGAGATGTTACACATAGACCATATGTTTAAACCAACTTAATATGGGCAAACATGAGAGATGTTACACCTAGACCATATGTTTAAACCAACTTAATATGGGCAAGTAACGAGATGTAACACCTAGATCAGATGTTAAAACCAACTGAATATTGTCAAGTAACGAGATGTTACACCTTTATCAGATGTTTAAATCAACTTAATATGGTTAAGTAACGAGATGTTACACCTAGATCAGATGTTAAAACCAGCTTAAAATGGGCAAGTATAAGAGATGTTACACCTAGATCAGATGTTTAAACCAACTTAATATGGGCAAGTATAAGAGATGTTACACCTAGATCAGATGTTTAAACTAACTTATTATGGGCAAGTAACGAGATGTTACACATTGATCAGATGTTTAAACCAACTTAATATGGGCAAGTAACGAGATGTTACACCTAGATCAGATGTTCAAACCAACTTATATGGTTAAGTAACGAGATGTTACACATTAATGTTTACACCAACCTAATATGGTTAAGTATACAAGATGTTACACCTAGATCAGATGTTTAAACCAACATAATATAGGCAAGTAACGAGATGTAACACCAAAACAACTTGATATGGGCAAGTTGGTAAGTTACATGTACACTTAGATCAGATGTTTAAAGCACATGAATAATGTCAAGAAACGAGTTGTTACACCTTGTTCAGATGTTTAAACCAACTTAATATGGGCAAGTAACGAGATGTTACACCTTGATCTGATGTTTAAATTAACTTAATATGGATTAGTATAAGAGATGTTACACCTAGATTTGATGTTTAAAGAAGTTTAATAGGGGCAAGTAACGAAATGTTACACTTTGATCAGATGTTTAAACCAACTTAATATGGTTGAGTATAAGAGATATAACAATAAGATCAGATGTTTAAACCAACTTAATATGGGCAAGTTACGAGACGTTACGCATAGATCAGATGTTTAAACCAACTTAATATGGGCAAGTTTAAGAGATGTTACACCTTGATTAGATGTTTACACTAACTTAATATGGGCAAATAACGAGATGTTACACATTGATAAGATGTTTAAACCAACTTAATATTGGCAAGAAACGAGATGTTACACCTAGATTTGATGTTTAAACCAATTAAATATGGTAAAGTATAAGAGATGTTTCAACTAGATCAGATGTTTAACCCAACTTAATATGGGCAAGTAATGAGATATTACACCTTGATAAGAAGTTTAAACTGACAAAATTTGGGTAAGTTACGAGATGTTACACCTAGATCCGATGTTTAAACCAACGTATTATGGGCAAGTAACGAAATGTTACACGTAGATCAGATGTTTAAACCAACTTAATATGGGCAAGTATAAGAGATGTTACACCTAGATCAGATGTTTAAACCAACTTATTATGGGCAAGTAACGAGATGTTACACCTAGATCAGATGTTTAAACTAACTATGGTTAATTAACGAGATGTAACACCTAGATCAGATGTTTAAACCAACTTAATAAGGTTAAGTAACGAGATGTTTCACCTTGATCAGATGTTTAAACCAACTGAATATGGGCAAGTAACGAAATGTTACACCTAAATCAGATGTTTAAACCAACTGAATATGGGCAAGTAACGAGATGTAACACCTTGATCAGATGTTTAAACCAACTTAATATGGTTAAGTAACGAGATGTTACACCTTGATCAGATGTTTAAACCAACTTAATATGGGCAAGTAACGAGATGTAACACCTTGATAAGATGTTTAAACCAACTTATTATGGGTAAGTAACGAGATGTAACTCCTAGATCAGATGTTTAAATCAACTTAATATGGTTAAGTAACGAGATGTTACACCTAGATCAGATGTTTAAACCAACTTATTATGGGCAAGTAATGAGATGTAACACCTTGATCAGATGTTTAAACCAACTTATTATGGGCGAGTAACGAGATGTTACACCTACATCAGATGTTTATACCAACTTAATATGGGCAAGTAACGAGATGTTACACCTTGATCAGATGTTTAAACCAACCTAATATGGTTAAGTATAAGAGATGTTACACCTAGATCGGATGTTTAAACCAACGTAATATGGGCAAGTAACGAGATGTTACACCTAGATCAGATGTTTAAACCAACTTAATATGGGAGAGTAACGAGATGTTACACCTACATCAGATGTTTATACCAACTTATTATGGGCAAGTATAAGAGATGTTACACCTTGATCAGATGTTTAAACCAACTTCATATGGTTAAGTAACGAGATGTTACACCTGGATCAGATGTTTAAACCAACTTAATATGGGCAAGTATAAGAGATGTTACATCTAGATCAGATGTTTAAACCAACTTAATATGGTTAAGTAACGAGATGTTACACCTAGATCATATGTTTAAACCAACTTAATAGGGGCAAGTATAAGAGATGTTACACCTAGATCAGATGTTTAATCCAACTGAATATTGTCAAGAAACGAGATGTTACACCTGAATCAGATGTTTAAACTACTTTAATATGGTTAAGTAACGAGATGTTAAACCTAGATCAGATGTTTAAACCAACTTAATATGGGCAAGTAACGAGATGTTACACCTTGATCAGATGTTTAAACCATCTTAATATGGGCAAGTAACGAGATGTTACACATTGATCAGATGTTTAAACCAACTTATTATGGGCAAGTAAGGAGATGTTACACCTAGATCAGATGTTTAAACCAACGAGTTGTGCAACCTAGCTCAGATATTTTAACCAACTTAACATGTGCAAAGATAAGAGATGTTACACCTAGATCAGATTTTTGAACCAACTTATTATGGGCAAGTAAGGAGTTGTTACACCTTGATCAGATTTTTAAACCAACTTAATATGGTTAAGTAACGAGATGTTACACCTAGATCATATGTTTAAACCAACTTAATAGGGGCAAGTATAAGAGATGTTACACCTAAATCAGATGTTTAAACCAACTTAATATGGTTAAGAAACGAGATGTTACTCCTAGATCATATGTTTAAACCAACTTAATAGGGGCAAGTATAAGAGATGTTACACCTAGATCAGATGTTAAAACCAACTGAATATTGTCAAGAAACGAGATGATTTTTGAACCAACTTATTATTGGCAACGAGTTGTGCAACCTAGCTCAGATATTTTAACCAACTTAACATGTGCAAAGATAAGAGATGTTACACCTAGATCAGATTTTTGAACCAACTTATTATGGGCAAGTAAGGAGATGTTACACCTTGATCAGATTTTTAAACCAACTAAATATGGGCAAGCAACGAGATGTAACACCTAGATCAGATGTTTAAACCAACTAATTATGGGTAAGTTGGTAAGTTACATGTACACTTAGATAGGATATTAACACCAAATTAATATGGGCAAGACTACGAAGTGTTTCACCTAGATCATATGTTTAAAACCAACTTAATATGGGCAAACATAAGAGATGTTACACATAGACCATATGTTTAAACCAACTTAATATGGGCAAACATAAGAGATGTTACACCTAGACCATATGTTTAAACCAACTTAATATGGGCAAGTAACGAGATGTAACACCTAGATCAGATGTTAAAACCAACTGAATATTGTCAAGTAACGAGATGTTACACCTTTATCAGATGTTTAAATCAACTTAATATGGTTAAGTAACGAGATGTTACACCTAGATCAGATGTTAAAACCAGCTTAAATCAACATAATATAGGCAAGTAACGAGATGTAACACCAAAACAACTTGATATGGGCAAGTTGGTAAGTTACATGTACACTTAGATCAGATGTTTAAACCACATGAATAATGTCAAGAAACGAGTTGTTACACCTTGTTCAGATGTTTAAACCAACTTAATATGGGCAAGTAACGAGATGTTACACCTTGATCTGATGTTTAAATTAACTTAATATGGATTAGTATAAGAGATGTTACACCTAGATTTGATGTTTAAAGAAGTTTAATAGGGGCAAGTAACGAAATGTTACACTTTGATCAGATGTTTAAACCAACTTAATATGGTTGAGTATAAGAGATATTACAATAAGATCAGATGTTTAAACCAACTTAATATGGGCAAGTTACGAGACGTTACGCATAGATCAGATGTTTAAACCAACTTAATATGGGCAAGTTTAAGAGATGTTACACCTTGATTAGATGTTTACACTAACTTAATATGGGCAAATAACGAGATGTTACACATTGATAAGATGTTTAAACCAACTTAATATTGGCAAGAAACGAGGTGTTACACCTAGATTTGATGTTTAAACCAATTAAATATGGTAAAGTATAAGAGATGTTTCAACTAGATCAGATGTTTAACCCAACTTAATATGGGAAAGTAACGAGATATTACACCTTGATAAGAAGTTTAAACTGACAAAATTTGGGTAAGTTACGAGATGTTACACCTAGATCCGATGTTTAAACCAACGTATTATGGGCAAGTAACGAAATGTTACACGTAGATCAGATGTTTAAACCAACTTAATATGGGCAAGTATAAGAGATGTTACACCTAGATCAGATGTTTAAACCAACTTATTATGGGCAAGTAACGAGATGTTACACCTAGATCAGATGTTTAAACTAACTATGGTTAATTAACGAGATGTAACACCTAGATCAGATGTTTAAACCAACTTAATAAGGTTAAGTAACGAGATGTTTCACCTTGATCAGATGTTTAAACCAACTTAATATGGGCTAGCAACGAGATGTAACACCTAGATCAGATGTTTAAACCAACTTAATATGGGCAAGTTGGTAAGTTAAATGTACGCTTAGATCAGATATTAATACCAACTTAATATGGGCAAGACTACGAAGTGTTTCACCTAGATCATATGTTTAAAACCAACTTAATATGGGCAAACATAAGAGATGTTACACCTAGAACATATTTTTAAACCAACTTAATATGGGCAAACATAAGAGATGTTACACCTAGACCATATTTTTAAACCAACTTAATATGGGCAAGTAACGAGATGTAACACCTAGATCAGATGTTCAAACCAACTGAATATTGTCAAGTAACGAGATGTTACACCTTGATCAGATGTTTAAACCAACTTAATATGGGCAAGTATAAGAGATGTTACACCTAGATCAGATGTTTAAACCAACTTAATATGGGCAAGTATAAGAGATGTTACACCTAGATCAGATGTTTAAACCAACTTATTATGGGCAAGTAAGGAGGTGTTACACCTTGATCAGATTTTTAAACCAACTTAATATGGTTAAGTAACGAGATGTTACACCTAGATCAGATGTTTAAACCAATTAAACATGGGCAAGTAAAGAGATGTTACACCTAGATTAGATGTTTAAATCTGCTGAATATTGTCAAGAAACGAGATGTTACACCTGAATCAGATGTTTTAACCAACTTAATATGTTTAAGTAACGAGATGTTACACCTAGATCCGATCTTTAAACTAACGTAATATGGGCAAGTAACGAGATGTTACACCTAGATCAGATGTTTAAACCTACTTAATATGGGCAAGTTACGAGATGTTACACCTAGATCCGATGTTTAAACCAACGTAATATGGGCAAGTAACGAAATGTTACACCTAGATCAGATGTTAAAACCAACTTAATATGGGCAAGTAACGAGATGTTACTTCTAGATCAGATGTTTAAACCAACTTATTATGGGCAAGTGACGAGATGTTACACCTAGATCAGATGTTTAAACTACCTATCTATGGTTAAGTAACGTGATGTAACACCTAGATCAGATGTTTAAACCAACTTATTATGGATAAGTAACAAGATGTTTCACCTGGATCAGATGTAAAACCTACTTAATATGGTAAGTAACGAGATTTTACACCTTGATCAGAAGTTTCAACCAACTCAATATTGGCAAGAAAAGGAGATGTTACACCTAGATCAGATGTTTAAACCAACTTAATATGGGCAAGCCACGAGATGTTACACCTTGATCCGATGTTAAACCCAACTTTATATGGGCAAGTAACGAGATGTTACACCTAGATCAGATGTTTAAACAACTTATATTGTTAAGTAACGAGATGTTACACCTTGATCAGATGTTTAAACCAATTTAATATGGGCAAGTAGCGGGATTTTGACACCTAGATCAGATGTTAAACCAACTTAATATGGACAAGTATAAGAGATGTTTCACATTGATCAGATGTTTAAACCAACGTATTATGGGCAAGTAACGAAATGTTACTAGTAGATCCGATGTTTAAACCAACTTAATATGGGCAAGTATAAGAGATGTTACACCTAGATCAGATGTTTAAACCAACTTAATATAGGCAAGTTACGAGATGTTACACCTATATCAGATGTTTAAACCAACTTAATATGGGCAAGTAACGAGATGTTACACCTTGATCAGATGTTAAACCAACTTAATATGGACAAGTATAAGAGATGTTACACATTGATCAGATGTTTAAACCAACTTAATATGGGCAAGTAACGAGATGTTACACCTAGATTAGATGTTGAAACCAACTTATATGGTTAAGTATAAGAGATGTTACACATTGATGTTTACACCAACCTAATATGGTTTAGTAGACGAGATTTTACACCTAGATCAGATGTTTAAACCAACTAAATATGGGCAAGTAACGAGATGCAACACCTAGATCAGATGGTTAAACCAACTTTAATATGAGCAAGTTGGTAAGTTACATGTACACTTAGATCAGATATTAACACTAACTTAATATGGACAAGTCTACGAAGTGTTTTACCTAAATCATATGTTTAAAACCCACTTAATATGGGCAAACATAAGAGATGTTACACCTAGACCATATGTTTAAACCAACTTAATATGGGCAAGTAACGAGATGTAACACATAGATCAGATGTTTAAACAAACTTAGTATGGGCAAGTATAAGAGAAATTACACCTAGATCAGATGTTTAAACCAACTGAATATTGTCAAGTAACGAGATGTAAGACCTTGGTCAGATGTTTAAGCCAACTTAATATGGGCAAGTATACGAGTTGTGCAACCTAGCTCAGATGTTTAAACCAACTTAATATGGTTAAGTAACGAGATGTTACACCTTGTTCAGATGTTTAAACCAACTAAATATTGGCAAGAATAAGAGATGTTACACCTAGATCAGATGTTAAACCAACTGAATATTGTCAAGAAACGAGATGTTACACCTTGATCAGATGTTTAAACCAACTTAATATGGTTAAGTTACTAGATATTACACCTAGATCAGATGTTTAAACCAACTTAATATGGGCAATAATAAGAGATGTTGCACCTAGATTTGATGTTTAAACCAATTAAATATGGTTAAGTATAAGAGATGTTTCACCTAGATCAGATGTTTAAACCAACTTAATATGGTTAAGTAACGAGATGTTACACCTAGATCAGATGTTTAAACCAACTTAATATGGGCAAGTATAAGAGATGTTGCACCTTGATCAGATGTTTAAACCAACTTAATATGGGCAAGTAACGAGATGTAACACATTGATCAGATGTTTAAACCAACTTAATATGGGCAAGTAACGAGATGTTACACCTAGATCAGATGTTCAAACCAACTTATATGTTTAAGTAACGAGATGTTACACATTGATGTTTACACCAACCTAATATGGTTAAGTAACGAAATGTTACACATAGATCAGATGTTTAAACCCATTTTATATCGGCAAATTGGTAAGTTACATGTACACTTAGATCAGATGTTTAAACTAACTGAATATTGTCAAGAAACGAGTTGTTACACCTTGATCAGATGTTTAAACCAACTTAATATGGGCAAGTATAAGAGATGTTACACCTAGATCAGATGTTTAAACCAACTTTATATGGTTAAGTATAAGAGATGTTACATCTAGATCAGATGTTTAAATCAACTTAATATAGGCAAGATACGAAATGTTACACCTAGATCAGATGTTTAAACAAACTTAATATGGGCAAGTTTACGAGATGTTACACCTTGATCAGATAATTAAACCAACTTAATAAGGGCAAGTATAAGAGATGTTACATGTACACTTAGATAAGGTGTTTACACCAACTTAATATGGGCAAGTATACGAAGTGTTACACCTAGATCACATGTTTAAAACCAACTAAATATGGACAAGCATAAGTGATGTTACACCTTGAACATAAGTTTAAACAAACTTAATATGGGCAAGTATACGAGTTGTGCAACCTAGATCGGATGTTTAAACCAACTTAATATGTTTCATTTATATTCCATAGGGAACGATGTTAAACACATTGGATAATTTTACTCTATTTCTTTAAACACAAATGATAAAAAAAACCCCATATGTGTTCAACTTTATATGGTTAAGTAACGAAATGTTACACCAAGATCAGATGTTTAAAACCAACTTAATATGGTTAAGTACACGAAATGTTACACCTAGATCAGATGTTTAAACCAACTTAATATGGTTAAGTATACGAAATGTTACACCTAGATCAGATGTTTAAAACCAACTAAAAAGCAAGTATACGAAATGTTAACCTAGATTAGATGTTTAAAACCAACTTAATATGGTTAAGTATACGAAATGTTATGCAAATGCGAAATCTGGAGCAATATCTCAACGACAGAAATAAACGAAATTGACAAGTTTCAGCGTTATATTGTATAACGAGTGCAAGGACTCCCAGTCCGCACAAGAACAGACATGTGCGAATCAATGTTAGGTTTACATCCACTGTCAAGCGATATAACTATCCGAAAACTCTTATTTCTGCATAGAATTATCTCCTTACCAGGTGACTCTATCTGTCAAATGATATTTCTCAGGAAACTGTATCTGTACCTCAGTGGAAGTACAATAACTATGTAATTTATTCCAGATATATGCCAACTTTTATGTGAGTATAACATGCAATATATCCTGAGCGGCTGCTGGGACATAGCTCGTCTGCCGAGCAAATCACAAAAGAAAAAGCATGTCAAAGCGGCCGTCCATTCTAGGTATACTTTACTATGGAGACAGAGGCTTTATTGTCACAGCGATTTCGCACGATTCCGCAAACTACACATCTCTGTTGCCCCAGCTGTAGTCTGGAAAATGTCATATTCGGGTTGTTACTTGAAGCTGTGATTTTATTGCTAAGCTGTGGTCATCTATACCAGAACCGGGCAATTATTTATGCGTGCATTGTAAGTCTTATTACAGAGATTCTCTTTCCCACCTAGTCGCAGAGTGTAAGTGTTCTCAACCACTTAAGGAAAGATTCCTTCATGATTGTAGAGGCATTTTACCACCAGAGCTAGTAGACACTCTAATTTCAGCTGACGCTGACACGTTTTAACGATAATTACAAGCGCCTCTTGATGGTCACCTAGACAGAGCCATGATAGACAGTTTCTTGTTTAAGTCATTCTCATTCGTCAGGAGCTGCTGTCGCAACCCCTGCGAAGACTCTTAACCCTTCACATACTGGATACCGATTCGTAGGTTATTCGGCAAACAGTGAAAACCTCGACGAAATGCCGCATAAAACGAGTTTCGCCAGGGTCTGCACTGGTTGCTATCATCAAAACGATTGTCAGGGAAGAGGTACATGAACCATTCCATACTAATTGCTCAATGTGCATAGAATAGTCCATCAGAATGAAAAGGGTTGATAACAACATATACATGTACATGCAAGATATGACTTCATGCGATGCCAGCTATAACTGGCTATGTACTATAAAATGAACTGATAAAATTACTTCTAACGGAATAACGTCCTACACTTATATGCATGAACTCTTTTATGTGTATATGAAAGGGGGTTCATTTGATTATTCATACTCCTTGTAAATAATTATCTTTCAATGTTTTTTTTCCATACCAATCTTGCATGTAAAGTGATATATTACTTCTGTATGGATTTATAAATAGTCTTGTTTTCTGATACGTTATATATTATGTGAATGTTCTTTTGTAAATCTCTATATGGAGGAAATAAAGATAAAGAAAAAAAAGAAGAACTTAATATGGTTAAGTATACGAGATGTTACACCTAGATCAGATGTTTAAACAAACTTAATATGGGCAAGTATACGAAGTGGTCCACCTAGATCCGATGTTTACATCAACTTAATTTGGCTAAGCATACGAGATGTTACACCTAGATCAGATGTTTAAACCAACTTAATATGGGCAAGTATACGAAGTGTTACACCTAGAACCGATGTTTACACCAACTTAATATGGTTTAGTATACGAGATGTTACACCTAGATCAGATGTTTAAACAAACTTAATATGGGCAAGTATACGAAGTGTTACACCTAGATCCGATGTTAACACCAACTTAATATGGTTAAGCATACGAGATGTTACACCTAGATCCGATGTTTAAACCAACTTAATATGAGCAAGTATACGAAATGTTACACCTAGATCCGATGTTTACACCAACTTAATATGGTTAAGTATACGAGATGTTACACCTAGATCAGATGTTTAAGCCAACTTAATATGGGCAAGTATACGAAGTGTTACACCTAGATCCGATGTTCACACCAACTTAATAAGGACAAGTAAACGAGATGTTACACCTAGCTCAGATGTTTAAAACCAACTTAATATGGGCAAGTATACGAAATGTTACACCTAAATCCGATGTTTACACCAACTTAATATGGTTAAGTATACGAGATGGTACACCTAGATCAGATGTTTAAAACCAACTTAATATGGGCAAGTATACGAAGTGCTACACCTAGATCCGATGTTTACACCAACTTAATATGGGCAAGTATACGAAGTGTTACACCTAGAATCGATGTTTAAACCAACTTTATACGGGCAAGTAAACGAGATTTCAGTATATTTGGCATCGGCGAGCAACGAAGGTCCAGGGAACCTGAACTTCACCGATAGTCCAAAATCTCAACCACTTTATTTCTTTGAATTCGACCATCTGAACGTTTTACATTGGAATGCCTTTCTCTGCACATGTCGGACAAAATGGTTTGTGATAGACAGTAAACACAGACGAACAGGCAGTCAGATATTGTCAGTCAAACTCTTGGAGCAAGGTTAAGTATTTAACCAGCTGAGCTGCTCTCTGAGCTACATTGTACCCAGGTGGCCTCAATTTTTAGGCTCCTTCCGCTGTTTACTCTGGAGGGAACTATATATTTACCCTCTCTCTGTCCGTCCGTCCGTCTGTCTCTCCGCTGAAATTGGAGGGTCTGGATGGGGGGGGGGGGTCTGGTATTCACTATTCATTAAAAATTTAGCCCATTATTCATCTCATTAAAATTTTGGGTTATTCATTAAATAAGACCAATTATTCATTAAAAGTAAGAAAGGTGGCAAAGTAATCTGATTATCACCAATCATTATTTTTTTCTTCAATTCATTAAAAAAATAGGATTATTCATTAATTTTTAGGCCCTCATTATTCACTATTCATTATATTTTTTAGCTCATTATTTACTATTCATTATAAAAAGGTCCATTATTCACTAATCAAATTACCCCATCCAGACCCTCATAACATGAGATAACTAAAAAATTATTCAAACTTGCATTATGAAACTTGGTATGTGATTAAGTGGCAATACGCTAATTGAATGAACGTCAATTATATCGCCATCGCAAAAACATTGCATTTGCTATGGTGGCAAAATTTGTCAAATTGTATCCCGAGATAGAGAGTTGCTTGATGAAACTTGTTATTTGAACAGGTGCTGATTATGCACGTCATTTTTGCCGTCACATCAGATTGATTGTGGGTGGTTGCTATGGAAGCAAAATAGTCCAAATGGTGTATCAGTAGGGGGCTCATGCGTTGCGGACAACATCTGCTATATTTAGGGGTCATTTCTATGCATTTTAGGGTCTTTTCTTAAGGTCAAGGCCCGGAATGGGGGATTTTTTCGGGGATGCTAAAATTTCAAATACTTTTTGGGTGCTTGAAATTCCTAATTTTTTTTTTTTTTTTGGGGGGGGGGGGGGGGGTGAACGGTAAATGCTGGACCAGAGCCTACGTATGAAGAAAATGAGAGTATCAGCCCCTGTGGTCAAAGGCAGGTGTACTGGATCAACGGTGCAAACTTGCATTGAGAGAGATGTAAAAAAATAAATAGAAACATATAGAACATCAAAATAGATCTACTTTGGCCTCCGTATCTATCTTAGTGAATAAACTCTGTTCTGGCGTCACTGTGATGCAAAATATCATACCATAGCGAATAAAGAAGATCTCAATGGTACACATTCATCACAGTGATATAATACTACCAGGGAAAAGGTTAGACCACGAATATGCATTTCGGACCCAAAAGTCGGATATACGGAATTGACGTGTGTACACATGTACACCAAAAAGCACGTGTGTACAACTCGCCAGCGTGGGACAGGGTGCTCTACAAACCCTTCCATCTGCAGGTTCAAATTGTGCCAAAACAACAAAAATATTCCCATTAAGTGTAATTACCTTAAAGCAGGCCTCTACCCCCCCCCCCTAGCATGCGGTACCATTAGATAAATTCTTCTGATGGGGGGGGGGGGGGGGGGTCAGGTGGTTCGCTTTGAACCAAAATTATTTCATTTTCATGGGGAATTTTGGAAAAATAAGGAAAAATTAAATGAATAAATGATCAGGTAAAATTAACAAATCGTACCCCCTATGATTTTTTGAACCCCCTATCCGCCCTTGCTGATCTGGTCCTCCAGTGATCAAGACCAGAATGTTCTCCCCTGGTTATCGAGTGGCAGGACCATCAAAACGTCAAACGGGAAAATGGAAAATCGCGAGAATATAACTGTATGGATTGGTCAGAAGCGGATCATCCGCCTCTGGGATTGGTCTATTGATATATACTGTTCAGACACGAGCCAGGAAAAGGGTTATTTAGCGTCTCTATCGTCGCATGCTCAGCCCAACACTCACAGATTTATAATCATTTTTGACAGTAAAATTAAAATGATTGTATTATCCACCTGTTTAAACATAATTGAGCCGCGACATGAGATTTCCAACAATGTGGCATTTTGACATGAATAGACTTAGGCGAGCCTGTGCCGCCTCCTTTTGAGCTTAGAAACTCCAAATGTTGTTCGGTCAGTAGCTTAACAGTCAAAGAACATTCAAGCGACTAGAGAAAGCACTGACCTGACTGCGCATATGCACCTGCTGGTCTGAGCCTTTGCTGGTCACATACCACATTGTTAGAAATCTAATGTCGCGGCTCATATGTTGTTGGTCTTCAAAAGATATTTGGAGGCTCAACAGAGATACTGGCACGTCTAAACCTTTGCTGTACTTATATGCATAAATTGTCGCATCCCGCTTCACAATTAACATGCAAAAGTAAGTGAGCATGATCAGGAAATACCACAATTACACACTGCAGACTAGCCCAAAGCACCATGAGGAAGAACCACAGAACACAAACAGTCACATGGAATAGGGAAGACAATTAGAGCAAAGTAATCAGCTCTCTCTTCCTCGTAAATATAATTGCAAAACTAGAAAACACATGAAGTAATAGCCAATTTTGTAGATTAATAGTTTCTTACTAGATGTAGTCCCGGCAATATGCCAATCCAAACGGCTCCGTACCAATCACAGTGGCGGCTCAGATTGGTACAGCGTTAGATTGGGCACGGGATTGAATGGATGCTTGTTCGAGAATCGTCAGAGACAGTGAGCTATTTCCTTGAGTCAGACACTATATCCGCTGCTCAGTGCTAGTTCAACTCAGGAAGACAGGGAATCGTCCCAGTATGACTGAAAAACTGTTAACAGGGTCATAATACATGAACACTAACGAAATGACGAAGAGACATATTTTTTTCAGTGTTAAATTGTTAATTTTAAAGTAAAGAAATCTGTTACATTCTCGTTGAATCGTCGACATCCGTATCCAGTAAACGGCGACAACCGTACCCAGCAAATTTACAGTTCATCGACAGCAGTATCACAAAAAATATAAAAGTATCACAGTGGCATATTACTACATGTACATTCACAAATTAAAGGTAACAATGTATGTTTATGATGTATCTGCATCATATCGCCTCAATTTGCCAATTTTCTTGGAAATACTGATTTTATTTAGTTTTTGTTGAATATCCGTTGAAATCCGCTCAGCGTTAAAACAGGCTAGTAGCCAGGCCTGCAAATCATTTAAAACAATAGCTATCTATTAAAGAAACGATTTAATCACCTAAAATGTCGGAACATACACTACATAAGCACACTTACCGTCGAATTTGATGTTTTTTTCACTGTCGACAGCCGTACCGACCAGTCGAAAGCCGTACTCCTCGGTCGATAGCAGCTTTACACAGTACCGTCCCGGTCGCCAGCAAAAATAGCGAAATTGGTGTTACCCCCGTGTAACTGTGTAGGATACGTCAGCATGGCCCATTATTAGAGGCATTTGCGCATATGCGATACGTACCGAAATCTCGCGCATTGACCGTTATGCTGGTACGTGTCATGGCTACTCCCCATGGAGGCGGTTCTTGTGAGTTTCCTTCTTTTGAGTGCTCACAACAAAAGTTTTGGTCGAGAAATGAGTAAATTCTGATCTCTACGAAATCTATTTTTCAGTTTTTACAGAGCATTGTTAACCACTTTAAAGCTGCATAGTCTGTAACTTTTGATCTTTTAATTTTTGAACTAATGTTTCTATTTTTCAAGAACACAGTAAAAAAACTAAAATTCAGGTATACATTTTACCAATTTCGTAAATCTTAACAAATTATCAGTATCGAAACAACAGCATTTATGTTAAATTTAACTGTCTATAATTATTGGAGGGACGCAAATAATTATCGACACGAGTAAAACACACCTGTTTTATAAGATAATTCACTTTTCCCTGCAGTTTTCCGCTCTAGTGAACAGATTTATGATTTGGGTTGGTTTCATAATACTGACTCCCACACCTGCACCAAAGTTACCCCAAGCACCCCCACCACACACAATTACAGAGGATATGCAAAGAACAGTATATGAATAGGTCAACTTTCTGTGAAATCAAGTATATGAATAGGCTGGGTTTTTTTCAAAGGCCGGGTATTTGGTTGGGGTTGGTTTCAAAATACTGACTCGCACACCCGTACCAACATTACCCAGAGTTCCCCCCACCACCCATGCCCAAGTTTAAAACTTTTCACTTTCTGTCTGTGTAAATTGTCTGCAATTATACTTTTTGCTACAAGTTGTCTTAAATGTGCTCAATGGATGACGAGATATCACCTATACATTCTTTACAGCGATGAGGCACACCCAGCTGCGTGTGCAATGACAGGGGCTGTGTTCATCACCATTCTTTAGGACCCCTGTGGATTTTAATTTAGAGCAGATATAATGTCAATGCTGATGTTCCAGCCAGACTAAAGGGGATGGCATCATTCAGCAAATCGGTGAGTGCAAGAAGGAAGTGGATAGTGACTAGGTCTGTACTAAGTGAGCTTGTAAGCCATTTAGTTGAAAGTCAGGACTGAAAGAGAATGCAGAATACACCAAGCCCAATTAAGCGTGACAATGCAGACCTGAACAAGCTTATCACTTGGACCGGGACTACTATGGGCCCTTTTCTCACAGACTTTCGAGATGAAATGCTCTACTGCATTTCACAGATAAGATGATATCTGAGAATATTGCAGGGAGCATTTTATCAACTCAGGCACAGCGACAACAATGGTATAAAGAGTTTAATACAGGATGCTCCCTTATGGTGACAAATTAAATTTGAAAAACCTATTCGCAGAAGAAAAGTAAAACCATTGCATGCAGTGCTTCGTCAGGAAACTTCAGATACGAGACAAAAATATAAAGAACATAAAGCCGCTTACGTTAGAGTAAGAGTCGGACTTTAGACTCTATGACAGTTCCGACTTAAAGACTTATCTATTGATGAGATGGTAGGGGCCTGATGCTTTGTCTGTTTGTCGGGCCCACCGGGGTTTACCTGTTTGATTTCTTTTGCTACGGTATTCAGTTTTATTTTCTGTTGAGTACTTATCTTTGCTTTATCTCCTTGTTGTATCTTGATTTATATGTTCTAGGAGATGTTGCATTGATATTTTAGGGGTTTTTCATGCAAACCAAATATGTATGTGTCTTGATCCACATCCGAATTAAGGGTGAGGTTGGCGCCATGAAACCGGTTTAAGCCCTCCAGTAAAATATTTTACTGACCGTTCCAAGGCGGTACTTCTTTTGTGGATCTTTTGTGTTTTTTCTGGCTCGTGTTTGCTATGCCTTCGTGTGCGTCTGTTTATATGTGCCTTGTGGTCACCTGCTGGGAAAGGGCTGCCCTCTTGGCTCTCGTTTGTGGTGTCTAACTGTGAGTTTGTCACTTTCCCAGTGGTATTCTGGCTCAGGTGTGGTACTTGATTGTATCGATTCCTGTTCTTTGCACCCTTACTTACTTAGATCTGAAAAGGGTGTTTGCTTATCCCCTTACATCCGTTCCTTTGACTTTTGCCCATATTGATGGACCTAAAATATCTACTGACAAAGCAACTCTTTTCAGTAAGCTCGAGGTGAGGATAATGCCTACGTTGTGTCCCTTCCTCGCGGTGCCATAGGTTGGCCTGCAGTTCGTGATTATGGCATTTCTTGGTCATAAGCTATCATTCTTAAACTATAATCGTTGTCGATGACAACACAATTGTATTACATAAGATTGAATTATCAATCTGCTCTAGCTTAAGCAAATTAAAAATCATCCGATAACCAGAGACAAAAGTCATTAATTTTCGTGGGCTTTATAATTTGCTATATTTTAGAGTTAGAAAGCGTCCTTGGCATGTCTTATTTTTATTCTTATATTAAACATTTGATCATTATATACTGTTTGCTGCCGAAATTTGCATTTTAATACTAATATTACATGGTTTAAATTATAAACCTGCAAGGGTACCCCTATTTTAGCGCTATTTTGAGATATTGCATTACCCGGGGTATTCCGTTGTGCATAGCACTTTTGTGTACCAGCCGACCTTTTTAAGAGTTTGATTTTTGAATTCAGCACACTTTTCTACATAAGAACACACCTCCAAACCTTTCGGCCTCAACAACTTGATTAAACCTATTACGGGCTCTCTGACTATTACCTGTGTAAACCTTTTTCTTTGAATGACATATCATCATAGACCTCAAATCTGATTTCAATAATAATATCACACTAATTGCCCCCATTTGTCATCTGTGTTGTTCAAAAGGTTCCGTAGCGTTGAACAAGATTGGCACAAAAATAGCAATACAATGTATAGTATTTAAACGTTGTCTCTTCTAAAGCAATGGTCTGATTTCAAAATAATTGAACGACCCGAGATCGAGGGGTTGCGGGCACCGGCGGCACTGTGCTGTGTCATTGTGCAAGACACATGAATCCCTGCTTAGTACTGCTTCAACACAGGAAGACCCGTCCTTACATAACTGAAAAATTGTTGACTGGGACGTCAAGAATCAAATCAAACAAACAAAACTGTCTGTCTGTTAGCAGTTAGTGAAAATGCTCATAACTCTTGAACTCTTTTAATCAAATTTTGCATACATATGCATGTCAACATTGTCTAACCACTGGCATGTGTAACAGCCTTTTTTGATGGACAACACTTTGCTGGGCATCAGTCCGGCTGGTCGTGATCAGTAAGTGAAAATGCTCATAACTCTTGAACCACATGGTATATGTCAGGATCCGTTTTTCCAGATTATTTAGAGGTCGCAACAGCTGTCGTTGAGGTAAAACTTCTCCCCGTGCACCGATATAGTGTTAATATATGTTCATATTCTGGTCCTTCAGGAATGCGGGATTCAGACGTAGAAAAGCTGTTTCAAAAGTTTAGTGTCATATGACCAATATTACCTTATATTTGTTCTAAAACTATTATATAATTCATTAAACTCGTTTCAACTTGTTTAATAAATTCTCTATATACCATGTATATGAACTGCGACTGAGAAAACCAATAATGTGGCTATGCGTCACGAAAAGAATCAGATCAGTCTGGGCATCAGCTCAGTCTGATCAGCGTCTTCGCTGTTGGCATGAAGAAAGCTTGAGTATTTAGCTACATTTTCCTACTGGTGCACAGCGAATACTCTGATCAGACTAGGTATCCTGAAGACTCTGTTCAGACTAAGCATCACAAAGACTCTGTTCAGACTAGGCATCGTGAATACTTTGATAAGACTAGGTATCATGAGGACTCTGATCAGACTAGGTATCGTGAAGACTCCGATCAGACTAGGTATCATGAAGACTCTGATCAGACTAGGTATCATGAAGACTCTGGTCAGACTAGGTAGGTATCTTGAAGACTCTGATCAGACTAGGTATCGTGAAGACTCTGGTCAGACTAAGTATCGCGAAGATTCTGATCAGACTAGGTATTCAGACTAGGTATCATGAAGACTCTGATCAGACTAGGTATCTTGAAGACTCTGATAAGGCTAGGTATCATGATGACTCTGATCAGACTAGGTTTCGTGAAGACTCTGATCAGACTAGGCATCATGAGGACTCTGATCAGACTAGGCATCATGAACACACTGATCAGACTAGGTATCACGAGGACTCTGATCAGACTAGGTATCACGAGGACTCTGATCAGACTAGGTATCACGAGGACTCTGATCAGACTAGGTATCACGAGGACTCTGATCAGACTAGGTATCACGAGGACTCTGATCAGACTAGGTATCACGAGGACTCTGATCAGACTAGGTATCACGAGGACTCTGATCAGACTAGGTATCACGAGGACTCTGATCAGACTAGGTATCACGAGGACTCTGATCAGACTAGGTATCACGAGGACTCTGATCAGACTAGGTATCGTGAAGACTTTGATAAGGCTAGGTATCATGAAGACTCTAATCAGACTAGGCCTTATGAAGACTCTGATCAGACTAGGTATCATGAGGACTCTGATCAGACTAGGTATCGTGAAGACTTTGATAAGGCTAGGTATCATGAACCCTCTAATGAGACTTGGCATCATGAAGACTCTGATCAGACTAGGTATCATGAGGACTCTGATCAGACTAGGTATCGTGAAGACTTTGATAAGGCTAGGTATCATGAACCCTCTAATGAGACTTGGCATCATGAAGACTCTGATCAGACTAGGTATCATGAGGACTCTGATCAGACTAGGTATCGTGAAGACTTTGATAAGGCTAGGTATCATGAAGACTCTTATCAGACTAGGCATCGTGAAGACTCAGATTAGACTAGGTATCGTGAGGACTCTGATCGGACTAGGTATCATGAAGACTCTGATCAGACTAGGTATCATAAGGACTCTGATCAGACTAGGTATCGTGAGGACTCTGATCAGACTAGGTATCGTGAAGACTTTGATAAGGCTAGGTATCATGAAGACTCTTATCAGACTAGGCATCGTGAAGACTCAGATTAGACTAGGTATCGTGAGGACTCTAATCAGACTAGGCATCACGAAGACTCTGATCAGACTAGGTATCATGAGGACTCTGATCAGACTAGGTATCGTGAAGACTTTGATAAGGCTAGGTATCATGAAGACTCTTATCAGACTAGGCATCGTGAAGACTCAGATTAGACTAGGTATCGGGAGGACTCTAATCAGACTAGGTATCGCAAAGACTCTGATCAGACTAGGTATCGTGAGGACTCTGATCAGACTAGGTATCGTAAAGACTTTGATAAGGCTAGGTATCATGAAGACTCTTATCAGACTAGGCATCGTGAAGACTCAGATTAGACTAGGTATCGTGAGCACTCTAATCAGACTAGGCATCATGAAGACTCTGGTCAGAATAGGCATCGTGAAGACTCTGATCAGACTAGGTATCGTGAAGACTTTGATAAGGCTAAGTATCATGAAGACTCTAATAAGACTAGGCATCATGAAGACTCTGATCAGACTAGGTATCATGAGGACTCTGATCAGACTAGGTATCGTGAAGACTCTGATCAGACTAGGTATCGTGAAGACTTTGATAAGGCTAGGTATCATGAAGACTCTTATCAGACTAGGCATCGTGAAGACTCAGATTAGACTAGGTATCGGGAGGACTCTAATCAGACTAGGTATCGCAAAGACTCTGATCAGACTAGGTATCGTGAGGACTCTGGTCAGAATAGGTATCGTAAAGACTCTGATTAGACTAGGTATCATGAAGACTCTGATCAGACTAGGTATCGTGAGGACTCTGATCAGACTAGGTATCGTAAAGACTCTGATTAGACTAGGTATCGTGAAGACTCTGATCAGACTAGGCATCATGAAAACTCTAATAAGACTAGGTATCGTGAAGACTTGGATAAGGCTAGGTATCATGAAGACTCTGATCAGACTAGCTTTCGTGAAGACTTTGATTAGACTAGGTACAGAGAAGACTCTGATCAGACTAGGCATCATGAAGACTCTGATCAGACTAAGTATCATGAGGACTCTGATCAGACTAGGTATCGTAAAGACTTTGATAAGACTAGGTATCATGAAGACTCTAATCAGACTAGGCATCATGAAGACTCTGATCAGACTAGGTATCATGAGGACTCTGATCAGACTAGGTATCGTGAAGACTTTGATAAGGCTAGGTATAACGAAGACTCTAATCAGACTAGGCATCGTGAAGACTCAGATTAGACTAGGCATCATGAAGAATCTAATAAGACTAGGCATCGTGAAGACTTTGATAAGACTAGGTATCGTGAAACCTCTGACCAGTCTAGGCATCACAAAGACTCTGATAAGACTACGCATCATGAAGACTCTGATTAGACTAGGTATCGTGAGGACTCTGATCAGACTAGGTATCATGAAGACTTTGATCAGACCAGGCATCATGAAGACTCTGATCAGACTAGGTATCATGAAGACTCTAAACAGACTAGGCATCGTGAAGACTCTGATCAGACTAGGTATCACGAAGACTCTGATCAGACTAAGCATCACAAAGACTCTGTTCAGACTAGGCATCGTGAAGACTTCGATAAGGCTAGGTATCATGAAGACTCTAATCAAACTAGGCATCATGAAGACTCCAATCAGACTAGGTATCACGAAGACTCTTATTAGACTAGGTTTAGTGAAGACTCGGATCAAACTAGGTATCGTGAAGACTCTGATCAGACAAGGTATTCGTGAAGACTCTGATCAGACAAGGTATCATGAAAACTCGTATGAGACTAGGTATCGTGAAGACTCTGATCAGACTAGATAGCATGATAACTCTGATCAGACTAGATATCGTGTGGACTCTAATCAGACTAGCTATGGTGAGGGATCTGATCAGACTAGGTTTCGTGAAGACTCATCAGACAATGTATCGTGAAGACTGTGATCAGACTAGGTATCGTGAAGACTGTGATCAGACTAAGTTTATTGAAGGCTCTGATCTGACTATGTATCGTGAGAACTCTGATCAGACTAGGCATCACAAAGACTCTGGTCAGACTAGGTATCATGAAGACTCTGATCAGACTAGGCATCACAAAGACTCTGATCAGACTTGGTATCATGAAGACTCTGATCAGACTAGGTTTCATGAAGACTCTGATAAGACTAGGTATCATGTAGACTCTGATCAGACTAGGTATCGTGAGGACTCTGATCAAACTAGGTATCATGAAGACTCTGATCAGACTAGGTATCGTGAAGACTCTGATCAGACTAGGTATCTTGAAAACTCTGATCAGACTAGCTTTCGTGAAGACTCTGATCAGAATAAGTATAGTGAGGACTCTGATCAAACTAGGTATCGTGAAGACTCTGATCAGACTAGGTAACGTGAAGACTCTGATCAGACCAGGTATCATTAAGACTCTGGTCAGACTAGGTACAGAGAAGACTCTGATCAGACTAGCTATCGTGAAGACTCTGATCAGACTAGTTATCATGAAAACTCTAATCAGACTAGCTTTCGTGAAGACTCTGATCAGAATAAGTATAGTGAGGACTCTGATCAAACTAAGTATCGTGAAGACTCTGATCAGACTAGGTATTGTAAAGACTCTGATCAGACCAGGTATCATTAAGACTCTGGTCAGACTAGGTACAGACAAGACTCTGATCAGACTAGCTATCGTGAAGACTCTGATCAGACTAGGTATCATGAAGACTCTGATCAGACTAGGTATCATGAGGACTCTGATCAGACTAGGTTTCGTAAGGACTCTGATCAGACTAGGTATCGTGAAAACTCGTATGAGACTAGGTATCGTGAAGACTCTGATCAGACTAGGTATCATGAAGACTCTGATCAGACTAGATATCGTGAGGACTCTAATCAGACTAGTTATGGTGAGGACTCTGATCAGACTAGATTTCGTGAAGACTCATCAGACAAGGTATCGTGAAGACTGTGATCAGACTAGGTATTGTGAAGACTGTGATCAGACTAGGTTTATTGAAGGCTATGATCAGACTAGGTATCGTTAGAACTCTGATCAGACTAGGTATCGTAAAGACTCTGATCAGACTAGGTTTCCGGAAGACTCTGATCAGACTTGGTATCGTGAAGACTCTGATCAGACTAGGTATTGTCAGGACTCTGATCAGAATAGTTATCATGAAGACTCTGATCAGACTAGGCATCACAAAGACTCTGATCAGACTAGTCATGGTGAAGACTCTGATCAGACTAGGTATCGTGAGGACTCTAATCAGACTAGGTATCATGAAGACTCTGATCAGACTAGGTATCGTGAGGACTGATCAGACTAGTTATCGTGAGGACTCTGATCAGACTAGGTTTCGTGAGGACTCTGATCAAACTAGATATCGTGAGGACTCTGATCACACTAGGTCTTGAGGACTCTGATCAGACAAGACATCATGAAGACTTTGATAAGACTAGGTACAGAGAAGACTCTGACCAGACTAGGTTTCGTAAAGACTGATCAGACTAGATATCGTGAAGACTCTGATCAGACTAGGTATCGTGGACTCTGATCAGACAAGGTATCGTGAGGACTCTGATCAGACTAGATATCGTAAAGACTCTGATCAGACTAGGTTTCGTGAAGACTCTGATCAGACTAGGTTTCGTGAAGACTCTGATCAGACTAGGTATCGTGAGGACTATGATCAGACAAGGTATCGTGAGGACTCTGATCAGACTAGATATCGTGAGGACTCTGACCAGACTAGGTTTCGTGAAGACTGATCAGACAAGGTATCGTGAAGACTGTGATCAGACAAGGTATCGTGAAGACTATGATCAGACTAGGTATCATGAAGACTCTGATCAGACTAGGTATTCGTGAAGACTCTGATCAGACTAGGTATCATGAAAACTCGTATGAGACTAGGTATCGTGAAGACTCTGATCAGACTTAGCATCATGAAGACTCTGATCAGACTAAGCATCATGAAGACTCTGATCAGACTAGATATCGCGAGGACTCTAATCAGACTAGTTATGGTGAGGACTCTGATCAGACTAGGTTTCGTGAAGACTCACCAGAAAAGGTATCGTGAAGACTGTGATCAGACTAGGTATCGTGAAGACTGTGATCAGACTAAGTTTATTGAAGGCTCTGATCAGACTAGGTATCGTGAGAACTCTGATCAGACTAGGCATCACAAAGACTCTGGTCAGACTAGGTATCATGAAGACTCTGATCAGACTTGGTATCATGAAGACTCTGATCAGACTAGGTTTCATGAAGACTCTGATCAGACGAGGTATCGTGAGGACTCTGATCAAACTAGGTATCATGAAGACTCTGATCAGACTAGGTATCGTGAGGACTCTGATCAGACTAGGTATTGTGAGGACTCTGATCAGACTAGGTATCGTGAAGACTCTGATCGGACTAGTTATCATGAAGACTCTGATCAGACTAGGTTTCATGAAGACTCTGATCAGACTTGGTATCATGAAGACTCTGATCAGACTAGGTATCATGAGGACTCTGATCAGACTAGGTATCGTGAGGACTCTGATCAAACTAGGTATCATGAAGACTCTGATCAGACTAGGTATCGTGAGGACTCTGATCAGACTAGGTGTCGTGAGGACTCTGGTCAGACTAGGTATCGTGAGGAATCTGATTAGACTAGGTATCGTGAGGAGTCTGATCAGACTAGGTTTCGTGAGGACTCTGATTAGACAAGGTATCATGAAGACTCTGATAAGACTAGGTACAGATAATACTCTTCTCAGACTAGGTTTCGTGAAGACTCTGATCAGACTAGGTATCGTGAGGACTCTGATCAGACTAGGTATCGTGAAGACTCTGATCAGACTAGGTGTCCCGAGGACTCTGATCAAACTAGGTATCATGAAGACTCTGATCAGACTAGGTATCATGAAGACTCTGATCAGACTAGGTATCGTGAGGACTTTGATAAGGCTAGGTATCATGAAGACTCTGATCAGACTTGGTATCATGAAGACTCTGATCAGACTTGGTATCATGAAGACTCTGATCAGACTAGATATCGTGAGGACTCTTCAGACTAGGTATCATGAAGACTCTGATAAGACAAGGTACAGATAATACTCTTCTCAGACTAGGTTTCGTGAAGACTCTGATCAGACTAGGTATCGTGAGGACTCTGATCAGACTAGGTATCATGAAGACTCTGATCAGACTAGGTATCATGAGGACTCTGATCAGACTAGGTATCGTGAGGACTCTGATCTGACTAGATATCGTGAGGACTCTTCAGACTAGGTATCATGAAGACTCTGATAAGACTAGGTACAGATAATACTCTTCTCAGACTAGGTTTCGTGAAGACTCTGATCAGACTAGGTATCGTGAGGACTCTGATCAGACTAGGTATCGTGAAGACTCTGATCAGACTAGGTATCGTGAGGACTCTGATCAGACTAGGTATCATGAAGACTCTGATCAGACTAGGTATCATGAAGACTCTGATCAGACTAGGTATCATGAAGACTCTGATCAGACTAGGTTTCGTGAAGACTCTGATCAGACTAGGTATCGTTAAGACTCTGATCAGACTAGGTATTGTGAGGACTCTGATCAGACTAGGTATCACGAAGACTCGGATCAGACTAGGTATCGTGAGGACTCTGATCAGACTAGATATCGTGAGGACTCTTCAGACTAGGTTTCATGAGGACTCTGATCAGACAAGGTATCATGAAGACGCTGATCAGACTAGGTATCATGAAGACTCTGATCAGACTAGGTTTCATGAAGACTCTGATCAGACTAGGTATCATGAGGACTCTGATCAGACTAGGTATCGTGAGGACTCTGATCAGACAAGGTGTCGTGAGGACTCTGATCAGACTAGGTATCGTGAGGACTCTGATCAGACTAGGTATCTTGAGGAGTCTGATCACACAAGGTTTCGTGAAGACTCTGATTAGACAAGGTATCATGAAGACTCTGATCAGGCTAGGTTTCATGAATAATCTGGTCAGATTAGGTATCGTGAAGTGTCTGATCACACTAGGTGTCGTGAGGACTCTGATCAGACTAGGTATCGTGAGGACTCTGATCAGACTAGGTATCGTGAGGAGTCTGATCAGACTAGGTTTCATGAGGACTCTGATCAGACAAGGTATCATGAAGACTCTGATCAGGCTAGGTTTCATGAATAATCTTGTCAGACTTGGTATCATGAAGACTCTGATCAGATTAAGTATCGTGAGGACTCTGATCAGACTTGGTTTCGTGAAGACTCTGATTAGACTAGGTATCGTGAAGATTCTGATCAGACTAGGTATCGTGAAGACTCTGATCAAACTAGGTATCGTAAGACTTAACAGGCTAGGTTTCGTGAAGACTCTGATCAGACAAGGTATCATGAAGACTCTGATCAGGCTAGGTTTCATGAATAATCTGGTCAGACTAGGTATCGTGAAGTGTCTGATCAGACTAGGTGTCGTGAGGACTCTGATCAGACTAGGTATCGTGAGGACTCTGATCAGACTAGGTATCGTGAGGAGTCTGATCAGACTAGGTTTCATGAGGACTCTGATCAGACAAGGTATCATGAAGACTCTGATCAGGCTAGGTTTCATGAATAATCTGGTCAGACTTGGTATCTTGAAGACTCTGATCAGAATAAGTATAGTGAGGTCTCTGATCAGACTTGGTTTCGTGAAGACTCTGATTAGACTAGGTATCGTGAAGATTCTGATCAGACTAGGTATCGTGAAGACTCTGATCAAAATAGGTATCGTAAGACTTAACAGACTAGGTTTCGTGAAGACTCTGATCAGACAAGGTATCGTGAAGACTCTGATCAGACTAGGTATCACAAAGACTCTGATCAGACTAGGTATCGTGAAGACTCAGATCAGACTAGGTATCATGAAGACTCTGATCAGACTAGTGATCGTGAGGACTCTGATCAGACTAGGTATCGTGAGGACTCTGATCAGACTAGGTGTCGTGAGGACTCTGATCAGACTAAGCATCATGAAAACTTTGATCAGACTAGGTTTCGTGAAGACTCTGATAAGACTAGGTATAGTGAGGACTCTGATCAGACTAGGTACAGAGAAGACTCTGATCAGACTAGGCATCATGAAGACTCTGAACAGACTAGGTATCGTGAGGACTCTGATCAGACTAGGTGTCGTGAGGACTCTGATCAGACTAAGCATCATGAAAACTTTGATCAGACTAGGTTTCGTGAAGACTCTGATCAGACTAGGTATCGTGAGGACTGATCAGACTAGGTTTCGTAAAGACTCTGATCAGACAAGGTATCGTGAGGACTCTGATCAGACTAAGCATCATGAAAACTTTGATCAGACTAGGTTTCGTCAAGACTCTGATCAGACTAGGTATCGTGAGGACTGATCAGACTAGTTTCGTGAGGACTCTGATCAGACAAGGTATCGTGAAGACTCTGGTCAGACTAGGTATCACAAAGACTCTGATCAGACTAGGTGTCGTGAAGACTCTGATCAGAGTAGGTATCATGAAGACTCTGATCAGACTAGGTTTCGTGAAGACTCTGATCAGACTAGATATCGTGAGGACTCTGATCAGACAAGGTATGGTGAAGACTCTGATCAGACTAGGTATCGTGAGGACTCTGATCAGACTAGGTAGATGCTCAGGTTGATCTTAGTCTTCACTTGGCACAAACTCGTTTTGTTGGGTTTGTCATGCCATGGCTCTAATTATTATGTGATTTATTTATTTCAGCTTTATATTTTTATTTTATCTAATCTACAGCTTACTCTGGGTGATCTCGCACTTTTCGTCTACTTGGAATCATTGGCCGTGCATGAGGATTTAGTGAAATATCCAAAGTTGAAAGAAAACAGAACAAAGGTTGCAGAACTCCCTAGGATCGCCAAATATATGGAGAAGAGGCCAGTGACGGAATTTTAAACACATTTTATGACAGAGCCAAGTTTTGAACCTGGGGCGACTGGAAGCGAAGCATATACATTGTAGCTGTGTTGAACCGCATTTCATACCGTGTGAAGAATTTGTACCAAAATGTCACTTTTGGAAAATGTGAAATTTGCGTATGGTCAATTTCGATATTTTTAGGGGATCTAACATCTGTGCTCAAATGTCACATCTTTCTCATTTTTCTAGGCGTTGATTATTCAATAAGTATATATTCAATTGTATACTTCTAAGTATTGATATTCATAATGCCTATATTTGTATTAAAAATTCAATTGGTATGTTCCAAGTGGGTGTTGAGCGTTGGTTTGTTTTATCTATCGAGGCTATTTGAAAAAGGTTTTCTTTCTAAGGTCAATAAAAGATAAGAAGTTAATTAACTTTGTTCTGTTTTAGCGGTTTAATGCTTTTTGGCAATCTTTAAAGTTCTTAAAACAATTGTGAAATAACGTGAGGATATCCTAAACCCCCTTCAAATAATGGGACAAACGGACAATGCGAAAGTGAGGGTTTTTGCATGTACGTATTTAGGCCATATTCATGATATTGTTTTATTTTAGTAAATGAGAAGTCGTATTAGATTAGAAAACTGTAGATTTAAATTGCTTTTTGCAGAGTTGGGTTGTATTGAGCGCATACTTTCCGTATTCTTTTTATCGGTACTGGTCAGTGACCTAGACCGATGACCTACATTCGGCGGTTCCACGACTTCATTATTTAAACTGGGTTTGGCTTTTAAAGTAATCCAAAGTGGCTTTTAATTAGTGATTTATCATCGTTAGGACTGTATTTCTTATATACAAAAGGTTAGCACTATTAAAAATTGAATTAAAATCGGAATCAAACAGCAAGAGGGCAATATCTTCTGATCGGGGACATTTTTCGATGTTATCGGTTATGTGCGATACATAAACGGTCAAATGAAAATATACTTACTTTAGCGACCGATAACTTAACAACTAGTGTGGCGCAGTCGGTAGAGTCGCAGACCTAAATCTCAGATTTTGCTGGTTCGAGCCACGTCGGCGTCACCTATTTTTTTTTCATGCAAATTGTCTTTTTAAATCTAAGTTCCCTAATATTGATATTCATCTCGAAAGTTTTTGAATTCACCAGTTGCAGAAATCGCTGATAATGGATGTATCTGGTGACATATAGATAGGTCAGATGCAACTCTCTTATCATAAGTTGATTTCAATATTGAATATGCATAGGTCACGATAATAAAAATCTAACTTACTTACTTTCACAATAATATACATATACTGACGGTCTTCAAAACGCTAATCTAACTTCCAACTTTATATTTGAAAAGACAGTTGACTGTAAACTTTAGGACAATGCTTCGATAATGTCATCATGAAGTGGCTTCTTCAGCCAACACTTAAATTCTAATTGTACAGCTAAACTCGATGACGTTATAGAGATTTTAAGTCATCGTATGAACGGGTACATACAGATGAACGTCAAAAAAGCAAACCTGCCGTATCACAAACCTGCATTCAAAATGAATGCATTTTCTCGATGACTAACAAGGTTCACGGCACACATTTGATGCTTCTCGGGTTTCTAGTAGGAGATCTTTTTCACTTATAAAATTTTGTCAAATGAAACAGTTGACCCCTATCTTAAATATTTCAAACTTTTAATGCTTCTAACTAATTTGAAGAGGACAATTTTTTATGTTTTATTCACAGATGCATACTCTTTAATATGCAATCAAATTGTGTTCAAGTTTGCATTCTTTTTAGACAACCATTAACGCTGCTATCCTAGTGTAGCGTTTTTAAAGCCTGCCAGTATATTTTCACAAATATTCAAAGGTTGTGTATTGCTTACATGTACATGCTATCCTGCCGTTAGCATTCTCTTTCCTGTGCAAATGCACAATCTACTTTGAACATGCTCATTTGTAGGTACAGAAGCTGGGATTTCGCATGATGTACCATTTTTTTCTTAAAACGGATTTGATGGTTTCGAGATTATCCATCTGACACTGAGGTTTGAACAGGCACTAGCGAATCAGGAGAAATTTCCATTATATAATTATATATTTGAACTTTATGTAGCTGGTGAATTAGGTGGGTGCTATGTTAACTGCACATAACTGTTGGTGCAGTTTTGGTAGAGGGCATTATAAGGAACATATCTTTGAAATCATTTGAGTATAGGAGATTCAGCGGATGTGGTTAAAAGATGTTTCTAGTTTAAGCGCGGGTGGTCATTATTTTCAGTAGAGCATAAACAATTTAGTGCTGTTCCGTAGAATACATCACGGACGCTTCAGTGATTAACCACACCAAGACCAACTGACAAAGCTCCGGACCGAGAGTCACTAGGGTTAGGTAAAGCCTGTCTTTTTTTTTATAAACCCTTGCAACAGACCAAACACCACTGTGACAACTGGGTTATTTTGACGAGTAAGGTAAAGATATAGCATTCATAAGATTCATTGGATGGAGCAATTTTTTTCCATCGAGCTTGTGCAATTTCGAAAGAACAACATTTTTGGGTGAAGTTATTTTTGTTATGCTCAGTGGTTCAGAATAAGTTAAAAATTTATTTTGTTTTAGTACCGGTGGCTGGCTACACCGTTCAACTGTCCATATGGGCTTGTTCAATTTTGATATCTAGGGAGTTTTGAGGAACATTTTCTGTGACATTATTTGGGCCACAGATTCAGAGAGTTGTTTGAATATATAATGGCCATTTGTTATCAATTGAGCAATTTGGTAGAGGTGAATCATGTGGAACATTTCTGTGAATTCCTCGTTTGTATCAAAACAGTACGAAGAAATAACTAATAAATTTAAATAACATGTAGCAACGCCTTTATATAACATGTAATAACATGTTATGCTTTTTCTTGTATACCTCTACAAAATTAACCTGATCCTGACCTTTATGCATGAATAAATTATTACGGTATTAACACTGAATATATAGCTTTTCGTGATGGATCGTGTGCAATCGGTATGTTTCGAGCAATTACGGAAATAAACGTCTTGGTACAATTGCGATGAGATCCGTTGATAATTTAAAGAAGCTGTACTTTCCACGGTAGTCGTGTGGTAAATCAGAATAGCTCCAGATACGTAAATTGTGGGTTTGAATCCTGGTCGACCCAACTTTTTTTATTTCATTTTTCTTTGTTTTTATGTCAAAGAAATGCACATAAACACAAAAAATTGAAAGTTCACGCTTTCTTTGAAAATATAATGACTGACAACTTCTTGATGCTTTGAGTTAGAATTTAGTTTGCGAATATAGGTCTACACCTGTGCTCTTGGCTCCAAAGCAAAATAAATCAGTTATAGCAGTCGAAGCATTTCTCTAAAGAGCAGCAAGGAGGTCCATATATGAGCCACGACATGAGATTTCCAACAATGTGGTGTGTGCGACAAGCAAAGGCTCAGACCAGCATGCGCATACGCACAGTCTGATCAGAGACTTTGCTAGTCATTTTAATCTTCGGCTGTTGAGCTACTGACTGAACAGCATTTAGTTTCAATTCTTAAAAGGAGGAGGGTGCACAGGCTCACCTGTGCATATTCGTGTCAAAATGCCGAATTGTTGGAAATCGCATGTCACAGCTCATATTTTGAAAACTGAAGAGATGACAGGCGATAGCTGAAGTACAGTGTTACGGATCCGACGAGAGAAGACGTAACGTCAAAAGTAGGGGATCAGTTAAAAAATGATGAAGCGTGATCATTCTTTTTTGTTTATTTGCGTCAACATCAAAATAGGTAAAAAGGTAATTAGTACTATCATGGAGACAATGCTATTCTCTTCATTTCTATGTAGTTTTGCAAAATATTAATCAAGAAAAGTGCACAAAATTTGATGATTCAAATATAGAGAAACGTCAAAATGGCGTTGAAAGATGAAGCACAACTTGTTCGCGCAATGTTGAATTACCATGCACAGAAAGGTCAATTAGCGTTCAAATGGCAGGATTCTTATATGTTACAGACCTGTGATGCCAGTATAGATGGCACGTGAATCTTACGTCAGTTGGTCAAACACAAAAAGATGGGCGCGGTCGCACGCAAAGGATAAAAAATTGAAAGATTTCTAAATAAATGGCCGTTTTCGCGGCAAGTTTTTATCCAAAATGATACAAAATAAATCTCTATTAAGATATTTGTAAAATATTTTAAATTTGACATACATATAGGTAGTTATTTGTATATTCGAAATATATAATCTCTTGGACGCTTATAAAGTGGTTTTAGCATTACATTTATAGTGTCTTAAAAATTGTCACATTTTTAAAAAACGTCATTACCTTAAGCACACATTTTTTTTAAAAAAATGACTTCCGGATAAATGCATTTAATATTTAAATTTTGAAAATGTTTTTTAAATACATTTTGAGCAAAAGTTTCAAATTCTAAACATTTTTACGATTGTGCAAACAGTATTAAAATTATTCTCTTGAGAGTGGCGTCTTAAAATTTGTCACACTTGCGCATTTTTGACGTTTTAGACGCGTAACGTCGAAAGATTACAGCTACATGTTAAGGAATCCGTATTTCTTTTAAGTATTCGTGTAGGTTTATTAAGTGTTAATTTCGCTGACTTTCTAGGATTGCAATTAAAAGAATCATTTCAACATTATATGATATCAAAGGCTGCAAGTGAAAAGATAGAAATACCAGCCCCGAGGTTATAAAACTTTTTTCATGCTCAACTTAACTGAGCGTGAAATTTCAACTGCTACTGACAAATAAAAAGTTTCTTGTGTAAAGTCTCTAGGATGTATTTATCATACCAATAAAAAATAAAATGCCAACAATTGTTGGCATTTTAACATTTATGAGCAGGATAAATTTCAAGCTCAACTGAGTTGGGCATGGAAACAGTTTAAAACCCCGGGGCCTTATACTATGCATAGAGATCAAGACAAAACGCAAATACATGATGCTTTAAGACTAAGAAATTATAGGCTAAAAGACAACAAATTAAAGATCCTCAAAGGGAATGTTTGGCTAAGTACATGTATATATACAGGCAAACAGAAGAACACAAAAAATGAGCTCAAAGACTTTCAAAATAGGACACCGAAGGCAAGAGCTATGAAAAACTAAAAGGGCCACTTCCGCAAACCCTGACCGGCGTGTATCTGTCATAATATCCAACTAAGAAAATATTTGATCGCCAACAACTGTTAGCACTTTACAAACTGACATGAACTTGAACAGTAACATCACCCGAGGAATTTGAACTGAAAATACCGCGTAACGTAATTGAAAATGGTGAATACGACGTTCAGTATCAATATGTTACAAGCGTGACCCCCAACTTTTGACGTTACGTCAGAATGCTGTTGTCACCAAAGAGATCAAATTAATTAAAATCGAGAAATGATATTGCAAAAGGAGAAAATTTAATAAAAATAAAAACAATAGGTTTTTCTATAGTTACAATAATAAATGTCGCGTACGAATTCGTACTAACAACGCAGAGCTTAAAATATAAGTGTGCAATATTCACGTGTTCTACCCACTGAGCCAGGCAGGCAACTGATTGCCAATTGAGTATTATAGCGTAAAGTGCGACCAGCTAACAGAGACTGGGCGTGTCAGACAGAGCGCTGTCATACACTGTCAAATAAGACTAGTCTACGGTAAATCGGGTGTAATAGCCTATGTACGCTTTACTCGTGCAACCAACTGAAGCGCAGACGACAAGGGTGACCAACTTTATACGTTAGCATGCCTGGTAAACGTTTATCTTTAGTTTGCTGCTGGGGACCTGCTGCATTTCATTTTCCGGAATGGATTTGTTGTGAACGTTTTGGTTGAGGGTAGGTTTGCACTTTCTTCAAATTCTGTCTGTATGGCAAAACTGGTTTTGATTTTTAAGCCTGGTATAATAATAATAAATCACCAATTAGAATTCAGCGGGACAAGGGTTAAGTATCTGGATCATGAGAAAAGGGCATACAAACATGATATTTAGTCTTATCGCATGTCCGAAAAAGCCTCTAATAATCGCTCATTCGGTCGTGTCCAGAGAGACTAGATGTCTAAAAGTTCTTCTTCAACTCGCATACATACTTTGTTTATGCGAGAAGCGAAAGCCCTGGCGAGGTCATGCGTACCTGCAGGCTCGTCGGAGCCTTCGCCACACGCCGATGTAATTAGAACCATCATTTCGTGTGCTGACCAATTAATAGTATTAATTTTTCATTGCAGACCATTTATTTTATTTTCTTATTCAGTATGTAACTTGAAGAGTTAAAATTTCGAAACATTGTCAGAGCGCATATATCTAGACAAGTCAGTTTCCTTGTTGTCGAAATTAATTCGAGATGCCTTTTTCTCACAATGGGTTCAAAACTACTACAGGTATACAGGTATTTTCACAGGTGAATAAATACTCTCTGTCTTACCGATTTTTATATGGAAATGTCCAAGGGTATGTCTTTGCTAAGAACCACCCAGTCTCTCTTAACTGGACGGACTATATATACTTAAGGAATAAAGAAACGCAACAGACAAAAATATAATTTTTGCGTGTTTAAATGACGGTTTGGTGAAATCTCTTTTGAAAATTTCTTATTGAGTATTTATAGCATGTGATGAAATACCAAAACGTCCTTTTAACGCTATATTTTACGCTACAAGATGAAAACATATGAAAACGTAAAATATGACGTTAACGTCAGAATAAAGATCAAGAAACCCCGTCTTTTCCTATGTTTGGTTATTTGGCGTCGACTTGACAATGTGCAAATTAAATAAACGTCCAATCATATTCGTAATGCAGTCAAATTTTGCGTCAAAAACGCTACTTGAATGGAAAGATACACAGTGGTAGTGAATAAGTGATAAACGTCAGTTAGAGCCGTTGGGTATGGGTCGCTGGTAAATATACGGGATAAGATAAACCGAGAGGTATCAGAACATGCTTTCTTGTGAAAAACTGACTTTTCAGATACCGTAGAATTACGCTGGTAGGGTGTTTATATTGACGTTAGCCAAACAAAACACGGCATTATGCAAGAGAAAACATCTGATTACATGCCGAGAGTGAACACCAAACTTGTTAACTGTAACATAAACTTTGTCCCCGGACCATTTTATCATTAGAAAAAACACATAAACATCATGGAAAACATTAAAACGTAGGATATCGAATTTTGACGTCAGAGTTGAGTTTTTTTGACGTCTGAAGATCTCAAGTCATAATTCTTGAACAAAACGTCCTTGTAATGAATAAATCTCAATCAGAAAAGAAAGTTTACGCGTTTCAGACAGTATTCAGAGTTGACGTTAATGACGTTAAGCCGTTTCAGAATCCTACCGAAACGTCGTCATTTGATCATTTGCTTGATCCATAATCTATGCCAATACTTTTTGAAACAATAAACCGATGGTTGATTCAAACTTTGCTTTTATTGACCCTGTTTCAGCAGTTTACTACGGGGGGTCAGGCTGGTTACACGCATACCAAAATGGTTAGGTTATCAATAATTACGTTGAACCTGCTGTAATTTGACGGATACATACTGCTCCTATGGATAGATGTCATTTGCACTAAAAACTTGCATCATATTGTATACTTACAATGACTCAAAGTGTTTGTTGCGTTTCTTTATTCCTTAAGTATATATATCTATTGTGTTAAAAAGTACCACGTCCATTTCCGTATTAGTTATACGACGAACGCCGAAGATATATTTAGAAGCTCAATCGGCTGTGAAATTATGTTAATGATAAAGGCCAGGATCAGGTTAATATTTTCAAGGTATGCATACCAAATATTAAGGCTCTAGAGCAAGTGATTTCAGACAAGAAGTGTTGTCTTTCTTGCTAGGCCTTGCTATTTCAGATAAAAATAAATAAAGTTTCACCAATATTGACATAGAAAAACTGGTTACGCCACCTGGCGGTCATATTTTTAAAACAGTCAAATAATTTGAACAACATTGGTAGAGGGTGTCCCACGGACGATTTGTGCCCAATTCTTTTGAAATCTGACCCGAAGTTTTTGACAAAATTTTAGAGTGTTTCCTTTTGGTTGACAAGTTTGAAAGGGGGTCGATCAACCCAGTGAAGATTGGTGAGATTCCACACAGTTGTTTAGGAGGAACTATTATTGACGGACGACGGAAGGGCCATAGGCCGTTGTGGTCATAGGATGCCCATCCTGTCAGCTACCCATCCGTAGCTGGCAGGATGGACATCCTATGACCACAACGTGAGTTAAAAAAAGGGATACACTATTCAAAGATATATGAAATTGTGGAAAATCTGAATATAGCTCTCCTTTAGTTATATACAAGCCTTTATTTTGCATATGCCAAAAGGCGCAGATAAGCTCTGTAAATACATAGTTGGATCAGGACCTATGTTTCTTTGCAACACTGATTGAAATTTTTCCTGCACTGATTGAACCATTTCCAAAGATTCTCAATCTAAAATTAAGAGACTAGTGATTGTTTCAATATCTACATGGACACAAGGTGGCGAATCTGGAGCATGAACTCAAAAGAAACGTTTTCTCGCGAAGCGGCTCATATTATTGATTTGCAGTCTTACTCATGTCCCAGATTATTCAACTGTAAAACATATGAAAGGATCATTGACATTTGCTATGGGTAAATGCCTATGGTTTTCAGTAAAAATGAAAGTTTGTCAATCGTCCCTTTTTCACCTTGAAGCAACCCTGACCTGAGTACTTTATGGCAGTGAAATCCATTTTCGATATCAAATGCTTCAAAGATATAATATTTTAGGTAGAACAATCAGTTTTACATTCAAATATATGGAAATCAGAAAACGTTTTTTAAAATATCATCGCCCCCGTGCGTCAGCAAAAGCTTTTGCCTGTATATGTGTTACCATATTTTACACATTGTATGGGAGTTGCTTGCTGGCACAAGGGAGGAAAAGATGTTCAGCAGCCCAAAAACCCAGGGCATAAGCCCATAAAATGCCTTTTCTACTGAATAAGAAATCAATAACAGTAATGAATTTCTCTAGAACCAACCTCCTAAATTGCTTTGTATTCTGTGCTAGTATAATATAAAGTACATAAAGATTAAAAGAAGAATTAGCAAGGTTTATGCATTTTGTTCATAATAAAAATCTCACTGTTATTTAATGACACATTCTTTTGCAAATGTCCTGTACATATCTATTTGCATGCTAGGGAATCGATCGTGTTTTTATTTTCGTCTGCTGACTTTCTTCAAAATTAAGTTTTTACAAATAGACCACCCAGGACCACCATCGGAGTGTCAAACAGTTTGGATCCAGATTCTGTTGGTCTTCATCTGGGTTCAAATTGTTTGCAAAAGGCTGTTGGCAGGCGACAGAATTATCCACTGGCATGCAAAGAGTTTTGTTATATGACTCCTATAAAAGACCTCCTCTGATTGGCTGAAGCTAGCTTGCACTGGTTGTGACAGATTATTATGTCAAACAGTGATGAGCTCAGAACAGGTAACATTGTTTATGTCAGTGCTGACAGAGAGCTAAAAATAGATTGAACTAAATCCTGATCAGACACCGCATTCTGTGGCGTCTGATTTGGGTCTGCACTATTTGCCTATGTCCCACAAAAAGGATGCTAGGCATATATGGGTTAAAAAATGAAATTATTTTGCTCATCTCATAAGAGTTGCAGAAATTTGGGAAGTATATTGTCTAGGAACATCTGACTTGAGTAAATTTATAATGTGAAAATACTTTAAAGAGAGACAGTGTCATATAACAAAACAATTGGTGCATTCTTTTGAGGTTAACATCAGGATTAGTCAACCCTCGAAAGTGATGTTCACCTCGGCTTCGCCTCGGTGAACATCACTGTTCTCTGGTTGACAAATCCTGATGTTATCCTCAAAAGAATGCATCAATTGTATAATAACAGATAAATACATTAGTGTTCAATATATTGTCTCTTATAGGTAGCTTTCAACTTGGATATACATGTATAATATGTATACCATAAATATTTGGGCACTTTAAATACATTTGACATGCTATGCCTTTTAAACAAAGCTTAAGTAATATTCAAAGGATCGTTTTACTTTCCAATGCTAAATGGGACACTTTCATTCCTTCAAAAGTATTTATTTCTTTTGTGGAGCGTTCAGTTTTGTATTATTTACGGTACATGTAGCCAAAAATGCACAGGTAACTTCTAAAATTATCTCACCAAAATCATTTTATTACAAAACATTTTGTTTTTAAAATAATTTCGTCAATTATCGTGATTCGTCAATACTCTGCATATGATATGTTCAACAGATATCACCATGCCTACCAAATAAATCAAGAAAACCTGCAGAAATCGCTTTTTAAAGCAGTTTTTATTGTCTTGAAATTTCAGACCCCCTCCCCTTTCTACCCGCCATAACTCTCAAGTGCGTAGGGACTTTGAAAATATTTTGCTAGCTGGCTCTTGCCATAGATTTACCTATTGCACTGATACTACATGCACCACACAAGAAGCTCAAAAGCAGCATTCTTGGAATCAGAAAAATAGGCGTATAAGGCCCAAACCGTCAACGATCCTTTATCTGTAACTTGTTTGAACCACGTTATAAAATCCTGATATATATGTGAAGAATTGGAATCGAATACAAAATGCAGCAGATTTGGGGTGTATTTTATCGATGTGAAGATTGCGCATGTATGCTACATATAACTTCACAACGTGCGCAAATTTCACAAAATGTGAAATATTGGTACGAAATATGTGACGTATTCGGGACCAATTTTTCACGCGTTATAAAGAATCGGTACCAATTTTTCACAGTGTGAAATTTGCGAAATGTGAAACTTGCGGTTCAACATAGCTGTCATACTTGGCGCCGAGTAGTTTATAGAACGAAACTCTTATGGACAGCATCGCGTCGACTTCGATAAACATAAAAACTACGACGATGTCGTTCAGGATTTAGCTCTTGACGTTTAGCAGCCCAAAGGTGGCAACAAAAGTTTGAGCCACAAAATGACAAAACCAACAAATTGGGAAAATTCATATATTTTTATACAATTGAAATAAAATTTGCTGTAGCCCATTTAGTTTTTCCTGGTCCTACCCAGTAGGAACGCAGAGAGCGTATTTTGTGTAAAAGTATTTTTAAATTGTAAAAATGCTCGACGCTAAATATTCCCTCAAAATGGCGGCCAAAAATGGCGCGAAAATTACACTTTTTAAACACTCATTGTTCTTTATTTGTACTTATGACAGTGTATTCTCGCTATGTATTTTCATTTTTTGCAAAGTTTAATAATATTGCTTTGCAACAAAATCAAGCTCTGAAATGCACCACCATCTTGCTCTAAGAAACAGAAATGAAAAACATGCACCGGCAAATAACGGAACGTTTTTTGTCTCCAGAACCTATTTCGATAAAATAAATAGTAACATATTCATCTCTGCCTCGTCCATCTTTCAGCTGAGTATAAACGCGGGAAACATCTCTGAAAAGACGTAAACCCTTTCCCAAAGATGGCAATAATTTGCGTCACAATATTACAAGTAAAAGCATCTTGATCGAAAGTGTTGTCAAATATATTTGTGATTCTTGGCTGGGATAACGCGAATTGTGGAAGTTAAATGCCACAACATGGGACCTCATGCCCGACTTCATGACGTATCTTGGGGTAAGATTTCACATTTAATTCATATGTCCCCTGAAAAATTGGGCTTTCCCCCAGTAGGCTTGTTGCCTAAAATTAAAAACATTGATTTTCAACAGGGTCTTTTTACACCTGTATGTGTAGAGAGACCCTGTTCTTAATGAAGTTTCATATACCCTTTTTTGACATTGTTTTCTTAAACCTCATTTCTTAATCATTCACTGCCCACTACCTAGCTCCCTCCTCCCGACTACATAAATCCATTAAGTCATGATGTGTGTTTCACTTGAAAAGCCATGCTCACCTACTGAGGCCCTCCCAAGGGGGTACCTGTTCCCTTATTCCCTGAAGTAAATTGGCTTGTTCCCGTGTTCCTCAAAATTTGTTTTCTTATACGTTCTCTATTCCCAAATATTATTTTTGTTCCCAAGTTCCCCTCAAAATTTGACCTTTGTTCCCCTGAAAAATACCCCTTTTCCTCTGTTCCCCAAAACCCCTTGGAGGGCTATCCCTATACTTGTATGGAACACATGCATTGATTACCTCCAAGGAGGTACCTGCTCCCTTGGAAGAACTTGGCTTGTGTTCCTTTTACCAAACCAACTAAAATTCCATCTCAGGTTCCATATTCTACAATTTATGTCTATATTCCCTGGTCCCCTTGAATTTTTGCATTTGTTCCCTTGTTCCCCTGAAATAATTTACCCCTATATTTTATTGGTAAAAGAAAAAGTTGGGCTTGATATATTTTTATAAATAAAGAAGCAGGGGTTTTAATAGGAACAGGTGAATAAGGGCATTTATTTCACACAAACAAGGGGAAAAAGACAAAACTTTAAGGGAAACGTGGAAATAAATAATTTTTGGGGAACAGGTAGCATAAGAAAACATTTTTAAATTTAGAAATCATAGAACAAGTCAATTTATTTCAGGTGAACAAGTAATATGGTAACCTCCCAATGAAAGCCAGCTGACCTGGATCTTCATTGTTTCCTAAGAGGATACAAAAGTTTGAAATAACAACATGCATGGTGCACTAATGAGGCTTGTATAAGGGGTACCAAATATCCCTTGAAATCCCTTATAAACTGGCAAATATCGACACAATTAATTTTCCTAAATTTTCAATATCCCTGAAAGTAAACAAAATATTGAACACAATATCCCATATCCCTGGAAGTAAAATGGATAATATTCTATATCCCTGGAAGTAAAATGACAAATATCCTGTATCCCTAAAACCCCTAAGCAAGCCTCATAAATTATGTAGAATACTATGCTTTATTTCACAAGCTATAATTTCAGCTCTGAATAGTTCCAGTGAAGATGTCAACACATCTTGTTTATTTTAAAATGCTGCTATTTGCAGATATAATCTGTTATTCAGTCTTAAAGCTGCATACTCTGTAACTATGGACATTTTTCGAAAAATTTTATTTTCTTTTTAAATCATTTGTAAGAGTTGAATTAAGTTATGTTTTCACAATAAATCTGTTCACTAGAGCGGAAAACTGCACGGAAAAGTGAATTATCTTATAAAACAGGTGTGTTTTACTCGTGTCGATAATTATTTGCGTCCCTCCAATAATTATAGACAGTTAAATTTAACATAAATGCTGTTGTTTCGATACTGATAATTTGTTAAGATTTACGAAATTGGTAAAATGTATACCTGAATTTTAGTTTTTTTACTGTGTTCTTGAAAAATAGAAACATTAGTTCAAAAATTAAGAGATCAAAAGTTACAGACTATGCAGCTTTAAATAAACTATTTGTTTTCCCTTATATTTCAATGGTCTGTTAGTGAGGCCCCCAGGGGTGGTCTGTGCTCCCTTGCTTCCTTAAAATAATGCATTGATCTCCCCAAATCTCTTGAAAAAATCCTCAGCTCCCTGAAAGTATTTTGTCTTGCTCCACTAATCCCTAAAATAAATTCAGCTTATCCCCAAATCCCCCAAAATATAAGCCAATTCTCCCTAAAATGTTTTGTTCTCTCCGTAGGATTAAATTCACATACTTCAGAACTATATATGAAGCACATGACTTAATGTTTATCATACATGTAAAGACGGGGCTTAGCCATGGAATACAGGACATATAATTATTTAAATGAAAAAAAGACGTGAAATATAGCTCAAAGTATGAGGCCATCCTAAAATGCTATTGCTGTACCCTGTAGGTATAGAGGAATGCTCTCTATTTTTTTTAATTGTGGACAGACCATTTGTTTTTCTGGTAGGGGGAATTATCATCATATAAGTATGTATCTGATCAGCATTCTTCAAATTTCTAATAAAAATCAGCTAGTTAACTTGAGAGGTAGCTTATGTAGCTCTGGAGACTTGTGCTAGGGGACCAGGGGGAATGGTCCCTCGGGAAAAAGTTGAAAAAGGTGCAATCTGGTGCATTCTGAGTGTTCCAAAGTATGCTATTATCAACCTGAAAATCAACAACTTTGCTTTGTTTTTGGTTGTCTTCCTGGTGGCTCGTGATTGTTGTGTGGCTCTTCCTCACGCTGCCATGGGTTTGTCTGCTGTTTGTGCTTGTGGTATTTCCTGACCATACTCACTTACTATTTTTAAGGATAATAAAATTAATCAACAACACTTAGAACAGTCGGAAACCGACAAAGGGCCCCGCATAATGCCCTACAGTGAAAAGGGGATATCCATTTTGGCGACAATCGTGATTATCTTTCATCGGACAAAACCCACATTCAGACATAAACAATAGTTTGATGAAAGTAGTCCATATATGTAATTTGGAAGAAATCGAATGATAAATAATTAAGTTAGAGTGTCCAGGTGGCGGCCATTTCGGTGGCCATCTTGGTTATCGGACAAAGCCCATATTCGAACTTGGACAAGAGTTTGATAAAAGTAATCCATATATGAAATTTGGAAGAAATCGGGTAATAAATGACTAAGGCAGAGTGTCCACAAGTGCAAACTGATAGGCGGTGGCCATTTTGTCAGCCATATTGGTTATCGTTCGTCGGACAAAACCCATATTCGAACTTGAAGGAAAGTTTGATGGAAGCAATTCATATATAAACTTTGGAAGAAATCTGATTAAAAATGACTAAGTAAGAGTGACCACGATAGCAGACACTGATAGACGGCGGCCATTTTGTCGGCCATCTTGGTTATCGTTCGTCGGACAAAGCCCGTATTCGAACTTGAATGAGAGCTTGATGGAAGCCGATAAAAATGACTAAGTTAGAGTGACTACGACAACGGACGGATTAACAAATTGGAAGTTAAGAGACTTGGAATTATGTGGCAGGACAAAATTTTATGTGTCTCCAACAGCGGTTCGTACTTCAGAGGCGCTTTTTAAGTGTCCTCATGTAACATGTGACATTGACTAAAACATATTTTTTATTGTTTTTTCCAATATTCTTTTTACTGTACCAATTTACACAATAAAAAGTTAGTTAGCTTTCCATTTCTCCACCACTACGATAAATGTGAGGAACTATTCTTGTCCAAGTTTTCTGTGGCTAAAGTGCGCCAATGATGGACGTCCAAAATCAGTGTGGCCACTTGTTACAGGTGTCCAAACATTTTGAGTGACGTTTTGCTGAGAGGCTTCAGAGTGCCTCCTAAAGCCCAAAAATACACATCAGAATTTGGGTTTAACTTAAACCAATTTTTCCACATAAGGGTCAAACAGGCTCATAGACAGCCGCGTAACTACCAATTTGTGAGAACGGACGGACAGACAGACGGACAGACAAGCCTAAAACAATAGAGCTCCGGCAACAATCGTTGGCGCGGGGACCTAACAAATATTATTTGGCATATTTTGTTTCTTCAATGTATAAAAATGTGCATGCAAATAAACAATGACATTGTATATGGGGGTCAGTGGGCAGCCCCACAGGAGCCAACGATTTTTTTTAAAAATCAAACAAAATGGAGGCTTTTCATTTAAGGTGAGATTGTTTTAATTTATTTTTTACTTTTTGGAAGGGCTCCGTAAATCCTCAAAACTATGAGCTTGCTCCCCAGATCCCCTGAAATAATTACCAGTGCTCCCCAGCTCCCTGAAAAGAAATAACCATTCTCTCCGGATCCCCAAAACCCCTGGGGCCCCGTTAGTGTTTAACTTAGTGCTTGCCTTAAAGAAATTCAGGGAATCAAATGCTGGTTAAGGCTCCCATATTTTTTAATGGCGCTTCCATTAACTGGTGGTAAAAGTCCTCGCATTTCTTGTTTATGAAAGTTAGTATTTGCACTGTTTTCACTGCTTCAATAGGTTACTATAATTACATTTTATAACTAACAAATAAACATTGTAAACTCACTGTCAAACATGCATGTACTTGAAAATACGAGGGGCATTTGGAAAGTTCTTAGCATGGTCGTTTATCTCAGTAACCGATTTACAAACCATATCATGTTTGGTGTCATTTTAAGAGCTATCTTTCTTCTATGTTATGACACAAATTTCGTGACGATATTATAATGCAGACACAAAGAATATTATTGTGAATACATGTACTCTTTGTATACTGGAAAACGCAAATTATCAGTGGAAAATATAACATTTTACCTTTTGTAAAGTGTGCAGAACATTTACAATAGTTCATGAAATTAGATAATGTTGTACTATTTGCTAGGCCATAATATGGTATCGTTATTATACAATTGATGACCGAGTTGGATGCTTCTAATTACTAAATACTGGAACAGCAAAACCAAAACCGTCTAAAACGCAAAGCAATGCGCTATTTTTTTCGACTCAAATTCTCAATGTCACAATGCACATATTTTGAAAAAAATATAACCGACAGTAGTTTAAGAATGCCGTGCGTTGGTATTTTTGTCAAGCGCACTTTATGCTATTTATACTAAAACCATTATACATTTTGTAAACCAGAACAAAAGGAAGATAACTCTTATAATCTCCCCATGGGGCAGAGTAAGTTTAGCTATGCGTTGGCGCTCTGGTTCATTTCAATTGAAAACGGTGGCAAACAAAAAAGTAAAAATACCTTGAGAGTAAAAATCAATTAATTTTGTGATGGTTAACGCGATACTATGAGAAGTTCGTATGTCATGGGCAAAATGTGAGGGGATAGATTACCCCACCCATACTTGAAAAGTAGGGGTTATGTTATTAGGAATAATTTTCTTGAATACAGAACTAAAAAAGCCACACCTTTTGCAAGACGAAATGATTTGTACGCATTGTTCGCCCTAAATAAAGCAAAACATATACTCAATATGCATTATTCGTGCTCCCGTAGTGAGGCAGTTTATAGTAAAAGTATAAAGAAAATTCGAAAAAAGTCCCATTTTTTGAAAGTTTACCATTTATCTAGTAGTCAGCATTTTCTGAATGTAAAGTTGGTAGTCGTGCAAGCAGTGATCGCATAATATATTTTAATTTAAAAAAGCTGGTACCAAATCATTAATTTGTCAAATCATGATCACAAATAAAGTCCCCAATTTCTCTTCGCTTTTTCCAAGTATTTTGCTTAAAATTACCGCCAGTATATAAACCCCAATTCATTTTGAAAATGCGTTGCACGTGCACGCCAAGTCCTTTTTCGACAAAAATTAAACCATCAAGTAGCCGTTGAATTAAAGTTTCTAAACATGAGTTATTTGATAGCATTTTATCAACGCACTGTGGAGTTATAATGACATGCTAAGAACTTTCCAAATGAACCTCGTAGCATGAAAGTACAATATGTTCACCTGAATTTCACCATACCCTTAAAGTGCCAATCGCAACAAAAGCCGTCTGCTTTTCTCGCCTGCTAAAATGTTTAAGAAGCTTAATGGCATACAGTGTGGACCCAGATCAGACTGCTCCAATAGGAGCAGTCTGATCTGGGTCCACCCTGTTTGCTTCTATACTTAAATTAGTCAGTAATGATAGGCAATTATTTGCAACAGACGACTTCAGCAGACGTCATTTTTTAGATGCATTTTTCTTGGCTCTTTAAGGGTTAAGCACACTGTGTGCTGCCTTTTCACTCAAAATTGTATGCCATCTTTTGAATACAGGGAATAAGATTGTTTCTGTTTCTGGTGAAGCCAGCTGATCAAGATCAAGATTGTTTATTCTCACAATGCTCTCATATGGATAATAACATTACACCACTGGGACCGGAAATCAGAAGTTCAAAATAGTGTAAAATTGTAAACAACAGCATAGTGTGTACTCTTATATCACTCTTTTCAGCTCCAGTTCTAAACTCGATTTTTTATGTTTTTCACATTGATTTACGGCGATAACTTTTTTTATTATTGATTTTAGCCAACTGTGTTCGCGATGAAAGTTGTAGAGAAAAATTAGCGCCGATTTCTCCAAGAGGTCCGAAGTTTCTGGCACAAACAGATGTTTGTGTACATAGATGAAGATTTTGCAATAAATTGAATTCAGCCCAATTTTCTAAGTCTTTTATTGACAGGTAAATTTCGTAGAGGCGTGACAGAAAGGGTTCGTCTCAAAAGGATATTCACAAGCGGAGTATATACAGTTATTCAACGATTGTTTGTAGTATGATCCTGCCGTATGCAGACTCCGAATGTACCGTGCATATTCAGAATATACTATGAGCATGATCATTTGTAGGTACAGAAGATGTGATATCGCATGGCGTGCCATTTTTGTCTTATGCACGTGCTCCTAAACGGACAGTTTCGAGATGACCCAACTAGCTTAACGCACGGGCGAATCAGGCGCGATTTCCAATATATTTGAACAAGCCATCCATCGCCTTTCTAATTGAATCGGGGCGGTGCAATGTAAATTTTTGACTGACGTATTTGAGTTTATTTGCGCTTTGCTTAAAATGCTCAAAGAGTGCATCTATGTGCAGAGTAAACTGCAGCATCTATGATGTTGAAACCGATTGGAGAAGTTGGCGCTATTTTTTCTTTACAACTTTCATCGCGAACACAGTTTACTAAAATTTATAATAAAAAAGTTATCGCCGAAAATCAATGTGAAAAACATAAAAAAATTGAGTTTAGTTAAGGTGAGGGAAATATCTTCTGCTTGTAGCCTTACAAGGTTACTATCAGGAATCTGATTAGTAGAAGATGGAACAACTAAAGTGTTTTTCTTATCTTTCATTTTATTCTGTTTACTTGCTTCAGCTACATTGTTCACGACCATTGACCTATTGTTACCTTCCTTTTCATGAAACCAGTTAATATCTGGATTTTCAGGTGATCTGACACCATCTCTATTTTCTAGCCCTAGATCACATACTGGTTCTGGCATACATAATGCTTCTACTTTACCTGTATAATACGGTGTTTCAATATTAAAGTTTCCAACAGAAAACTTTCGTTTGGTACCATCCGCTAGTGTACAGGAGGCAACTTTACCTGTCAGTTGTTTTTTTCTACAAGATTTTTCTTGACTAAGACAAAATTGCATCCACTGTCGCGCAAGACTGAAATTTCAACCTTACTTATAAAGCCGTTCTTTATTGGCATCTTATCTGACTTCAAAATTTTAAGACTACATCCTATCCATGTATGTGCTTCCATGTTTTTTTTTCTGCCAACTCAACCATTTCATCTACAGATTTGATTTTTCTTTCTTTCAAAAACAAGAACAAACTCTTATTAGATACACTTAAAATTGCTCTCTTACTATTAAATCTCTTAATCCTTCAAATATTGTTTTTACTTTTCCTAATTCCATCCACCTTACAAAATAATTACCTAATCACAGACTGGCCAGCTGTTTCTCCTATTTCTTGTTTACTGTTTCTAAATTTTTGACGGAACCCTTCTTCTGTAAGTTGGTATCGCTTTAGAAGTGCATCCCGTAATTTGACATAGTCATTTGCATCTTCAGCAAATAAACGTGAATACACCTCCAATGCTTTACCCTGTAATAAAGTTGATAGATTTGTTGCCCATTCTTCATCTGGCCATTTTGCATTTTTGGCAAATCTCTCATAACGTTTAAGATATGCATCCATATTGTCCTTATCATCACAAAATGATAGTAATTTAAGAATTTTTGCTTTGATTTCACCAGATGGTAATTTTGGATTTAACTTTTTATCAGCATTTATTATAGCAAGCTCTATTTCTTTCTCTGCTAATTGAAGTTTTAATATATTTTGTTCTTTTTCATGTTCAAGGGCAATTGCTTGTTTTTTCAAGTCTCTTTCCTTATTTCTTTCCTCTCTATCAATTTTTCTTTCTCTCTTTTTTCTACAAATTCTACAAGTTATTACCAACTTAACCCCATTTTAGTACCAATGTCGACAAATTCTTCCATTGTCAACTGAGAGAATCTGACTTAACTTTGTGTCCTTTATCAGAATCCTGCCAAGATCGCCATTGTTAAGATGCAAGTTCATTTAAAGCTGCATAATCTGTAACTTTTGATATTTTCATTTTAAAAATAATGTTTCTATTTTTCAAGAACACAGTAAAAATACTAAAATTCAGGTATACATTTTACCTTTTTCGTAATAATTAACAAATTATTAGTGCCAAAACAACAACATTTATGTTAAAAGTTAACTGTCTAGAATTATTGGAGGGATGCAAATAATTACAAACAAGAGAAAATACACCTGTTTTTATAAGATAATTCACTTTTTCATGCAGTTTTCAACTGTAGAAATAAGATTTATTGTGACAACATAACTTTATTCTACTTTTGCAAATGCTTTAAAAAGAAAATATTTTTTTTCGAAAAATGTTCATAGTTACAGAGTATGCAGCTTTAAGTTTTCAATCATTAATATTATTCTTGATAAAGGTCATGAAAAGACAACTTTAGATTTTCTCGTCACTCTGTATTAAAATCTATCTTATACTATTAATACCACACAGCATAGTTATATGAATTAAACAAATATTACACCAGAATGCTTCACTATTTGTACCAAATAATGCTGACTTATATCTATGATTAACAACTGTCAATTATGGTCACTTTTCTTGTCAAAATATTATATCCCATTTAACCATAATGTCAATAGACCATTCTAACGTATTTGAGCATCTCCTTACAACAGCCACCATATACATCCCACTCAATCACTGCCAATGTCACTACTATGATATCAAATAAGTCTTATTAGTTCCACAAATTTATTTATGCATACGTTTAAGGTCACTGCCCACACCTGGGCGATTTTTTTTCCAAAAAATAGATTTTTTTCATTTTTTGACATTCTGTAGTACATCATATTATAAGCAAAATAACGCAAAATAAAGAAAATTAACCGTCCAGTTCAAAAGTTACAGCTCTTCATTATATGGCCTATGTTGGCCTTTTTACGCAGCTTTTTGGAAACTCATTAAGACAAGTAAAATATTCTGTAACTCAATTTTATATGTGCAAATCGTTATTCCAAACAAGCATGCGAAGCCATAAATAATTAAGAACTTTATCTCAAACCATTCTTTTGCAGCTATACAAGTATTTTTCTTCATATCACGCTTTCAAACCAGCGTTCACCGATATTTATGCCTTCATTTTCGGCAATTACTGACTGATAATTCAATATTTAAACATACTTTAAAGAAATGAATTTTTTCTATTTTTTTTAGGAAAGTGATCATTATATAAGATGCGTTAGGACAAAATTTAAAAAAAAATCACCGTCTAATTAGTGAGATATTACCAAATAATTATCCCTACCCCCTAAAATAAAAATTAATGAACTAAGCAGGCTTTTCTTATTTCTAAGCTTGTTAAAACCTTACGAACCAAACACTGTTGATTAAAATACCTCACTGTGAACTTCCAAATGAAACTATACGTATTCCAAATACTTGGAACATTTATATGCATATATGTGAAGACTTTTCAATACCAAAAACGATACCAAAATACCCCACCCACGTTAAAAAGAAACTTATCCGCATTTTGTCTGAACACCTAGTCGATATATTTTGACCAAATTTGCATAGATACACCATTAGGATAGAGATGTAATGTGTTGGGGACATTTACCGTTTTTCAAGGTCACGGGGTAACTCTGCCAGTCAAATTTAGGTGAAACTGTGCTGTTTCAATATGCATCGCTTTAATTGATCGATGCATATACTTCATGTACTCATCCAAGAATTTGAAATGTTTTTAAATCTTTGTTGCGGCCTCGGGTGCCATACTAATGCCTGATCGCGAAGCAAGGCCAGACCTTAACACTTGACCAGAGTTGGTTTATTTCTATAAGATCTATATATCCCTTGACTGACATCTTTCAGTTGAAACATGTCAAATGTAGAGTAACCTTGGAGATTAGCAAAAATTTTAGCGTAAAATTGTAAATATTTTATTGTTCATTATTTTTATATTTGCTTTGGGTGCTCAAAAGAACCGTCTCACTGAGTACCTATAACTTACCTATGATTTGGTTGGACCCACATTTACATGAAAAAGGTTCTTTTTATGCCCACACCCTTCCCGCTACTGAAGGGGGTATTCAGTGGCGCGGAGGGGGAGGGGGTACTATATTTGGTACGGATCCCGTCGGCGTTAGTCATGGGCGGAATTGGCCACCAGTAGTCTAGAGGGGCTAGACATTTTCTATGCGCATATCACATGAACCAGGCTCGAAGTTTGGGTCCGCATTTACATGAATATAAATGAGCATCGATGCGACAAAACCTGTCTTCAGGGTTTCCGATAAGATCATACCAAAACCAGCCTTCTCAGCCACTGAGACTAGATAGAAAAGTGAAATCTCGCTTGCATTTTAATGTTTTATCAATCACTTTCAGATTACCAACTTGCAGTGTAACGGGCATTACTGTCGGTAGAAAACATATCATAGTTGCGTAAAATCACACTTTGTCATAATCGAACGCTACCAAGTATTACCTCCCTTGATGATTTAGAGCTACGATTATTGCTATGGGTAGTGACCTTAAGTAATCATCACAAAGTTTCATAAACGTATTGTGCCCAACACACATAATTACAATCTTGGTACACAAAGCCGATATAGTATACGTGTTAAGTCTAATTTAATCTACCACATAAAAATCACATTGAATACCCAGACTTAGTATCAATCACTTTCAAGTGATAAATATTTATAGTTTAAATGGGCATGTAATTCAACATGTTGACTGATATAAATCCCTCGAATTATATTTGTACATGTACAGCATATCAATGTCTCTATTTTATCTGTATTCTCTTCACAATTAAGTATTCATAATATCTTGACAATATTCAACAATAAAGTACTGTCATTACAAAGTTAGACCATTTCGACCCTTCTGGTACACCATAGCATAGACATAGACATAGAAATTTTATTTTGTGTCGAATATTGTACAACATGTAACATAACCTCAGTAGGACTTTTACTTCGACAAACAAGAATAAACAAACATTTTTAAAACAACGAGTATCACAGCATGCACATATATAAAACAGACAAAGCACAATGTACAAATATATCACAGCATACAGAAAGCAATTAAGATATAAGAAGGTAAAATGTATATACCAATAGAGAACATCAGCAGGGGGATTGATGAACCATCAAACCCACTCCTGACGAAAGCTATTGGGTACTGCACTATAGCTGGGTAAATTTTTGATGAGATACAAAAAATTTTAACATTAAAATTGCAGTAAATGGACACTCCAAAGAAGCACAGCCTTTGCAACAAAGAAAGAAAGCGAAAAAAGAAAGCTTGTAAGCAAAGGGAGTGCAAGGGAGTTAAAACTGATCTGCAGAAGCAAAGCAAAGCAAAGTCCAAATTTAACATGAAGGACATCCGCAAATGTCACCATCCCATGCATGGAGCAGTCTCTTGAACTGGGGGAAGGACTCAGATAGCCTCAGGTCATTAGGGAGACTGTTCGAGATACGGGCAGCTTCATAGCGGAATTACCTTAGAACATACCTTGTGCTCTTCACAGCTTGTAGACTTGCCTGATTTTCTCTCCTGAAATTTTAATTTGACTGTATGATATTGATCAAATCTTTAATATAGTCAGGAGCAATGTCATTAACGATTTTGTAGACCTCGGAAGCCATGTGCTTCATACTTCTTACATGTCAAGGGGCGGTGTTCGTCAAGGTTAACAGAGCTTGTAGGGATGACGTGAATTCATTGTTGATGAAACGTAAAGCCCTCTCTTGATTTTTTTCTAACTTATTAGCGCTAGAAGTACTACAAAAATGCCACGCTAGCTGGCAGCAATTCAAATTGGAAACAATAAAAGAATTGTAGATAGTCATCTTGCCTTGTTTAGTTAGGAAAACGACTAATGCGCTTCAAGACTGCGAGTTGTTTTGAAGCTTTTCTACAAATTTGGGACTCATGATCATCAAATCGCATCATAAAATCTATATCCATATCTAAAAGAGTGACATTATCTTCACACTTAAATTCAGCTGAGTCAATTTTAAAAGAAGTAATATCATCATGTGCCCTTTTCCCAATACAGATTGCCTGAAATTTTGTGGGATTTGCTTTCATAGAATTAATAAAAAATCAGTCAATCAGGTTACAACTTTCTTCTTCTAAAACCTTTTTCAACACATCAGTGTTGGCATGAATAAAAGACAGTGTGTTGTCATCTGCATAGTTGTAGATGACTCCTTGATTAATAAAAAAGAATATATCATTTAAAAATACATTAAAACGAGGGGCCCTAGAATTGGACACCCTTTAAAATCTTTTCCTAGTGCTGGTGTGTAACCTCAGTCTAAACTGCTGCACTCTGTCACTTAAGTAGCTGCTAAGAAGATCAATAGCGTCAGGGAACAGCCCATAAGCCCTCAATCTTTCAATTAAGAGACCATGGGGCAAGCAGTCAAAGGCCTTAGACAAGTCCATGAGCACTGCAGCTGCAGACTTATGGTTGTACAGGGCCTTTCTCCAATCTTCGAGCAGGCGCAGCAGAGTAGATTGGCACCCAAACCCTTTGCGAAATGCTGCTAAGAAAAATATCATAAAAATAATCAGACAACTGATTATGCATTACCCTCTCATAAGACATTGAGAAAATTGGTAATACACTCACCAGTCGGTAATTTTCCTTATTTAGAGGGTCATTCTTTTTGTGAATATGGACAACTTGAGCCCCTTTTTAAGCTTGCAGGGAACTTTCCATGCTGAAATGTGTTAATCAGGTTAGCCAGCATGCTACTTATGGGGCTTGTGCATGACTTAATAATTTTGGCCGGTATATTATCAGTTGATTTCTTTGAGTTTGTTTGTTTGTTTGTTTGTTTGGTGCTTAACGACGCATCAACCCTTGTGGGTCATTAGCGTCAAACAGTATTAAACTAAACATGATGTGAATGGAAATAGTAAAAATTTGTATGATGAAATAAAAGAAATGATGATGAGTTTGTATAATGAAAATAAGTTATAATATGGTTGTTGACAGGAGAGACCACGTACAATATCTGACAGTTTCAAAGAGCTATTCAGATAACTGTACATGATCTTTGACTGAACAAAGTATAACTTTAACTAGTCTGTATTATGGTCTGATACAAATGTAAAACAAATCATGATTATAAAAATACTTATTAGATTTTGTTAAAAAGATTTATTTGTCTTAAAAAAGTCATAATACTATCAATATGTATATCTTGAAATAACTGTCTCATGTTATCAACATGGAAGCAATTATTTCTTACTTGTGCAAAATCGCCACAATCCAAAAGAAAGTGACGTACAGTGAATGGTGCATCGCAACCAACACAGTGTGGTTGCTCTTCACCTAGTAGTAAGTATGAATGTGTGACTCTTGTATGACCTAAACGGAGTCGAGCCAAAACGACTTCTTCTTTTCTAATGTTTCGAACAACTGATTGTTGTTCACCAATAGTTGGTTTTATGTCTAGAAGTTTATTACCAATGCTGTTATTCCATGAAGTTTGCCATTCTTCCAAGATATACTTATTGATAGATGGCTTAAAATTAGAAAATGGAATCTTAAAAGAAGTTGGTTCTAATGAAAGCGATGTTTTTGCTTGCTTATCTACCATCTCATTCCCTTGGATACCTATATGACTAGGAATCCAACAGAGAACAATTTCTTTATAAGCTAAAAGCTCATGACATTTTTCTAAAAGTTTCTGAATCTGTGGATTCTTTGAACTGGTATGATTCATTGCTTTCAATACAGAAAGCGAGTCAGAAAATATAATAAATTTATTGTTAGCATCACAAGTGCTAATAAAATCAAAAGCTAGATCAATTGCTTTGGCTTCAGCAGTGAAAATTGATGAATCGTCAGGTATACGTTGCATATTACTATGGTTGTCTGATATAACAGCACAACCAACCTTTGAGTCTTCCTTTGACCCATCAGTATAAATTTGTTGGTAATTCTTATAACGACTTTCCATTTTTCTGAAATCATCTTTTAATATGTGTGGATTTGATTCAGATTTTTTCCCGGAATGTAAATCAAAAAGTATTTCAGGTGATTTCATGCACCAAGCTGGAATATTTGGTGTAAAATGTTTTTCAATATTTTGTGGTTTGATATTGGCAGATTCTAAGAGTGGTGAAATTCTGATGCCAAATGATTTAATAGCTTTAGGTTTTTGTTCATATAAATTAACATAATTTGGTGGGAATGTAACTTCATGAGCAGGATTTGATGGGTTAGCAGCAAGTCTTATAGCATATTGCAAAGAGAGTTTCTCTCTTCGTGAGTATAATGATGGTTCATCTGCTTCCACATAGAGACTAGCAACAGGAGAAGTTCTAAAAGCCCCTGAAGCTAATCTAAGTCCTTGGTTATGTATAGGATCAAGCATTTGAAGATATGATTTTCGTGCAGAGCCATATATAATACAGCCATAGTCTAATTTAGACCGGACTAGAGAACGATACAGCTTGAGAAGTGTAGTTCGGTCTGCACCCCAAGAAGTATGGGAAAGCACTTTTAAAAGATTCAATGCTTTTAAACATTTAGCTTTGAGATATTTAATATGGGGTATAAAACTGAGTTTTCTATCAAATAAAATGCCAAGGAATTTAAATTCCTCAACAACTGGAATAGGTGATCCATATAAATGTAAAACCGGATCATCATGTTGCTTGCGCAACTGACAGAAATGTACACACTGTGTTTTTGATTTGGAAAACTTAAAACCATTGCTTGTTGCCCAATTTTCAATCTTATTTAAATTTTGTTGCAGTTGGCGTTCAATCGTCGCCATGCTTTTTGAGCGATAACAGATACAGAAGTCATCAACGTATAATGAGCAATCAGTAAGATTACCTAAACATTTCACAACATCATTAATTTTAATGCTAAAAAGTGTTGTTGATAGAACGCCTCCTTGAGGTACACCTTGCTCCTGGTCGTAATAGTCAGACAGAGAGGAGCCAACTCGGACTTGCATGACGCGGTCTGCAAGGAAGTTTTCAATGAATGTAGGAAGTCTACCTCTTAATCCTAGTTTGTGGATATCTTTTAAAATGCCATATCTCCACGTGGTATCATAAGCTTTTTCCAAATCAAAAAACACAGCAACTACATGTTCCTTTTTAATAAAGGCATCACGTATGAAGGTTTCCAATCTAACTAAATTATCAGTTGTACTGCGGTCAGATCTGAAACCAGACTGGAACCGCGATATATGATTATTGGATTCTAAAAACCAAGTAAGTCTTTTATTTATCATTCTTTCAAGTGTTTTACATAGACAACTTGTTAAAGCTATAGGTCTATAATTATTAGGTTCCGCAGGATCTTTCCCAGGTTTGGGAATTGGGATTATGGTTGCTAAGGTCCAATCTTCTGGAAATTTACCAGTAGTCCAAATGTAATTAAATATATTCAAAAGAGTTTCAAGAGAAGTATCTGGGAGATGTTTAAGCATTTGATAGTGGATCTCATCAGGACCCGTGGCTGAGTCATGTGATAGTTGAATAGCTTCAACTAATTCATCTAAATTAAAATCTTTGTTGTAAATTTCATTATTTTGTGATTTAAAATTCAATTTAACTTTCTCTTGTTCGGTTTTGATCTTTCTGAAGGATTCAGAGTATTTGAATGATGATGAATTGTGACAAAAAGTTTCTCCTAAAGTGTCAGCAATGTCTGTTTTTGAAGTTGCTTTGCTGTCAGTACCCACCATGTTAAGATGTGTGTAACTGGGGGATTTGTTTTTTCCAGAGATTTTTCTTATCATATCCCAAACCTTTTTAATAGGTGTTTTATGATTGATTTTCGAAACATAAGATCTCCATGATTTACGCTTCGAAAGTTTAATTGTTCTACGGGCTTTAGCTCTAAATACTTTGATGTCATTGAAATTGTTGGTATTTGGAGATCTTTTGAATTTACATAGAGCTTGCTTGCGCTGTTTAATTGCTTCTTTACAGTCGTCATTGTACCATGGATTACTTTTAGTTGGATTTGTCGAAGTTTGAGGAATACATTCTTTAGATATTTCGATAAGAGAAGAGGTAAAATCAGCTATAGGATAAGAAGATTCTTTGAAGTTTTCTGGCACCAACTTACCAGTGCACAGAGTATTAAATAGATCCCAGTTGGCTCTATTTAATTTCCACTTTGGATTGTGATCCTCAGTGGAATAAGTGTTCTGTTCAATGATGATAGGGAAGTGATCACTACTGTGTTGGTCTTCACATACAGACCAATTATAATCAAGAAACAGTGATGGATGACAGAAGGAAAGATCAATAGATGTAAAAGACTTTGTACTTGGTGAATGATAAGTGTAAGACTTATCATTCATAATACAAATGTCATTCTTTGTAATGAAATTTTCGATAAGTTCACCTCTGGAATCATTGTTTTGACCACCCCAGAGGATATTGTGACCATTGAAGTCACCTAATAAAATATAAGGAGAAGGAAGTTGTTGCAGTAAATTGTCCAAGTGTTGGGAGTTAAGAGAAAACGATGGAGGAATATATACAGAACATATGGTTATTTCTCTGTCTAGAGTGACAGAAACAGCAGTTGCTTGTAGTTCTGTTTGTAAATCAATCTTTCTTTGTGGGAAAGATGATTTTACAAATATTGAGGCACCACCAGAGGGCCTCAGACAATCAGTTTGAACATAGTTATATACATTAAAACCTCGTAATGAGATGTTATCATCTGGTTTAAGAAATGTCTCTTGAAAACAAAATACGGATGGATTATATTCTGAAATCAATAGAGATACTTCATTATAATTTGGTTTCAAACCTCGACAATTCCATTGAATAATTTTATGTTTAAAATCCATACTTGAAAATAATATTAAAAGAAGTACTAAAATAATGGTTAGATTGAAACCCTCCATTATTTCGTTACTGGTAATCTTGGCAGTGTGCCTTTAGGGAGATGGTCACTGGAAGAAGAGTCTGTGAATACCACAGACTCCTCTTCCATACACACCTCCTCATCATCTTTTTCAGCAAACACAGAATAAGGATTCTTTTCAGCTTGTTTTGCTTTTTCTGTTTGTTCTTTTTCTTTCTGTGCTTGTTCTTTTTGCCATTGCTGTTTTCTTTCTTCTTTTTGTTGTTTTTTAAGTTTGTCTTTCTCTTCTTTCTTCTTCTTCTCCTCATCTTTCTTTATCATTTCTAAGGTCGCCCCCTTAAGGGCTGGCCCAGAATGAGAGGAGTTACTTTTCCCTGGTTTAGGAGATGTGTTCCGTTTTTCCTTTGTACCTTGTGTTTTCTCTGTTGTCTGTTTTAAGTATTCTTCAAAGCTGTCGTCTGTCTGTGTGGTTTTGTTTTCAGTTTGTGTTGATTTGTTGCAAGTGCCTGGTTTAACAGCACTTGCATAAGTTTGACCTGTGTAAAATTGCTCGTATTGTTTACGAGCATCAGGAAATGATAAGTTGTTTTCACATTTGATTTTGAGAATTTTCTTCTCTTTCTCCCATTGTGGGCATTGCTTCGAGTTTGCAGGGTGATCACCTGAGCAGTTGACACATTTGGATGGTTTGTTACACACGCCAGATGGTCCACAATGTTCAGGCTCACCGCAGTTGCAGCATACAGGGTGTCTACCACATTTATTTTCGTGGTGACCAAACACTTGACAACTGTAACATCTAAGTGGGTTTGGTATATAGACATCTACTTTCACTTGCATAAAGCCTATTTTAACAACTGTAGGTAAAGTAGGTGAGTTAAATGTAAGAACATATGTGTTGGTTAATTTAGTTTCACCATCACGACGTACAGTGATTCTACGTACATCTGTAACTCCCTGTTCAACCATGCCTTCCTTGATATCATCGCTTGTCACTCTGTTCAAGGCTGGACAGCGAATAATACCCTTGGATGTGTTCAAGGATGAATGGGGTGTTACGGAGCACTTAAGACCACAAAATGTCTTCATCTGAAGTAGATTTTTTTCGTGTGCTTCTTTAGCACATTGAATTAAAAGATCACCAGACCTTAGGTTCTTTATGCTCTTTGGTTCTCCTGCAATGCTCATTATGGTTTTATGTACAACAAACGGAGAAAGAGAAGAAATAGTTTCTCCTTCTTTTTCTGAATGGATTATTAAAAATCTGGGTACATAAGGTTTTTTGGTTGAGGTTGACGAACTTGACGAACATGATTTAGTTGGTTGAGAAGCTGGGTACGAGTTTTCAGAGTCAGTATCTGAATTTGCTATGTGACGTTTTTTTGCTTTTTGTTTAGCCATGTAGTTTAGTTGTTTGATTCATCCTCCATGCTCCCCACCCACCGTGGAGCCCAACAAGGGAGCACTTTAATGGAGTGGATTTCCGATCTCCAGTGCTAGAGATACATAGAAGGTATACTTGCACAAATAGAATCTGCACAATTGACCCGTTAAGCCACTGCCTTCCAGGATTATTTTATAAAAGAAAGAAAGTTTAAGATAATGGACACATGGTTGGCATCAGAACGATACTATAGAACGAAGATATAAGAAATATTTTTTTTTTACATTTTTAGAATCCTGGGGCTCAGCATGACAAAGCCGATTAGAAACACCGGGCCGTGTTTCCACCTCAGTCTACCCCGTCAAAGAGGCCAAAGAGACGTGTTGAGTCATACAGAATTTATAAACGTCCATATTCTGCATGCTCTCAGTCTTCCAGGCCATCCCCTTCGAGTTACGAGAAAGCCACCCACGGCAGACTGGTGGGTCCTACTCTTAGCACTCCCAGAGGAGACAAGTATTACAATCAATATCGTCCCCTGTGTGAAGTGTGCCCTAGAGACCGCGACAAGGTGGTAGGGACTCTCCAGGGATTTCTTTGAGTCAATAGAGGATAAAATTATTGATCTAAGAGTCTGATACCGGTTGGAAAGAAAATTTAGGGGTATTTGAGGGTAAGTTTTGCTTTATTTTCAGGATACTGGGATGTTCTTCCATGTTGTCAATATGGCAATCTTTGCCTATATCAGTGGCCACATTGGCAAAGAAAGAATTAAAAATGGTACAAACTTCAGCCTGATCCGAGATCACTCCCTCATCCTCGCACAGAATGACCTCTGATCCACCATCAGACCCCTTCTTGGATAAAAAAGGTTTGATTGTGGGCCAGAAATCTTTTGACTTGGGGCCACCTGCACACCGGTCGAAGAAGTAAACCCGCATTGAGGCTTTTTTCAGTTTGGTAACATGATTTCGCTGTTTACCATAAAGCTCCCAATTTGCTGGAGTTTTAAGTGTCTTAAATTAATTAAAAAGCATACGTTTTTTGAAAACAGCATGTCTGAGGTTGCCGTTCATATAAGCAGGCTTTTTGCCTTAGTCACCCGTTCTTTGACAGGAGCGTGCTCATTGATGATGTCAGTCAGAAGCCGCTCATGCACCCAGAATACATCATCGATGTCATCGAAGACGTATACCGCCTGCAATGGTATCCGACCGACATCCTCAGCGAACCCTTACTCGTCAAAATTTTTATAGCTCGGATACTTGGTGTGCTTTTTCTCAAACCCTGGCTGTGGCACTCTTGACTACCACATCTATCAGGTTGTGCCAGTCACTGACGCCACACCCAAAATTTAGAACATTAAAACAGAAATTTGGTTTGTTTGTGGGAAAGACATCCACCAAGGACGGAGTACAATGCTTCATGAAGCATGTAGCATTACTATAGCGTTCACTTCTGACATTTAATCCCACTACACTTTCACTATATATAAATCTGAAACTCTATTCTATGTAATCTGGTTATACATGCTTTACAACATGCTATTCCCCAGGTCCAGTCAAATCAGCTACTTTTCTGCCAGACTATAACACCCAAATCAGTCCCATTCCTACTGGACTATAACATTATTGATACGTTATGACCTTTAGGTCCACCATACATTAACGCTATTGATTATTTCTACTGCTACGTGAATATCAATGATGAAGTAATGGTGAAGTAATTAACACGTGTCACCAAATCATTTGTACATATGACGGAACTATTTTGTTGATGATACTGCTATCATCTTAACATAGTAACACAACATCATAGTGACACCATCTGCTGATCAGGAGTAGTCTTGGTAACAAGTATATGAGGCCGCCTAGAAAAGGAAAGCCTTTATTAAGTTTAATATCAAAGTGAAAACATTCGAATTAAATGAAATCGCACAATTCGACGAATTTTCACAGAGATAAAATTCAAAATTAGCGATAAATTCACAACTGTCAGCAGGGAATGTCTACATGATAAAAATGACTTACAGCTCTTCATATTTGTAAAACCATCTACATCTCCAAGAAAAAAAAATGAAAACCACCAAGATGCCAACTTCTCTCTGATACTGGTTCAATACCTGTGAAAGAGCTACCAATCTATACTACACAAAAAAGATATGGAATAAACTTAGCAGAATTAAAACTACAACCTTTGAGAAATAAAAACTTGTCACTCATATGTGACAGTACGTGATAACGTTTCTGATATTTTTCCTGACTATCGGATATTTCCGATATTTTGGGTGGAACAACAAGTCATCAAGTAGGTTCAGATAATCACGACATCCAATATGGCAGCCATGGCGGCCACGACTGTCGTGCTGGGAAGCTTGATTATAGTTTTTTGACTGCACCTTTTAGTGTAAACAGTTTATTCAAACATAAATACATCAAGATACAAACAAATCATTTACACAATGCATTACATTTGAAAGGGATAAAGAAATTAGTCCCAGACTTGCTTAAATCTGGTTTCTAAATGAGTCATCTAAACCAATATAATATTTGAATAGCAATTGGTTTATAAGTGATATTTCATAACGAATTAAATGTAACTACATTTTTTTCAAGTAAATGTTTAGAAGTGTGTGTGTGTGTGTGTGTGTGTGTGTGTGTGTGTGCGTGTGCGTGACAGAACTTATTCTGTATTATGTTTTTGCTGAACAAAGTATAATTTATAATTTAAAAAGCTACAATTAGTGCTAAGTCTAGCATGATGTATCTGTTCAATTCTGCTTCCAGTAAAATAATAGTTTGGGACAAGTTGTCTTGTTGAAATACTCTTTTTTAATGAAGGAACAAATGAACATGACTAGGATGCAAAACGGCTGATGGGAGAAACGGATTGTAGTAGATTGGGATTTAGTATCTATTGTTTTATATTGATCACTATTTCTTAATGAGTAACTAGTCATGTCACCTACAGTGAAGCCAGAGAAACACTTGACATAAAGTGCAACCCATGTGCACCCATGCCAGAGAGAGAGGTGTGCACAAGACTTTGAACTTCATCTGCGACCCATGTGCACTAACTTTGAGACCCATAAGCACTAGACATTCTGACCAAGAGGTACCTGAGAACTCCTTGTGCACAATGAAGTTCAATACCTGTATAACACATATAACACAAGCTACCTATGCCGTAAAAGAATGTATTTCATAATTTGGATATTTTGCATAATTTCATAATTTGTATATTTTTATCACTTTTTTTTGCCTTTCATTTTTTTCTAGCTTTCTATCTGCATAAAACATGAAAAGTATTCGAACATTAGCTATTCATTTTAAAAGCTTTTTTAACAATGCATATATATGTTGTGATATGGCCATATATATGATGATAACCTTTGCAAACAGTTTGGATCCAGATCATGTCCGATAAATTGTAAGGTCTGATCTGGAACCAACCTGACACTCTCATGCATGAGGATAGAATAATTTTTTCATTGAGATATCTATTAACCGGTATTACCTTGTCCTTTTTGTGGAACATAGGCAAACAGCGCAGACCCAGATCAGACGCCAAATAATGTGGCGTCTGATCAGGGTCTCCACTGTTCACTTACAGAATATTCTTTTAAAATATAATGAAAAATACCACCCAACAACACTAAAATAGGAAAAGAACTCGTCCTATTGATAGATATGGGAACCATAGCATCTCCTTACTTATTAATAGTAAAAAGTGTATATCCAAAGGGCGGGTACAGTCTCATCAGAGTTTGCCTGTACCAATTACAATTATCAGGAAATTATATATGTGGAATTTGACAATTTTCACCAGTAACAATCCCTTGGAACATTCCATTCCAAAATGCAGAGATCAAAGCTCAGACTAAAATCTTAAGAATGACACTTATCAAAGCGCACACTTGGCTGAGCCTTTGTAGTTCTATTTTAAAGTTAGATTTTTGCATGGATTACTAATTGACTTTAACCCTTAACCCTTTGTGGACCCAGGAAATTCCATAAACGAGTAAATTAGCAAACAGTGGTGACCCAGATGAAATGACTGGTTTAGTGGTCTGCTGGTAACCTTTCAAACAGTTTGGACCCAAATCCAAACCGAATTCACGTCTGTCCTGATTTGAATTCAAACACATGTTAAATGTATCAGCTGATGACAAACTGAAAGTATTTTTTACAGCATGCAGAGAGTAATTACCTAATACAGTAGCAATTGATAAATGTCCTGGAAACAAATATTCAACAGGTCCAATCATTTGGATTTGTGCACATGTTAATCCGTATAAGTCTTTTTCTGTGACATATGCAAACAGTGCAGATCCAGATCAGCCACTGCAGACATGTACTCTGATCAGGGTCTCCACTGTTTGCTTACCAAATTTTCTATTATAAATTGAGCAAAAATGAAAATACCAGAAAATATCCCTTAAAAGGAAATGGGCAGGCCCAATTGATAATAGTTGGATAATCCAATAGGCTTAAATGGCTTAATGGGAAAACGTATAATCATGGTTTATTCTTTAAGCGCAAATCACAACAAAATTAGTCTGCTCCGTTGTCCGCTGCTAGGTTTTAGAAGTCTGTTCGACAATGGTGGACCCAGATTAGAATATCAATAATGTAAGCAATTACATACATGTATGCATGCAGCAGACAACTTAACATGCGCGGATCCAAGAATTTTCGTAAGGGGGGGGGGGGGTCCAGGTCAGTCTAACAAAAAAAGCGTTTTTATTTTTTTTTAGTCCTCAGCTTATTTTACAGAAGTCAAATGGTCAATTTCAAAGAAATCTATCATTTTTCAAGGTTCCAGAGGGGGTCCAACATTTTCCAGGGGGGTCCAACTTTTTCCAGGGGTGGGGGGTCCAATTGCGTATTCCCTATAGAAACCCATATAACTTGTGATTTTTCACTGGGGGTCTGGACCCCCTGTCCCCCCCCCCCCTCTGGATCCGCACTTGACTTAAGCAGATGTCAATTGTGGTTTGCTGGCATTGTAAGGGTTAATATCTTTTAGATGGACTGACTGCTGTCTGTAATTTCCATGCCTGGATGAACAGGTAACCAGGCGAGGTTTAGACTAAACTGGTTGCAGGCTACTACAGGGGTCATAAACAGACCTCAGGCTGTCATAATTGTAATAAACAGCTACTTTTCTTAAATTTATCCAATACCCTAGATTTTATTGGTTTAAACAGTATTTTAATTCTTTATATACATACAATATTTAACAATTTACATAATCAATGGACCAGGATCTGACAGTAAGCTAAAAGCTTATACGAGTCTTTTCCTGAATAGCATTCAGTAGCAGTAAATATATGTGAACAGTGTAAAATTAAAACCATTTTCTAGAGAGAGAGAGAGAGAGAGAGAGACAGAGAGAGAGAGAGAGAGAGACAGACAGACAGACAGACAGACAGACAGAGAGAGACAGAGAGACAGAGAGAGAGAGGGAGAGAGAGAGATACAGGGTACACATTGAATTCGAGATCGTGTATACAGCACTAGTCAAATCGTTTTGGGTGTATAATAAATTCTTGACTTTTAAGAAAAGAGCTTCATTTTTTAGGTCTGTTGCAGTTTCCTTACCATATAGTAATTCATGCGTATTATGCGTTTGCAAGACATTAGACAAATATATGGTTCTTGTGTGCCTGAAATGATAAGCGCTATCAAAGCCTCCACAAGAACAGGGCGGACTGTTGATAATATTTTTACTATAAAGATGAGAGTTTAACGAGCTGCATTCCATGCGTATTCTCGTGTGTAGTATCTGTCCTTTTCTTGTGCCTGCATGAAAGTACATTGGTAGGGGCTTCTTATGCTTGTTTAGCTGATATTTAAGTGCAGATACAGTGCTTGCTTCCTTTATTTCATCTGGTAGCTCGTTCTAGGCACGAATGGTTGAGGGGAAGAAGGAGTTGAACTAAAGATTTATGCGTGCTCGTAATGATCGCATGTTGTTGGCATTTCGAAGGTTATATGTAACGTTATCTTGGACAGTAGGAGGTAGGAGAACAGAGAAATAGTCAGGAGTGAGCCTGTTTATTATTTTATAGAAGATAACGAGTTTGTGTTTAGACCTTCTTTCTTGTAGAGTTTCCCATCCCAGCTTAGATAAGAGTTTTTGATGCTACACAACTTTGTTACCCCGGTTATTATTCTAGCTGCTTCATGGTGAATGAGATTTAATTGTTTTTTTTGATTCTGTGGAGCAATTGTCCCAGACAGCATTGCCATATTCTATTAAGGGTCGAATGAATGATATATACATTCGCTCAAGGGCATGTCTGCGTAGTTTAAACTTTAAAGCTCTAAGCAGGTTAAGTCTTGGCCATGCGTTTTCTACTATGTTTTACATGATCTGACCAAGTGCAGGAGATGTTAAAAGTGATACCTATGTTTATGTGTTGTTTTTTTTGAGAGATCTGTGTTGTTCATTTTGAGAGTAGGGTGCGTTTCAGGTATTCTTTTCCTAGATATCATAAGAGAGGTAGTTTTAGTAGGATTAAAGTCTACTAACCAATTGTCAGCCCAGTGGTGTATTGTCCCTAGGTCAGAATTAAGAGTTGGTGCTGCTGTGTTAGGGTTTTCTACAATAATATAGAGACTAGTGTCATCCGCGAAGAAACGGATGTTTGACTGTATGTTATTGACTATGTTATTGATAAAGATAAGAAAAAGCAGTGGTCCAAGAATTGAGCCTTGTGGGACTCCAGCAAAGATTTAGGCCCAGTCTGATATCACTCCATTTATGACAACTCATTTGTGCCAGACTCTGTCAAAAGCCATACTGATGTCACAGAAGACAACACGGACTTTCTTCCCATTATCTACAGCTTCACAGAACATATGGTAGATGTTAAGCAACTGGTTAGTGGTGGAATCGCCAGAAAAGAATCCAGACTGAAGGGGTGTTAAAAGCTTATTTTGACTGATATAGTTGTTGAGGTGTTTGTGAACGCAGCGTTCCATTGTCTTTCCTATGCAGATTAGTAAGGAGATGGGTCTATAATTAGAAAGAGAAGATCTATCTTCTTTTTTGTAGATTGGTGTAACGTTTGCTTCTTTCTAATGTGCTGGGAAGTATCCTTGTTGTAGTGAGCGATTAAATATCGTAGTAAGTGGTTTAGAGATGACAGAGGCACCTTCTTTGAGGAGACGAGGGCTAATTAAGTCAGGCCCGTATGCCTTGGTAATGTTCATGTTGCTTAAGACGTCAATTACATCTTGTTGGGTAATGTCCATGTGCCTAAGTTCTTCGTGTTGAATCTGGGTGTGAGCTGGTAGTGTTTTATTATCATCATTATTGTGCGACTGTGATGCAAAATAATTATTCAAGATATTATATTTTTGGTAATCGTCTTCAGCAGTTTCATCATTAAATATTAGGGTTGGTATATTTGTAGATGTTTTGTCTAGATTAAGGATTTGCTTAGAGGTTTTTCCAAAATATTTTGGAACTAGCTGATTTATTTGATAAGAGTTGTTCAAGTTTGTCAAAATATTCCTTTTAAGATTTCTGAATTTCGTTAACAACTTTATTCCTAATTACTTTGAACTTATCTCTTAGATTATTGTCATAAGTTTTCTTATATTTTCTGAACATTCGCTTGCGCTTCCTAATCAGGTTTCTAATACGAGATGTGATCCAAGGGTACTCTTTATGCCTTATAGTTGCGATTTTGTTTGGTATTGATTTTTCACTTGCTTCAATGAGTGCATTTATTATGTATTTCACGTTATGTTCAAGGTCAGTATTGCATTCGATGTCCTCTTAAAAGTTATATTCTGATAGAAGTTCGCGATATCTGGTGAAATCTGCTTGGGGATTGAGCCATGCTCCCCGCTTATATGTTTTCACTGATGGGCATAGAAACTTTAACAAAACGATAATTGGACAGTGGTGCCTTATTTGATCTGGCAAGAAGTTGTCAATAACGCCACTTGTTAGCATGTTTGCAGTGTTACGTAAATTTTCTGTAAAGTGCGCTGCGTCTTTAATTACCTGTGATTAATTATAATGTAACATTGAATCCCTTATTTTGTTATTGTCTTCGTCATCATGTTATAATAAAAGTAACCTAAAATAATGGGTGTTATGAGCTCTGTCAATGCTCTCAATGACTAGGTTGAAATATTTGGCACCGCTGTTAGGGGCCTGTAGAAACCACCGACCAAAATCTGTTTAGACTGGACTCGTTTTGTTCTGTCTTGTGTTTGCTATGTGCGCGACTGTTTAATTGTGCTTTGTGGTCACCTGCTGAGAAAGGGCTGACCCCTTGGCTCTCGTTTGTGGTGTCTCACTGTGAGTTTGTCACTTTCCCATTGGTATCCTGTGTCGGGTGTGGTACTTGATTGTATCGATTCCTGATCTTTGCATCCTTACTTACTTTGAAGTTGCAACTAAACAGCTTCTAGCCCATGTATTTCTAAGTCTGCCCTGCACTTGCATGTAAAAAAGTCGCGTACGTACATAGCTACGCCACCGCCAGGACGGTCATACCTGTCCGTCCTGTGCGGTGGCGCGAAGCCATCGATAGGTATTGAGTCATTTGATACTTGCGGTTTCAACCAACTCTCAGTGAAAACAAGTACATCGTATGCGTGTGCTTCACATCTAGTAATATCAATCTTTGGAAGAAGACTTTGTATATTTAGATGCATGATACTCAAATGGCTGGAGAGCATGTCAAATGAGCTTAAAGAGCTAGACATACTAGATACACTTGTGTCAGTTTCGAAAGAGTCTGGACCGGGATTGGGGTGAATGTCCCCAGATAGAAGAAGTAGTGTTGATAGCCAGAGGAGAAGGTTACAAAGAATGAGTACGCTGATACAGTATAGCGTAAATCTTGTGTTTTGTATGCATTTGGTTTGAGTTTAATGTAGGGATTCTGTATTGTTTTATAAAGTTCATTGGTCCTCTGTAAGATTATCATAGCACTCAAACAATGTATGTGGTATGTATAATTGTCTATATGATAGGAAACAAGCAACGATATAATGAGCAGATAAAATTTCCTGTACATAAGCCTCTTTTCTGCACCAAGTCCAAGAGTTCGAGATAATCCAAGCATGCCACCTTCTTACGTTTAGTCATGGAGTGTTAGTAAGAGATCTAGGAAAATCAGGAAAAGCCTTAACAGCAAGCCCAGAGTACCATTGCTTTGCCTTCCAGTTTTCATTTGGCTAGGAGAAACGCTGATATGAAAAGGTATAAATATAGCCTTGTGTACATGGTATATTTTCACAAGAGAAAGTGCTACCCTGGTATCAGACAGAACTAAAATGCACGAAGAAGAAATGTAGGTAGTAAGAAGAAGAGAAAGATAGAGAGAAATAATAAACATGAAATACATTTGTTAATACAAGTAAATTTGGGTGATGCTTTTTAGGTCACAGCGTGGTGGGGCCACGAGCACCTGCGAGAAATCATGGTAGACGGGGTGGGGTGGTGCTACATTAATGCTCGCCAGTTGCATGAGGCATGGGGAATTTCTAAAGGGATAACATTGGCAAGTCACACATAGCGCTGGTGCGAAAGACACAATAACACATACCATGACACCAAACCAAAACTCGTGATGACCCGCATGTGCTCGACGCACCCACTCATTCGCTGTGAACAGACAAATTTGACCATCATTTGTGATAATAATGTATGAAGTATATGTGAATGGTTAGCCTCAACCCATTTATTCGTATTTTCCTATTACCGGTCTGGTTCAGACGATACATGGAGGCATTTTGATTTTTAACCGTCACCCCACAGTAGATAATAGACTTGTCAACAATGGCTTTATAAAAAAAATAAAAGGGGAACATAGTTGTATTGAGCATAAATGGGTTGAGGTTTTTATATGCTAGTATGACATCATAATTCAAGTATGTTTGATCTAATAGTGTATTGTCTAATTATGAATCTTCTCGTAGAACTGTATTTTCTATCAGTAAGAAAATGGATATAATAGTAACCATTAGATTTCGGTTTAACAGATGATAGTTATATCCTGACTAATACGTTAAATTTGACACGTACATAAAGTTCCTAAATTTTACTAAATAATATAAAACAATAATCGGTGTGATTTACTCCTGGATATGTGAATCCCAGAGTCCAGTCTTGTCGGAACGAAATACAAGAAAATGCCTGAGGATGATATGTAAAATCTAAATATCCAGCTTTCAATAAGGAAATAGAATATCACATTCGTATCCACATCGAGAGAACCACCATGACTGGAGGAGGTGATTATATTTGACAGAAGAAAATACAACTATTTTCCAGACAACATTTGAATACTTCCCACAATCGATCCTAAGGCTGCCCCAATCTGAGCGAACATTGCAGACCCTGGTGAAATCCCTCTAGGGTGGCACTTCATCTTGGTCTTCATTATTTGCCAAGCTCCGTTACCGAACCAATAAATCGCCCTATTTACTCCTCACTAGGTCCGCCGCAAATCTATTTTCACTGGGGGTCCGGACCCCCTGTCCCCCCCTCTGGATCCGCACTTCACTTAAGCAGATGCTGGCATTTTAAGGGTTAATATCTTTTAGATGAACTGACTGCTGTCTGTAATTTCCATGCCTGGATGAACAGGTAACCAGGCGAGGTTTAGACTAAGCTGGTTGCAGGCTACTACATGGGTCATAAACAGACCTTTCATAATTGTAATAAACAGCTACTTTTCTAAAATTTATCCAAGACCCTAGATTTTATTACAACTGGATTACAATTGGATTAAATGATTATCCAAGATAGTTTTTTTCTTATTCTCAGTCGCTTATCTTATCTTACATTATATATCAGTTGTCAATAAATAAAACACACAGACCTGAAAGTCCCCTTTCTGTTCAATGAGCCGATTAAATTTTGATTGGAGATTAAGTGTGAATTAGTGTCAATTAATTTTGAGCATCAAAAAGTGATAAAATTAAATCCTGTCAATTATGTATGTTTTGTTTCAAGCCCTTTCAGTTGAATCATTCACTGTTTTTGATAAAAGCATTTTATGCACGCAGAAACTTTGAGGCATGTTTTTTCCAGCCTCAAATATGTACAATTTTACGATGAATTGTATTTTTTATAATTCGATGGATCCTTAAAATTCCAAAATGTGCCCAATTTCTAAAATGGAATCTTCCAATTGATGATCTGGACTATTTTATTCAAGTATAAAACAATCAATTTGTGGAAGACAGCAAACAAACTGTCCCTGGTCAGATTGCTCTTTCATAAGCAGGCTATTGTGCTCGCACTAAATTATTTGGCGATGACCCTCCGAGCTTATGGTCTAAATTTCGGTCAGCCCTCATCTACATCCCTACTTTATGAATGCAAGCTTCGCCTGAACATAAGCTCAGACTCATCCGCTATTTTCTTAGGGTCCACATAAGGTAAATATAGGGTGTTTTATATGTAAGTAAGTAGTTTATTCACAACTTAAGCATATACAGCTCATCGTTATTGTGACATATAATAACAATACATACATATATATATATATGGAGAATGACAGAAAGTGAATTGATGAATGGTTAACATTAACACAAGGTAGGTAAGGTAAGGTAAGGTAGGGTAAGGTAAGGTAAGGTAGGTAGGTAAGGTAGGTAAGGTAAGGTAAGGTAAGGTAAGGTAAGGTAAGGTAAGGTAAGGTAGGTAGGTAGGTAGGTAGGTAGGTAGGTAGGTAGGTAGGTAGGTAGGTAGGTAGGTAGGTAGGTAGGTAGGTAGGTAGGTAGGTAGGTAGGTAGGTAGGTAGGTAATGTAGGTAGGTAGGTAGTTAGGTAGGTAAGGTAAGGTAAGGTAGGTAGGTAAGGTAAGGTAGGTAGGTAGGTAAGGTAAGGTAAGGTAAGGTAATGTAGGTAGGTAGGTAGGTAGGTAGGTAGGTAGGTAGGTAGGTAGGTAGGATAAGGTAAGGTAAGATAAGGTAAGGTAAGGAAAGGAAAGGTAGGGTAGGTAGGTAGGTAGGTAGGTAGGGTAAGGTAATGTAGGTAGGTAGGTAGGTAGGTAAGGTAATGTAGGCAGGTAGTTAGGTAGGTAGGTAGGTAATGTAAGGCAAGGCAAGGTAAGGTAAGGTAAGGTAGGTAGGTAGGTAGGTAGGTAGGTAGGTAGGTAGGTAGGTAGGTAGGTAGGTAAGGTAAGGTAAGATAGGTAGGTAGTTAGGTAGGTAGGTAGGAAGGTAGGTAGGATAAGGTAAGGTAAGATAAGGTAAGGAAAGGTAGGGTAGGGTAGGGTAGGGTAGGTAGGTAGGTAGGTAGGTAGGTAGGTAGGTAGGTAGGTAGGTAGGTAGGTAGGTAGGTAGGTAGGTAGGTAGGTAGGTAGGTAGGTAGGTAGGTAGGTAGGTAGGTAGGTAGGTAGGTAGGTAGGTAGGTAGGTAGGTAGGGTAAGGTAATGTAGGTAGGTAGGTAAGGTAATGTAGGCAGGTAGGTAGATAGTTAGGTAGGTAGGTAATGTAAGGTAAGGCAAGGTAAGGTAAGGTAGGTAGGTAGGTAGGTAGGTAGGTAGGTAGGTAGGTAGGTAGGTAGGTAGGTAGGTAGGTAAGGGTGGATAGATAGATAGATAGGTAGGTAGGTAGGGTAAGGTAATGTAGGTAGGTAGGTAAGGTAATGTAGGCAGGTAGGTAGATAGTTAGGTAGGTAGGTAATGTAAGGTAAGGCAAGGCAAGGCAAGGTAAGGTAAGGTAAGGTAGGTAGGTAGGTAGGTAGGTAGGTAGGTAGGTAGGTAGGTAGGTAGGTAGGTAGGTAGGTAGGTAAGGGTGGATAGATAGATAGATAGATAGATAGATAGATAGATAGATAGATAGATAGATAGATAGATAGATAGATAGGTAGGTAGGTAGGTAGGTCTTGCGCAAAATTAACCTTTTGCATGTGTTGTACTATCTTGATATATATCTCAATTCATTAACCCCTTTTAAGAACAATGGAACCTTCGATATAGTTTCGTTGATACAGTTTAGTCAAGATGGCCAAAAACAATACTATAAATATGTTTCTCTAAACTTAGCAAACAGTGCAGGCCCTGATGAACTGCCTACTTAAGATGCACTTCATCTGGGTCATCACTGTTTGTAGAGGCATCCAGTCCTCAAAGGGTTAGGGTACACACTGAAAGCGATCATAGCTATAGCCTTACATATAATTATACAAGACCATAACCAGTCGCTTACTATAAACATACTTGTCCAAGACACTTTTCCCTGCCGAAATACGAAAACGCAAGACATTTCCTGGGAGATGATTCAACTGATCGACAGTACAGTCCCAGACACGGAGAAAAGTATATGAAAAGTAGGAAATTATCATCTTTCAAAAAAAGTGCTGAATTTCTAATTGGAATATTCATGCTAGTTATATGCACCAATTGGGCCTCACCGCGAGTAACCTGTCCTTAGTATTTCCGAAAAAGTGAGATTCAAACCAGCCTGCTCAGCTACAGAGACTAGCTAGAAATATGAAATCTCGCTCGTAGCAAGTCTAGATATGTTACTCTCCAATAAGCGAATAACAAAGGCGCTGATCAGACTGCGCGGATGCTCAGTCTCGTCTTTGCCTTTGTTGGTTGAAAACCCCCTAAGACAGGTTTTCTCGCGACGTGGCTCAATAGAAGTCAGTAAAATTAAAAACGATGTATATGTAGGTAAACATATACTGACCCACACCTAAATTACAACATGAGTTGAATGCTTATACCGCTAACGGTTCTGTGACAGAGTTAACCCTTAGCCTGCCAATATTTTTGTCTAAAATACTGTCTGCCTTTTTCGTTTGTTGAATATTATCAAATGCACCAGACAGTATTCACCATGAAAGCAATCAGTATAAACCCTGGTCAGACCACTAAGGGAACCGTCTGATTTGGGTCAATATAAAGTTTGCAATAAACATGTCAGTGCGTATTTAAAAATAATTTTCCTATTTTTCAACCAAAACATATGTTGTGGGTACTCAAAGAACTGTCTCAATGAGACGATTCTTATGAGCGCCCAAACATATGTTTAAATCTCTACCAAAGCATATGTTGTAGATACTCAAAAGAATTGTCTCTATGAGGCGGTTCTTTTGAGCACCCAAAACAAAAATAATGTTCAAACCGATGGATAAGAAAATATTCACAGTATCACACTGGAATAGTTTACTTATATATATCTATACCCATGGGCCTATACCGTTCAGGATACGCACTCTACTACAATAATAAGATATGCATGAAATTATGTTTTATTGAAATGTTATACATTGTGGAAATATTATTTTTTCGGTTCCTGGTCGGCCTTATCATGTTAGTTTCTTAATCTTGTTTTTATTAGAACCACCTTTCACACCCTGGGGCTGGGGAAATATAGACCCAGGGTTGTGGAAATACCATGCCCAACTTGTCCGACCTGGTCCCATTTCATTCAGGACAAGTTGAAAATTTCTACTTACATGTCCTTGGTTAAGTACAAATGTATAAAGTTCATACAATTCTGTATTTCATATTTTGATTAATTATTACAAGTTCACATGTTGCATTGAAAACAGTGTGAATCCTGATCAGCTGGCTTCTTCAGAAGTCAGCAAATCTGGATCTACACTGTTAACAAGAGAGTTGATATCTGATTTCATACTGTTTTCGAAAGTGTAAATTGTTAAAAAACAGAAAGGTATAAGCTAATCTGTTCTTTCGGACAAGTAAAATTTTCTTTGGACAAGAACATTATGGCCATTTACTTGTCCCTGGACAAGCAGAAAATTTTACTATTTCCACATCCCTGAGACCTATGCACGCTTCAGTTATCATAACATAACATAACATAAATTTTATTAGACTTAAGCATGTACAGCTCATCGTCAAATAACATACACTGCTAAAAATATTTAAAGGAACACCTGATAATTTTCCATAGGTAATAATGTTAACCCCTGTCCTATAGACAAGCCATACATTTCACTAGGCAATAACGTAGAACCCCAGTTTCTTTCGCTATATTTGCAAAGAGAGTCAAAGTATTGGATCAAAAAAAGTTTTCAACAAAACAATCCCTGCTCAAGTTCATTGCTCAAATTTTGTAATTTTTAAATTTCTTGAAAATGACGATTTTTTCTGGACCTCTGTAGAATCTTCCGAATTTATTAATAGCGTAACCTAATGATTTCTGCAACATTAAAAGACTATTGAATGTACAGAAATGACGGTATTGTGATGTTTGATTGAAAAAAAACGTCTTAAAATTTGGTTTTGAAAAAAGGGGTATTTTTAACAAAATTCCATTTTTACATAAAGCGGTCCATGGAGATTTTTGGAAAAGGCTAAATTCATTTTTATCAAGAAACATTGTCCTTGATCCGAAACAAACTTATCACAGGACAAACATGTTTTCGCCTTATAAACCTAACTCTTGCTATGAGTCGGACTATGAGTGCATTTGTATTATGATCAATGGCAAAACATGCAGTGTTCCTTTAAATATTTTGAGCAGTGAATATACAATGCGTGAGTTACAAGTATTCGTGAGAGTGACGTTATATTTATACTCTCAACCCCAAAAATACACAAAGGTTTCCGTTAGGTAATATAATACATGCACTCTATAGGTGCTAATCTCGTAATTATCATTCCACAAAGACCGTGGTTGAAATTGGTTTTAAAAGTGACCTGAATAGTTATGAATGAATTCCGTCTAACTTTAGCTTGTTGGATTAATAGGTCAACTATGTCACTTTGAAAGCTTGGACATTTTTTGGATTTCGTCCCAAACGGGGACAGGCATAACAACTCATTCAGAACGCCTCACCGGAGACGTTTAGAATGACTTGTCATGCCTGTAGGCCTATGTTAGTTTGCCAAAATGATTTAGAAGACTATTTCGTGTAGCATAAAAGGAAGTGTTTGGGATATTTTTTCTGGATTATTTAATCTATAGGGGTGATTTCCCTTTGACCTGGATCTGTTCGACATACAGGTAACCGACAGCCATAGACATAGACATAGACATAGACATAGAAGATTTATTTAACGTCGAATATGATAAACATCAAACATAAGCCCTGTAGGGCTTTTACTTCGACAAACATACAAAAAAGATATAGCAAATATTACAGTGCATGCAACATAAAACAAGTTTAAAGTCATTATGAACATTATATACACATTTTTAGATTAAAGAGTTAAAATATATATGGAAAAACATAGATGTTTGATTAAGACTATAGATATGGAAAGGACCTATGTATACATAAAATTTATAAGATATGTGTTTTAGACTAGGTTTGAAAAATAGAATTTAAATTTTGAAAAATAAAAAGAATATTTTCTGCAAGATACTATCACATTTACTTCACTAAATGACGTCCTTGGGATTATATCAAGGATATCAAGGTGCATCTAGATCATATGCATAGCTGCTGATGGGGACCTGTGGCTGTAAACCTTAAAGGCCAACACTGAGGCTCACCATGACAGCTTTTAGCACCTATCAGTTATAATTGGTAAACCAATACCTTCATATTGATACCATCTGATGATGATAAGATTAGACCAACATGTACATAGAGCTGTGTTTGGAATGACCAAATAAAAATACTGATAAGCTACACAGAGACATTCATATGAGGCAGTTGTTGGTGGATTCTATGCGTTGCTTTTCATTTGACATACCAGTGACTGACAACTGCCCTATTTTAGTTTTGAAAAAAAAATGTGCAAGATTGAAAAAATATTACCAGCGGCTTCGAGCTGTACTCACCAGATTTCGACCGAGATACGAATGATTTAAAAGCATATTAAATTTTAATAAGCACCAAAAAAAAGACACATTCGGTCAGCCTGAACACCCATCGTGTGCAATCAGAGTGTTTGCTGCCTGAATCAACGAACCATGAGTTTTTAAAACATTTAAGATACCGATGAGTAGACAGCGAAAATGATCAGACTGGGCTGATACAGAGACTGTGATTAACAGAGTGAAACCTGACCAGACTGTTGGACTGACTCATAGATCAATTTGAGTCCCACTATATGCTCAAGCATTTTTGTTTGATTTATAGCTGGGTTCACCGTTAGTGCGGGAAAAGTATTTAGTTAAGGTACCGTTCATGCATGTACGTGTGCATATATGCGACAGTAACACATTTTAATAATTTGCCTTAGACTTAAAATGCTTTTTTCATCTTTCAAATTTTGACAATAAATTTCAGAAACAGCAGTCATCTAAAGAGAAAACGTTGTTTGAAATCTGCTGCACTCCAAAGACAAGTGTTCTCGCAAAGTTTAAAGTGCTCAGCTTTAACCTTTCAGTGGATTTGTTGGACATGCGAGATACAAAAATTTACCCCTTTTCCCACAAGTCAGACACGCTTGCTTCATCTTTTTTGTCTGATTATGTTCTTAGGTATCAAAATATTGCAAAGGACCCAGATAAGATTTCTCCCTTAGGATCAGTCTGATCCAGGTTCATAGTGATTGCTTTCACGATCATGATCAAAAACTAGTCTGAAATACACTTGAATATCTGCAGCAGACGTTAAAAGCAGACAACATTTAGGACTAAACAATTTGACTGAAAAGGGGCTAACTCATTGTATGCTGGGTAATTTATCATACTTTGGTTTTCGTATGCCGACTTTTTCAACATTAACTTAAAAAAGAAGTAAAAATTTCAGGAACGCTACCTTAGTGTCTTTTTGTTTTGTTGCTTTACGTCCCAAGTCAACAGCTATGGTCATGGCGGGACGGTCAGTTTACCTAACCACACCTTTTCCTGGGCAAGCTTGAACAAGCCGTTAACCAGTACTTTGTGCACATACTTTCGCTTGTAACTGACAACAATCCTTCTGGAACGATTCAGCGGAAGGGAGGAGAATGACGGTAGAAATTATTTCATGATCAATCTCCACCAAAGTATGGGAACGGGCAGGGATCGAACTCGCGACCCCTAGAACTGCTGTCAGACACGCATCTGTCTGACACGCCACGTTACCGACTGCGCTACACGGCCCAGTCTACCTTAGTGTCAACCATTTTGGATCCAGATCAGCTCCGACCCAACGTCGGGCTTGATATGGGTCCAACGGTTTGCAAATTTATGCTATCAGCACATGCAAAACATCCCCGTTGGTAAGGAAAAAGTTAAATAGTGTATGTATTGTCTGCATTCATATGAACAGTTTGTGATTGTTTGGATTACACATGCGTAGAATGCATGCACGCCAATCTAGTGAGGTTAGAGACCGCCTATATTTTGTCCTCATTGGGCAGCAATGATATTGGCGAAACTACATAGACGGCAGGCATGTCTTAGCCTTTGCTGTTCGCATATATATGTGATAATATATAAATATGTGGCTCATTTATATGTGAAATGTGAGGCCACAAAAACATAGTTAGTTTGTTGTTCTAATAATCAAATGGCAACGCAAAAATGTTCCATAAAATGGAGTTTATTATGAAAAGGAAACATCGAGTTCTACTCTCTGAACTCTAGTAAAAGAGATGATACAGAAGTTGAAATTTTAAGTTCAGGATTTTAGTCAGGAAAACAATCAGAAAAAGACGCTTATTTAAGAAGGTACAGGCATTTTGTGAAGAAAAGGTTTTGAGATGACTATTAGGGGTATTTTGGTATGCTGAATCCAAAAACCAATGTTGGCAAGCTGAAAAATTGCGTCTTCACTGTCTAATTTGCATAATTCCAAGATGGCCGCCAAATTGAAGAAAAATCCATAAAAATCTGTAGAGTAACGTGTTAAGGATGCTAAACTGGTACAAATCAATCCAAAACATCTTCTCATGATTGGAGGTCTTCACTGACATCAATTTATGCAATTAGAACTAAAAATATGACCAAGAAATAATCAGGGGGGATAACTTCAGCAAAAATATTTCTTCCGACTTAAGTTAATATTTTTTCATGATAGTCCATGCATATTATGTGGACGAAATGTGTCAGGAATGATTTCATTAAATTGAGAACTTTAAAAAAAATGCATCACAATGATATCTCTATTGTTTTCAGGAAAATATGGCAATTTAAACAACATTCTGTAAGTTTCAGCTAGGGGAGGGGGTTAGTTCGATTTTAAAGAAAGTGGGCCTGTACCTACAAAATGACTCGTATCTCATCAGCAACTCGCTCTACACTTACTAGACTATTAAACTTGCTAGCAAATTAAAGCTTAGATATAGAACTTTCATCCAATAGAATGGCCTGATATGCAGATTAATTATCTAATTTGCATATTCATCAAAACTGATGAAAATTTCAGAAAATAAGGGAAAATTATATATATAAAAAAGCAAATATAAACTGAATTCTGCCCCACACTGTCCTTGTTGCATGTTTTTATATCATCATTGATACAATTTGACAAATCCTTTCATGCAATAGTCATATATAAAATTATCTCATTTGCATATTCATGAATATTTAAAAAGCTAAAAATATAGGTAAGATCATGGAATAACTATTTGCCCCCCCCACACACACACACCTGGGGAGTGGGCTTATTAGACTTACCTTGCACCCAAGGACAATTACTCATGGGTGTGAAATTGTTCAGTGGGACCACTCTATACCAAAAATTCTAAATGTCTCCGAAAATAAACCTGTTTGGATTACATAAAATCGCATGATGTCCATGGCAACCCATCGGGCACTGTAGCTGGGTCATTTGCAAGCAGACCCAAAATCGACACATGCGTGTCGCACATTTTCTCATGGATTTTTCTCTCTTCCACAAATTCAAGAAAAGCAAGCTGGCGAAACAAAATGGTCGCTAAATAGCAAAGAAAAACATGGGTCAGGGAGTCGTGCATAGAACAATTTACCCTCCACCCATATTGTGAAAATCCACAATATGATTCTAAAGAAAGTGTGTGTACCTACAAAATGATTGCTATCTAAGCAGCAACTCATTCTAGACTACCGATCCTGGTACCAAATTAAAGCCCAGACAAGGTTTTATTCAATGTGCTGATATTCAAATTTTGGCTTTTGCATATTCATGATTATTAATAAAAATAGACATAAAAGAAAATTCATAGAAAAAAAATCAGGTGGTGTACCTATACACATTACACATATGTCCGTTGCTAGTTATCATAGACCATCAAGCTGGGTACCCAATCAAAGCCTAGACAAAGTACTTTTACCCAATGATACGATATGCAAATGATTTAATTTGAATATTCATGAATATTTATGAAAACATGAGAAATAAGGGAAAAATGGTAGAAAAATAAGGAGGGTACGTACAACATTACCTAAATGCCAGCTGCTAACTATTCTAGACTACCAAACTTGTAACCAAATAAAAGTGAGAAATTACACTTTAACGCAATAGTATGATATACAGATTATCTTATTTGCATATTCATGAATATTAATGAAACTATTAGAAATAAGAGAAAAATCTTAGAAAATTTGAAGGGGTGTACGTACAACATAGTCCATATGTCAGCTGCTAACTATTCTAGACTTCCAAAATTGGTACCAAATGAAAGGTGAGTCATAGTACTATAACATTATAGTCTGATATACAAATCTCATTTACATATTTGTGAATATTAAATAAAAACATTTAACAGAGAAAGAAAATTTGTAGAAAAATTAAAATGGGCAAGCTACAAAATTACCTATATCTCATCTGCTAATTGTCCTAGACTAACAATCTTGGTACCAAATAAATGCTTAGACATAGCAAATTTTATGCCATGATTGGATATGCAAATCATTTTATGATTATATTCTTGAATATTAATTTATATGTAAGAAATGAGAGAAAAATGGTAATAAAATTAAGTGGGTGTACCTACAAAATTACTCATATCGTAGCTGCTAATACTCATAGACTACCAAACTTGGTACAGACTTAAAGCTAAGACATTTTACTTTACTCAATAGTCATTATTTGAAATTATCTATTTTTTAGATTTATCAGATATTCATGTAAACATTAGAAATGAGAGAAAAAACGTAGAAAAATCAGCGGGGTTCTACTTCTAAAATAACTCTTTTCTCATCTTTTACTTGCTCTAGACAATTAATCTTAGTATCAAATTAAGGCTGAGATATAGTATTTTATTCCAATGGTCAGATATACAATCATTTAACAAACACATTCATGAATATTGATGAAAACTATAGAAAACTAAAGAAAAATTGAAAACGAATCAATAAGTTTTTATCTTCAGAAATTCTCATTAATAAATTAAATAATTTGCGTATCAAACAACACTAATATAGAACTCTTTCTGGACTTTAATTTGGGAACAAGTTTAGATAGAGTGAGTATGAATCTAGGATGAATAGCAGCTGAGATATGAGTAATTTTGCATGCATATTCTATTAATTGTTATCAATTTTTTTCTCATTTCTAATAATTAATATTCATGAATACAATTTTTAGATAATTTGCATATTGGACCATTAATTAAACATGCTATGTATTAGCATTAAAATGGTAACAAAGTAAGAAAGAGGGCAAAGATCAGGAATATATACAATCAAGCACCACACCTGACCCAGGATACCAATGGGAAAGTGACAACGTCACAATTAGACATCACAAATGAGAGCCATGAGGTCCAAGGCTGTTAGTATAGGATAGTAAGCAGCTGAGATGTAGATAAATTTGCATGTACACCTTTATTTAACATTTTTCTCTTATTTCTAATGTTTTCATTAATATTCATGATTTTGTGAATTTGATAATTTGCATATCTGAACATTGGATGATAGTCATATATCTTAACATTCAGTTGGTACCAAGTTTAAAAGTTTGGATGAGTTGCTACTAAGATATGAGTACTTTTGTAGGGACATTCCCATTCTTTAGAGGGGCATTATGAGTTGCCATGGAAACCATGCAATTTCACATAGCTCAAATGGGTCTTTTCTTCAGGGCAATATGTTCCCCCCATTTAAGTGGTCTCCCAAAACAATTTGACACACATTAGAAGTTTTCCTGATGGTGCAAGGTTGGTCTAATTGGACCCTAGGGTACCCAGGAATGTGTATTCTTCCACTTTTTATAGATACGAAATGTACCGTTTATTTTGGCATGGACATTATGACATGTTAATTTTAAAACAAAACAACTTGTTGATTATTAAAGTTTCTTTCTTATTAATTACTTGAAAAGCTGGTAAACTGTCCAAAATCGTGCTATGAATAAAACTAACATTTAAATAGCAGGATACTGAATAAGGCAAGTTTATATCCGATTTTATAGGCTAAACGGACATTTAGTACCATGAATACGGTAATATCCTGGAATAATTATGTATATTGCCCGCCAAACCCATGTACTCTAATGGTAAAACAATCTTAGGACATGATACAAATGATTTTGGATAAAAAACATTTTCAAAAAATAAAATATTTCAGTAATATGTCAAATTCCATTATTTTTGGCGGCCATTTTGAAAATATGCAAATTAGGTCATTAAGACGTCATTTCTCAGCTTGCCAACATTGGTTTTTGGACTCAGCATACCAAATGAACCCTAATTCAGGTGTCAAACCCTTTTCTTCACAAAATGCCTGTACTTGTTAACTTTTCTGATATTTTTTCCTGACTATTTGTCATGCGTAAGATCAATAGTTGTCTCATAATTTCTAATCTCATAATTTCTGAACTTAAAGTCCGATGATATTTTATCTTGTATTTCAAAGTAAGTAGGGTTGCAAAGATCAGGAATCGATACAATCAAGTAATCAAAAACTCTCATTACAAAGTATCTGCATCTAATGCATAAATTTCGTTTTTCGCCACTGTTCGATCCCCTCGCATTTCAATTTCTAAACTCAAAATGTTGACCTTCTACTTCATTATTTTGATTAAAACCAAATTTTTAACTACTGAACAATACATTGAATTGCTTACTTTTGACCGTATATATTCTATGCGCAACATCACCATCCAAAATAAAACATATGCATTACATGACAAAAATCAACAAAATAACCTCTGCAGCGAACCCAAATCAGCCTGTACACAGAATGATAGAAACTAGCTGCGTGCTCAGTTGGTGCTCAGTTGGTAGCCAAAAATCATTGGTTTCCCTATATGGACAGTGAACCGGGCATACCGAATAGATGACCAGGTGGCTGATCAGAGTCTCCAATCTATTAATCATGAATATTAATCATTTTGGTGTTATTTTTCACTGAAAGATAAGATAACATAGAACATGTGTAATATGCCTTAAATAGTTGGAGGTAAGACAGTGGGCAGCCAATAATTATCATTAATTAGTGACCACTGTTACAATTATGGAGCAAAGATGTGTTTCCCTGGGGAAGCAATGTTGGCCTTTAAGCGAAAAGCGAAAACGGCAAGACAACTGGCTTACCTAAGCGAAAAATAAGGAATACACAAACAGTCAAAAATAACATAAGAACAGCAGATAAACTAACAATAAGCAGAAACTGAACAGAAGAAATAACCGCAATTAGGTCGAGCATAGAGGACATCCACATATGGGGCTGTCCCAGCTATGGATCAGCCTTCGGAACTGGGGTATGATTCAGCAACCTGCAGCTCATTTGGAAGGCTGTTCCATACCTGGGCCGCCTCTGACCTGAAGGACCTGAGCCCATACCTGGTTGTATTTACCCGTGGGACTTCTGCCTGTTTCTCTGCCCTGAAATTATAAGATGATGTTTTAATTTCTACAAGGTCATTTATATATTCTGGTGACATCTTGTTTATAATTTTGAAAACCTCACGTGCCATTTGCTTTATCCTACGTACATGAAGAGGCTGTGTGTTTGTTGATTTGAGCAAGCCATGCTTTTGATTTGTGAGTTTATCTCTTTTCCTGCACTCATTGGAATCACCTCAGTATGTGATGATCTCAGTGAGTACATGAGGAGCGATAAGCATTTAGTGTGTGTAGGTAAGATCTAGAGATGTCATTTGACAATATGTTCCAAATACACACCAAAAGTAGTAAAAAAAGAAAAAAAAGGCCGTTTTCCTGAGGCGATTCTGATGTGTGCTTAGGGCATATGCCATAATAACGTTTATAATACATGTGTTTACTACGTGTGGTAGATAAGATATAGAGATATCCTTTGAGAATATGTTCCAAATACACACCAAATCCGTCTCACCGAGGCGATTCTGATATGTGCTTAGGGCATAAACTATAATTACGTTTTATAATACATGTGATTTACTACGTGTGGTACAGTATAGCAATGTCCATCGATGTATCAAAATATAGTTTGTTTGTGGATACTCATGAGAACCATCTCTATGAGGTGATCCTAATGTGTAACATAGCAATAGTTCAAAACACCATGCGGATGTCTGAAATCATTTCTGAATGGCAATTTGGAATAATTGCTGGCAAGGGCCTATGCAAGATGCACAAATTTACACATTTATTCTGTCATACATTTGTACGTCCCTTAGATATCAATTTGGACATTTGGGATATTTTGGCCAAGATTTGATCGCAACCTTATAGTGTACAAGATCACGACCCGATGTTGACGTCGTACGCGGAACGTATCTTATAATGAACCTTGTCGAAATGCGAAAACACAAAGCACACCATAGGAAGCAGTTTCTGTATATTAGTAATTATGGTCAACAAAAAACATGCCAGGCCCCGTCCAAACATCACTAATAGTCACGCTTATCCGGGATCAGTTATGTTTATCTGCAAGGTGCATTTTATAGACATATATATGTTTGTACCGTAATTTACAGACAGTTTAATGCTTCAGCTCTAACAAGAAGCAGACTTCATTAAAGAGAATCCTCTGGTATCTATGGTCAAAAGGATGGCCGTAAGAAATCTGATGTTCTCTATATAATGAGTTTTCAGTATTTATTTATTTATTTACTTATTTATTTTGACAAAGCATGATGATAATCTTACATTAGATTAATGTAATAAAATCACATTGTTTGTTTATTAGGTTGTCTCTCAGTTTAAAAGCCTTTGCAATGTTTATTGCCAGATTTCTTAGGACTTTTGCTTTTGTACTATTCATTAATGTTATATATTTTAAGACACTAGGACTAACATAGAAGTAACGTTGGATGTATTGTTGTCGTAAATCAGTGTAACCAGGACAAATTAAGGTAAAGTGATATTCATCTTCCAGATCATTTCTGTTGCATAATGTACATTTTCTCCCCCCGCATGGTATATTTCTATGCCTTCCTATTTCAATACTTAAACAGTGTGATGAAAGTCTTAATTTTGCAATTGCATTTCTGAGTTTTCTTTTATGAATGACTAATAGATAGTAAGATAGTTCGAATGTCTGCTTTATCTCTTCATACATGTATAAAGCAGATGAAGGGTTTATGCCTTCCCTCCATTCTGTGATATATATGTCCCTTAATCTAGCTTGGAGAATAGGCATAAACTTTCTTACAAAGACAGACTCAGGGAATAGCCATACATCTGGGAACCCACTCAACTCAAGGTGATTTTTCACTTTCAGGGTCCAGCTTACAACACCAGAATCGTTCTCTACTTCGTTTCTCATATTCATATTTAATGTTCTTAAAATGCATTTTCCTGCTTTCCATTGTGTAAGTTTAACCAGTATTTTATAATTCTGACTTGACGCCCTATAAAGAGTGGAAAACGCTCCAATTATCTGGCCAACGATAAGTTACTAGTCTGCATTTTTAAATTTAGGACCCATTTACAAATTTTTTTTGTGTACTCTTTCAATACATTCTGCTCTTGCAAACCCCCAAAATTTCACAGCCGTTATTTAAAATAGATGCTACGAAAGAATCAAACAGATTAAACATTATACTTAAAGGTATTTCCATAGTTCGTGTTTTTGGGAAAAGACAATTCATGGCTTTTAGCCCTTTCCCGGCCAAAGTGTTTATTGCTTTTAAATATGTGCCCCAACTTGATAAAACAATGCCAAGGTAGTTAAAGCTACTGACTATTTCTATTTCGTTCCCCCCATATGTCCATAACTTCCGTCTGTTTAAGATTCCAGCTTTACAAAAGACAACGATTTTGGTTTTGTCCACATTGACTTCAAGGTTCCATTTATTACAATAAGATTCTAGGTTATTGAGTGAAGACTGGAGCCCTTCAATAGTATCAGGAAACAAGACGGCATCGGTTATCAATTAATCATCATATTAAAAAAGTCTATAGAGAAAATTGAAAAAATGACCCGACTTCAGCCAAAAAAGTGGTCCAGCTGAAACCTTTTTGCCCAAAAAAGTGGTCTGGCCGGTACTGCCGCCGACGGCCTTGCATGTAGGCCTCAAAGTGAAAGAAATGAACAACAAAACAAATCAAAGATTGAAATTCTAAATTTGAATAAAACCTCTAAAACAGAAACAAGTGAAATTGATAAAACGTAGGGCTTGATCTTGATCCTTAGTGAAACTCTGACAATATTCTTGAATATGTTTTGAAAGTAAGTTTATCCGCATCATTCAAACTAGCATAAATACAAGCGAAGGGTTAGCACTTTAAATTTTAATAATCTGACCAACTAGGTGACAAAAGGCTCATTTTATTAGGGGTTAAGATTAAAAACACGAGCAGGTGTGTGGCACACTTATTATTAATCCATTTAAGTAGAGTGGAATTTCCATCTCCTGTCACTTGGACCAGTTCATTTTCATTTTCATGGTTGTACGGTGGTATTTTTCATTTTTTGATCAAATTCTAAGGAACTTTCTGTTAGTAAACAGTGCAGACCCTGATCTAATGCCACATTTAGAGGCATCTGATCTGGGTCTCCATTGTTTTCATATGTCCCACATAATAGATGTTAGGCTTATACGGGTAAATTAGATCTAAAGTGTAAAAATAAATAAATAGATAAAAAAAGCTGAAATCTAAATTTGAATGAAAAATAAATCAAAAAGAAAAAAGATAGGAAAATAATAATGATTAATTAGTTAATTAATTAGTTTAATGAATATATCGGTTTAGCCATAAGAATATAAACAAAAGCAAAAAAATGATTAAACAGAAATTTTACAAGACTTCTAGTAGATGACACCAAGCTTATACTACAGGTGCACTAGGGTTTGAGAATTATAAAAACATCCTATTATAGATGTAGTTCATCATTGATAGCTTTGCACTTCAGGTGCACTAGGGTTTGAGACTGGTGTGCAAATCATCGCTCAGCGTTAGCTCACCTGTAGTGCAACTCATGTGTACAAGGGTGTAAAGTGTTCCTCTGGCTTCACTGTACAACAGGGGGAAGCAATGAACTCAGATAAGAAGGGTTTAAGTAATTTACCATTTTGTAATACAGTGTTAGTTTCTGTTGTCGTCACCTTAAGTTTAGAGTTTCTCAGCAAGTTTCTTTATAAAAATTGTCATCGGCAATACCGGTTAAGTTGTACCTGGCAGCTTCAAGTTGTATTTTTCCCAGTTCGTCTGGTATTTTGTTATATTACTATAGACAACATCTGCATACTCTAAGATAGGCCTAATAAAGGATGTGTATTTATTTCTTATCATTTCCTATCCAGATGGAATTTAAGTTTTGGCATAATATAAATTTGCTGACATGCGTTTGATGTAATTAGCTGTATATACTTATGCCAGCTGCCACTACTTTCGAATGTGATCCCTAAATGTTTATGACTTTCAACATTGGCTATGACTTCATTATCCACGATTAGGGGGTAGGTGAACAAGTTTATTAATTTTACGAGATAGTGGTATGGATTCAGTCGTTTTACGATTAAATAATACCAGCTATTTATCAGCCCATCAAGATATTTTCGTCAAGTCCTGGTTGAGGGTGTTTGGTGCGTTACCCAGTGATTCAAAAATGATATACAGGCTAGTGTCGTCAGCAAAGAGGCGTATAGTAGACTTGATATCATTTACAATGTCATTTATATTAATAAGAAATAAGAGTGGTCCCAATATAGAGCCCTAGGGCACTCCTGTGATTAGGTTGACCCTTTTGGATACTCCCCCTGGTAAGACAAAGTAAGAAAGTTGGCAAAGATCAGGAATCGATAAATCAAGTACCACACCTGACCAAGGATACCACATGGGAAAGAGACAAAAACACAATTAAACATCACAAACGAGAGCCAAGAGGTCAGCCCTTTCCCAGCAGGTGACCACAAGGCAGCAATGAACAGACGCAAAAGCATGACAAACACAAGACATAAATAATACAAATGATCCAAAAAGAAGTACCGCCTTGGAACGGTCAGTAACAAATATTTCACTGGAGGGCTTAAACCAGTTTCACAGCGCCAACCTCACCCTTAGTTCAGATGTGGATCAAGACACATAAATGTTGGGTTTGCATGGGAAGACCCCTAAGTTATCCATGCATTATCTCCTAGAACATAAAAATCAAGATATAAAAAGGAGATAAAGCAAAGATAAGGACTCAACAGTACATAAAACTGAATACCGGAGCAAAAGAAATCAAACAGGTAAACAGGGGTAAACCCCGGTGGGCCTGACAACAGCTAAAGCATCAGACCCCTACCATCTCATCAATAGATAAGTCTTTAAGCCGCAACCGTCATAGAGTCTGAAGTCCGACCCACCTTCGTGCAATTAAAGAGGAAAGCAAAGTTGCCAACAGTGATTGGGTTGACCACCAAGCATGCAGTCTGTTGCAGTGCATTAATGTTATAGCCAATCTTTTTATAATGAGAAATTATTTGTACAAACTGCGATGAAATTTTTATTAGAGCCAACAATCTTCTTCAATTTTTACACCAAATTCGATGACATCACAACGACCAATATGGCAGTCATCTTAAAATATTTGAAATGTTATAGGCAACACAAGCCTATTTTGCATAACAGTAACATTTCAATTTGCAGCAACTTTCACCTCAAGTCAGGTTATACATAAGTATATAAACATGAGGAGCTTATATATATATATGCAAATATGAAGTGATACTTCGACAGCACAAATGACTGTAGGATCATCAAAAAGGATAGAGAAAGATATCAAAGGAAAAATATCAAAGAGAGCGATACAAATGGTAGGTTACCGTTATATAACCTGCCGTTGAACAGAATACTATAATGTAGTAAAACTGGGGCCAGTTTCATCAATAAAGTTGCTAGGGCAAATCTTAAAAGTGTCCAGGGACATTTCTTAGGATATACGTAGGTCAGTTTCATCAAAACGTCTTCAAAAGATCCTACGACATAATTTTGCGTTTCATCAAAATTGTCCTATTTATTTTTTCAATGGTCACAAATGGCCACAAAACACGACGTGTTTAATCACGTGCAGATATGTAAAGTAGTACTCACAAAATGTCAACAAACTTGAAACAAAAAAAAAAGGGACGGGGGGATAAGTTACCGTTTGTTTGATTTGATCCTTTACGTCCCATCAACATTTTTTTCAGTTATGTAGGGATGGGACTTCCTGAGTTGAAGCAGTACTAAGCTAGGATTAATGTGTTTTGCTCAAGGACACAATTGCAACGGGGAGATAGAAAAGAGAAAGTCTGTGGCAATGGCATCTAGCAAATCCAATATACAGGCGGTACTTAGCAATAAGTTCCTCATCGTTAAAGCCTTCAAGTGGATTCAGCCTTTCAAATACAAAAATATAAGAGAAATACTTTTTCAGAACAAAAGTGGGTAAATTGTTAAATGTAAGAATGGGTAATGGGATATTTTTACAGCACCTTTAGCCGCCGTTCTATTATCGCTTTAGACCTACATTTTATGTAAATTATTCACCGATCAGAAGTATTCTTAAATTGTAATATTCATCACAACAACTGGAAAAAGATGCTCTCATTGGTTAATACTCAGAATGTCCATACAATCTTATTAAACATGCAACTAAACGTAAAAACCTACATGTAAATGGAAGAGAACCAGTCTGTGCACTGTATGTATCAACGGCCTAATCCATTGTCTCCGCCGGGAAGCATCTCTTTAGTATCGCGCCTGCGCAAGACAATGCGACCTAATCTCGAATATAGGTCAACCCTGATGTATAGCATATTATCATTGTTTACATGCCTTGCACACAGTAAAGAAGTGCATTATAAAATAATTAACCCACTAAATCCGAAAGGACTTTACAGTTATGTCACGCGATTTAAATAAAATATGTGTAACTTTTCCAAGTCCCATTCTGGACATGATTATAGTCTGTTTCATATATTTCGACAATAGTCTATTTGCAGGGCTTATTTTTGGCCGTTTTACGATTATATTCCCAATGTCAAAACGTTTCTTTTCTCCAATGGTCGGATGAAAAAATCCCAATTTCAAGTCGGAAAAAATTTCGAAGAAAAAATCATCGTTTTGTCGAGTAAATTGTGTTTAAAATTGTTTGTTTATTTGTTCCCGTTTAAAATACGACTATTGGCATCTCTGTAGTGCTACTACAATGTAAATCCTGTCGTTGCACTATCAGGGCCCAATGGTGTTGTGCCCTTTAACGATCGGCATATCAGCCGTGGTTTACTTCTTTGCATTAACAGTTAATTTCCCCTGTAAGTACAACAATCAATTTATGTTGGCTGGGGAAAGGACTGGGGTGAACGGAAAGTCATAATGTATAAGGGAACCCCTGCCAAATGTTTTTTCAGTGTGTTGACTTAGTCATTTTAATGCAAATTGTGTAAAGGGGGGGCGCTCAAATTTGTTTAGGGTGGGTTTGTAGAATCATTTTAGCAGTTTATAGGAAATCTAGGCCTACTCTGCGCTTTCAAAATGCTTAGCTGTCGGAATTTTCGTGGGTCCATGTACTCTCTAAAAATTGTGCCCTCTACATTTTGCCCTAGGGGATACATGTCATGTACCCTCAAAAGTATGAGTGGTAACCCTGGTAATATTCATCATTGCGCAGTCTCATATAATACATTATACAAGTTAACAGTACAGCTAAATTCAGATAAATATGATGTATTTTATGATTTGACAATATAGCTAACAACACTAAAAATCGCAATTTCAGGCGTTTTCGCGCTAAAATTCCCAATTCCAGGGGTATGCGTCATTGTCCCAAAATCGTGAATATAAACCATTTATTTCTAAAAAAAACTTAACAAGTGTATTTAATTTGCTCTATTACAATGGCGTATAAAAAATAACCGCGAATTTGCACGTAAATTTTGGGTTCAGGCGATTGAGCTTGCCCTAGCCGGCGTATGCATTTTCTTACAAGAACAGTGTAACTATCGGTAAAGTCTCTTCTATCAATTACGAGTAGTTAAATGGTCACATTAGCGGATCCAGAGGGGAGGGGGATAGAGGGTTCGCACCCCCTCCTGGAAAACGTTTGATCCCCCTGGAAAAGGTTGGACCCTCCTGGAAAATGTTGGACACCCTTCCCCATCCCCGAAACCTTGTAAAATTATAGCTTTCTTTGAAATAAACCATCAATAAGCCACTGTAAAACAGTAAAAGTTGAGGCCAAAAAAGAAGAAAAAAAAACGTTGTCAGAGCTGTGTTCTTGCAGTCGGGCCTGGACACCCCTGGCAAAAATTGCTGGATTCGCGCATGGGTCAGCCAGCATCCAAACTCGGCCTGACAGCAAAACGTCATTCGGATGGCGTTTCAGCGGCGGGCCGATAATGGCCCGATTGTACGTGCTTACTGGGTGTCGATCAGTTTTGAATCCTATATGTATTTTTTCTCGATCCTGGCTATGTTCTTTTCTGGTCTTTGGTTTGTTTCAGTGAACGTTTAATTTTACATTAATGTATTGTCACCCCCAAACCCGTTTTCTTAAAAACTTAGGACTTAAAACAATATTCCCAAACCCTTGCTGGTGAATACCTAAATTGAAAAAAAAAAGGATTCAGATGCGTAGAGTTAGCTGTGCACAAAACCAAACAAAAGAGAGACAGAAACAGAACCACAACTTCGCTGGTTTTAAATTCCAGCATGCTAAGGGGTAGAAGGAAATTTCGTCTAAAACCAGCGAATTTGGTTGCGTTTAAATTGTCAGTATTTGAGAGCCGCCGAATATCTTTTTAAAGATATTTCTTGTTTAATCTTCGTGAGGGAATACCATATACACTTAACATTAAACTTATTATAGGTCACTTCCTGCAAAGATACAAGATGTTGCGGAAAGTCGCCATCTTATATAGATGATGATAGTTATAATATATATACCAAAGAGACAAATACACTCTTTGGTTTGCCAACTTATATCACGTCGACAGCGAAGACTGAACCGACTAAGCAGATGCCTTGACCGACATTAGCCTTCGCTGAGCGAAAATAGCTCAAAATCAACCGACCGTAATGTGCACGACACATGGTGAACGTAGATTAACCAGTATTCGGTCAGAAAGAATGTGTGGATTGCAAATTGGTAATTTCCTGCAGAATGATGCATAATTTGATCAAAATATACCTTGTGGTTTAAGAGTTATAAGCATTTTCACGAACTGCAAATGTATGCACGGACGGATGGACTCACGCAGAGATAAAAGTGCAAACATGCGGGCGGTGGAATTCTTTTTTCACTGTGCAGCTTATCAAGACGTATTCAATATACATTTAATATGAAATAGGCACACCTAACATGCCTAATGGGCAACCAACCAAAATTTGTTCTGAGAGAATAGCACAGTATACGGTATTTCTTGCGAGTGGTACTCGTGTGAGTAAAAAAAAGGAAGGAAGGAGGCAAAGATCAGGAATCGCCAAATCAGGTACCACACCTGACCCAGGACACTTTATGGGCAATCGACAAAAGCACAAGAAAACGTCAATACAGAAGCGCATAGAGTTCAGCCCTTTCCCAGTAGGTGACCACATGGCTGCAGGACACATAAGACAATATGTCAAAGACGAACACAAATAAACAAAAAGATCCACAAAGGAAATCAGGGGCGTACCTACAAATGTACGTGTACGCAAAAACGCATGTGCGTACATCTCGGCGCCGCCAGTATAGTTTCTTAAGCTACTTACTTAAACTTTTGGAAGAAGAAATATACTCTTTGCCCCCTGAGAATTTTTCATGGCCCTGATTTTTTTCAAACTCAACTTTTTCGAAAAAAATCTTTCAGAAATACCATCTGAGTGTCAAACAGATTGGATCCAGCTCAGGCCTGACATTTTGTCGGGCCTGATCTGGGTCCAATCTGTTTGCAAAGGTTATCAGCAGACGACACACAGTAGGCTATGAGTTAATTGCGTGTCTTGGGAGCTAGTTTTAGCCCGTCAGGGCGTTGCCCCCTGACCCAAATCTAGAATGCGTATTCTTTAAAATTCTCACGCTTAGGGATGTCTGTTACAACGCAAGGTGGTTCTGGACGACAGTACGTCACGGGTTCCAGACGAAATATTTCTAAATATAGGTTTGTGCTATTGAATGTGTATCGTTTTCGGGAGACTTAAGACACAATAAACCGTAAGCATCTTATTTTGTCTTTGTATATTTGTCCACGACACTTATCTTAACTTAATCAATCCTGTAGAGCAGGGCAACTGTATCCAGTTAACGTGTATATGATACATTATTATTCTTGAAACAGTATTTTACTACTATACATGTCCTCATATCCTTATTTAGTACTTTCACTTTCGTTTTCTTTGAACATTTTATGACTTGATGTGATTAGACATTGCATTGTCCATCACATAGACCAAGAAAGAACTTTCTTATAAATCTGCTTACTTTAGAAGAACGCGTTTTTAAAACCAAAAGGAATGTACTGCAGTCATTTTTCCATGTTACAGATGTGTAACGACTGCAAATATTTTGTTACAGGTTATTGTCGACAGCGTAGCAGGTGGAGACGACAGTGATAGATTTATTAAATATATCTTACATCCAAGAATCTTCTGTTTTGACCGAGGGTGAAATGTCATTTACAGTGTATGAGAATACGAATATGGCCAATACTCGGATTATGTACATCTACTGTTATTTCGAGATGCGCACGATTTGACATCGTGACCTTGTGCTAAGCATGTCAGACTTTGGAACCTGAGGACCATGGTCGATTCCAGGGTGGGCACTTATAACATTTTTTTTTCCTTTTCTTTTTTCCTCTTGTAATGTAAAATTACTTCATACAAGAAACATTGAATTATATAAATGACAAAAATTGCACTCCTTAATTTTAAAATATCCTCAAAATTTGTAGGGGTGGGGATAACTTTGGCCCTCCTGGAAGATAATTAGTCTGGTGACCCCATTTTTTTCTTTTTTCTAAAATGTCAAATGATAGTCCATGTAACAATAACAATAAATAAGATTTTTAATGTCAGATTTTTGTATATAATTTACTCCAAAAATTGAAATCCTTTTATGAGGGAATAACCAAAATATATCATACAGTATCTTGACATGGGTTGGGAAAACAAATATATTTTCACATTTTCTAGAAAGCTTGAGGTCATCAGCAATAATTAAAATTAAAATAAAGAAGCTGGATGGCGATTATAAATGTTTTAGCTTAATATTAAGGACTTGGATTTTTTCAGAAAATTTGTAAAATGCTGAAAACTTTCATGTGAGGTTATGAAAAATTGAGTGTGGTGACATATCTTTTTTATTTCATAAATTGACAGTCCATACTTAAATGTGGGAAGTATTACCCGCAATTGCCCTTAATAAGCTCCAGGTCTGACAAAGTGTAAGTCACATATCATACATGGTCAAATAAAATGATGTTTTAAACGTACCAAAGCTGAAGGCTCCAAGGTGAGCTAATAGTATACAAATGACTCCAGCCTCCATCCGTCTGTCTGTTCGTCAGCTTTTTCAAACATCTCCTTTGAAACCACAATGTCAATCGAATTTCATATGGAGACTCCTTAGGATGGAGGGATGGTAGTTATTCAAATGATCTTAAAATGCAATTAAGTCCCCACCCGTTGTTTAGGCTGCTGTCTGTTCTGAGGCGGTGATTCTATTGTTGTTGATTTATTGTTTAATGTACTCCTCAATATGGGGGTTCTGTTTTTGTCTTTGTTTTGGTGTGCATTACTTTGTGCCCTTCCTAGTTTTGGAATCATCTTGAAGAGGAAGAGAGAGCTGGTAGCTTTGCGTTTATTGTCTTACGGATATCTTGCTACTGTAAATGTTCAGTGGCTTTTCCTCATGATGTAGTGAGCTGGTCTGGAGTTTATGATTGTTGTATTTCCTGATCATACTCACTAACTTCTCGGTCCTGATGCCAAGATACCACCACGCTCAAAAAGTAAAACCCCTTTTAATTATTCTCTGGAACCAGAAGACTAAAATGCTACCAATCCCATATATGGTATTAACCTTTAAATTCTTCTGATTACCAGGGGCTTGGTATGAACGTTCGTTGGGAGGTCGCACAATGCTGAACTACTTCTTCAGGCGTTGAGTAGGCTTCAGAGCAGTATTTACATATAATCAAGTGTTCATGAAAGAAAAAAAATGTCGTCTCACATCTGTTACAGAAATACTGACGTCGTCTATTGCCTGTTACACAGTCGTCTCTAATCAGTAACATTAGAAAAAATGAAATTTTGAGGTTTTCAGTTTTCTTTTAAAAAGGACATGTTAAAATTGACTGAAAAATCATGTGAGATTTATTGTCTGACCATTTATGCTTATTTCATGATGAGAAAGCAAGTAATTAATCACAAATTACACATTTCTGAAGTTTCTTTTCCAGACCAGAGTTTTACAATTTAACTTCAAATATCTATGGGATTTGTACCTCTAATGTCAAACTTACAAACACTAATATGAAAGGAATTATTTAAAATAGCCAAACACACTATATTATCATTTTCTGCGACGTCTGTGTGTGTAACCCCTTTCCACTGTCGTCCAAAACCCTAAATCTGTCATCTAAAGACCGTTACCTGTCGTCCAGCACAGGTAAGCAGTCGTCATTGGCCTGTAACGAATTGTCGTCCAGAACCACCTTGCGTTGTAACTGACATCCCTAAGCGTGACTCTGGGTCGCCACTGGAATTACCTTTGGAACGGTCAGTAAGAAAATTTCTGGAGGGAAAAAGCTACTTTCACTAGCTTACAAACCGACTTTAAACCTCACTCTGGGTATTAGGAAATAAAACAATCCTGCAATCTATTTTAAAGGCGCCCGGACCCTTGAACGTAAATTCCTGTTGGATACCACGAGGATTTGTAATGTGTGACTGCCTCTTTCAAAGGTTCGACGACGTGGCAGTTGGCGTTATCACTTCGTGACGTATCGTTATAAGAATTGTGACGTCACGTCATGGGGATTGCCCAGCCGCTTGCCTGAAAGAGTTATTATTGACGTTCAAGCTCCTGGTGATCGAACTAATCCCTCAGTCTTATATGGCTAAAATATAACTTTAATATCAACAAAACCAGCATCTTCGCGATTTAATTTTACTTTTTGTACTTTTACAATGTTAATGATGATCACGGCACATTTTGCAACAGTAAAATAAGGTTCTTACTTTGATCGAATCGACTCCGTATAGATTCCGGAACTGGGCGATTTCGAAAAAATTAGGCCGTCATACTGCAGATGAATAGAACAGAACAGAGCCTAATCGTAACAGCAACCAACTCTCGTTGTTGGTTGGTAAAACACAAGAATAAGCAAACAAAGAAACCGTAAAAAATATTAACAAAAAAGTATATAATACAAATTGCCATTCTTAAGTTCACTGATCTGATACGTTTTGAGATCAAGGGTCAGCTTACGGCCTGATGAGACTTGAAACCGAGGTATGGCTTTGGAGAGACAGATAGTGGAGGGGGGGGGGCTGAGGTATGAAACTGATAAGACAATATAGATGCAGGTCAGGGAAAAGAATACGTGTAAAGCAAATATACCTGTCTCTGAACACTCTAGGGCTTTTTGGGCTTGGCCGATTTTAGTCCTAATCAGCCTCCAATATCACTTGAAAAGCCGCTGAGAAGCCATCGTTAGTACATGTATATGTATACAATTTAGTACAAAAGTAGCGGCTGGGACACCGATTTATTTGTCCTTCGTATAGGACAAAACGTGAGAACTTCCTAAATCTCCAGAGTTTGATGAAACACGATTTTGTCTTAAACATGTCCTGAGACATTTTAAAGACAAAAAAACGTCTTAAATGCTTTGATGAAACTGGCCTCTGAAGTTCGCCTTGCTTTGTAACTTTTTAAGCATCATGGGTTGCATGGGATCAATTGAGCGAAACTATTTTCACCTAGGTTTGTCATGCTCTTGGCGAAAATAATCGTTTGGAATTTTACAATTTTCAATACAGCTTATTCCCATAAGCACCGTTCCTGCGTCGGATACCTCAGAAATCAATTAAGAATTATATGTCCGAAATAAGTCTCTCACTACCAAAAACAGATAGAATTATTCAAGCGAAAATAAGTGACGCACACAATATCCAAGTTTTGAGTCTGTCCACTATGGAACCAGAGGACTAGGGTCGATTCCCGGTTGGGCATCTATATTTCAGTGTATTTCTCTTCTTCCTATTTAAGCATTTTAATGCTGAATTACTTCATAATAGTGAAATGTAATTATGAAAAATGACAAAATTTGAAAAATTGTCACTCCCGGGGCCAATTTCATCAACGAGTTTACGACATTTTTTTGTCTTAAATACATCGTACGAAGTTCGGGTTTCATCAAACTATTGAACTTTGCGAACTTCTTACTTTTTGTCGTATATTTAAGACGAATATTTAGTTGTTGCAGCTAACATATTTGTCTTAAATATTATAAAAAAATACTAACTTACTACTTAGCTACCAAGGCTGCTGCATTTCACACGATTATAGAGGCTGAAGAGAAAAAAAAATCGACAACGGTTTAAATACCTCGAAAGTACTACAATCAAGACCACCCTTTACATAATATGGTTTACCAAAATGAGAAAATAAGACCCCATTTCATTGGTTCTTATGAGTTATTTATTTGTCCAAGTAACCTCTCCCACCCATTCCCCTACCACGCAAGAGATTCGCATATGACCATCGTCAGTAGCTGAATTTATGCATAACCATCACGTCTAAGGGAGGAGATTTAAGAAATAGATCAGCTCCAACAGTGAATTGTTGAGTAATAATTCACTGTTTGGGTGTCAGTTGTATAGAAGATCAAATCACGAGCGCGCAGCGCGAGTGATTTATCTTCGTACAACTTACCGACAAACAGTGAATTATTACTCAACAATTCACGCACCGGAGCTGATCTATTTCGATTCTAACACACAATAAACGACGAAAACAAATTTGATGTCTTCAGCTTCATCCATCTCTCCCCCATTGTACTGAAGAACTCCCGCCAATTTTTAGACTACGTCGCATATGTTTACATGTAATTGTAACGTCTTTCAAGCGTAAAAACGACGTTACACCGTCTAACGCCATGAATGACGTCATTTTCCAGTGACGTCAGCTATCACACACTTTGGCAGTGAATTATTGTCCGATATATCACAGTTTGTTACCGTTGGCTCTATAGCACAGGGGGTTAACTCAGTCACAGTGCGGGATGATTCTTTATGAAAGTTGTCAATGATGCTTTATGAAAGGGTTACAGGTGCTTTATGGTTTCCTTAATCAGTATAAGGTAGGTGATGGGAAACCGCATTAGACGTAAGATTCTCGAAGCCCGAAAGTATTTTATTTTTATTAATTCATATAATTGAAAAGCTAATGGGTTTACTCTGTCAGTCTTTTCGGTGATGGTTTATGTGTCAGGGATTAATGAGCGGTTTAATTCAGATATTGTTAAAACCCATAACAAAAATCAGTATATTTATCAAAGTACATATTCCATCAAAGATAGTGTGCATACAACTTCAAGTTCAATCTAAATGTGTTTAAAAAATCAATTTTCTCCTCATGTAAAACTATAAAGGGCTTATTTTAAATGACTAATATTGACAAGCCAAAAAAAGTGGTAAAGAATCAGTAACATATTTTGGTAACAGGTTCTTTACCTGTACGAATGATGGATAACTGGTTCTTTATGAAAGGGTTCAGATGCTTTATGAAAGAATTTGCAAAGATGTTAATGGTTTTAGAATCAAATATCAAGGCAATTGGACCTTGTACTGAAGCCCTGACTTATTTATCGATTGAATTAAGACTTAACGGCCCAGTCAACAATATTTCTGTCATGTTGGAACTCCTCCAAGAGGGAGAGACTAAAAGGGCCCAATCCCATCCAAATTTGCCGCAAGTCAAGCAAATCACGCCCTATCATTACGATTAAGGTTAAGATTTATTTCAATATTATATCAGTGATGCCGAGACATAGCCTCTGATTTCGTTTCATTTAACTGTTGTTTGATTTGATTTGTTGTCTATGGTATACAGCTGTGGTCAACTTAACTACAGTGTTCCTATGAAAGCCTACTGTAGGACAGTTTACCATTACTTTTGCTCATTCTTATACAAGTAACTGGCAACTTGGTCTTCTTGAATCATCCGGAGAGGAAACAACTCTCCATGAAAAATATGCTGGGTGCGATCTCCTGTCTGCTTGCATATTAAGCAGATAGGCAACTGACTGAGCTACAGAGTTCAGATTGTTAGCTAAGCATCGCATGTGCGTGTCCCGAGGGTGGGGGCAGCGGGTTTGCATCCCAACTGGAAGATCACAAGTTGTTATATGTTTCCTTAGAAATACTGTTATTCACAACCTCGAGAAGAAGTAGGACCCCTTGGGTCCAAATGCTTTGAAAAGGAGGCCAGGTCCGCACTGCCCTCTGTGAAAAAAAAACTGAAATAGAGTTTTCAGGACACCCAAACCCCCCGACAGAATTTTCTGGATCCCCCCATGCATCATAAATATCCAAACCCTGCTATCAGCATCCAGTACTGTAGCATTGTATCCGGGACTTCAATATGTCTTTTTCGAAACTCCCATAAGGAGCATGCGGTGGATTGATGGAGTTGGGGTGGCTCAGCATATTTGGAGGGACTTCACATGAATTAGTGAGAGTTGAGCCTGACAGGGCAGAGTAGGAGCATTTGGTTTGTTCGTTTGCTTGTTTTGACTTGCATGGCTTGATTCTTTACGCCCGAGTCAACAATCTTTCAGTCTTGTCGGGATGGGTCTACCTGGATGTATCCAGTAATAAGCAGCCGGTAAAATATCCGTTTGCTTTAATATTTTTCATCCCAGTCGGATCGGGACGATTTCTTATCCTTCTGTTTTATACCAGTTTCGGTGTCTTGCTCTAGGACACAACACAGTGACTCTGACGTCTGTGAGTCTCAAACTAGCAAACCTTCAATTGAGCACCGCGCCCCACACAGGCATGAAAGATTAAGGCAAACATTGTCCATAATAACTTTAATCTTACTTGATAGTCTGCTCTTGATAAACAAAAAGAGACATGTAGACAACAACTACTTACATGTTTTGATTCTCAAAAGAAACGTCTCATTTAGACGGTTCTTTTGAGTTCCCAAAGGAAATACAAGTGATTTTTTTTTCAAAATTCGCAAACTTGCCTCGCCTAATGATATATCCAATCATTAGAATCCAACAAATAACCTATAAAGTTATGGATACCTGCAGTTGCAATTATAGTTCTCTTCGCTGGAGTTGTTTACTCATAATTTGAAAAACGAAACAACATCTAGCAATGCACAAAGCACGTGCAGTATTGAGATTAAACATACCGGGTAGGCGGCAATTGAAAACGCTCTTAAAAATCGATGAACGCGGATAATAATCGCAAGAAACGGTGTTTACGATTGCCAATCGGTCGACAAATGACAATAGAAAACCTGTTTTATCGATTTTTGATCTGCGTTCGTCGATAGTATTAACGTTTTCGATTGCCACCTACCTGGTGTGATAAAGAAAGGTGTACGGCTTTTGTGTCTGTACGGGCGATAATCCTCACTTACGCATACGGCACATCGAAAGTTTTGGTCATTAAAAAGCCAAGCTTCATTGGTTCCTTCATGTATATGCGAACATATGTATATGCGAACATTATCCTTTTATGCATTATCCAAGTCACATACCTCGGGGAAAGGGTGCGTGTGATTTTGGGGAGGGGGTACCCTCAAGTACTCTTTCTACAAAGGCTTGGTCCCCCTTCCCCGCATCCCGACAAAAATTTCAGGATCCGCCCTTGAATAGCGTTTGATGTAGCACGAAAAGTGATTAAAGCATACAAGCTGGCTCCAAGGCGCTCCGTGCATATTCTTCTCGAGCTATAAAAGCTAGCTAGACTTGGAATATTGGGTGTAGTTTTTAAAATTGACAGAAAACAACGAAGATGCGGACAAATCTGCACCATCTGTCTGCAAAAATGCAAAAACATGTCTTCATTTGGTGAGTGACAATCAAGCATGACTGGGCTGACGTCTGATGCAACCTCAAAAAGCTAGCCAAAAACTGCATTTAATCATTAAACCCAAGTCTGCTGCTGCATATATTTGTTTAGATTATTGACAAAAATATTAGCACAGAAGCAAACTGCAACCCTTCTTGATTCAGCGGAAGGTGGCGAATGAACGTACTTGTATATATGCAACAGTCTGTTCTTGGTCTACATTGTTTGCCTAAGAGGCTTCAAAACATTCAGCATACGACAAAAGCAGACAGCTTTTGTTGTAATTGGCAAGAGGATCTTATCGATGTCCATGCACGTTAGAAGAAAATATTTCTAGTCTTACCATATAATAAACTGTTTTTTGGGCGAGGTGCTTCTATTACAGAGCGGACACGTTAAATTGCAAAATCTACAATTTTCCGTTTTAACGGAGGTCGGTAAAGTTAGCACTAATTTTGCTGCAGCAAAAAGCGGTAAAGTTGGCAGCAATTTTTCTGCAGCAAAAAACGGTCAAGTTAGCAGCAGCAGTAAAAAACGGTAAAGTTAGCAGCAATTTTGCCGCAGCAAAAAATGGTAAAGTTGGCAGCAATTTTATGGCAGAGAAAAACGGTCAAGTTAGCACAATATTTCTGCTAGCACAAAAAATTTTGCTAGCAAAAAATTTGCTGCTGGCACAAAAATTCCTGCTAGCACAAAATTTGCTGCTAGCAAAAAATTTGCTGCCAGCAACAATTTTTTTCCAGCACATTAATTCTGATAGCACAAAATTTGCTGCCTGCAAAAAAATTTCTGCTAGCACAAAAATTTCTGCTAGCACAAAATTTGCTGCCAGCAAAAAAAATTCTGCTAGCACAAAAATTTCTGCTAGCACAAAATTTCCTGCTAGCACAAAAATTTTCAGCAGATAAAAAAATCTGCTAGCACAAAAATTTCCGCTAGCAAAAAATTTGCTGCCAGCAAAAAATTTTCTGCTAGCACAAAAATTTCTGCTAGCACAAAATTTGCTGCTGCAAAAAAAATTCTGCTAGCACAAAATTTGCTGCTAGCAAAAAATTTTCTGCTAGCACAAAAATTTCTGCTAGCACAAAATTTGCTGCTGGCAAAAATTCTGCTAGCACAAAAATTTTTGCTAGCACAAAATTTGCTGCCAGCAAAATATTTTCTGCTAGCACAAAAATTTCTGCTAGCACAAAATTTCCTGCTAGCACAAAAAATTTTGCTAGCAAAAAATTTGCTGCCAGCAGAAAAAATTCTGCTAGCACAAAAATTTCTGCTAGCAAAAAATTGCTGCCAGCCAAAAATTTTCTGCTAGCATAAAAATCTCTGCTAGCACAAAATTTGCTGCTGGCAAAAAAATTTCTGCTAGCACAAAATTATCTGCTAGCACAAAATTTGCTGCTGGCAAAAATGTTTTGCTAGCACAAAAATTTTTGCTAGCACAAAATTTGCTGCCAGCAAAAAATTTTCTGCTAGCACAAAAATTTCTGCTAGCACAAAATTTCCTGCTAGCACAAAAAATTTTGCTAGCAAAAAATTTGCTGCCAGCAGAGAAAATTCTGCTAGCACAAAAATTTCTGCTAGCACAAAAATTTCTGCTAGCACAAAATTTGCTGCTGGCACAAAAAATTCTGCTAGCAAAAATATTGCTGCCAGCACAAATTTGCTAGTGGCACAAAAATTCCTGCCAGCACAAAATTTGCTGCTGGCACAAAAATTCCTGCCAGCACAAAATTTGCTGCCAGCGTTAAAATTGCTGCTGGCACAAAATTTGCTGCAGGCACAAATGAGCCGTGAAATGAGATTTCCAACAATGTGATATGTGCGACCAGCAAAGGCTCAGACCAGCCTGCGCATACGCGCAGACTGATCAGAGCCTTTGCTTGTCGCTTAATTATTATATGAGTGTTAAGCTACTGATCGAATTAAATTTGGTGTTTCTAAGCTTAACAGGAGGCTGCACAGGTTCGTCTGAGTCTACACTTGTCAAGATGGCACATTGTTGGAAATCACATGTCACGGTTCAAATATTCCTGAATACCGGGCCGCGTATGCAGTCGGTAACAGTCTGGCTACAGATACGTGTCTGACTACAGATCTTGGTGTCCCGAGTTTGATCGCAGCCCGGTCTCATACTTTCATGGAGATCGATCGTGAAATAATTTCTACTGTCATATCACTCCATTCCGAGAAGTAGCTGTCAGTTTTAAGCGAAAGTATGCGCACGAAGTACTGGTTTGATTTGATTCATTACGTCCCATCAAAAATTTTTCAGTTATATAGGGACGGGTCTTCCTGGGATGAACCAGTACTAAGCTAGGATAAATGCGTCTTGCTTAAGGGCACAATGCAATGTCACCGGTGGGGCTCGAACCCGCGGCCACTCGGTCTCGAGTCAAGCACTCTCGCTTCCATGACCAAGTACTGGTTAACCGCTTCTTCAATCTTCCCCAGGAAAGATGTGATAAGGTGAACTGACCGTCTCGCCATGGCCAAAGTTGTTAACTTGGGGACGTAAAGCAGCAAAACAAACAAAACACAAATATTCCTGCTAGCACAAAAATTTCTGCTAGCACAAAATTTGCTGCTGACCCAAAAATTCCTGCTAGCACAAAATTTTGCTGCTGGCACAAAATTTGCTAGTGGCACAAAAATTCCTACCAGCACAAAATTTGCTGCTGGCACAAAAATTCCTGCCAGCACAAAATTTGCAGCCAGCACTAAAATTGCTGCTGGCACAAAATTTGCTGCAGGCACAAATGAGCCGTGAAATGAGATTTCCAACAATGTGATATGTGCGACCAGCATACGCGCAGACTGATCAGAGCCTTTGCTTGTCGCTTTATTATTATATGATAAGCTACTGATCGAACTTAATTAGTTTTTTTAAGCTTAACAGGAGGCTGCACAGGTTCGTCTGAGTATAAACTTGTCAAAATGGCACATTGTTGGAAATCACATGTCACGGTTCAAATATTCCTGAATACCGGGCCGCGTAGGCAGTCGGTAACGTGTCTGGCTACAGATGCGTGTCTGACTGCAGATCCTGGTGTCCCGAGTTTGATCGCAGCCCGGTCTCATAATTCCATTGAGATTGATCATGAAATAATTTCTACCGTCACATTCCTCCCTTCAGCTGAATCATGCAAAAAAAAAGTTATAAGTTATAAGCGAAAGTATGCGCTCGAAGTACTGGTATGATTTGATTCATTTCGTCCCATCAACGATCTTTCAGTTTTATAGGGACGGGTCTTCCTGTGTTGAACGGGTACTAAGCTAGGATAAATGCTTCTTGCTCAAGGGCACAATGCAATGCCGCCGGTGAGGCTCGAACCCGCGGCCACTCGGTCCCGGGTCAAGCACTCTCGCTCCCATGACATAGTACTGGTTAGCCGCTTCTTCAAGCTTCCCCAGGAAAGATGTGATAAGGTGAGCTGACCGTCTCACCATGGCCAAAGTAGTTGACTTGGGGACGTAAATCAGCAAAACAAACAAAACACAAATATTCCTGCTAGCACAAAAATTGCTGCCAGCACAAAATTTGCTGCTGGCACAAAAAATCCTGCTAGCACAAACTGTGCTGCCAGCACAAAATTTGCTGCTGGCACAAAAATTCTTGCTAGCACAAAATTTGTTGCTGGCACAAAAATTCCTGCTAGCTAAAAAATTGCTGCTGGCACAAAAATTCCTTCTAGCACAAAATTTGCTGCTGGCACAAAAATTCCTGCTAGCACAGAATTTGCTGCTGGCAGAAAAATGTCTGCTAGTACAAAAATTCCTGCTAGCACAAAAATTCCTGCCAGTAGCAAAATTGTTGCTAGCATTAAAATGATATTTTCGCCTGTCTAACGAAGCATGCCGCTGTAACCCGAACTTTTCTATCATACTTTAGGAAGTAACGCCTCGTTTACCGGCGGCCACGTCAATCACGATTTCGGTCACCGTACGTGGACGAAACGGGGTGACCGTATAACAACGTAGAGGAACGGGGTCGATAAACGTAGCTCGCCATGGTTGCCGTGGTCGTCGGGGCAAATTTTTAAACAGTAAAAAAATTGCCATGGCAGCCATGACGGGAGTGACCTATTTATATGTGCCGTAGTAGAGCAGGAAGAACGCAACAAAACGTGACAGAACGTAACAGACCTTAACGGACTTGGAGCAAGTCCGTAGCGGGACGTCTTGTTGCGGGACCACAACCCAAGGTCAAGGTCTATCAAGTTCTGTTGGGATCTGCCACGTTCACCTAACCCAACCCATCAGCCCAACCTGAAGCTGGAGTCATGCGTGCGTGCATGTGTGTGTTCATTGCACCATTAGCCCTTTGTATTTTTTTCTTTCGGTTTTCTGTGTACAATAAACTTGGGTAGTTTCAATGTATGTATCGAGGGGTAACAGGTTATAATTTCCATGATGTATTTTTTTCTCCGAAGATCAGTCAGTGTAAACATTGATAAAATGCTTCGTAATGTTGCATTTCATCAGAATATTCACTGTCTCAAAAAGTACGCATTAAGGAGTCACAAGTGTACAAAGGATTAATGCTGATACAATGGTTGGTGTTTGTCTTTCAAGAATCTCATCGAAGAGCTTTGGAGGTCTAATATGTGATAACAACATTGGTGCGGAGCTCTCTTGTAATTAATGTTGGCATATATCCCAGCTGCTGCATTTGTTCCTCCCACAACCTTGCCCGCACCAACACTAACCTTGGTCTTCGTATCCGCCTGCACACTAATCATGCTGGTGGCTTCCTTGCAGCCGCAAAGGCTAAATGTACACGCCTATAAAGCAATGATAAATACGGAATCGGCTATTTCATATACATCAAGGATGTTTTCTGATCAAAGATTGCAGCAGCTTTGTGGGCCTCATTTCATACCGTGGGCACAAACGGGCTCAGCTCGACACATCGTCCATGTTTCACCGTAGAAAACCTTGGCGGAAATTGATAGACGTAGCCGAACTTGGTCGGAACGTAACTAGACGTGAGAGGTTCCAATAGAACGTGGCAGGCTGGGAGTAAACGTACAACCGTCCGTGTCAGACCGTAGCGCGCCGTCGAGCCTCTGTCACGGATACCTTGACAGACCGTGAGGAAACGTAGCAAGACACTGACGAAGACAATAATTGACCAAAACCCCAAATGCGAGCTGCGTTTCTGGCTGTCGTGACACTCGTGGCTGTCAGCGTAGTATAATGGGCCATTGTGTCTAGTTAGATCAGATGATTTGCCATAAATCATATGATTATTTCTTGAATGGTCGATTTAACCAAAAATATACTGAACAAAAAAAATAAGTTTACACTTTAACCAATTTAACAAAAACTCATTACGTTAAAAGGTATGCGTATATGACAAAGATCAGGAATCAATGCAATCAAGTACTACACCTGACGCATGACACCACATGGGAAAGTGACAAAAACTCAACATCACATACAAGCAAGAGGTTTACCCCTTCCAAGCATGGATGACCACAAGGCTGCAATTAACAGGCAAGAAAGCATGACAAACACGAAACATAAATAACAAGAAGGATTCACAAAAGAAGCACCGCCTTGGCCACACGTCTGACAAGACAACCATGCGAAACTTGATCAGGCGTTCATGAATAACGTTGAAAAACGTCAAACTGCATTTTTAAATCTGGAAGATTATCTTTACGATATTTTGAATATGTAAACACACTATTCGGGAGTATTTCTGTCTGAACATCGAACATCAAGGAGTAACGTCTGCGATGTATACTGTACTAATGTTACGGTACGTCAAAATGAGCGTAAAAAGGCTTTTGGCAGATCACCGCCATACCAAGAGTAATCAGCACGGTATAGATGTTTGGTTGCTCAAGATTTAATGGAGAAATATAAAGTAAAAAATCGAAAAATTAACAATTTTTAAATGCTGGCAACAATTTTGCTGCTGGCAGATTTTTTTTGCTAGCAGGAATATTTGTGCCAGCAGCAATTTTTGAGCTAGCAGGAATTTTTGTGCCAGCAGCAAATTTTGCGCAATCAGCAAAGTTTGTGCTAGCAGGAATTTTTGTGCCAGCAGCATAGTTTTGCTAGCAGGAATTTTAGTGCCAGCAGCAAAATTTTGTGCTAGCAGGAATTTTTGGGTCGGCAGCAAATTTTGTGCTGGCAGCAATTTTTGTGCTTGCAGAAATATTTGTGTTTTGTTTGTTTTGCTGCTTTACGTCCCAAGTCAACAACTATGGTCATGGCGAGACGGTCAGCTCACCTAGCCACACCTTTCCTGGGCAAGCTTGAAGAAGCGGTTAACCAGTACTTCGTCATCGGAGCGCAGTGGCATAGTGGTAGAGTGTTTGACTCGATACCGAGTGGCCGCGGCTTCGAGCCTAACCGGCGTCATTGCGTTGTGCCCTTGAGCAAGACGCATTAATCCTAGTTTAGTACTGGTTCAACCCAGGAAGACCCGTCCCTACATAACTTGTTGATGGGACGTAATGAATCAAATCAAACCAGTACTTCGTGCGCATACTTTCGCTTAAAACTGACAGCTACTTCTCTTGAATGATATAGCGGAAGAGAGTGATATGACGGTAGAAATTATTTCACGATCAATCTCAATGAAAGTATGAGACCGGGCTGCGATCAAACTCGGGACACCAGGATCTGCAGTCAGCCAGACACGTTACCGACTACCTACGCGGCCCGGTATTCAGGAATATTTGAACCGTGACATGTGATTTCCAACAATGTGCCATCTTGACAAGTGTAGACTCAGACGAACCTGTGCAGCATCCTGTTAAGCTTAGAAACACCAAATTAAGTTCGATCAGTAGCTTAACACTTATATAATAATTAAGAGACAAGCAAAGGCTCTGATCAGTGTGCGCGTATGCGCAGGCTCGTCTGAGCCTTTGCTGGTCGCACATACGACATTGTTGGAAATCTCATGTCACTGCTCATTTGTGCCTGCAGCAAATTTTGTGCCTGCAGGAATTTTTGTGCCAGCAGCAAATTTTTGAGCCAGGAGCAAATTTTGTGCTAGCAGAAAATTTTGTGCTAGCAGAAATTTTTGTGCCAGCAGCAAATTTTGTGCAAGCAGAAATTTTTGTGCTAGCAGAATTTTTTGCCAGCAGCAAATTTTGTGCTAACAGAAATTTTTGTGCTTGCAGATTTTTTTTTGCTGGCAGCAAATTTTTTGCTAGCAGCAAATTTTTTGCTAGCAGAAATTTTTGTGCTAGCAGAATTTTTTCTGCTGGCAGCAAATTTTTTACTAGCAAAATTTTTTGTGCTAGCAGGAAATTTTGTGCTAGCAGAAATTTTTGTGCTAGCAGAAAATTTTTTGCTGGCAGAATTTTTTTTGCCAGCAGCAAATTTTGTGCCAGCAGAAATTTTTGTGCTAGCAGAAAATTTTTTGCTGGCAGCAACTTTTGTGCTAGCAAAAATTTTTGTGCTAGCAGAATTTTTTTTGCCAGCAGCAAATTTTGTGCCAGCAGAAATTTTTGTGCTAACTTGAACGTTTTTTTCTGCCATAAAATTGCTGCCAACTTTACCATTTTTTGCTGCGGCAAAATTGCTGCTAACTTGACCGTTTTTTGCTGCAGTAAAATTGCTGCCAACTTTACCGTTTTTTACTGCTGCTGCTAACTTGACCGTTTTTTGCTGCAGAAAAATTGCTGCCAACTTTACCGTTTTTTGCTGCAACAAAATTAGTGCTAACTTTACCGACCTTTTTAACGGGTCATATATTTTTTATTTAAAAAAAAGAGGGTAAAACAGAGTTAAAGTCCTTGTGTATTACACGTCGTCTTATGTTGATTGATATCTGTTTCATGAAGATGTCTTAAACTGTTATTGAGATACAGAGAGGACTCGAAGCACGTATGATCGATGGACAGACATCTGAGTTGAAGTTGTTACCTTAAACTTGGGAGATGGTGGCTGAGAGTTGTGCCAATACATTAGATTCCGGGCCAGGTTTGAGCCAAAGTCGTGTCCTTGACTTTGGGAGTTGGTGATTAAGTGTTGTATGCGACACACCTTCGTGGGATCAGTTATAACCATGTGAAGTTTTAATCAAAATATAATGAGATTTGCCTACCCGGGCACGAAACCCATATTTACAGCGTGGCTCACAGATTTTTGGTCAAAACTGTAACTAAATTGAGCCGTGACATGTGATTTCCAACAATGTGGCGTTTTGACACGTGTAGACTCAAACGAGCCTGTGCAGCCTCCTTTTAAGCTTAGAAACTCCAAATGATGTTCAATCAGTAGCTTAACGCTCATTTAATATTCAAGCGACTAGCAAAGGCTCTGATCAGACTGCGCGTATGCGCAGGCTGATCTGAGGCTTTGCTGGTCGCACATACCACATTTTTGGAAATCTCATGTCACGGCTCAATTATTGATATCGATACATATGCGCTTCCGAGAGTAACCCTGTCTTTGGTGGTTGCGAACAAGAAATGCACAGACCAGCTAGCGCATCCGCGCAGTCTGATCAGCGCCTTTGTAAATCCCTTATTGGAATTATCATATCTAGATGAGCTACAAGCAAAACTTTAATTTTCTAGCAAGTCTCTGTAGCTAAGCAGGATGGTTTGAATCTCACTTTGTCGGAAACACCGAAGACAGGGTTTCTCGCGTCGCGGCCCAATTATAAAGTCTGATGAGATATGATTTTTATTCATATGTTTTTTATTTTATTTTTATTGATATTGATGTATTTTAACTAACTCATCATTGATTCCTCTAAAATACTTCTTCGTTTGCCTTTTCTTCTTCTACTATCTCAAAGATGTTTGAACAGACATAAATTAATTTTCTGGACAGCATAAGATAAGATGTGGAATGGTACATGTAGCTCTTGCTTGTTTGTTTGATTTGATTCTTTATGTCGCAGTCAACAATCTTTCAGCTATGTCGGGACGGGTCTTCCTGGGTTGAACCAGTTTTTGTTTTGTTTGTTTGATTTGATTCTTTACGTCCCATCAACAATCTTTCAGTTATACAGGGACAGTAGTAATGGGCGGCACTATGGGTACCGGGACTTTTAAGCCTGAAAAGAACTTAGTTTTTTTTTTTTCAGGATAAAAAGTCCCGGTACCCATAGATGCCGCCCCTGGTAGGCTTGAGTGACTAGCTGTGAATAACTTAGTTTATTTTAGGGCTATTTTGGTTGGATTTATGATTGTGATAGTTTCCTGGTCTTATTCACTGGTTGGGTTGTGATTACGATAGTTTCCTGGGCTATTGGGAATAACTCAGTTTATTTTGCGCAAAAGCGCGGGCTGATCTGTGATTGTGATAGTTTTCTGGGTTGTTAAGATTAACTTAGTTTATTTTGCGCAAAAGCGCTGGCTGATCTGTGATTGTGATAGTTTTCTGGTCTGTCATACGTTGAGTATTATTAGATAGTTTATTTTGCGAGAAAAGTGCAGTTGTGATAAATTACTGGTTCATTTTTGCTTGCGGCGCTCTCGCCTCGCCGCAAGCATTTCTGTCGGAATAGTGATACCCTCTACCTGGTTTGTCTATTTATATAAACAAACTGTTAGCATAACGGTCGTTGTTCTGTCAACAGTGATAAAAACCGGTACTACCGCACAAATTGAATAGAATAGTATACGAGTTGCACCTCGCTCTTTGACGTGTATCTAGTGATTTTCATTCAGTTTTTTTGCGATTTTCACACAGTTTTTTAGCGCATCCCATAAATCTGAAAGGACAAGTTGTATTTTTATATTTTTCAAAGACTAATTCATATTTTCAAGGATAATTTTGCAAAATTCCAGGACAATTCCAGGACAAAAGGCACTTTTTTCCAGGACCAAGGCCAAATTTTTCCAGATCTGTGCGAGCCTGTAAGAGCATGCCTCATATTATATGCCATATTAACCCCCAAATTCAATTTGTGGATATATGTTGTGGTCATGGAATGTCGCTCACTGTTTTCATCCACTGTGACCTTGATCTCAGGAGTCAGTTCTTGAAAAAATGCCCCCACAGCAGATCGCCTATTTTATATATGGTAGCATTCCATATTTGGTATGTAGATACATCTTGGACCCTGGAGAGTTACCAAATGTTTCCAGGTCACTGTGACCTTGACCTCTGGTTTCTGTTCTAGCAAGGTCGAGCTCAGAGCTTATCTGTATATAATTTGAGGTAGGAATCCTAATTTTGGTGTGAGGATATATTTTGGGATCATGGCGTGTCGCATACACTTCTGGGTCAATTTGACATGTAGCTTGTACATAAGCATGTATAAAAACACTGCAGGTTTAGTTTTATAACTTTATTAATCATGCCACGATTGTCCAAACATGAACCATCTGGCACAATTGGAATGATATTGGCCCACTTCGAATCGAACTAAAGTTCCTACTAAAGCTCTTACGCAATAGATGTGTGCGTACGTTTACACCTAAATGGCTACAGTTGCTCCCTTTTAATTAGTTGTCAAGTAAACAAAGTGAATAGCCCTGTATGCCCCACCTCAATTCTTCATCATAAACAAAAAGGGTGTGAATAAACTGCACAGACTACTCTAATTACCAATTACGAATAAGAGGGACCGCAAATAGAACACATCAAGGATTTATTTTGTAAAATAAAAACATTTTGACGCTATTGATAGATCTTGAACCCATCTTGCTAGATAGGTCTAGAGGAGGGAACCAGATAAGCTACTAGAGTAACGGTGCTCTGACCCACCATTGATCTTTAGCAGGTTCATGACGTCACTATAGTAGCAACTATCGATGTTCGAATTGAAAATTAGTTACTATAGTAGGAACTAAACTTCGATTCGAAGTGGGCCATTATAATTGCCATCAGTAACTTATATAGAATTGCTACCAGTCTGATAATAAAAGTGGTCATTAATACACTTAAAATATTGTAATAATATTTCTTTCTTTTCCAAATGGTTATGTTCATTACTCTATAAATGTGATTGTCTGCAGTAGAGTTGTATGATTATCAGAACTTAGCATCAGCATATAGACTAGCAACAAATTAGGAATATGTTTATATGGGAAACATGAAATGACTATTTGAAAAGTTCTAGGCCTTTGGGAAAGGCGATCAACTAAACAGCCCTCAGAGATCGTTATCAGGCTACAGGGACAGTTAAATATTGAGGCAGGTCTGGTTGTCCAAAAATGACGACCTGACGTTAAGACGGCAACTTACGTCAAGTGTATCAACAATATTTGCATCGAAGATATCCGTTCTGGCTGGCTAACGTCAGTTCCAGACAAATAATAGGGCTTCGAGGGTAATTTGTATCCAGGTTTTTAATAAAAATATTTTGAAACAATTACTTTAAATCACGTCTGATTCTAAGACAAATTTCAATTTGCAACTTTTGAATCTAAGGGTATTGCTATTCGATAGACTGTTGTCCTAACATTATTTATATTTTGGCATGAAATTAAAAACATGTTTTGCTGACGTGTTGATGTTCATTGTTGCCAAAACCAAAAAAAAAATGATACATTGAAAATAAGTAAAATTTTATAAATTTCAATTTTTTGCGTTTTTAAAGTCCTTTAGTGTACGTTACTAGGTGCCCCTTTAGATAACTGTTTGTGTTTTTCTTTTTCCAAAAGAGTATCTTACCCGCCGACTCAATAACTATTGTTAATGTTCGTCTATGACGTGGTTTTAGTGCAGTGTAAACAATAACCAAATTTGGAGGTGTTCCCAACAAGGTGCACATGCTGTTTTTCAACTAGGCAAGCCCTCCTTTAAAAAGGAAAATTTATTATATAGTCTCTCTTTCTCCGGCACGTATATACTAGTATTACTATAGACGTGCCTTGGAGAGCGGGAGAGCGGGAGAGGGAGAACCAAAAAAAATCAATAATCGTAAACGATGATGTAATTCGTGGTTTATAAAAATCGATGACGTAATGTATTACGTATATAAGATTCTGATAATGTCACAAAAACAAGTATGACTTTTTAAAAAACAAGTTTTTATTTTTCTAAAGAAAATATATCATGTGAAAAATTGAGTTCTATGTTGTTAATTTATGCAATTTTTCTTGCTCAATCAAGACCTTAATCACTCTGTAGTGTTAATGTGTGTTATAGTCAAGGCTACTAAGTACCATGCGTCTTAGAGTCTCTTGGTCAATCAAGACCTCAACTCCTAGAGGCATCACTCTGTAGCATTAACTAGTGTATATTATTTAGCAAGTTTAGTGGTATTCTTTCTAGGGAAGTGGTAGCCCTGAAAAGGGCTGTTTGTTGATTGTCTTGATGATTTTTAGCATTTCCTCTTAGTAATTCTAATTTTCTTAGTAGCTTTTCCAACTCCTATGTTTTGACTGGTGTCTTGATCATTTGTCGTAATGTCAAGTCTTATGGGAATCTGGACGGATGGCATCTCTAAAGGTTGCTGCTGTGCACGTTGCTGAGACAATTCTTCTAAGTTCTTCACTCTAGATCTTAACTCATTTAGTTCCTTGAGTAAGACTTCAATGACTTGAGTCTTTGACTGTTGTTTTTGCAGCATCTGTTGAACAGGTTGAGGTATATACGATGAGGGTGTTTGCGGCGTATAATACTGTTGTGTCGTATGGCTAGCAAATGTCTCATTCACTGCTGATAGCAAAAGGTCAGGATTGTTGATCATATCATCTATTGTCAGTGATGGCTCCATGATTATGAATGGTGAAGTGTAGTGTGTTCAAGCCTTTTATACTTGTCAAGCTGATTGACCTAGTTTAAAGTTCCCGCGTTTCAAGAAATCAAGTCAACTCCGATTGGGTGAAAATAAATGACCTGACCAATCAGTGTATTGTTGCTCTCTCTAGCGTAGGAGTTCAATGTAGGTCAATCCCTTTGAAAACTATAAAAACTCGTTTCAAAACTCAAATTTGTATTCTGTTTTTGTGTTAAACAACAACAAGGAAATGGCTTGCAATTTGGATTCGCGTTTGGAGCAATTAGAGGAGCAGGGCAAGACTATGGTTGATGCTACTAGGAGGTTACTGGAGACAGTGAATGCTGTGAAGGATACAGGTGAACTTCTTCTGCAAATGATTGAGAATCATCAAAAGATGTTGGAGATGAGTCGAAGGGTCGAAAATTTGATTAATGATGCGAAAATGGAAGTGAAGGTGGAGGCTATCAGTGACGAGGAGGAAGATTGGGGGGATAATTCTTCCCCCACACCTCATCCTTCTGAGGATTGGGATGCGGAGGCAGACCATCCACCCTTCTACATCCCAGTGAGAAGAACTATAACTGTAGAACAGTGGGCTGTGCGATGCCCTGCCTGTGGTGGCCGCCCCAGTAGATGCCCCTGCTCCTAAAAAAATGTCTCTGTGGTAATATAACCACCAAACCGGCCCTTTTCAGGGCCACCCATTTCTTCAAGAAAGAATAACTTAATATGTTGCACTTAGTTTTGTATGTAAGGCTATGCCTAAGATATGTGTGATTGTAGTATTTCCTAACCATGTTCACAGTAATGGGGTGATTATGGCGTGATCTTTAAATGAACCAATCAGATTAAAGTTGCTCTCTCTAGCGGAGGAGTAGGATATAGGTCAATCCACTTATCCAACTATATAACCCAATGTACTTTGTGCCTCTTTAAAAAAATGAAGTTCTTTGAAAAATTCAGTTTGACTAAGTTGTGTGCTGCTTTGCAGCGAAAAGATTGGAAAGAGGTGGAGAGACAGCAAAATAAGTTGGGATTAGAGCAATTTCTTGCTCGTAGAGGGATTGGTATCAGAAAACCTGTAGCCATTGTTCAACCTATTTTAAAATCTTCTAAGTAAGAAATATTTTGTTACTTAGGAGACTTTAAAAAACAAACAGTCCTTTTCAGGGCTACTCAATTAGTTTCGTTAAAGAATAACCACATAAATAAACAAACACAATTTCAACACCGTAATTTTATTTACAACTTACATGTATCTTAAAAACAGAACTAATCGTCACTATAAATCCTCTAAGTCCAGTGTTTAATGAATATGCACTATAGAGTCACTGTCTGGTTCATCACTAGAAATTGGTTTATCCCAGTTTTCCGCCACCATCTCTGTACAGGAGCGAGGTGTGTGAGAATCTGATTTACAAATAAAACAATAAGGCTTCTTCCCTGTCTTTGTACGGATGGCTGTCTTCTTTGAACGAGTATCCAAGCGTCTTCTCTTAGGACTGATATCAGATATATCTGGTTCAGGAGCCTTTCGTTTCCTTGAAGGCTTCGCTGTGATACTGAAGACTCAGTCTGTTGCTTCTCTGTAGATATAGAAGACTGTTGAGATGTAAAATCCTCTGCTCTCTTAGGACAATTTGGAGCCCAATGATCTGCAAGTCCACAGATAAAACATTGTCCATATGCAGGCTTCTTCTTATCTGTAGACATCTGTTGCTCTCTTAATTTCTTAGCCTCTGGACAATCTCCAATCCAATGTCCCGTATCATGACAATGGTGACATTCTCCATAAGGTGGTCTCAACTTGTCTTGTTGTCTCAAACTATCTTCTAATGGCTGCATCAAAGCTTGTTCCTCATGAGATAAAAGTTTCTACAATGATACACAATGATAGTAGATGCTCTTCTTATCATAGACTTTAGCCATCCTTGGATCTCTACTGTTTTCCATCTTTACTCTTCGAAAGTCAGAAGTGAAATGATTCTCTCTCACTGGTGTCCACCTTTTTATAGTCCAGAAATAGTTTTGTCTCTTCTATGATTGTAGAGAAATTCGATCACACTAGGATTGTCTGCGACACATCTTTTCCAATTCTCAAATGTAATCAGTGTCTCTTTTTCCATCAAATAACTAATACTGATCCACCAAAGTCTCTTGAAATCTTCAAAAGTTTCAGGACTATTGAGTTTCTGTTGAATCTCTTCCAAAGTGATCTCATCATGAGAAAACAAGATGTAAATGCAGAACAATAATCTTCTATACGGTCTGAACTTCAATATCTTGGAAAGTGGAATTTCCAAATATTTCTTCTCTCTTGCTTCTTCCATGATGTTGAACTCAGATATGATGATCAAAATGACTTGATCATTCTTTTTATATCGTGATCAAGCTATCTATGTTTGAAATGAGATCTTCATAATCCATATCTTCTTCTTCTGAGGCTTGTTGAATTATTTTCAATACTGCTTCGATGTGAGAAATCACACTTTCGCTGTTTGCCACATAAGTTACCCAATCCATATAGGTGACAGGAGTGTCATCAATGATTCTCAACATCTCTCTAGCATTACGTTTAGTCCAAAATCTGAATGTATCAAATGTCTCAAATCGGTTTAACCAGTTCTTGATTCCTGCTCTCGTTTTCAAAAACTCAGCACTGGACGGTTCTTATGATAAGATGTGGTCTAAAGTTATTTTGTAGACATCAAAATGTAAAATTTGATCTAAGCACACGGGTAGACTTTTGGTGATCGTATACATATTCATTTATTCAGCAGATAATCAGACTCACGACTTGGAAACTTCAAAATAATTTGTGGTTCTATCTGTCTTGGAGTATTATGTCCAATGGCAACGTTATATGAATCTGGTCTGTTTATATACCTAATCAGTTCACTGGTTATAAAGTGGTTAATCCCTGCAGCTGTTAAAGATGCCACAGATAAAGATACATCTTCAGTATTCCATGCGGACAATAACCATTTGATCTAATGCTTAGGAGTTTCTTCCTTTGAGTACAAACATCCATAAAACTTATTACTGTCATAGATAATTCCATTCAAAAAATACTTGATATCTGTGTCACGAGTACGAATAGAGTAAAGTTTATCCATTATCAAATTCTTCATTCTTACAACCCAAACACGAGCTTTATCATTACTGTGAAATTTGGAGTAATGTATCTTGAGCATCTCCGTATGAAATCTTAAGCGCATCTCGCCAGGAAGATTTAGTAATTCGTCCATGCTTAGAAGTAGTTGGCCTAGTTCTTGGTGATAGATGTCCTGAGATTTAGTCTCTAAAGCATTTGACAAACGTCTCAACCTAAGTTTAAACCATCCTTCTTGAATTTGCTTCCTGAATCCTAACCCTTTAGCTGAATTGTACATCGAATAAGTCCATATCATGTGTTGTATTTCTGTCGGTAGTTGATATGCCATAACTGATTTGCTCTCTTTATGTGTTACCTGCAAATGAATTATTTCTAATGTGATAAGATAGCAATTGTTCTAAGCTTTTATAGGGTGCAATAATTTTGAAAATCGGTCCAAGCAAACTCAAGTTATTGGGAAAATATGATTTTACTTTTTTAGAAATCTGGTTCTTGCTTTTTCAGGCCAATAAATTATCTCCCTTGAATAAGAAAATTTTAACGGTGAAAAATATGCGAAATTTTGTCAAATTTGTAATATCTCAGGTATTTTTTATCCGATTGACTTCAAATTTTTACCATAAGATAGCTCTTATATTCAAGTTATCGATTTTACATACTTTAAAGGCATGATAACTATTATGGGGTGGTGTATGCAAATTTGAGACACTATTTCAAACTTATTTTGTTATAGGATTACTTTATATATGAATCGCAAATATTTGCTTATTAAGTCAGTAGAGATATATGTTGAACATATAACTGACCACTGGTACTCTATAGTCCGCCGAGGCCCGTAGAGAAGCTTTGTGCTTCAGAAACTGTTGAATATGCATTTAAAAAGGTAGAGCAGCTTCGGCTGTTTAAGGGCGCCGACCTTTGGGTTGGAGTGGCTCCGCCTCAAATTCTCTGGTCCATAGAGACATGAAGGAATTTGACTTGTATTTGAGTCAGTTTCAATCGCCAGGGATTCTGAGGTTAGGATAGTACTGGGGGAGTAATGGTGCTGTTTATACAGTGCCTGATACTTCTTGCAAATTTTCAAAAATTGTAGTCTCGCCTGCACTTTAGACCTAGTAAAATAATATGTAGTCTCGCCTGCAAATCTGAGTCCTGTAAAAATCATGTAGTCTCGCCTGACACATTGTGAAAAAAATCAAGTTCTCAACTATCAGTTTGTAAAATTTCAACTGATGATTTCAGAAAAATCTGGGTTTTTCCAGTATAAATTGAGCTCACATTCCCATTGCAGCCTCATTTCACTACAGAACTTCGAATAGTCAAGATGGTTAAACGACAGAGAGATAATACCCCACCCTCTTCTGATGATAAAGACCCTCAACCAAAATTGGTCAATTATTCAGACACAGAGAGCTCAGATGATGAAGATGATATTAGACCACCACCAAGGACAAGAAGAGCTATGACTATGTATTCAGACGATGAAGATGATGAAGATTTGACTTCTTATTTCACTATCAAGGCAGTCAACGAGAAGAAGTCTAGATTATTTCGAGCTCAAGGGAAAGAATTTCAACTCAACATCAAGACTTTCCCTGACAATAGTTCGCCATATCAATTCATATCAAGATTGTTTGATCGGCTGGTTGAAGACATCAAAGAAAGATGCCAGATGGAATCCAATGACAAGATGCAGATGACTATTCTTCATCCTGGATTGAAACTGGGTGTCTTTGTGACATGGGGAGACGTCTCAGCTATGACTGGAGAAACTGTGTTAGAAGAGATCATGAAAGTGCTCCAGTCCAATGAGAATTTTCGCATCAATGACGGACAGATGACTATTCAAGTCACAGTGGTGAGACTTCCAGTAGGCAGCGGACGTAAACCATTACATGCTGGTCTATACTTTGAGTCAGAAAATATGAGTATCAACAAAAGAAGTATTATACAGATCAACAATACCAAAGATGTAATGTGTATGGCAAGAGCTGTAGTGGTGGGGAAATGCAATGTGGATAAAGATGATTCAGAAACATGGAAGAAGAACTGGAATCATATGAGAAGATCTGACAAATCTATGCAAACCAGAGAAGCGATGAAGTTATTGGATCAAGCCAAGATTCCTCATACCAAGTCTTGTGGTATTGAGGAATACAAGAAGATCCAAGCTGTACTTGCTCCCAAGTACTTGATCAAAGTCCATTCTCAGTATCCTAAAGATGGACTTATATTCCCACTTCAGTTCAAGAAGAAGCCTGAGACGAAGCTGATCCATATTTACTACAATGGAGTAGATCACAATGATGCGATTACCAAGGTGACAGGATTTCTTGGTGCCAGCTATTACTGCGAGTATTGTGATGTTGGATATAACCACAGAGGTGCCCATAGATGTGCTGATGGATGTGAAGATTGCTATAGTGACATTCCTTGTATTCCTGGACAAAAGATACGTTGTATGGACTGTAAAAGAACTTTTCGTAGTAGAGACTGTTTTGCTAAGCATAAGACAATGAAATCTAAGCAGCAAAAATCTATTTGTCAACTTGTGTATAATTGTGGTAAATGTAATTTTAGGATTGTGGGCACAAAGAAAAATCATGTATGCCCAGGACAGAGAAAATGTAGGAATTGAAAAGAAATTGTTGGACCCAATCATCAATGCTATATTCAAAGTTATGAATGTAAATCTGAGATGACTGAAAATGAAGGAGAAGAAGAGGTTTCTCAACCTAAGAAATCTCGTTTCATCTTCTTTGATTTCGAGTCAAATCAAGAAACTGGTACACATCAGGTGAATTTCTGTGTTGCTCATAAAGCTTGTGATGATTGCATGGATTTGCCCATAGATACATTTTGTCTGACTTGTTCAACACAAACAGGTCTGAGAGAATTTATCTTTGAAGGCATAGATACTTTACCACAATTTTGCAATTGGATTTTAGGAGATGAGAATAAAGGAGTGACATGTATTGCACATAATTTTGGAGGATATGATGGTCAGTTCATCTTACACTATATCTTAGAATATGGTACAGTGAAACCTGAAGTGATCATGAATGGAAATACTATACTTAGAATGAAAGTAGGACGTGTTACATTCCTTGATTCTTATCAGTTTTTGCATATGAGACTGGCTAATTTCCCAGATACTTTTGGCTTGACAGAGATGAAGAAAGGTTACTTTCCTCATCTTGCAAATACACTGGCAAACCAAAAGTATGTCGGACCTTACTTTCCTGTAGACATGTACAATCCTGGTCAGATGTCTGTCAAGGATCGTGAGACATTTTTAGCTTGGCATAAAGGGAAAATTGAGAGTGGTGCTATATTTGACTTCAGAAGGGAGATGGAAGAATACTGTCGTAGTGATGTTGATATTCTAAGACGAGGATGTGCTTGTTTCAGACAAGAATTGATCAACATTAGTGGACTCGATCCTTTGTCTGAAGCTTGCACTATCGCTCAAGCTTGTTCAAAAGTATGGAGAAAAAATCATATGCCTGAAAACAGTGTTGCCATCATCCCACCTGAAGGCTATCCTAATCAAAAGAACTACTCTATCAAAGCTGTAAGATGGATTCAAAGTGAAGCTAAGACACGTGGTATTGAGATCAAACATGCATTGAATGGTGGTGAGCAGAGAATCAATGGACATTATGTGGATGGCTACCATGAAGAATCTCGAACTGTATTTGAATTCTATGGATGTTACTGGCATGGATGCCCTACTCATTTTCCAGACAGAAACAGAGTACAACATCATCAGTGTTTGACCATGCATCAGTTGTATATTTTGACTATTGGCAAGAGTGAAGAGTTACAAAAAGCTGGATATCAGGTGGTGGAACTTTGGGAATGTGACTATGACAAGAGATACAAGGAAGATCCAGACTTTAGATCTTTGGTGGACTCAGAATTTACAAACTTAGACCCTTTGAGACCAAGAGATGCTTTATTTGGTGGAAGAACTAACTCGACCAAACTCTATCAGGAAATCGATGAATATTCTAGTGAAGAAATCAAGTACATCGATGTGTGTTCACTCTACCCATATGTTTGCAAGTACGGACTGTTTCCACTTGGACATCCCACCATCTATTCTCAAGAGAATTTTGACAAAGACAATATCAGACAGTACTGTGGATTGATCAAGTGTAAAGTGTTACCACCCACCAATTTGTACCATCCAGTACTTCCTCAGAAATGCAGTCAGAAATTGATGTTTCCATTGTGTAGAAGTTGTGCTGAAAAAACAGATCCTCATATTAGATGTACTCATTTACAGGAAGAAGATAGAAGTTTTACAGGGACTTGGGTTACCATCGAATTGTTTGAGGCTTTGGACAGGGGTTACAAGTTATTGGACGTGTATGAAGTCTGGCATTTCTCAGAGACAACTCAATATGATAAAGCATCTGGAGAAGGAGGGATTTTTGCTGGCTATATCGATACTTTTCTGAGAATCAAACAAGAATCAAGTTGATACCCTGATTGGTGCATGACTGAGCAAGATAAGATCAAGTTCAAGCAAGATTATTTTGAAGCTGAAGGAATCAGATTGGAGAATAGTGAGAAGAATAAAGGAATGAGAGCTATTGCCAAGATCATGTTAAACAGTCTCTGGGGAAAATTGGCACAGAGAGAGAATATGACCAAGACAGAATATATACTCCTCAAAATAATTGAAGGACCAATGCTATCAGTTATAATATTGATGCTTTTTGCGTAGAACGTATTTTGAAAACCGTTTTTACGATCTAGCCGAAATTTTTCGGACATCTTTGACGCCCTATTGCCAAGTGAAACAGCAAGAAGACAATGGTATAAAATGTTACTAACAAGGATTTTTTGTCGTTTTAAAACTTGACCTAAATGTATTGGAATATCATTTTTGTGTGCGCGATCCATGGACCACAGGACTGCATGAAATGAATGATAAGTGCTTTTAGACGCTGAAATCTTGGTTTTTTGCATGATTTTATGGTGTTTTAATCCCGTCAATACCATCCACCTTTTCCTGTGAGAGAAAATTGCCCCTTTTGGCTGTGGCTAAACGGCCAACCTATGGGCTCAGACAACTGGTTTTGGCGTTTGTCTGTGACAATTTTTAAACAATTAGTGGGTACATCTTCCTAATACTCTAAGGCATAGAATGACGATTGAAAATCTGATTCTTGATGGCCAAGTACACACATTGTTTTCAGAAAACAAAAAAAAAAATGTCAAGACTCCATTGTCAGAGATGAAAATGCTTGCTTCTCAGTATGTTGAAAGTGATTGAAGATTTTTTTGCATGTAAGCTGAACTGTTTGAAACAAAGTTTAATTTGACATCACTTTCATCCTACTCGAATGACCACAGAAGAATTTCTTTACCCCACCCACTGCCTCTTGAAAGTGTATTTTTGAGGCTATGTGCATTTGAGACACAGTTATGGTAGACTTAGGCATGGAAATCAGTAATAATAATTCTTGATTTATGGGCATAAAGGATAGAAAGATTTTGGCCAAGTTTTACAGAATTTAAATGTTTGAGCTAATTATACCCGCGTTCTTAAATCTTGGTCCTTTAATTATTTTGAGGAGTATATCTCAGAACCTTCCAAGTTCTTTGATCTGGTGACGAATCCAAACAAGATTGTCAAGAATGTGGACATTTGCAGAGAAAATCTTCTACTGGTCAACTGGGACGATACAGAATCTAGTGTGGAGCCACATGCTTGCAGTAATGTGATTGTCGCAGCCTTCGTCACTGCTCAAGCCAGATTGAAGCTCTATGGAATCTTGGAAAAGCTGAATGAACGTGTACTCTACTTTGATACAGACTCTATCATTTATCATCACAAACCCCATTTATGGAACCCTACTATTGTCAACAATAGACTTGGAGAATGGACAGATGAAGTGCCCAATGCTAGAATTGTGAAATTTGTAGGCATGGGACCAAAGAACTATGGATATGAATTTATAGACAAAGATGGAAAGAGGAAATCAACTTGCAAAGTGAAAGGACTCACTCTAGATTACAATACATCTCAAGTCATTCACTTTGATCGTATGCTCAACTGGGTGAAGGGAGAATCTAAAGACTTCAGAGAAACTGTCAACTACCATAGGATCAGAAAACATAAAGACAAGACTGTGGCTACCGAATTGCAATCCAAGACATATTAATTCACTTATACTAAGCGTGTCATTGTTGGAGATGGATATACTGTTCCTTATGGGTATTTGGCATAGAGTAGTTCTGATGATCATGTATTATTTCAAATAAACATGTACTGAGCTGTCCGCCATATAATTTATAAACTCCATTATTGAATTTCCATCATAACACAATTTTCCATCACAACACAATTTTCACGTCCTGCCTCTCTCTCCTCTCTGGCACGTCTATTCTAATATTACTATAGACGTGCCGCTGAGAGCGGGAGAGCGGTACTGAGCTGTGTCTGATAAACATGTATTGTACAGTTTTTTTTGATATATTAAACTGTTTTTTTTATAAATTATGTATTAAACTGTTGGTTCATGTTCATTAAAATTTGAGTATAAATAAAGTTGTGTTTGTTATTTTTTCACAGTTAGACATGGCCCTTTCTACACACCAGTTGGACTCAAATCAAGATATTGGAAGTTTGTTTTTTAAACACCCTTCTAATATTTTTATTTCTGGTCCAAGTGGATCGGGTAAAACTGAATTTGTTAAAAAGATGATTGAGTTTAAATAAGATCTATTTGATATTTTACCCCAACGTATTGTTTGGTGTTACAAGGAATGGCAAAAATCTTATAATATCATACAAGAACGTGAGGGGTCAAACATCAAATTTATTCAAGGTATTCCTGATGATGAAGATGAGATTGTCACCAATCCCAGTGCAACGCACTTGGTGATTTTTGTTGACATGTTAGGAGATAAAGATGAAGAAAAAATTAAGTTAAGGTTTACTAGAAAAGGACATCATAGAAACGCAAGTGTGGTGTACATCACACAAAATTTATTTCAACAAAGTAAATCTTCTCGCACCATCAGTTTGAATGCTCATTATTTAGTCTTATTTCAAAGTCCAAGAGATAAGATGCAAATTAAAGTATTGGTCAATCAACTTCAAGCTCCCCATATGATTCATGCGTTTAACGATGCCACATCTATACCTCACGGATACTTATTGGTCGATTTGAAACCAAATACACCTGATTATCTCAGATTCAGAACACAAATTTTTCAAAACTGGTTTACAAAATCAGATCAACAAGGACCTGTTGTCTATTTTCCAGGAGTATAAAAAGGTGTGTTTGAGTTTAAATCCATCATTTGTGTCAAAATGGCTCAACAAACATCAGCTAATCTGATACGTGCTCTGTATAATTTAAGCAGAGAACATGATAGTCATAAAAGAAAATCACTCTTAAATGCTGGTTTAATTGAAATGATCAAATGGTTTTCATTGGCAGCTCGAAAAATTGTTCAGGGTAAGATGAAATTACCTAAACAAACTAAAAAAAATTTATGGATAGACATCAGGATGATGTTCGAAAATTAGCAAGTGCAATTGTTGACCCCGAAGTCAAACGCAGTATCATTTTAAAACCTGGAGGTGGTGGATTCTTTGGTGGTGTGATCATTCGAAGTCTGATTCGATGGGATGGAAATAAGTTGATGAGAAAATTTAACAAGAAAACTAAATCTAAACATCCTAAGAAAAAATCGGTGAAAAAACCTAGAAAACAGAAAAAAAGAAAGGTTGATGATCGTTTTGTAACAAAACGTAAAAGTAAAAGTCCTGCTTCATGGCAAAATTTAGGTCTTGATTCTCCAAACACAAATGCAAGACGATCGTCCATAAATTTAGCAAGATTTACTCCTTTGAGAGCACAAGATTTGTTAAAAAGACATGGATTTGGGGCTACCATGCACATGTTAAATCCAAACAAATATCCATCGCCACCTCATTCTGAACGTCGACGACTTCATTTTTAAGAAAACTATAAAAGGACTGTACATCAAATGTTTGTACACACTCATAAACATGGTTGTAACAACAACACGTCGTAGAAAATTGCAAAATAAAATGAGAAAAAAATCTCTGATTAAAACTTATGGTACATTTTTGGAAGGATTGTCTCATTTATCCAATAAATGTCGTATAAAAAATGATTCAAGAATCTCCTAAAGAAGTCATTGATTGTGTAGGGGAATGTTGCATCAATCTTATTAAAGGCAATGTACGTCTGACAAATGCTCAAAAGAATCAGTTACGAGCTAGAAAGCAACATATAGGTTTACTGAGTTCTAAGCAAGTTCCACTTGACACAAAAAAGAAAATTATTAATCAGAAAGGTGGAGCCTTGTTAGGATTATTATTAAAACCATTAATTGCTCCTATCATAGGTTCTGTCTTGGGTGAAATTATCAAAAAATAAAATATGGATGGTCGTAAAATGGCTATTGTGCCATTTAAACTTTGGGAAGACATGAAACGCTGGAAAGAGGAACAAATTCAAAAACCTAGACTGCCTCCTGATCCTAATGTATCTGCCACAGCCAGTCTTCAAAGAGACTTATCTTCTGTCATGGCCAATGAAGATTTGTCTGAAGCTGAAACATCTCAATTGTATGGCCAGACCTTACACAAATTTAAAACGGCTCATCAAAAAGCCTTAAAAGAAACATCTCTTTTTTCACCATCTGACCCTAGTTCTTCCAAAATGAATCAATTGGTCATAGATAGTGTGCCTTCCACCATGAAACGTAAAGCTCAGCTTTTAGTTTCACTTCTAAAAAATAACCCAAATGTGTCCTGGGAAGATGATGGTACAGTCAAACTTTATGGCAAATCTATTCCAGGGTCCAATATTATTGATTTGGTCAATGATGTCATCAGACATCGTAAAGGCAGTGAACCTACAGGTTGGCAAGCTTTTGCAGAAGGTTTAAGAGACATGAATATTCCCCAAGATGTCATTGGAAATAGGGAAAGGTGGGACTGGATGCATCGTGCTCCAGAAACTCCTGAAACGGATTATATCACTCCCAAACAAAAACGCACTATCAGAAAAACAGCAAGTCGTATTCCTGTTTCTGTCAGGTCTGCAAAGAGTTTGGGTGTCAGAAAACGTATCAAAGACCATTTTTCCTCCCCTGCACTTTTATCTGCCACCAAAAAACGTACAAAAGAAGAGTTTACTTCTCCATGGGTCAGTTACAATGAAGCTTGAACAGCTGTATTACAATCCTAAAAGTCCTGCTGGGTATGCAGGTGAACAAGCTTTGTACAAACTTGCTAAACAATCATCCAAAAAAGTTAAACTTCAAGCTGTTAGAGACTTTTTAAGAAAACAACAAACTTATACTTTACATAAGCCTATCCGTAAAAAGTTTTTGCGACGCAAAACGGTAGTGGCTGGAATTGACACTCAATGGCAGGCAGATTTGGCAGACTTGTCAAAATTATCAAAGTCCAATGACAAGCATAGATATTTACTTTGCATCATAGATGTATTTTCAAAATATGCATGGGTGGTACCTATTAAAGATAAAACTGGAAAAACTTTAGTGATCGCCTTCAAATCTGTGTTAAAAAGTGGACGATGTCCAAAAAGTTTGCAAACAGATAAAGGAACTGAATTCAAAAATAAAGAATTTCAAAATTTCTTGAAAACTAAGAAGATTCATTTCTTCACTACTGAAAATCCTGAAAGCAAAGCCAGTATTGTCGAACGTTTTCAAAGAACTTTGAAAACTCGCATGTGGAAATATTTTACTCATCATCGCACTTTGAGATATGTAGACATTCTTCCCAAATTAGTACATGGTTACAATCACGCTTTTCATCGAATAATTAAATGTGCACCTGTGTCTGTGACTCTTAAAAATGAACCACAGGTGTCAGAAAACTTGTATGGCAAATCGAATTCTAAAAAAGTCAAACCAAAATTCAAAGTGGGTGATTTTGTGCGTATCAATAAAACAAAACGCACATTTGATAAAGGTTATTTACCAAACTGGACACAAGAATTATTTCAAATTTTAGCAGTGGTCAAAACTCAGACTCCTATTACCTATAAAATAAAAGATCTTGAGGGTGAATTAGTCAAAGGCTCTTTCTATTCACACGAGTTACAACGTGTAGAGAAAGATCAAATTTATGAAATTGATTCTGTTTTAGATCACAGAAAACGTAAAGCAGGAAAAAAGTGGGTGAAAGAAATTAAAATTCACTGGAAAGGTTATCCTTCAAAATTGACAGTTGGATTTTAGAATCTGATCTTGTATAAAAGCATGAAAATGGATCTCAGAGGATCATTTGTGCGTGGTGACACTGCATCAGTTCAATCTGCAGAAGGTCGTGATCGAATTGTTAAAAATCGTTTCACTTTTTTGCTCAGATTATTGTTGTATACATGATCATTATCACATCGTTAGTTTAAATCAGTCTGAGAAGTCCAGATAAAGAATTGTGGTTAATTTTACTCAGTAGTTCTATCGGTTACATACTACCATCCCCAGGTTTAAAATTTAGAAAACAAACTAATCCAATTTCTGCTGACGAAACAGATTCACCCAAACTCAAACCATGAACAACTTTTATTTGACACTCTTGAGTGATAGTTCACTCAGTACATTTTCAAAAAATACGCAATGTGACTTTAAAGTGAAATTAGATCATTCCATACAAATTGAAAAAGATAATTGGGAAGTAGGTTTGGTAGAAGTCATAACTCCAACTGAAGTAAATAATATCACTAAGGAAAACAATTATGTGATCTTCAGATTTTCTAATAGAAAAATGTGTGAAGAGATTGATAATTGTCTAAGTTTTGGAGGTTATGTAGACATGAGAGTCTTTATTCAAAATGGTTATTATGCTTCTCCACGCCATTTAGTTGAAGAAATTCAAAAAACTATCAATTTTCAATATGGACTGACACTAAAAAATAGCAATGCTACCATTACAATTTCTTATGGTGAAAACAGTGCTCGAGTCAAACTTGATGTTCAAGATCCTACGAAAGTCAAAATTATTTTTCCAAAGGCAATTGCAGAAATATTAGGTGTAGATAGAAATTATTTTGATAAACCAGTAGGAAATGAAAAATACATTTTCAGATATGGTGTGGATTTGAATACAAAAATTCACCAACTTTACATTTACTCTGATTTAGCAAGCTATACATTTATTGGTGATGTTACTGCACCTATTTTGAGAGTGTTGCCATTTGAAAGTAAAAGAGAAAACAATCATTTACATCAACAATTTGTCAATGTACACTATGTACCAGTGGCAAAATCTTTCATAGATCAGGTGCACATTAGTATAAAAGGTGATACAGGTGAAAATGTGCCATTTATCTCTGGGAAAACGTTAGTGAAACTACATTTTCGACAGAAAGAATAATGTTGAAACAATCCAGAAGCATTATGTCTCTTCAATCTGGGAAAGGAGACTTTCCCGTGTACAGAGGCGTTTCAAGACAATATGGCAATGGTTTAGGATCCATTTTTAAAGCTGCATTGAGAACAGTGATTCCTATTTTAAAACCTGTTGCAAAAGCAAGTTTAAAAAGTGTGAAAAAAGTAGCTGAAGATCAAGGGGTTCAAGCTCTAAAAGACATTGTGGGTGGTGAAAATGTAAAAAAAGTTTTAAAACAAAGAGGAAAAACAGCTTTGAAATCTTTTGGTCAATCTACTATAAATCAGTTGGCTATAAATTCAACTCAAAAACGCAAAAAGCCTCAGTCTCAATCTAGACACCGAACTGTTAAGAGGGGTTTTAAAAGCAGAGCAAAAAAGTTTAATCCTATTAAACGTCTGGTATTTGAAAAAGATATATTTGACGAAAAATGATTCAACAAGGTTCTTGCGATTGCACTAAAACGGAATTGGATATGGAATCCATTCCACCCACCATGACTACCATGCAAGGCACTCAGTGGAATGATTATCATCCCATCGCTTCTCTCGATAGTCATCATGCACCCATTGAATTTCTAATTCCACATCACAGCGAGTTTTACACTGATTTGTCTCAAGCCTATCTGTATATCAAATTCAGAATCTTACAGCAAACGGGTGAAGATCTTGAAACTGATGCAAAAGTATTTCCAATTAATAACTTTTTTCACAGTATGTTCAGTGGCATCGATTTGTATATCAACAATAAATTGATCACGAATAATTCAGACACATATCCATACAGAGCATACCTTGAAAATTTATTTTCTTATGGTTCTGATGTCAAAGATAATCAACTGAAAGCAGCGGAAATTTGGTCTGAGGATGAACCTGGAGCTTTTGAAGATATTACAAATAAATGTATCACTGATCGTGGCAAACGCATAGCAAAAAGCAAATCCGTGGAGCTTCAGGGTAAATTACATTTGGATCTTGCTATGCTAGAGAAGTATTTACCTAATGGCTTAGAATTCAAACTTAGACTTAATCGATCATCTCCTCTGTTTTGTTTGATGAGTGATAATTCTCCTGCAAAAATCAAAATTGATACCGCTATCTTGAGAGTACAAAATGTACAGCTTCTACCTGCCATTAGCAATGAACTGAATCAAACTATTGCTCATCATAATGCTAAATTTCCAATCAGAAGAGTTGAAGTCAAAACTTTTACAATCAGTAGTGGCACAAGATCTAAAATTGAAGACCATCTTCTCACAGGTCAACTTCCAAAACGAGTTTTTATTGGTTTAGTATTGAATGAGGCATTTAATGGGACTTTGGAAACTAATCCTTTCTTTTTCCAACATTTCAATCTAAGTAAAATGGATGTCACTTGTGATGGACATAGTGTCTATGGAAAACCATTTGAACCTAGATTTGGAAATGATCAGTATCTCAGGTCTTTCCTATCTGTTTACCAAGCATTAGCAAGTCAGAATCAGGTCCAAAATTGCAACATTGATTATGAAGATTACAAAGGAGGTTACTGCTTTTGGGGATATGATTTGACACCAGATCAAGCAGCCGATCAGTCTCATTTGCACCCTATAAAAACTGGGAACCTCAGATTGGAGCTTCAGTTTGCAACATCACTTGACAAGACGATCAACGTGCTTGTATATGCAGAGTTTGACAACCTGATAGAAATCAACGGACTAAGAGAAGTTACCACAGATTACTAAAGATGAATGCAGGATACTTCATTGAACAGGACTTGATGTACCAAACAGATGCATACAGTGCAACAGTCCAGCCATCAGATGAGAAGAGTACCTTACAGAAAGAAGTAGAAGACAATGAGGATATTGATTGTCTTATGAAGACTCTTCTAAAACAAGCTATATTGACTTGTCTAAAGATGGCAGTTGGAGACTGTGCAAAGCATGAATGTCATGGATGCAAAATGAACCACCCAAGTCAGAAATACCACGATATCTGTCTATGGACTTCTCCAAGAGAATGGATTGAAGATTATGGATGTCATGATCCAGCCTTAGAGGGCCTAAACATCTACGATGTGATGAAAGACTTTGACGATATAATCTGGAACTATCTGTATGGCGACAGTTTGCGACACCCTATGGACTTTACAACAGGGATCAATCACCTGACGCCAGAAGAAAATCAAGAAGCCTATAAAAACTGGCAGTACTTCAAGAAAAATCAAAGTGACTTAACAGAAGAGTGGAAGACGTACTGGGCCAAGAAACTCATAGAATCCTATGAAGAAAAGGAAACTGAAGAAAACGAGAGCCCAGAAACAGAATAAAAATGAACACTGTTGAACTAATCAAAGTCATAAACAATATACCTGTGAAAGGAGAAGTAGGTGCCAAGGATTTACTACCAGAGAAGAAACCACTGGATATGAAGGCTTATATTGTAAATACAGATATATCCACAGATCCAGGAGAACATTGGGTGGCTATCTACTTCAGAAGAGATCAAGTTATCTACTTCGATTCATATGGAAGACCACCAGATGAGCAATATGTTCTACCATTTATTGAAAGAAACTCTACAAGATGGATCCATAACACAGAATGTTTACAGAGTCCATGGAGCAAAGTATGTGGAATTTGGTGTATCTACATCATTCACCAGCTCAACAAAGGACTAGATCTAAACACAGCCATTCATCAAGAACTATATGGAACTGGAGATGATTTATACCAGAATGACAGAGATATCGAGATGTGGTTAATCTATAACTATGCCAGAGTCACCCTATCCAAGAATGGAATGAGACGCATGGCTCCTCCTGACTTTTTATTCAAACACAGAATACAGACTTGTAAATGTCATAATTACTCACATCACCTTTCAAAGAAGTATCCTAAGTATAATATGTTGTAAATATATTAAGGAGTTCTATTGTAAACAATGAATAGAGGGACGGCCCTAATCCTTTGTCATTGTAATCAGTTATAGTTAGCGGGGCAATAAAGTTATAGAAATGTTCACCAATCTTTGTTGTTCTTTTCATTAAAAAATCAGTAGTAGTAAGCTTGAGACGGCTAGCTATACACTAGTTAACGCTACAGAGTGATGCCTCTAGGAGTTGAGGTCTTGATTGACCAAGAGACTCTAAGACGCATAGAACTTAGTAGCCTTGACTATTACACACACCATATATCACCACATACTATACCCCCTAAAATGACTAAGTTATCTTCAAAGCTGAATTTAACTAAGTTATTTTATATATCACCACAGCAGAACCTCAAAAATGAAAAGTTATTTCCCAACAGCCCAGGAAACTATCACAATCACAGGCCCAACCAGTGAATATGACCAGGAAACTGTCACAATCATAAATCCAACCAAAATAGCCCTAAAATAAACTAAGTTATTCACAGCTAGTCACTCAAGCCTACCAGGGGCGGCATCTATGGGTACCGGGACTTTTTATCCTGAAAAAAAAACTAAGTTCTTTTCAGGCTTAAAAGTCCCGGTACCCATAGTGCCGCCCATTACTACTAGGGACGGGTCTTCCTGGGTTGCACCGGTACTAAGCTATGATAAATGTGTCTTGCTCAAGGACCACAACGCAGTGACGCAGGTGAGGCTCGAACCCGCGGCCTCTCGGTCTCGAGTCAAGCACTCTATTGTCGTATTTTTTTGACCCTGAAGTTCACAGGGCGTGGCATATGCTAATTTTATCTCCGATCTGTTATCGGTAGTTTTCGCCGAATATACGAACTAATTAGGTAATTTGAAATGAAATTTCTGATGTAAGTAGCAATTGGACAATATCGTCCACTGTAGTGTAGTGGTTTAGGTGCAGGACCCGTAGAATATAGCAGGTAAGTTCGAATCTCACGAGGCGCGTTTCATTTTATTTATCTTTTTTTCTGTAAGGAAAGTTTGTATGAAAGCGTGAAAATGATGTTGTGTTCGTTTTTTGTTTTTGTTTTTTGCGCACGTGCGAATTATGTCAAATAAATGTAAATATACACTTGATATAGTCTGCCAAAAGTGACCTTAGACTGATTAATTTTCGCCAAAATCTTCGTGATATTCGTGCGTTTTCGTGGAGTACTCCGACCTTGGTCACGCTTTTACAGAGAATATAAAGATAATGTCAATTCGTTAATGCAAATCGTCTGATAGCCTAGTGGTTAGTTGACGATATACAAATCAGGCATACCTGGATCGAAACTTGGAAGGACCATTTTATAAATATATATAATTGTCAAATTGCTTCCTTTTTTAAGTCAATATTGTTCGTATATTTTACATCATCTTGTGATGAGCATTACATCTTTCATTTGTATTTAGCCGCTTTTGTATTTATTGTTCCCTAAGTTCCCCACTCTTTCCTTGTCAGCTGATAACATTTGCAAATAGTTTGGACCCAGTTCAGTACCAACCGTCAGAACGTATGTTCTGATCTGGATACAGACCATTTGACACTCTGATAGTGTTCCTGTAAAAAGTTTTGAAAAAAGTTAAGTTTGATTTAAAGTCAGCAGATGATAACAAAAGTCTCAAAAATATTCAGCGTGCAAAGAGTTAATCACATGTAGGTTTATTGCAATTACTCACGGTGCTGTATTTGTTACATAAACGCATGCCAAATTCAAATAAACTTTATCCAGTTGTGCACAGAATCAAGAATAAAGAAACTAGCAAATAAAAAAAAAATGAAAAAGAAAAGACTTAAATGCTAGTGGACTCGAACCCACATCTTTTGAGTGATAAAAACACTCGACTATCCACTAGGCTATCCGGGAATTGTGAATAATTACATTCAGATTAGTAATTGTACAACAATCTAAAGCGCACTTTTTACGAAGATTCACGAAAACTGAGTAAAAGGTCATTGAATATTCATATGTCTCGGGTCAATTTTGACAAACAATATCACTGCAGTTGCTAGTAAACAAAGAATGTTCGACAACCAAACTTGGCTCTTAGCGAATCAGTCTCGATTTACTAGCGACTATACACGTGTGATCGCTTATACATGTATACATATGCACACTTGCACAAAAATTAAGCATTTCCAGTTTTCCGTCATCTCAGAACATAAAAACTATTTTACTGGAAAAAAATAAAACTCCATGCGTGATTCGAACTTGCCTTCTCTAGAATAGGAGTCTTGGACTTAGACCGCTACACCACAGAGGACGATATATTCATATTACTACCGTTATGATATATTGGATTTCAGAAAACCTAATTTATTCCCGTATATTTGGCGAAAACTATCGATTACAGGTCTGAGATAAAATTAGCATAGGTCACTACCTTTGGACTTCAGGGTCAAAAAAATACGACAATACCACTGAGCCACTGCGCTCCCGAGGGTTGAACCAGTATTAAGCAAGGATAAATGTGTCTTGCTCAATGACACAACGCAGTAACGCCGGTGAGACTCGAATCCGCAACCCCTCGGTTCTGAGTCAAGCACTCTATCACTGATTTGGAATGGTAGCGGTTGGTATGGATTCATAGGGGTAATATTATAGCATCTACGACGGATATCAGTCCAGTGGTACACCTTCATGCTACCGGTAATACATGTTTTCATATGAGAGTATAATTTTATTGGGCCCATCCATGCTTGGTTTTTTTTATAACTGTCGTGAGAGGTGAGAGAAAATCTCGCGAATCATCACGAATCGCCGCGGATTTCTGTTAATTCGTACCCAATTCGTGCTGCATTCGGCGTATTCTCAACTAATTCGTGATCTATTCTTTAACTTATTAATAGGGCTATTGTACATCGTAGTGAATTCGGCACTCAGGCCGAATCCAGACGAATCCCGCGAATATTCGTAATTGTTTCTTACCTATTTCGTAACTGATTCGTAGAACATAACGAATGAATTGAAAAAAAAATACAATTCCACGAATCCTAACATCGATTCTTGGTGATTCGGGGATTTGTGGTCTGTGGGGAAATAGGGCAAGCTTGCCCAGTAAAGTGTGGGATGCCCTCACATGACGGAAAAATTGTTGACTTTCCCCTCTCCTACCTCCCCAGACCCTGGGGATGGGGTCTTAAGGTCGAAATTCAACTTTTTTCCAGTACAGCATCAACACAACCCAACACCACCAAGCTATTTGTACCGGGACACCATGCGCAGATCCAGGAATTTTTTGTCAGGGGGGGGGGGGGGGGGTCCAGGCTCCTCAACTTATTTTACAGTTTAAAGATGGGTTCCAATGGTTTTATTACACATTTTCCAGGGGGGGGGGGTCCAACTTTTTCCAGGGGTGGGGCTCCAATAGAAACCCATATAACTATAACTTGTGATTTTCCAGGGGGGGGGGTCTGGACCCCCTATCCCCCCTCTGGATCCGCACATGGATATTGTGGCATTTTGGCACGAATAGGCTCAGACGAGCCTGTGCGGCCTCTTTTTAAGCTAAGAAACTTCAAATGCTAATCGGTCAATAGTTTTTAAGCGGCTAGCAAAGGCTCTGATCAGACTGCACATATGCGCAGGCTGGTCTAAGCCTTTGGTGCTCGCACATACCACATTGTTGGAAATCTCATATTGCGGCCCATTTATTGGTCCAAAAAATGCATTACGGCTGTATATCAGGACGAAATAGCATTTGTCTCATAAAGAACCTGTAACTTCTTTCATAAAGAATATGTAACAACTTTCTAAAAGAACCTGTAACCCGAATTTTAGGCTCATAAAGCATTTGTAACCTTTCATAAAGAACCATTAACTTCGAATTTTTTTTAAATTGGCTAAAACGTATATTTAAGGAAGAATTTAAGCTTCATATACCAAATATATAATATAATGGTTCGTTTTAAAGCATGTTTTGCTCGATAAAACTATGAAATATTCTCATATGGCATGTGTTGCAACTTAGCATCTCTATTGTAATTGGTGAGTTGTTGGACAGCTAAACTGTATGATAAATGCATAGACTATCATAAAACATGCTGCTTATATGTCTTTTAACAAAATTTGACTCTAAAACTGTCTAATATAACCATTTTCACCCCGATTCTGGCATGAGCATCGCATCTTGTCAAGAATCATTAACCCAATGTAAAGAATCTGTAACCCTTTTCATAAAGCATCATTGACAACTTTCATAAAGAATCACCCCGCACTGTGACTGAGTTAACCCCCTGTGTATAGGCGAGGTGTGTTAGAATCTGTAGTAAAACCAACATGATATTTTTATTCTTTTTCACATGTCACCATTGCTTAAACATACTAATATACACATTCAAATGTACGGATTTGCATAGGGACGACAATGATGAGGGGCTTTCGTCAATAACCATACGTTCAACATTCGATAAAGTCTTTGTATGGGTATGTATGTATATATGGGAGCTGTTCACAAGAGCTTTCAGTAGTCTCCATGAAGGGACATACACCCGGGTTATCACAATCTCAGTTCCAACCGTATTACAAGTTGCATTCTAGATTTTTATGTTTTCGAAATTTTCGACGTGTTATCTCAAGCACCCGGGGTGTGATGTTTAACTTATTTAAGCCTTGCGGGCTGTGGGACGATGGCAAACAAAGCAGACCCTCGGATCAGACGCCACATAACCACGGTGGCGTCGGATCAGGTTCTCCGCTGTTGTTCACTAAAAAAATGAATAAAAAAGAAAAACACCAAAAAACAGCCCCCAAAAGTGGTTATGAGCCCCGTCCAAAAGATTAAAATGGGAAACTCCATTCGACAGGTATGGGTAAACATAAAGTGTGAAAACGAGTAATTTTCGGGACGCATTTTCATGAAACATTACATGTACCATTTTTGTTATGAACACAATATAATCTATCTCTTTTATGTTTAAATGATAATAGTATGTACCTCTTAGGGATCTGTAGTTGAGCATTACAACAATCAATCATAGGGGTGTGAAGAAAAGCCGAGACAAACGCCCATAATGCCCACGACTCAGGACCAAATTTCGAGAGCATACGAAATTTGTCGGCAGTATTATATCCGCTACTTAGCGATACTTGTGAATACTTGTTATCTTCAGTCTTTTATGAAAACCAATACTTGTCCGCGGGGAAAGAAAAAGTTAGACTGCATTACGTCCCTTGATATACAGTATTTAAAAAAGAAAAAATCTAAGAAAGTCAACTTTTGTGAGTTCCAAAATGATATCCCATGCATTTTCCTCCTTCATATAGAAATAAATCCAAACCCAGTCATGAATTTGCGGGTGATAGGAAAAATCTACTAACATGATCCGCGTTTCGAACCTCAGGTCAAACCAATCGAATGACCTATTTTCCGCGTTTTGCCTTTAATCTTTCTAAGGTAATTTTCTTTGCTTATTCATATTTTCTGCTTGTATGCCCGTGGTCCGTTCTGTTTGTTTGTTTAAGATTTTCTTGCTCCTATTTTCTAATAAAATGAAAAGTTCGTTTCTGTTTTATCGTAGCACGAAACAATTTAACCACGCACACGGCTAATCATAGAATGAATGACGTCACAATGATTTACAGAATACTTATTTAACATACTTATTTAAGAATTTCGTATCTTTAGTAATGAATTTATCAATAAGTTCGCCCTGAAAACCGTTGATAACACATGTTTGGAAATATTTTCTTGGTAGAAATATTAATTACAATTCTAAGTTATTCTAAGTTAGACCATTTGACCAGCTGGCGAGAGTGAAAAATAGGTACAGCCCGTGGGTAGAACAGATATTGAACACACGACATTTACACTGAAAAGACACCCGATTTTAGACGTTTTAAATACTCTTTTAATAAGAGAAGTCTACATTTGTTTTTACTTTACCCTTGGAAAAACGAAAAATTTAATCAAAACGTTACTCTTTGAACAATAACTTTGATCACACCCCTCTTTGGAATAGTGCATAAAAACCAATTACAATTATAGGCTAAGTAACCACTGTTTCATAAATGAACTAATATTAGTTACTTATGCATTAATAAGTAACACCGTAGAAAATAATGAATTTGTATACAGTTTCTAGTTCCTCTCGGTATATTTTGTGGTTTTAGGTAATCTTACTGATTTGTGCCTTGTGTGTACTTGGACATGATTACAAATGATTTCGGAAAACCCGTCACCTAAGTGTCAAAGAGTTTGGCTTCAGATCAGACCGACGTTTGACACAAGTATATGCACAGAGTTAAAGGGATTGATTTCTTAATGGGGTATGCTGTCGCCTGCTCGTCTTCTTATGCGCGGGTCCAGGAATTTTAGTCCGGAAAACTTCAAGTTTGCAAGGTTCTGGGAGGGGGATCCAGCATTTTCCAGGTGGTCACCTTGCTAATTTCTATGGAAACCTTTAGAACTTATGATTTTCCAAGGGGATGGAGGTCCGGACCCCCTTCCTTCATTCGGATCCGCACATGCTTCTTCTTTAAAACTTTCTTCACATATCTACGCATTTTTCACTCTGTGTTAAACCACTTTACACGGCTATATAAAGTCCGCACGTGACCGATCACATGATATTTGGAGACTGGAGTAAAATACGACGTTTTTAGTGAAACGCAAATTTTTGTTCTTAAGATGTTTTGATGAAACTGACGTACGCACTTCTCAGAAAACAACGTACGCACAATTTAAGATTTATTGATGAAATTGGCTCCTGTACGTTAAATTTATTGAATTATGCACACACTCTGTGTTGGTGGTGTTACATTTGGCCCTCCTGAAAGATAATTAGTTTGGTGACCCCCAATTTTTTTTCTTTTTATGTCCATATTAGATTAGACATATTGGTTTTGGTGCGGATCTTGTCGACGTCGGCGTTGGCGTTAGCGTTGGTGTCCACGTAGCTTCTTTTCCGTGCGTTATCTTTTGAACCAGTGGGTGGATTTTGACCAAACTTGCTTAGATACATTGTTGAGAGAGCGGAACGAGTTGATTAGATTTTGGTGACCTTGATCTTTTTTCAAGGTCACAGCTGCACTTTGAAATGTCCAAAATATGGTTTCCGTGCGTTATCTTCTGAACCAGTGGATGGATTTTAACCAAACTTGCATAGATATATTGTTGGGAAAAGGGAAAGAGTTGATTAGATTTTGGTGACCTTGATCTTTTTTCAAGGTCACAGCTGCACTTTTAAATGTCCAAAATAGGGTTTCCGTGCATTATCTTCTGAATCGTACGATGGATTGTGACCAAACTTGCATAGATACATTGTTGGGAGAAGAGAAAGAGTTGTTTAGATTTTCAAGGTCACACCGGCACTTTGAAATGATCAAAATAGGGTTTCCGTGCGTTATCTTCTGAGCTAGTGGATGAATGTTAACCAAACTTGCCTAGATACATGATTGCGAATAGGGAAAGATTTGATTAGATTTTGATGACCTTGATCTAATTTTCAAGGTCACACCGGCACTTGCATAGATACATTGTTGGAAGTACGGGAAGATTTGATTTGATTTTGGTGACCTTTATTTAATTTTCAAAGTAACCATCTTTTAAAGTCTGTATAAATTAGCCATTTCCACATACTATCTTCCGAACCGGTGATTTAATTTCAACCGAACTTGCATATAAATATTGTTAGTTTGGTGACTTGACCTTATTTTCGAGGGATCCGTGTCGTGCAGCCATTTTGGATGTCACACCAGCACTTTGAAATGTCAAATTTTGACCAAAATAGGGTTTTTGTATGATATCTCTTAATTTCTAAAAGGTTTTATGCTAGTCCGTTAAATAATAAACAAAAACGAGTTTCAAAGTCAGATTTTTTAAATTATTTACTCTAATAAATCAAATCCTGTTATTGAGGAGTTACCAAAGTATATAATGCAGTATCTTGACACGGCTTGGGATAACAAATAAATTTGCACATTTTCTAGAAGGCTTGGGGTCATGAGCAATAATTAGAATTAAAGGAAAGAAGCTGGCTGTAGATTACAACTATTTTAGCTTTAGGCCTTATGATATTCTTTCATTTGTTCAGAAAATTGGTCAAATGCTGAAAACTTCCAAATGAGATTATGAAAAACTGAACCTTTTTATTTCATAAACTGGCAGTCTATGCATAAATCAAACCGTATGCAAAGTATTGAACAATATGTCCTTAAGTTTGATATTAGCTGAATATAGAACTTGTTACACAAGAACATATTAATAATTTGTCAATTTCACAGGCTGATTCAGATGTTTGGTTTGTCAGAATCCGCCCGTGACAATGACCCAGTAGGCACACATTGTTGACTCAACATAGATTCAACGTTTATTCAATACCATGACTTTGAATCAACGTTGAATCAATGTTGAGTCAACGATGTGTGCCTGCTGGGGAGAGTTTTTTGTGCTTTACATGCCGACCTGACAAAGGTCTTTGATAATATGCCAGGCCTTTGATAATAATATGTTTTCTTGCATTGTGTTCTGTGATGTGTCAAAGGCATTTGATAGAGTCTGGCATAAGGGTCTTTTATTTAAACTACGGCAAAATGGCATTGAAGGGAAACTTTTAGAATGGTTGAACAGTTATTTAAGTCAAAGAAAGCAAAAAGTTGGTCTAAAGTCTTGTTTTTCATGTTTAAAGTCTATCTTTGCGGGGGTGCAGCAGGGGTCGGTTCTTGGACCTCTTTTATTTTTGGAATACATAAATGATATAGCTGAACATCTTCTTAGTTTGACAAGGTTGTTTGCAGATGATAGCTCACTTTTTTTATTCTGCAGCACACATTGATGACATAGCTGGTATAATTAACCATGATATGCAGTTGTTGTCAAACTGGGCTAGACAGTGGCTAGTAACATTTAATCCCCTGAAAACTGAAGCTGTTTTTTACTCTTAAAAAGGTTAATATCTTACCACAACTTGTTTTTGATAATATTCCAATCAATTTCGTAGATAGCCACAAACATCTTGGTGTTACCTTCAGTAGTACAGGGCAGTGGCATTCTCATATTGAAAATATTGTCCTATCGGCGACTAAAATTTTGGGAATAATGCGTAAGCTAAAATACTCCATTAGTAGAAATGCTCTCAACCAAATGTATATGTCCTTTCTTTTACCAGTTGTAGAATATGCCTCAGTTGTATGGGATGGATGCTCTGAACAGGACTCACAAACCTTACAAAAAATCCAAAATGAAGCCGCCCGCCTTGTTACAGGTTTAACTAGATCTGTGTCATTAGAAAACTTGTTCAAAGAATGTGGATGGACAACTTTGTCAAAAAGAAGGCAACAACATAAACTCTCTTTCATGTTTAAGGTAAATAATGGCATTGTACCTTCATATATACAAGATTTAATTCCTCCTTTAGTTAGTGAAATTTCAAATTACCCTCTGAGAAATAATAAAAATATATCGGTGCCCTTTAATAGAACTAGTTTCTCACAAAAATCATGTATTCCTTCTTCCATTAGACTTTGGAACTCCATTGAAGATGACTTAAAAAATCTATCAACATTACAAACCTTTAAAAAACATATTACTTCAAGTTTCAATAACTCATGTGTTCCTTCTCACTTTACTATAGGAAATAGATATATTTCTATATTGCATGCACGACTTCGAAATAATTGCAGTAACCTTAATAATGACCTTTTTAGAAATCATCTCCGTGATAATCCTTTATGTGATTTATGTTGCATGATAGAGGACGCCATCCACTACTTCTTTCATTGTAGAAAGTTTACACTGGAACGGCAGGTTTTTAATGACACAGTTAGAGTTTTCCAACCATTAAGTATTGATATGATTCTATGTGGTAATTTTAATCTGAATATGGAAAACAATATAGTCCTGTTCAGAGCTGTCCACAGATATATACATGCTACTAAGCGTTTTAAAACCAGTTGACTTTTTGCTTGAAGTTTTCTTTGAAACATATTTTGTATATTAATAAGTATACTTATGACCAATTTGTTCTATTCCCAAGTTGAAGGGGTTCCTGGCAGTCGTACTATTATTTGTTTTTTTTTTGTTTTTGTTTTTTGTATGTTTTTCTTTCAATTATCCAATATTAATTACTTACTTATTTATTAATCTACTATTCTGATGTTCGATATTTCATTCTTTCATATATATTAATCTTCATTTATCTATTTATTTCCTTATTTATTTATTTATTTTATTTATTTATTTTTTTATTTATTTACTTATTTATTTATTTATTTATTATTTATTGATTATTTCTTTTATATTTATTTGCTTATTTATTTATTTATTTACTTATTTATTTATTTTGATATAATCTTGTTTATGTTACTATCTGTTTTGCTTTGATTACAACTTGTTAAGTTAACATATGCGTTTGTATATATAGCCATGTTTATAAGCTATTGTGTATATATAGAATGTAGGGGAAGGGTCGAAACTAATGTTGTGAGAACTTGTGACCCAACCCCATTGCTGTAAATATTTTTGGCAATAAAATATGTTTAAACTAAACCTGACAAAGGGAGGTAACCACTCCGTACCTGATATACACGGTATGTTGGGTCCAACATCCGAAGGTGTCAACATGCGATCGCTCGGCAAGCAAGAAGCTACAATGAAACGCTTCATTTTTTACTACTTGAATAAAGAAATGCCAAGGATTACTGAAATGCCATTTTATTGACAAATGTGCAGCTTATGGGTCGTACACTTCAACACATGTTGATTCTTATTAGTGGGTACCAAAACTGAAGATCGAAATCCAAAACAAGGTATAGAGAGCAAACATAATACAGATATTGCCAAACTTCAAAGAAACAGAAACAGGTAGGGCGTATTTGCGCTAGCACCATAAGAGGTTGCGACTGAGCTGCCATCTCTAATGGTGTAAACTTACATGAACTTTCCTACAAAAACAAAACGAGGCCAATATTTCTCCACTTATTTCTGTTAATTTTTCTCCTTTCTGTTAATATTTCTCAATATCAATACAATCGACCAGAACACGGGTTTTAAAGCAATTGAAAGGTAACACCAATGCCAGTGGCAGTCAGCTGCCACCAAATTGTATGTAAAGTTTTATTTATTCTAGATAGTGTATATGCGTGACAGACGTGGCGTCTGCTAGCCTGCTGGCATGTTAGTGGACACGGTAGGTCACTTATTTCTACGCCTAGTTGTATAATCATTTTGCGGTCAAATGCAATGTCATGTTATACGCGAGTTGCCATTGACAATGAGTTTACATTATGTTATAATTGAGAACATTTGATTTTTGAAATGAAATGTTTGCAACATTGAGGTCAACTGGTCGAAAACTGAAAATCCAACAAGAAGTTACAAAACTTATGAAAAAAGACCTTAAATTACTAAAGAAATATACAAAGAAAACGATGGGTCCGCGTTGGGTGAAGATTGACAAACATCAGCATTGTTGGTCAATATTTAAATCTACCTGTACTTGTGTTCGACGGGACTAGCCTACGCGACAATGCTGGCTAAGCCCGAGAAAATATTAAATTAATGATTTTCTCACCATTTTTACGTATCAAACAGGTAAAGTAATATTTAGTATGTTTGGGTAGGAGCTTAATATATTCTATTCATTAGAAAATGGACTTTCACTTTCATGTCAACAGTAAAAAACACTAATCGGACAGCGCATTGTCCAGTCTGACCAAGGTTTTTGATCGTTTTACCATGGAGTCTAGGTTGGATTTGATAAACGTGTGTGGTGTGTCTTGTCGTTTTGTTTTGTCGTGGTGTGTCTGTTCACGTGTAAGCATTGTTGGAGGGGCGATGAAGGCATTGGACAAAACGTTTGTAAATTTTCCATTGACCACAAGTACAGTTCATGTTTGTAAACGGGTTTAAAAATTGAGAACATTTAAATGTAAAGTAACACCTCATGTAACATGTGCTGATTATTCTGAACGAATTGGCCTTTTATTTAAAACCAACCAACAACCAACCAACTAAGCACCCCCGCCCCCCCCCCCCCCCCCAAAAAAAAAAAACCCAAACAAAAAAAAAAAAAAAAAAAAAAAAAAAAAAAAAAAAAAACCCAAAAAAAACCCAGAAGGAATCGAACAGAAAAAGCAACAACAACATAACACATTCAATGATATGTATCATGAAAGCATCAGCATACAAAATGGGCATCAATTGTGTAGCTTTTATATGAACCAGCACATGATATAACAACTAACTCACCACAACCGGCCTCACTGATGCTCAGCAAAGACTCGTCCATCAAAAAGACATCAGTCAGGCCTGACCACAACCGGCCTCACTGATGCTCAGCAAAGACTCGTCCATCAAAAAGACATCACTCAGGCCTGACCACAACCGGCCTCACTGATGCTCAGCAAAGACTCGTCCATCAAAAAGACATCACTCAGGCCTGACCACAACCGGCCTCATTGATGCTCAGCAAAGACGCGTCCATCAAAAAGACATCAGTCAGGCCGGTTGTGGCCAGTTAGTGAAAATACCCATAACTTTTGAACAACAAGGAATATTTGGATCAAATTTTGCATACTTATTCATTTGAGCACTCTCCGGCAACAGGTGCCAGTGGTTAGACAATGATATGCATACGTATGCAAAATTAGATCAAAATATACGATCTGGTTCAAGAGTTATGAGTATTTTCTGTTGTGTGACCCACACAGTGATTATAGTCCACACATGCGGGTCGTGCAATCACAAAGGGTGTTGCCTTCATAGAAACTGAATTCAGAATTAATATTTGGCAGCCATCTGTACACCCTAATCGCTATATATACCCTGAATTCACTAGTATATACTTACTGCCAACATCAACTCAAAACAGCTAAGCCAAAATGCCGTCCTATAAATTGACATACTTTAACGGTCGTGGACGAGGAGAGATCGCTCGAATGCTGCTTGCTGCGAGTGGCAAAAAGTTTGAGGATGTGAGAATAGAATTTTCGGACTGGCCTGCACTGAAAGCTAGTAAGTCCTTTATTGCTGCTGCTACTACTACTTTATCTCTATGTATTGCCAGACGCCCTCATGGGCTTTATAGGCAGTGATGTATGTTGTATACTCTGGGTTGCAGGATGAAAGCCTACAAGTAACCATATCTAAATTACCGTATGGTTATTTGCACAGGGGACATCCAGTTAACGTTTATTTAGTGTGATACCTGTAAATGATACCAAGGAAAGCGTGTTCGGACACCGAAACTTTTCCTCGCCGCGAGCGGGGATCGAACCTCGGACCTTTAGCACCAGAAGCAAGTGGTCAAACCACTGAGCTACCATGTTTCCTACTCAACTATATCCATTCTCTCCGAGCTGCATCAGCATAAGGAACCAGCTGCCAGAGTGTGCCATCTCGGCTTCCAACTTAGAGACTTTCAACGAGAACTGCCGTTCAACACATTTTAAGCACCCCCATGATTGACATTTTTATTCTGTACATATACTGTTTTAAAACTTGTACGGCAAAGGTAAATTACGCATTCGTCTTATAATTATAGGTACATTGTACAACGTTGGTCCGTTCCTACGGTTTTAGCATAAGCGCAAACCAGAAATCTTTATTCGTATACATGTACCAGGGTAGCCGATCACGTGATTCACTATTGGTAATCTCATATTTTTATGGGAGTTTTCAGTCCGATTCAAGGCTTAGCGAATGCACCGGTTACTGTCAACGTTTACATTGTAAACGCGAAGACAGAAACGGGTGCGATCGTGTTTTTTAGGAATTTAAGGCAAGCATAAAAATAGTATTTTTAAAAATTTTAGGGTCAAATGATAAAGTAAGTGAATATGAAAGCCTGGCTTATACTCCGACGGTAATTTGCTACACTATATTTATCTAAGCTGACTGATTTCTTCTTCAGAATTACCCCAGGGTACCTTACCTGTACTGGAAATAGATGGGAAAATGATGATATCACAGAGCGCCACAATAGCACGATACTTAGCCAGAGAATGCAGTAAGTTCTAGTGTACTTGTGTGAGTGCATGTGTGTGAGCGTCTCAGAGATCTCCAGAAATAAAATTAACCTTCCGAAAAATGTTTTGCGTTTTTGTGTAAGTAGACGGTGGTTGTATATATACCCGACATTCTCGCCTATAGAGCCAACGGTAACAAACTGTGATATATCGGACAATAATTCACTGCTGAAGTGTGTGATAGCTGACGTCACTGGAAAATGACGTCATTCATGGCGTTAGACGGTGTAACGTCGTTTTAACGCTTGAAATACGTTGCAATTACATTTAAACATATGCGACGTAATCTAAGTATTGGCGGGAGTTCTTCAGTGCAATGGCGGAAAGTTAGAAGAAGCTGAAGACTTCGAGTGTGTTTTCGTCGTTTATTGTGTGTTAGAATCGAAATAGATCAGCTCCAATGCGTGAATTGTTGAGTAATAATTCACTGTTTGTCGGTCAGTTGTACGAAGATAAATCACTCGCGCTGCGCGCTCGTGATTTGATCTACTTTACAACTAACCTCCAAACAGTGAATTATTACTCAACAATTCACTGCTGGAGCTGATCTATTTCTTAAATATATAAAAAAGAAACGCACCACGTAGAACTGTTCAATTCGCAGGAAGATCACAAGTGATAGCGAAGTTTTGTTTATTTCGGTGCAAAGGTATGTCAGGTACTGCTGCATTACATATCTTTTGCAATCAGGCGTCAAAAATGTGTTAAAGAAAATTGCTCATGAACCAAGTGGGTCAAATTGTAAAGTCACAGAAAATAAGCGTTTTATAATGCTCTCATGCTAGATTAATTCAACCCATGGGATTCGTCTAAGTGGACCAAGTTGTAGTCAGACACTTATTCTTTGCAAATTCTATATTTATTTTCAATTAATTAAAATTATTCAACACCATTATTTAAATATTCTTTAATATTCTACGTTTCGCTATATTGGCTTCATCAGGAATAATAATAAACAAGTAAATGACGTGACGCACCACAAAAACGTTAAGACGTAACGTATAACGTGCGACATAGCGCCAAGTCAGATACGTAACCTAGAAATTAGTGGGGAAAACTAAGTACAATAAAAACAGAACTAGGGTCCATCAATACGGCGGTATTGACGAGCCCAGCGCTGAACTCTACGACTTCTAAATGCTATTAAAGGTCTACAACAACATGTGGTCCGCTGATTCTTAAAAACGCATATAATCACACTGGTAAATGTATATGTCGATTTGCTGGTATTTACGCGTATTGCCGGTATTTCATATACCGGAAGTGGTAGATATTGGTGTTAATACTATATAGAAAAACATGCCATATGCCTAAAGGACTATAGAATTAGATCATTTTTAAGTATTCAGTATGTGCATGGCGATTTATGTAAGCATTTAGGAATAGATTCGAGTACCGATCATCCAGATCGGTACTCGATTATTTGATATGCTTGCAAGAGGTTCTGGTTACATGTAACTATACTCAACTACAAAAGAAACCCATCAGTCACCTTCTATGGCAATTATGGTAAAATAATTAAAAAATCAAAATATATTTTATTCGATATTCTTTACCGATCAATTATGCATCAGTTTATTGAATAATGTAACAATTTTACTTACATCCGTTAATGCTGTATGCCAGTGTATAGACAAGGGGTCATTTCTAAAAATGACAAGTTTCAGACAAATGGTTTTCACTCGAGTCCTAGTCTTAATCAGTTCACTTCGTCCAATAACCGGTATTTCCCTCCCTGACGAGGCAATCAAGTGTGTGCAGAAGCCAAAACAAACCGCGTAAGTGTGTAAGCCCGGATCTCAGTACGATAGAGCAGTTGTTGGATGAGCTCTGGCGACGCATCCGGGATCGTTCAGTGCAACCTCGGAATCTTCAACAGCTTCAGGTTGAGCTCCATTAAAAATGGGCGTGGATTCACAAGAACGTTGTGCGGCGTCACATACTTTTGGTTTGACCTCGTTATGAGGCAGTTATTGCTGCAGGAGAGGGTCGTGTCCGTTTTGGGACGAATTGAACTGAAGTGAACCGATTTAGACGAGAACAAGATATTCATTCTCAAGTGAAAAACTTGTCATTTTTGAAAATGACACCTTGTCTAAACTTTGGCGAATATCATGAACAGATTTTTGTAAAACTGTTACATTATTCAGTGAAATGATGCAGAACTGATTGCTACGGAATATGGTATAAATATATTTTCATTTCTTTATTCTGATTTCCATAATTGCCCCGAGCAAAGACTGATGGGTTTCTTTTGTAGTTGAGTATACTAATGCCATTTCGTTGAACCATTTTGTCTACATGTAGTAAGTTGTTCCAATGTGACGGCCATTGTCTTGGCTGTTTGGTTGCGGCTTAGAATGTCTGAAATAAATTTGATTGTTTAATGTCCTACCAACAACTTAGGTGATATGGCGACGGAGCCACGACTTAAAGTCTCATCCAACAGACTGTAGAAGCCGGAAATCTACACTTCACCTCGGCGGCTTCTGTCTGAAATATATGATCATGCCCGGAAATGACAGATGAAATGAAATGATGTTGATTCAAAAGCAGCATTTCTTTGAAATCAGGCTGCTTGTTTAAACGTATTCCTGCATATATAGAAGCAATATAGATATGGTACTAAAGGTAACCTCTAATTTTAAGATATCATAAAATATATATCTATGTCTTTCACAGCGCAACTTTTTATACATTGTAATTGTTTCAGTGTCGATAAATTCAATTCTAAGTATCATTTTAAACATATTTTGCTTCTTATTTTTTGCAATGATGATAGAGATCAAATGCTATGAGGTAGTTGGCATATGTATCATTATGTTATTCGTTTTAACTGTAAAATGCCAATGCAATTTTTATTCCAAATTAAATTTGCCAAAACACAGGCATTCACCATATTGGAGCTCCTGATGATTTGATTGTGTTCATAATTTTCCATCAGTTTGGGGTCATTTCTTAGTATTTAGAGTAAATGTGTCCTGAAATGGTTATCTAATATGTACATTTACTAGCATATAATCCATTGGTTTAACACATCCGATTTGCTTGATGTATATAAGATCCTAAGGTAGTTGACACGCCTGTTCTAGTGTAGAATCTATCTGTTAACCATGACAATTTGCTAAGACAGGGATTGATTGCATATAGGGTAGGTGACTAACATTAATGTATACATCTACTGCTCGTAGATACAAGTGCAATATATCAGATTGGATAGGACTTGTAGCTGGTAACATACTCGAAATGTGTAATTTTAATATGGCATTACACTTGAAATAAAACTGAACTAATTTCGTTTCACTATATACAAGACAGTCCTCAAACAGTGTTAGTCCTCAAAAATATCTACAAGGATATAGGTACAAGTGAGAAAGTTTATGCTTAAAATGTTTTCTGCAAGCTTTTGTCAGAAATGTTGTTCACATTTTCGATGGTTTTGCATATATATTTAAGACTATCACAATATGCCTAATTTAGTAAACCTTTTAAAACCAACAAACAGGCCATAACTCACTTTTCATAGGACATATATAAAACATGTACTAGGGTTACAAATAGCTCACAAAATGAAATACTGCATAAACAAAACTAAAAACAAACTATCTTGTGAATAAGAAAAGCAGAGAAATCAGCTGCGTGTGACACTACTTTTTCAACGTTCAGTTTAATCTGTGAGTTTCAGAGATGCAAACCATACTAGTGAATTTTGGGAGACATGTTTTTGTTTTATGCTTAAGAATAAAACAGCTAACTGATCTATAAAATAAAGCATCACCAACGTTCGAATGATTTTTTGTTTATGTTACCATGAAATATGTTCAGATGTTTTACAAGACTGCTACATGGCTCAGGTAACCTTACCTCAACCAACCTTAGTCTAAGATATTTAACAAGCAGAGTTTCTATCAGAAAAGCTGCAGAATATAATAAGATAATCATCATTACAATATGATATGAAATCTAGTTCAACAAAACATAGAAGATTTTAATAGGGACAGATGATAAATTAATTTTATAATGTAATTGTCAACAGTGAAAAGTGAAAATTAAAATAATTCAGCATACAAGGAAAATCTTTAATACTAGATCTATGTAACACCCTATATTTGGACATAAACCATGCTGGTTCTGTACGACGATGTTATATTTGCAATCTTCAAAAACCTATACCTGCTATAGAAGACACTCAGCACTACCCCTATTTTAAGTAAATTATTGATATTAAGTCAATATTTAAATCATGATGCAGATTGCATGTTTATCGTTATGTACCATTGGTAGAAATCTGAAAATTGCAATATGAATGTAAAAGAACCAAGCAAATTACAAAAAGTAATTGAGTAGGACCAGGAAATGTCACATTCACATATTGCAGACCAACCCATAGCACGCTTTTAAATTAAGCATTTTATAGAATAAAATGTGTGTACTATATGTAAACGAATTGTGGAGAGCAGACCCAAATTTTATTGAAGCCTAACAACAATTTACTACCTTTATTCATTTATGTAAGGCACCTTTGTTACCTACGTTACCTTATTTATATATATGCAGCAATTTAAGATCATTATTGTTCATATAGTTATATTTTGATTTCATTATGAAATACATTTTGCCAATTCCAATGCAATGTAAATAATAGAAAAATGAATCTGTAAGCAGCTATGCGTTACATACTGGAGCCAGTACAAATTACATACTAATTATCATATTTAAATTTTTACCTGATTTCACTTCATTGCAAGTTAAAAGTTATAAACAACTTCAAATATATGAAAATGAACATTTTCAAATAGAATATAGATCAATATCATGTATATTTAAGGTCATGTATCATGGTTTATTCTAATACATGTAATTTGTAAAGTCATTATCTGCAATTTAGTATTAAATGTAACATACGTATCGCTGACGCGCAGAAATACATATCACAGATGTATGCAATTGATTTTATGTCTAGTTTAAACATTTAATGCTCAAACTATTTCACTAATACTATTAAAATAAATCAACATTAGCCTTGTACTGTGTGTACTGTTATTTTCAATGCCAGCAGGGTAACGTTGATTACAGGTGATTTATAGAAAAATGACAACAGAAAAGTTATTAAATTATGGGTTTCTAAGGCCCCAAGACATGTCCCAAACTGAAAATAGTTTTACTTTCTGAGAGGTGCAGCAAACTCTCAAAGAAGCCGATATATCTCAGTCTAGCCCAATTGAGGGAGAATTTTTGTCAGAATTGCACAAAACTTACGATGTTTGTCTTTGTAAAATCCATAAAAGGATATTTCCAAAGGGGTTCCTTTAATAATAAACATGTCAATTTAAGCCTTTTAAAAGACTTCTATCATTTTTAGAGCTTAAAAAGCTTCTTGTTGTTGGACCAGAGAAAAAAAGAAACACAGTTTGTAAAAATGCTCCGATTATTGCACTTGATGACCTTTGACCCCATCTTAAAGTCGACCTATGGATATTTAGTTATAAAAAACATTTTCTGAATGTTTTTTAAGACTTATAACTATAAGCATGCAAAATTTGGCTTGTAATGAAATATGTTTACATATAAAAAGATAAAGTTGTTTTAACGTAGTACATATTTTCTCATTTTTGCACTCAATGACCTTTGACCTAATTTCTGGCCTTCATATGCAAATTCAGACTTGGCATCCACCCCTATGGCTTTGTACACATGCTAAATATTATGTTAAAAGTGGTCTAACAAATGTACTCAAAAATGCCAACAAAACCAAAAATATGCATCTTTTTTTTCGATTCGGATTGCCAACTAATTTCTTTGCCACCTTTTTACTGTTAATGAATAATTGGTCTTATTTTAATGAATTAGCCAAACGTTAAATGAGATGAAAAATGGGCTAAATTTTTAATGAATAGTGAATACCCATCCAAACCCTCCTACATCAGCAGTTTAATAGAAATATCCACATTGCACACTAGGGCGTGACATATAATATCCAAGCATTTGGCGGTGTCTGAAAACCCGAAACACTGTAGAAAATAAGTCTTAGTTAACACCGAAAGAGGTGGCACCTTGCACTCCTACTAAACATTCATCGTAACATTTCGACGTTATGCTCCTGATCAATACAATCGAATAGATCACAGCCGTTAACCCTTAAAGCGCCAATCACGACTGCAGCAGACGACAAATTTTGCGATTTCTCTCCAATATTTCGACACAAATAAGGTACGATATTTCATGAGAATCGTCTGCTGGCAGACGATTCTCATGAAATATCATGCCTTAATTGTTATTTTTGAAAAAAGCGGCAAAATTTGAAATTGTCGTCTGCTGCAAATTATAGGTGGCGCTTTATGGGTTAAAGCAGTTGAAAGATTACATCGAAATCAGTGGCATTTCGGCTGCCACCGACTCGGTGTAACGTTACATTTTCATTTCAGATTTGTACGGAAAAACTAATATGGACGCTACATATATTGACCAGTTATTTGACACTTTACTTGATGTTTTCGGTGAAAAAATCAAGGTCACCTTCAACCAAGATGAAAAGGAAAAGGTGAGATTGGGCATTGATCTTGGTGCTACATGTAGCTTTATTAACTGTGTCCATCGACTTTTAAAGATGGCTTATTGTGACTGTAAAATAATTGTGCTTTTCTAGATTAAAATGGGACTTTTTTTCCCCAATAGCACACTGCCTTATTACTTTAAAGCGCGAATCACAACAGAAGCTTTCTGTTTTGGCATCTGCTGAAATACTTTATAAGCCTCTTCGACGTACCAGTTCACGACCAGACTGCTTGCCTCTATCGTTAAATTTGTAAACATTGTCAGCAAATATATGCAGCAGACGACTTTTAAAAACAGACGACATTTAGAGTTACATGAATTCCACATAGAGCAATATAAATAAGATTCGTTTGGTAAAAAAAAAATAAGGCATTATTGTGTATTGGTTAAATCCACCATTTTAGAACAGCATGTGACTTGTGGCTATCATGCGATCTACAGTTTACGTTTACCGAAATTGTCCTTTCGATTTCGATTTTACTTTTATTCACAATCGCGTCAGCGTTGGTGATCTATTGACGCGATGGTGATCTACTTTAGTTGTCTTTTCATGGATACATGTACCAGCTTGCTTCTGAAAATGAAAGGGCGTATCTTCTCCTCTGAGCTGGAATCAAGATTCGCCAAATGGAGCTAATTCGGACATTCTCAGACTGCATGCTTGGTGGTAAACCTAATCGCAATTAGCAACTTTGATTTCCTCTTTAATTGCACGCCGGTGAGTCGGACTTCAGACTCTATGACGGTTCCGACTTAAATACTGATGATTGGGGCCTGATGCTTTTACTGGTGTCAGGCCCACCGGGATTTTAGCTCTGACTATCTGTGAGTCATGAGCCCTTTTTCTTTGTTTCATCATGATGTGTAAATTTGATTAGGATGTTTCTCCATGGTGATAGATTGCATTAGTTAGATGGCCTCCATGCGAGCTGAACATTTCTTGTACTTCAACAACAGCAGAATATAGGGCGAAGATTTGGTACCAGTAAAATGCATTAAGCCCCCCAGTGGCTTAGGTTGCTGTCCGTTCTAAGGCGGTGGTTCTGTTGTTGTTGACTTTTTGTTTATTGTTACTCCCATTGTGGGAGTCTGTAATTGTTCTATGTCTTGTTGTACGTTGCTTTGTGTATGTTCTAGTATTGCAATCATCTTGATGGGGAAGAGAGAGCTGGTTGCTTTCCTGGTGTCTCGTGATGGTTGAGCGGCTCTTCCTCGCGGTGCCACAGGGTTGTCTGCGGTTTTTGATTGTGGTATTTCCTGATCATACTCACTTACTATTTTTTATCTGCTTGATTTCTTTTGCTCCGGTATTCAGTTTATGTACTGTTGAGTCCTTATCTTTGCTTTATCTCCTTTTTATATCTTGATTTATATGTTCTAGGAGATGATGCATGGGCAATAAGGGGTCTTTCATGCAAACCAAACATCTATGTGTCTTGATCCACATCTGAACTAAGGGTCAGGTCGGCGCCGTGAAACCCGCCGGTTTAAGCCCTCTAATAAAATAGTTTACTGACCGTTCCAAGGCGGTACTTCTTTTGTGGATCATTTGTGTTATTTATGTCTTGTGTTTGCCATGTTTTCGCGTCTGTTCATTGCTGCCTTGCGGTCACCTGCTGGGAAAGCGCTGACCTCTTGGCTCTTGTTTGTAAAGTTTAATTGTGTTTTGTCACTTTCCCAAGTGATATCCTGGGTCAGGTGTGGTACTTGATTGTATCGATTCCTGATCTTTGCCGCCTTTCTTACGTTCTTATTACATTCGGATATTCTCGACCGAGCGTGACGAAATCAAACTCCCCACAGCGGTGTACTTCCAGATAGTGAGTATGATCAGGAAATGACACAATCACACACTACAGACCAACCCACGGCATCGTGCGGAAGAGTTACAGAACACTTACAGTCACAAGACACCAGGAAGACAATTAAAGCAAATAAATTAGCTCGCTTCCTCGTCAAGATGATTGCAAAACTAGAAAGGACACAAAGTAATGCATACCAAAGCAAAGACCAAACACAGTACCCCCACAAACAATGGGGGTACATAAAACAATGAATCAACAGCAGTATCACCGCCTTAGAACAGACAACAGCCTTAGCCACCGGGATCATAGGTTAGACATTTGCGTTGATTTTCGTGACTGTTAATGACTGATTTGACAATGTCAAACCTGTGATCCTTTGTGCTTGTGTAATGAACCATCGGAGGCTCATAGCATTAAAGTAGATGAGAGATAGCATACAAAGAATTTCGAACCCCAAGGCTGTAAAAGGGTCAGTCAAAAATAACTGAGAGTTGATTCATATCTCTTACGTAGGCTAACGTAAACTAGTGAAATTTGGCACACGTATGCAATGAACTGTCTTGCGTCAGAATATGCAATATACAAGACCATGCAAAGTAAAGAATGTAGTTGCTTAGCAACCGAAAATGTGAAATAACGCCATGCGTTCACGCTGGAATGTAGCGTTGCCATGGAAACACTACACAAAAATTAAGCTACATCAACTTGTGCATTTGTTGCAAATAAAGTATGCGAATGTATTTTGAGAAATGCAACAACTGAGGCTGAGGCGTTGGAATTTTATTGCATAAATAATAGGAAAATTAACAAAATTTTTGGAAAATTTCACCCCAGAAAATACCCCACCCACCAGTTACGGTTCCTTCCAGAGCAAAATTATTAACTAAGTATAATATCATATGACCATTTCAATGTATTTAGTGATTGGTTTTGACATCTGAATGCATATCTTGAATATTCCCAGGAATAAACGGTTGCCATAGCACCAAAATCTGGTATATTAGTAAAAAAAATGGAATGTCCATCGATTTTGGTTGCTAGGCAACGAACATTGCATGTATTGCATTTACTATCTATTAAAGTTCTTCAAAACACTGCTAAAGCCCCGTTCTCACTGTCCCGGTTTAAGGTGCCGGTTCATCCCGGTTTGATGATCCGGGATGAACCGTGATGAACCGTGTCACAATCGTGGCGGCACCGTAGACAACCTTGGAGATCCGGGATGAACCGTGTTGAACCGGCTCATATCCCCGGTTGTTTTAAAATGTTTAAAACAACCGGGACTCACCGGGAGTAACCGGGAAGGCTGTCAAATACCGTGGTAAACCGGGACGAGGCAGGGATCAACCGTGTCTCCACCGGGACGGCGTCGGGCAATACCGGCGAATTCCGGCAACATCCTTTTCTCCACCGTGATAAACCGTGCGCGATTAAGACCACCTGTATGCCTGATTTTTCAACAATGTGGTATGTGCCAACAGCAAAACCTCAGATCAGCCTGCCCCTAGGCGCAGTCTGATCAGAGCCTTTGCTAGTCGCTTGATTATTATTTGACTTTTCAGCTTCTGACCGAACAACATTTAGAATTTCTTAGCTTAAATGGGAACTGCACAGGCTTGTCTAAGTCTACACTTCTCAAAATACCATACATGCCACGGCTCAAAGTGTTTATATATTGTTTTACTAAAATGCAAGACAATCTAGGCCAAGAATTACTATGCACCCTTAAAGTTAAATGGTCGCCCGCTGGTGGGGGTGGCCTCTTGGCTCTCGTTTGTAATGTCTGGTTGTGACGTTGTCACTTTCCCATTGGTATCCTGGGTCAGGTGTGGTGCTTGACTGTATCGATTCCTGATCTTTGCCCTCTTTCGTACTTTAAGTAAAGTATTGAATTTTCAGGATGCGAAAAACAACGATTTCAAACTGATTAAAATCAAAATAGTTTCCGTTTCTCCTATAAATCACAATTATATCTTTGACCACTGGCAATTTATTAAGCATTTATTGTAACATGTTGAAATATCAATACTTAAATTAAGTCTTCCTTAAATTTAAGGAGGCGTTGTAGTTCTGGGCTCAGATCAACAATATTTGAACCTCGTCGTAAGAAAATAGGCCCTGTTATAAGGTTATAAAACTTTTTTCATACTAAACTCAGCTGAGTACGAAATTTATCCTGCTCATAAATGTTAAAATGCCAACAATTTTAACTACCAACAATTGTTGGCATTTTAACATTTATTAGCATCATAAATACAACACCTGAGAGACTTAAAGCAATAATATTCTTTATTTGCCGGTATTTTAGTTTTTATGATTTGAAATTTCATACTCAGTTGAGTTGAGCATGAAAAAAGTTTTATAACCTCGAGGCTAGGTCTGCTTCTGCTTATGCGACAACATCCGTGCAAATGAGCTGCGAGGTTACTAAGCATTTGTTTTCGCTACATAGATCATGATTCCTCTTGGAACTTTGTCTGAATTTTCAAGTCTTCATCTACCGTATGTGGCTCTGCAGTCCAATTTGTGTCTGATCGATGTTTTTTTCTTTAAAGACATAACTGTCTTGCGATAGAGACAGAAGGAGACTTATGTTACTCCACGTTTTATCCTGGTTTTATAGTGTAGAGTAACACCGGGACGCAACCGTGGTGCAACCGACATGTAACCGTGGCGCAACCGGCAGTTACCGGGGCATCACCGTAAACAACCTGGGTAACACCGGGGTATACCGGCATGAACCGTGGCTCCTCCGTGCTGAACCGTAAGTGCTCCGTGGTGAACCGGGAAACAACCGGCGTCTTGCTTTCTCGAGGACCGGGGCTATACCGGGGTAACGTCGGTAAGGTGAGAACGCAATTTATTTTTTATGAAATGTGTCCCGGTGCATCACGGTATACCGGCTGTCCTGCATCGGGATGTACCGTGGCTACATCGGCACAGTGAGAACGGGGCTTAACACATTGTTTGATACAATTGGAGCGACAAAAGATCCATTATTATACTGTTTTAGATTTGAAATGATTTTAAATTCATGACTGCTTAGTCAGCGCGAACGCACAACGTTGAGAGATGGTCTTCGATTGCCTAGCAACAGCACATTGAAGATGATAAGACGTCAACTTCTATATGCATTGAAGCCCGAAGGTTCATTCTCTATGTGTATTAAGTTTCAGCTAACACTGCCGACCCAGTAAAAAGATATCAACCAACTCTCAGTTATTTTTGACTGACCCTCGTATTATAATAGCTGTATACTTTTTTTCTCATTCGGTTTAATTTCAGGCCGAACTCATGAAAGTATTAACGGAGGAGAAAATTCCGAAATTTTTGAACATTCTTGAGAAACTGTTGATAGAAGCTGCTGGAAAAGGGGGGTATGCTGTTGGCAGTGGGGTAAGTATTCCGCATAACATCTGATGAGTGGAACAGTCGAGGAGTACTAGTACTTGAGCTATAACAAAACTAACAAAATACACTGTGTGACTGGTTGATGACGAGATCAGTAACACAAGAGCAATGCCTTCTTCGTGAACAGAAAGGGTAGCTTTCTTCATGTGGATAGCAAACACTCTGATCAGACTCGGCTTATGCACAGTCTGATCTATTTTTTTGCTTGAAGCCGATGCCAAATTTTTGCCTTGAACCGGTTGATACAATGCTATGAACGCTTATAAACACAAAAACCACCGTACCATACTTGAATTTGAATTCAAATAGAGTGGCAATGTACAGTATAAGATACTTAACAGAAAACTAATTACTAAAATTTGATTTTTTTCCATGGTCATAGATTTCCACCAGAATATAAAAGGGTCCTTAAAAGTCGCTCTGCCAGTCTTTGAAGCAAGTGAATATGATTAGGAAATACCACCGTTACAGAATACAGTTAAACCCATGACACAGTGAGGAAGAAAAATCAAAACACAAAGACACACTCATGTAAGCTTAAACACAAAGTAAGAAATGTGTGCTAGGGCCACACACAACAACCCCTATATAAGGGGGGAGTGGGGCTTTTAAACTGCTTTACATGAATCTGGTTTCTGTTGTATGAAAAATAACGATATAAAAGTGAAAAGCCTAATGAGATAGCAGGTGCGTTCCTGAGGCATTCTATATAGTACGCACTCTTGAGGGGGTCTGGGGGTATTCCCCCCTGTATGGGTGCAGGGGTGAAGCCCTGTGGCAGAAAATAGTTTTATGGCATTCCAAAGGGGTAAAATGAGCCCTCAAGACACGCAACTAAACACTATAAGTTGCATTTTTCTTCCAAAAATCAAATTAAATACAGTAAAACCTCTCTTAAGCGGTCGCTCAAAAAGAAGACCAAAAACTTGGTTTTCAAGACCGATTATCGCTTAATGCAGGTCAAAAGTATTACAGAATGCATTCTGCAATACATGCATTCTGCAATACTTTCGACCTTCCATGATAAAGCTACCATTTGTCATCAAGATCGTTTATTTTTGGTCATTTTTTGAGTTGCCGCTTAAGACAGGTTTTACTGTAACTAAAAAACCTATACTTGCTTCATCAAGTTGTAAGCACATGCGTATTTGCTTACACGTAGGTATGCCCCGGGATATTATCTAATCTAGGTTCTCGTTGATTGCTGACATTGCATTAAAGGGCGGTAGACATAACGCTAATATTTGTGCATGTAGAGTAACATCGCATGAATGGGACGATAGACATGAGCTATTATATGTGCATGTGCAGTAACATCGCATTAAAGGGGCGATAGACATAACGCTAATATGTGTGCATGTAGTGTAACATCGAATTAAAGGGGCGATAGATATAACGCTAATATGTGTGCATGTAGAGTAACATCGCATTAAAGGGGCGATAGACATAACGCTAATATGTGTGCATGTACAATAACATCGCATTAAAGGGACGATAGACATAACGCTAATATGTGTGCATGTACAGTAACATCGCATTAAAGGGACGATAGACATGAGCTAATATGTGTGCATGTACAGTTACATCGCATTAAAGGGACGATAGACATGAGCTAATATGTGTGCATGTACAGTAACATCGCATTGAAGGGACGATAGACATGAGCTAATATGTGTGCATGTACAGTTATGTGTGCATGTACAGTTACATCGCATTAAAGGGACGATAGACATAACGCTAATATGAGTGCATGTACAGTAGCATCGCATTAAAGGGGCGATAGACATAACGCAAATATGTGTGCATGTAGAGTAACATCACATTAAAGGGGCGATAGACATGAGCTAATATGTGTGCACGTAGAGTAACATCGCATCAAAAGGACGATAGACATAACGCTAATATATGTGCATGTACAGTAACATCGCATTAAAGGGGCGATAGACATAGCGCTAATATGAGTGCATGTAGAGTAACATCGCATCAAAGGGACGATAGACATAACGCTAATATATGTGCATGTACAGTAACATCGCATTAAAGGGGCGATAGACATAACAATAATATTTGTGCATGTACAGTAACATCGCATTAAAGGGACGATAGACATAACGCTAATATGTGTGCACGTACAGTAACATCGCATTAAAGGGACGATAGACATAACGCTAATATGTGTGCATGTACAATAACATCGCATTAAAGGGACGATAGACATAACGCTTATATGTGTGCATGTACAGTAACATCGCATTAAAGGGACGATAAACATAACGCTAATATGTGTGCATGTCTAGTAACATCGCATTAAAGGGACGATAGACATTAGCTCATATGTGTGCATGTAGAGTAACATCGCATTAAAGGGACGATAGACATGAGCTAATATATGTGCATGTAGAGTAACATCGCATTAAAGCGACGATAGACATAACGCTAATATGTGTGCATGTACAGTAACATGCATTAAAGGGACGATAGACATAACGCTAATATGTGTGCATGTAGTGTAACATTGCATTAAAGGGACGATAAAGATGAGCTAATATGTGTGCATGTGCAGTAACATCGCATTAAAGGGGCGATAAACATGAGCTAATACGTGTGCATGTGCAGTAACATCGCTTTAAAGGGGCGATAGACATGAGCTAATATGTGTGCATGTAGAGTAACATCGCATTAAAGGGGCGAATGACATGAGCTAATATGTGTGCATGTAGAATAACATCGCATTAAAGGGACGATAGACATAACGTTAATATGTGTGCATGTACAGTAACATAGCATTAAAGGGACGATAGACATAACGCTAATATGTGTGCATGTACAATAACATCGCATTAAAGGGACGATAGACATAACGCTAATATGTGTGCACGTAGAGTAACATCGCATCTAAGGGACGATAGACATAACGCTAATATGTGTGCATGTACAATAACATCGCATTAAAGGGACGATAGACATAACGCTAATATGTGTGCATGTACAGTAACATCGCATTAAAGGGACGATAGACATGAGCTAATATGTGTGCACGTAGAGAAACATCGCATGAAAGAGACGATAGACATGAGCTAATATATGTGCATGTAGAGTAACATCGCAATAAAGGGACGATAGATATAACGTTAATATGTGTGCATATAGAGTAACATCACATTAAAGGGACGATAGACATAACGCTAATATGTGTGCATGTACAGTAACATCGCATTAAAGAGACGATAGACATGAGCTAATATATGTGCATATAGAGTAACATCGCAATAAAGGGACGATAGATATAACGTTAATATGTGTGCATATAGAGTAACATCACATTAAAGGGACGATAGACATAACGCTAATATGTGTGTATGCACAGTAACATCGCATGAAAGAGACGATAGACATGAGCTAATATGTGCATGTAGAGTAACATCGCAATAAAGGGACGATAGATATAACGCTAATATGTGTGTATGTACAGTAACATCGCATGAAAGAGACGATAGACATGAGCTAATATATGTGCATGTAGAGTAACATCGCAATAAAGGGACGATAGATATAACGCTAATATGTGTGCATGTACAGTAACATCGCATTAAAGGGGCGATAGACATGAGCTTATAGGTGTGCATGTACAGTAACATTGCATTAAAGGGGCGATAGACATACTGCTAATATGTGTGCATGTACAGTAACATCGCATTAAAGGAGCGATAGACATGAGCTATTATATGTGCTTGTACAGTAACATCGCATTAAAGGGGCGATAGACATAACGTTAATATGTGTGCATGTAGAGTAACATCGCATTAAAGGGACGATAGACATAACGCTAATATGTGTGCATGTGCAGTAATATCGCATTAAAGAGGCGATAGACATAACGCTAATATGTGTGCATGTAGAGTAACATCGCATTAAAGGGGCGATAGACATAACGCTAATATGTGTGCATGTGCAGTAACATCGCATTAAAGGGGCGATAGACATAACGCTTATATATGTGCATGTAGAGTAACATCGCATTAAAGGGGCGGTAGCTATGAGCTAATATGTGTGCATGTAGAGTAACATCGCATTAAAGGGGCGATAGACATGAGGTAATATATGTGCATGTAGAGTAACATCGCATTAAAGGGGCGATAGACATGAGCTAATATGTGTGCATGTAAAATAGCATCGCATTAAAGGGACGATAGACATAACGCTAAGATATGTGCATGTAGAGTAACATCGCATTAAAGGAGCGATAGACATGAGCTAATATGTGTGCATGTACAGTAACATCGCATTAAAGGGGCGATAGACATAACGCTAATATGTGTGCATGTAGAGTAACATCACATTAAAGGAACGATAGACATAACGCTAATATGTGGGCATGTAGAGTAACATCGCATTAAAGGGGCGATTGACATAACGCTAATATGTGTGCTCGTAGAGTAACATCGCATCAAAGGGACGATAGACATAACGCTTATATGTGTGCATGTTCAGTAACTTCGCATTAAAGGAGCGATAGACATAACGCTAATATGTGTGCATGTAGAGTAACATCGCATCAAAGGGGCGATAGACATAACGCTAATATGTGTGCATGTACAGTAACATCGCATTAAAGGGACGATAGACATGAGCTAATATGTGTGCATGTACAGTAACATCGCATTGAAGGGACGATAGACATAACGCTAATATGTGTGCATTTACAGTAACATCGAAGTAAAGGGGAGATAGACATGAGCTAATATGTGTGCATATGTGTACAGAAACATCGCATTAAAGGGGTGATAGACATACTGTTTATATGTGTGCATGTAGAGTAACATCGCATTGAAGGGACGATAGACATGAGCTAATATGTGTGCATTTGCAGTAATATCGCATTAAAGGGACGACAGACATAACGCTAATATGTCTGCATGTGCAGTAACATCGCATTAAAGGGACGATAGACATAACGCTAATATGTGTGCACGTAGAGTAACATCGCATCTAAGGGACGATAGACGATATACATTAGACATTGAAGGGACGATATACGTGTGCATGTGCAGTAACATCACATTAAAGGGGCGATAGACATGAGCTTATATGTGTGCATGTACAGTAACATTGCATTAAAGGGGCGATAGACATGAGCTAATATGTGTGCATGTACAGTAACATCGCATTAAAGGGACGATAGATATAACGCTAATATGTGTGCATGTGTAGTAACATCTCATTAAAGGGACGATAGACATAACGCTAATATGTGTGCATGTAGTGTAACATCGAATTAAAGGGACGATAAACATGAGCTTATACGTGTGCATGTGCAGTAACATCACATTAAAGGGGCGATAGACATGAGCTTATATGTGTGCATGTACAGTAACATTGCATTAAAGGGGCGATAGACATGAGCTAATATGTGTGCATGTAGAGTAACATCGCATTAAAGGAGCGATAGACATGAGCTATTATATGTGCATGTACAGTAACATCGCATTAAAGGGGCGATAGACATAACGTTAATATGTGTGCATGTAGAGTAACATCGCATTAAAGGGACGATAGACATAACGCTAATATGTGTGCATGTGCAGTAATATCGCATTAAAGGGACGATAGGCATAACGCTAATATGTGTGCATGTACAGTAACATCGCATTAAAGGGGCGATAGACATAACGCTAATATGTTTGCATGTAGAGTAACATCGCATTAAAGGAGCGATATACATAAGCTAATATGTGTGCATGTACAGTAACATCGCATTAAAGGGGCCATTGACATAACGCTAATACATGTGCATGTACAGTAACATCGCATTAAAGGGGCGATAGACATGAGCTAATATGTGTGCATGTACAGTAACATCGCATTAAAGGGACGATAGACATGAGCTAATACGTGTGCATGTACAGTAACATCGCATTGAAGGGACGATAGACATAACGCTAATATGAGTGCATTTACAGTAACATCGAAGTAAAGGGGAGATAGACATGAGCTAATATGTGTGCACATGTGTACAGAAACATCGCATTAAAGGGGTGATAGACAACTGTTTATATGTGTGCATGTAGAGTAACATCGCATTGATGGGACGATAGACATGAGCTAATATGTGTGCATTTGCAGTAATATCGCATTAAAGGGACGACAGACATAACGCTAATATGTCTGCATGTGCAGTAACATCGCATTAAAGGGACGATAGACATAACGCTAATATGTGTGCACGTAGAGTAACATCGCATCTAAGGGACGATAGACATAACGCAAATATGTGTGCATGTACAATAACATCGCATTAAAGGGATGGTAGACATAACGCTAATATGTGTGCATGTACAGTAACATCGCATTAAAGGAACGATAGACATGAGCTAATATGTGTGCATGTAGAGTAACTTCGCAATAAAGGGACGATATACATAACGCTAATATGTGTGCATGTACAGTAACATCGCATTAAAGGAACGATATACATGAGCTAATATGTGTGCATGTAGAGTAACTTCGCATTAAAGGGACGATATACATAACGCTAATATGTGTGCATGTACAGTAACATCGCATTAAAGGAACGATAGACATGAGCTAACATGTGTGCATGTAGAGTAACTTCGCAATAAAGGGACGATAGATATAACGCTAATATGTGTGCATGTGTAGTAACATCTCATTAAAGGGACGATAGACATAACGCTAATATGTGTGCATGTAGTGTAACATCGAATTAAAGGGACGATCAAATGAGCTTATACGTGTGCATGTGCAGTAACATCACATTAAAGGGGCGATAGACATGAGCTTATATGTGTGCATGTACAGTAACATTGCATTAAAGGGGCGAAAGACATAACGCTAATATGTGTGCATGTAGAGTAACATCGCATTAAAGGAGCGATAGACATGAGCTATTATATGTGCATGTACAGTAACATCGCATTAAAGGGGCGATAGACATAACGTTAATATGTGTGCATGTAGAGTAACATAGCATTAAAGGGACGATAGACATAACGCTTATATATGTGCATGTACAGTAACATCGCATTAAAGGGGCGGTAGACATAACGCTAATATGTATGCATGTACAGTAACATCACATTAAAGGGGCGATAGACATAACGTTAATATGTTTTGCACGTAGAGTAACATCGCATCAAAGGGACGATAGACATAACGCTTATATATGTGCATGTACAGTAACATCGCATTAAAGGGGCGATAGACATAACGCTAATATGTGTACATGTAGAGTAACATCGCATTAAAGGGGCGATAGACATAACGCTAATATGTGTGCATGTACAGTAACATCGCATTAAAGGGGTGATAGACATGAGCTAATATGTGTGCATGTGCAGTAACATCGCATTAAAGGGGCGATAGACATAACGCTAATATATGTGCATGTAGAGTAACATCGCATTAAAGGGGCGGTAGCTATGAGCTAATATGTGTGCATGTAGAGTAACATCGCATTAAAGGGGCGATAGACATAACGCTTATATATGTGCATGTAGAGTAACATCGCATTAAAGGGACGATAGACATAACGCTAATATATATGCATGTACAGTAACATCGCATTAAAGGGGCGATAGACATAACGCTAATATGTGTGCATGTAGAGTAACTTCGCATTAAAGGGGCGAAAGACATGACGCTAATATGTGTGCATGTACAGTAACATCGCATTACAGGGGCGGAAGACATGAGCTAATTTGTGTGCATGTAGAGTAACATCACATTAAAGGGGCGATAGACATAACGCTAATATATGTGCATGTACAGCAACATCGCATTAAAGGGGTGGTAGACATGAGCTTATATGTGTATGTAGAGTAACATCGCATTAAAGGGGCGATAGACATAACGCTAATATGTGTGCATGTAGAGTAACATCGCATTAAAGGGACGATAGACATAACGCTAATATGTGTGCATGTAGAGTAACATCGCATTAAAGGGGCGATAGACGTAACGCTGATATGTGTGCATGTAGAGTCACATCGCATTAAAGGGGCGATAGACATAACGTTAATATGTGTGCATGTACAGTAACATCGCATTTAAGGGGCGATAGACATAACGTTAATATGTGTGCATGCACAGTAACATCGCATTAAAGGGGCGATAGACATAACGTTAATATATGTGCATGTACAGTAACATCGCATTAAAGGGGCGATCGACATGAGCTATTATGTGTGCATGTACAGTAACATCGCATTAAAGGGGCGATAGACATAACGCTAATACGGTATATGTGCATGTAGACTAACATCGCATTAAAGGGGCGGTAGACATGAGCTAATATGTGTGCATGTAGAGTAACATCGCATTAAAGGGGCGATAGACATGGGCCAATATGTGTGCATGTAGAGTAACATCGCATTAAAGGGGCGATAGACATAACGCTAATATGTGTGCATGTAGAGTAACATCGCATTAAAGGGACGATATACATAACGCTAATATATGTGCATATACAGTAACATCGCATTAAAGGGGCGATAGACATAACGTTGATATGTGTGCATGTACAGTAACATCGCATTAAAGGGCCGATAGACATGAGCTTATATATGTGCATGTAGAGTAACATCGCATTTAAGGGACGATAGACATGAGCTAATATGTGTGCATATGTGTACACTCGTGGTAGACATGAGCTAATATGTGTGCATGTAGAGTAACATCGCAATAAAGGGGCGATAGACATAACGCTAATATATGTGCATGTAGAGTAACATCGCATTAAAGGGGCGATAGACATAACGTTAATATGTGTCTATGTACAGTAACATCGCATTAAAGGGGCGATAGACATGAGTTAATATGTGTGCATGTACAGTAACATCGCATTAAAGGGGCGATATACATAACGCTAATATGAGTGCATGTACAGTAGCATCGCATTAAAGGGGCGATAGACATAACGCTAATATGTGTGCATGTAGAGTAACATCGCATTAAAGGGGCGATAGACATAACGCTTATATGTGTGCACGTAGAGTAACATCGCATCAAAGGGACGATAGACATAACGCTAATATGTGTGCATGTATAGTAACATCACATTAAAGGGGCGATAGACATAACGCTAATATGTGCGCATGTACAGTAACATCACATTAAAGGGGCGATAGACATAACGCTAATATTTGTGCATGTACAGTATTTATTTCCTTTTACTTTCTATTGCAGTTAACAATGGGAGACCTGGCCCTGTTTGTCTATCTGGAGCACCTGGGTGTGGAAGAGGCATTAGACAAATATCCAAAGCTGAAAGAAAATAGGGCCACTGTTGCAAAAAACGCAAATGTCGCCAAATACATGGCTGCAAGACCGAAGACAGAATTTTAAATCATCTTTCTGATATAATGCGGAGCTCGAGAACTGGAGCGGCAGCGACCAGACACCGATCAAAGCTAGATACAGTATTGTGCAGCATAGTTTGTAGAGGGCTGAGACGTTGCAACAGCGCACGTTGACGATGACTAGGCCAATGCGATCATGAATATTTTAATCGTCTTCATGCTGAACTGTTATTTTTTTTAGAAGATTGATTGTTTTGAACAATATTGCGTCGATGTGGACGCACGTTAAGATTGTGACAATGTCTTAAGGATAGGTTTCAAACGCATGGCATGTATGCTCATTACCATTCTTCTATTACATCTAATTGTTTTCCTTATATTTTAATATCATTACTTATTGACCAATTGTTTTCAACTGTATGATAAAATTAAACTAATTTCTTTTAACCATTTTTAGTCATTCTTTTTAAATTTTATACGCAAAAAGAAACCCCATATTGCATCATAAATGGACTGGGTCATGAGATTGGTTACCATATTGTCAATCAACGATGGTTCACGCGACCTGCGCATACGCACATACTCACCAGAGCCGTCTTTGCTCGTATACTCAAAGTATGGATTTAGATGAAGGCTCATACCAACATTTAGAGCTCTAGCATTGCTGGATACGTCAGTATCATCATTTAAACTAGGTTCTGTGTCAACATATACTGGACCAAATGTAGACAGCTTGGGGAAACCCAGAGTAGGCTGCGTTAAAGCATAACATTATCTACTGTGTCATGTCTACAGTTTTTATTTCTGTAAAATAAATTAACTAGAATTTACATACAACAAATCGGATGGTACATTGTATATACTGACGAACTTTAAAAACGCAACACTTGGATAACAGCTTTAATTTATGTCTTGAAAAAGAAGGCAGAACAATAATTTTGATTGTATGTTAAAGAGCATTCATTTGTAAGTAAACAATGAAAAACTTGTCCAACTAAGATGAACTTAATGCATTAAAATGTAAACTTTTTGAGATAGGGGTCAACTGTTTCATGTGGCCAAATGTTATGAATGAAAGATTCCCTACTTCTTTAAATAAAAAAAAACACTAGAAGCATCAGATTTGTATCATGGACTTTGTTAGTCATCGAGGAATCACTCTCATATTGATTTGCAGGTCTGCGATACAGCATGTTCGCGCATATGAAGTTTATTTGGGTGTACCCTTTCATTCAGTAGCTTAAAATCTTCTCTACTTAAGAAATGTTTAAATGGCTAAATTCATAAGGAGCAAATAACGTCGTCCAGTTTAGTTGTACAATTAAAACTTAAGTGTTTGCTGAAGAAGCCAACTCATGATGACATTATCAAAGCAAAGTAAGTTTACATTCAACAGTCTTTTGGAAGATATAAGGAGAAGTCAGTGTTGCGTAATTAAAGTCCGCCAGTATATATTGAGGGGCCACATATTAAAATTTCCAAAACTAGTATACTCAACTACAAAAGAAACCCATCGTTCACTTTTTTGGGCAGTTCTGGAAAAATAATTAAGAAATGAAAATATATGCTATACGTTATTCTTAAACAAACAATTATGCATCAAATTACTGAATAATAAAACAGTTTTACTTAAACCCATTCATGCTGTACGCCAGTGTATAGACTAGGGATCATTTCTAAAAATGACAAGTTTCAGACAATTGGTTTTCATTCGTGTTATCGTCTAAATCCGTTCACTTCGTCCAATAACCGGTATGTCCCTCTCAGACGAGGCGATCAAGTGTGTGCAGAAGCTAAAACAAACCGCGTTAGTCTAGTAAGCCCCTTCTAAAGCCGATAGAGCAGTTGTGGGATGAGCTCTGGTGACGCATTCAGGATCGTTCAGTGCAACCTCGGAATCTTTGACAGCTTTAGGTTGCTCTCCATTAAGAATGGGTGCAGATTCCCAAGAACGTTGTGCAACGTTATGTGCTTTCAATTCGACATCGCTATGATGCAGTATTTGCTGTAGGAGAGGGTCGTGCCCTTTATTGGACGAGTTTAACTGAAGTGAACCGATCTAGACGAGATCGAGATAATTTTTATTATTCATTCTCTAGTGAAAAACTTGTCATTTTTAAAAATGACCCCTTGTTTAAACACTGGCGAACAGCTTGATCAGATTTCAGTAAAACTTTTGATTTATTCAATGTATTGATGCAGAACTGATTGTTAAGGACTGTGGTATACATATATTTTCATTTCTTAACTCTGTTTTCAAGAAATTCCCCGAGAAGTGACTGATGGGTTTCTTTTGTAGTTGAGTATATATTTCTTTTTCTGAAGATCGATTTAGTCTTAGCAAATAGTGTAGACCCCGATGAAATGCCACTTTATGCGCCATTTCATTTTGGTTTTCGCTGTTTGGCAAACTATCCATTAAGGTGTTTCCGGTTTTCAAAGGTTTAAGGTACTTGAAATTGAAAGGTATTTGTCTCCACGAGGTACCAATGGACTCCTACACAACTGTAGACTCAGAGAAATGAACAGCGTTCATCTTGTATCATGACTAGCTGTGGATTTTGTGATTTATGCAAAATATACGAGAGGCATGATTCCTTGCGCCACCTCTAGAACGTTCTTAGGCATATTATCCAAGGAACCTTTTTTATTTCTATATCAACCACTGGCTCTGATACTTTATGAGTAGCCTGCACAGTTTAAAATGTAAAAATACAGGGATCATGATATATTCGGGCCAGCAAAAGAGATTTTGCTACGTTTCGTATATATGCAAATGCCTCCTTTAAACGCATAAGCTGATGTATCAAGCGGACACTACAAACTTCGCCAAACGTAAAAATTATATAATAATCATATGATTCTTGTATAAAAACCTTTATATAATACTTGTTAAAAAAGGCAGACGCGTGTGGATCATATAACATATATATAATTCTTATATGAGAATGATATAATTTTTACATAAATTGAAATACATATGATAATCATATGATACCGATAAGCATTTTCACATAATTTTTATATAACAGTTATATGATATTCATATGATTGCCTTTTTATATAAGTATCATATATATGTGCCTTTATATAAAATTTATAAAAAAGGCAGTCACATGAGAATGACATATAATGCACAGCTTATGAAAATTACATAAACAAGCTTACAAAGCTTTATTCACCATATATAAGTATCACATGTATTACTTTGCATATAAACCTTATATAACTAAATTTGAGAAATAATCAATTATACAAGAATTAAGATCAAATATATTATCTAAGGGTGCGCAGTGGCTCAGTTGCAGAGTGCTTGACTCGAGACTAAGAGGCCATGGGTTCGAGCCTCACAGGCATCACTGCGCTGTGTCATTGAACAAGACGCATTAATATTAATATTAATATCTGACTCAACCCAGGAAGACCTATCCCAACGTAACTGAAAGATTGTTGATGGGACATAAAGAATCAAACCAAAAAATATATCATCCAGTTTATTGTCTAGTATCTAAACAGCCAACTTGATGCTATAAAACTTTATTCATGCTCCACTCAATTAAGAAAGAAATTTCAAATGTTTCTTCTTCAAACTCTTTTCTCATGCTTATAAATGTTAAAATGCCAACAATTGTTTCGATTTTCAACATTTTGAGCATGATATATCATGCTTATTTGAGTTGTGCATGAAAAAGTTTAATAACCTCAGAGCCGGGTATGTACGTGGCATAAGAGAAAATGCTACTTTTCAGTCCCATCTGAATTTGCCTATTGTTTTAGATAGGTATTGATTGCAGGGATTACAGACAACAGTCCTCAAAATTTTGAATGGGAATATGGGGACAAAAAGCATGCAAAAATATTATGATGTCACTGACTGATACAGTAGAAATGTTCCAAAAACACATAACAACATGTATTTTGGTGTTCTACCGTTTTTATTACCACATCAATGACATGTAATAATGAATTAAATATAGTATGGGTGAATGATTTTTCAAAATTCTTAAATCTAAAATTCAAACCTTAAAACATGACCATTGCCTATAGCAAGGACCTCGGACAGTCTCCTATTCAATCTGCCCAAATTTTGAATGTCTGTGGCTAGGATAATGCATTATTTACAACTAATTTTTGGTGCTTAAATCCAACCCTTACATTTAGTGAACCTAGCAAAATAAAAGTATTTGGAAAATGTTGCATATTAATGCCAGGACTTCATAGTGTAGGGGGTGGGGATATTTTTTGGGACCAAATTTTATTTCACAGAAAGTCAAGGTTTCGTCACCTAAATATACGGAAATGTAGTGTTTGTGGCATAAAACTTGAGGCGAAAGTGATAAGTTTGCATAAAAATGAGGTTGTGAAGATTTCATCTTTTCTTCTAATTAAGTATGCTGTCCATAACTTTTGACTATTACCTGTCATATTTTAAGTGCACTCAGTTCAACCTGTTCACTAAGGTGTATCATATCTGTATACTGTATACAACATTTTCTAGATAAGCACAGTTCTTTAGTGTAAAATTGTAAAGATTTTCTTACTCATTAGGCTAAACCTATAATTTGGTGTTCAAAAGAACCGTCTGATTGCGACGGTTCTTATGAGTACCGACAATATATGTTTTGGTTAAGAAATTAGACAATTAGTAAATTGGTACACAATCATAACTAAAGCCCTGATACATGCCATTGTAAATTGATATTTACCTACAGGTTTGTACAAAATAAGCTACTAATAAGTTTTTATAATAAATTGTTTTTGAACATTTTGACATCGTCCCCTCCCTCCCCGTGACCAATCATGCCATTTTTATATGATGTGTTAAATGTAAAACCACAACTGTATGCAAAAGGATTAGTTTGGTCACGGGGGGAAAGCACTTCAGTAAAACTTTTTTCTATATCCTATATGTTGAATAGCAAAAACAGTGTTTTCGACCCGTATGTTTTAAAAGCTACTTATCCAATGCAAAAAAAACTCACAAGGGTGTATAATTCGAGAGTTAAAATTACTATCTTTTTCATTTATAAAATATAATTTTTGTTGAAACTTTTCTCTGGCCATTTTTATGGACAATCCTTCATTAAGACTGTCCGAGGTCTTTCAAAGTTTAAATGTCAGATGTCTTTAGATAATCTGAAAATAAATCAGAAACATTAAAAGTCTGTACTCTGAATACAGTATTTTAAAACTGACTTTCCTCAGAAAGTCGGTTCAAAATCATGAATTTATAAATAATAATGAAAACATTAACTCATTGGGTATGTATGGTTGGGGAGACATAACTGACTTTAATACTGTCTATTAGTATTGTATGACACTATCTTCTCCATCTCCTCATTGTCTTTAAGCTTCTCCTATATGTCTCCCTAAAATGGTCAAAAGTCATTCTGAATACTGGAGCAAAGCTTCTGCTTTACATTTTTCTAGGCTACCAAAGATGTCTAAAAAAGAATAAATGATATGCATGATTTTGATATTATTTTAGCCCTTAGCCTGCTCATATTTTGTCCAGGTAATGTTGCCTGCTTAAAACATCTGCTGCATTTATTCCAATGTATTCCAGACTAGTCTTACCATAAAAGCAAACAATAAGAACCTTGATCAGAATGGAGCAGTCTGGTCTTGGTCCATACATTTGTATACAACCAAAATATTTAACCAGAAGAGAGCAGATGACAATTGTCGTGAATAACAGAAAAAGGGTTAATGATTTATAATTGATGTGAAAACTCTTGCCAATCACTGGCAAACTTAAAACCTTTCTGGCTTCACCATTTATGATTTATCATTGACCAGACTTAAAAGTTATATTTGGAAATTCACAAACCAGAGGACCATAGGTTCTGAAATGCTCATATTACACCAAAAATAATAAGTGAGTATGATCAGGAAATACCACAATCACAAACCGCAGACAACCCGGAGGCACAGCGAGGAAGAGCCGCTCAACCATCACGAGACACCAGGAAGACAAATAAAGCAAAAGCAACCAGCTCTATCTTCCCCATCAAGATGATTGCAATACTAGAATGGACATAAAGTTACGTACAACAAAACATAGAACAATTACAGACTCCCACAATGGGAGTAACGATAAACAAACAGTCAACAACAACAGAACCACCGCCTTAGAACGGACAGCAGCCTAAGCCACCAGGGGGCTTTAATGTATTTTACTGGTACCAAATCTTCGCCCTAGATTCTGCTGTTGTTGAAGTACAAGAAATGTTCAGCTCGCATGGAGGCCATCTAACTAATGCAATGTTTCATCATGGAGAAACACTCTAATAAAATTAAAACACCATGATGAAATAGTTTTTATAAGGCAAAATAATTTTGATTTCCTTTATTCTTGTCCTGCTAACACTTTTTGTCTGAAAAAGGTCATCTGCTTATTACCTCTGCTGCATCTATTTATATATCTAGTTTTGCTCTAATCCGTACCAAACCTCTGCCACAAAGGGTGTTTTTCTCTATTTTCGCCCTGATTCTAACAAAAGTCATGCCACTTAGGGTGTTTTTTTTTTCTATTTTTACCCATATTCTAACCAAAGCCCTACCAAAAAGGGTGTTTTACTATATTGTTGCCCTTATTCTAACCAAAGCCCTATCAAAAAGGATTTTTCTCAATTTTTGCCCTTATTCTAACCAAAGTATTGCCAAAAATGGTGTTTTTTCTCTATTTAAGCCCTGACTCTAACCGAAGCCCTACCAAAAACGGTGTTTTACTCTATTGTTGCCCTTATTCTAACCAAAGCCCTACCAAAAAGGATTTTTCTCAATTTTTGCCCTTATTCTAACCAAAGCCCTACCAAAAAGGTGTTAACTTTATTTTTGCCCTTATTCTAACAAACGCTCTAACAAATAGGGTGTTTTACTCATTTTTGCCCTTATTCTAACCAAAGATCTTCCAAAAAGTTTTTTACTTTTTCGCACTTATTCTAACCAAAGTCTTGCAGCACAATGTGCTTTGTTTTATTTTTGCCCTTATTCTAACTAAACCCTACATAAAAGGGTATTTTCTCTCTGTTTTGGCTTATTCTAACCAAAGCCTTTCCAAAAATGTTGTTTTTCTCTACTTTATGCCTGACCTTAACCAAAGTCCTGCCACAAAGGGTGTTATCTCCATTTTTGACCTTATTCTAACCAACGTCCTGCCACTTTATCAAACCAAAGCCTTACCAAAAACGATGTTTTTTCTCAATATTTTGCACTTATTATAACCAAAGCCCTACCAAAAAGGGTGTTTTCTTTATTTTTGCCCTTATTCTAACCAAAGCCCTAACAAAAAGGGTGTTTTCTCTATTATTGCCCTTATTCTAACAAAAGCCCTTCCAGAAAGAGTGTTTTTTTCTATTTTTTTCCTTATTCTAACCAAAGCCCTACCAAAAAGGTGTTAACTTTATTTTTGCCCTTATTCTAACCAAAGCTCTACCAAATAGGGTGTTTTACTCATTTTTGCCCTTATTCTATCCATAAAAGGATGTTTTTTCTCTATTTTTGCTCTAACCCTAACCAAATCCTTACCACAAAATTTTTATTCTGTATTTTTTTTCATTATTCTAACCAAAACCCTACTAAAAAGGAGGGTTTTCTCTACTTCTGCCCTTTTTCTAAAGCCCTACAAATAAGGAGGTTTGCTACTTTTTTGCCCTTATTCTACCCTAAGCCTTGCCACAAAGGATGTTTTTCTTTACTATTTTTGCCCTTATTAACCAAAGCCTTGCCACAAAATATGTTTTTCTCTTTTTTGGCCTGTTTTTTAATCAAAGCCTTGCCAAAAAGGGTGTTTTCTCTATTTTTGCCCTTATTCTAACTAAAGTCCTAGCAAAGTTTTTTCTTCTATTCTGCCCTTATTCTAACCAAAACTTACCTAAAAGGGTGTTTTTCTCTTTTATGCCCTTATTCTAACCAAAGCCCAACCAAAAAGGGTGTGTTTCTCTATGTTTGCCCTTATTCTAACCAAAGCCCTACCAAAAAGCGTGTTTAAGTATATTTTTGCCCAAATTCTAACCAAAGCCTTACCAAAAATGATGTTTTCTCTATTTTGCCCTCCTTTTAACAAAGCTTTGCCAAAAATGGTGATTTTCTCTTTTTGCTCTAACCTTAACCAAAGACTTACCACAAAGGGTGTTTTCTCTATTCTTACCCTTATTCTCTCTATTTTTCCTTTTATTCTAACCAAAGCCCCACCAAATAAGGTGATTTTCTCTATTTTTGCCCTTATTCTAACCAAAGCCCTGCCTAAAAAGGGTATTTTATCACTATTTTTGTCCTTAATCTAATCAAAGCCCTATCAAAAGGGTGTTTGTCTCTTTTATTGCCATTATTCTAATCAAAACCTTACCACAAATGGTGTTTTTCTCTATTTTTGCTCTAACCCGTACCAACCCTCTGCCACAAAGGGTGTTTTTCTCTATTTTCGACCTTATTCAAACAAAAGTCATGCCACTTAGGTTTTTTTCTATTTTTACCCATATTCTAACCAAAGCCATACCAAAAAGGGATGTTTTACTCTATTGTTGCCCTTATTCTAACCAAAGCCCTACCAAAAAGGATTTTTCTCAATTTTTCCCTTATTCTAACCAAAGTATTGCCAAAAATGATGTTTTTTCTCTATTTTAGCCCGAACCCCAACCAAAGCCATACCAAAAAGGGATGTTTTACTCTATTGTTGCCCTTATTCTAACCAAAGCCCTACCAAAAAGGATTTTTTTCAATTTTTGCCCTTATTCTAACCAAAGTATTGCCAAAAACGATGTTTTTTTCTTTTTTTGCCCATATTCTAACTAAAGCCCTACCAAAAAGGTGTTAACTTTATTTTTGCCCTTATTCTAACCAAACGCTCTAATAAATAGGGTGTTCTACTCATTTTTGCCCTTATTCTAACCAAAGCTCTTCCAAAAAGTTTTTTACTTTTTCGCACTTATTCTAACCAAAGTCTTGCAGCACAATGTGCTTTGTTTTATTTTTGCCCTTATTCTAACTAAACCCTACCGAAAAGGGTATTTTCAGTCTGTTTTGGCTTATTCTAACCAAAGCCTTTCCAAAAATGTTGTTTTTCTCTATTTTATGCCTGACCTTAACCAAAGTCCTGCCACAAAGGGTGTTATCTCCATTTTTGACCTTATTCTAACAAACTTCCTGCCACAAAGGGTGTTTTTATCTTAATTGCCCTTTATCAAACCAAAGCCTTACCAAAAACGATGTTTTATCTCAATTTTTGCACTTATTATAACCAAAGCCCTACCAAAAAGGGTGTTTTCTTTATTTTTGCCCTGATTCTAACCAAAGCCCTAACAAAAAGGGTGTTTTCTCAATTTTTGCCCTTATTCTAACCAAAGTATTGCCAAAAATGGTGTTTTGTCTCTAGTTTAGCCCTGACCCTAACCAAAGCCCTACCAAAAACGGTGTTTTACTCTATCGTTGCCCTTATTCTAACCAAAGCCCTACCAAAAAGGATTTTCTCAATTTTTGCCCTTATTCTAACTAAAGTATTGCCAAAAACGGTGTTTTTTTTTCTTTTTTTGCCCTTTATCTAACTAAAGCCCTACCAAAAAGGTGTTAACTTTATTTTTGCCCTTATTCTAACCAACGCTCTAACAAATAGGGTGTTTTACTCATTTTTGCCCTTATTCTAACCAAAGCTCTTCCAAAAAGTTTTTTTTTTACTTTTTTGCCCTTATTCTAACCAAAGTCTTGCAGCACAATATGCTTTGTTCTATTTTTGCCCTTATTCTAACTAAACCCTACCAAAAAGGTTTTTTTCTCTCTATTTTTTGGCTTATTCTAACCAAAGCCTTTCCAAAAAATGTTGCTTTTCTCTATTTTTTGCCTGACCTTAACCAAAGTCCTGCCACAAAGGGTGTTTTCTCCATTTTTGACCTTATTCTAACCAAAACCCTGCCACAAAGAGTGTTTTTGTCTATAATTGTCCTTTATCAAACCAAAGCCTTACGAAAAACGATGTTTTTCTCAATTTTTGCCCTTATTCTAACCAAAGCCCTTCCAGAAAGAGTGTTTTTTCTTCTATGTTTGAACTTATTCTAACCAAAGCCCTGCCAAAAAGGTGTTAACTCTATTTTTGCCCTTATTCTAACCAAAGCTCTACCAAATAGAGTATTTTACTCATTTTTGCCCTTATTCTAACCAAAGCCCTTCCATAAAAGGATGTTTTTTTTTTCTCTATTTTTGCTCTTAACTTAACCAAATCCCTACCACAAAGTTTTTTTTTCTGTATTTTCGTCATTATTCTAACCAAAACCCTACCAAAAAGGAGGGTTTTCTCTACTTCTGCCCTTTTTCTAAAGCCCTACAAATAAGGCAGTTTGCTCTTTTTTGCACTTATTCTACCCTAAGCCTTGCCACAAAGGATATTGTTCTTTACTTTTTTTTTGCCCTTATTAACCAAAGCCTTGCCACAAAATATGTTTTTCTCTATTTTGGCCTGTTTCTTTAATCAAAGCCTTGCCAGAAAGGGTGTTTTCTCTATTTTTGCCCTTATTGTAACTAAAGTCCTACCAACGTTTTTTTTTTTTCTATTTTGCCCTTATTCTAACCAAAACTTACCAAAAAGGGTGTTTTTCTCTTTTTTGCCCTTATTCTAACCAAAGCCCAACCAAAAAGGGTGTGTTTCTCTATGTTTGCCCTTATTCTAATCAAAGCCCTAACAAAAGCGTGTTTTAATATATTTTTGCCCTAATTCTAACCAAAACCTTACCAAAAAGGATGTTTTTCTCTTTTTTGCCCTTATTCTAACCGATCCCTACCACAACTGGTGTTTTCTCTATTTTTGCTCTAACCCGTACCAACGCTCTGCCACAAAGGGTGTTTTCTCTATTTTTGCCCTTATTTTAAAAAAAAGCCTTGCCACTAAGAGTGTTTTTTTTTTCATTTTACCCATATTCTAACCAAAGCCCTACCGAATAGGCTGTTTTACTGTATTGTTGCCTTTATTCTAACCAAAGCCCTACCAAAAAGGATTTTTTTCTCAATTTTTGTCCTTATTCTAACCAAAGTATTGCCAAAAATGGTGTTTCTTCTATTTTAGCCCTGATCCTAACCAAATCTCTGCCAAAAAAGGTGTTTTCTCTATTTTTGCCCTTATTCTAGCCAAAGACCTACCACAAAGGGTGTTTTTCTCTATTTATGCCCTTATTTTTTACCAAAGCCCTGCCAAAAGTGATGTTTTCTCTATTTTACCCTTATTCTAACCTAAGTTTTACCAAAAAGGATGTGTTTCTCTAATTTTACCCTCCTTTTAAGCAAAGCTTTGCTAAAAAGGGTGTTTTTTTTTTTAAATGTATTTTTGCCCTTACCCTAACCAAAGCTCTACCACAAAGGGTGTTTTATTCTATTATTGCCCTTAATCTAACTCAAGCCCTGCCACATAGGTGTTTTTATCTATTTTCGCCCTTATTCTAACAAAAGCCTTGCCACTAAGGGTGTTTTTTTCTAATTTGACCATTTTCTAACCAAAGCCCTACCAAAAAGGGTGTTTTTTTTCTATATTGTTGCCCTTATTCTAACAAAAGCCTTACCAAAAACGATTTTTTCTCAATTTTTGCCCTTATTCAAACCCAAAATTTGCCAAAATGGTGTTTTTCTCTATTTTTGTCTGACCCTAACCAAAGCCTTGCCAAAAACTGTTTTTTCTTCTTCTAATTTTGCTCCTATTCTAACCAAAGTCTTACCAAAACGGTATTTTTTTTTATTTTTGCCCTTATTCTAACACGGGTGGGCATCAGCGGAACTACCGCGAAATCGCGTTAACTAAAGAATAATATGTGTCAGTATATGAAATTTTGTCACTTATCGCATGTGCCACGACTCAGATTAGCTTGCGTATTTTTAAGTTTCACCAGAACTTCCATGTGTTGACACATATATACATGTAGATAAATGATATACACTTCAAGTATATTTGGGCCGTAGACGAGACCTGATACTTACATCTGTAGCGCATCTGCGCAAAAGGCTGAGCTAAAGGTTGTTGGGGTCTTGGAGGTGAGGACTTGGGTTGGGGCAGAAATAAGTGTGCTAGTTTGTACACGGGAAGCAGCGTTTGAGATGGATTGGTGGAAGTTTTGTGGTAGTTCAGTAGATACTACAATATAACACACATTTCTCTCCACGCCTGCATATGCACTGCATGTACTGACATGGTATACTCAAAGGAACTAGAGCGTGACGTTACAACTACCGTGATGGCAAAGGCGATACTGCACCTGAAAACTTTGGCATCATTCCTTTATCGTACATGATCGGTTCGATTTTTTACGCCCGAAGTACGACTTACGGCTGTTATGTATATGCAATGTGTAAAATGCTCTTGTTCTGAGCTAAAATTAGCAAAACATCTGGATACTTTTTTCGTTTTGACAAAAAAAACAACTAAAGAAATCACGTTCTGGGTTCGATTTGGTTACGGTTCTCATCTCAAAAAAAGCTTTTTTCAACATCACGTTTGGACTGTTTAGCAAGGTAAATCATATCTACAAGCAATAGCATTGCCGGATTTTTACTTTTACATAGTTAGCTCATTTTTTTTACAAAAAATCAAAACCAGTGAGAGTACCTACCTTTGTTTGTATTTTCCGTGACGATGCCACAAAAGCGAAAGGTCCTGAATGTGACGAGGGAACAAATTTACGTTAACGAGATTTCGCGGTAATTCCGCTGATGTCTAACCAAAGCCCTACAAAAAAGGTGTTTTTCTCTATTTTGCTCTAACCCTAACCAAAGCCCTGCCACAAAGGGTGTTTTTCTCTATTATTGCCCTTATTCTAACCAAAGCCCTACCAAAAAGGGTGTTTCCTCTATTATTGCTCTTATTCTAACCAAAACCTTGCCGCAAAGGGTGTTTTACTCTATGTTTCCCCTAATTTTAACCAAAGCCCTACCAAATAGGGTGGTTTACTCAATTTTTGCCCTTATTCTAACCAAAGCCATGCCATAAAGGTTTTTTTTCTATCTTTGCCCTTTTTATAACCAAAACCTTACCAAAAAGGATTTTTTTTCTCTAGTTTTGCTCTCACCCTAACAAAAGCCCTACAACAAAGGGTGTTTTTTCTGCATTTTTGCCATTTTCTAACCAAAATCCTACCAAAATTGGTGTTTTACTCTATTTTTGCCCTTATTCTATCCAAAATCCTAACAAAAAGGGTGTTTTCTCTATATTTGCCCTTATTCCAGCCATAGCCTTTGTCAATAAGGGTGTTTTTCTCTATCTTGCCCTTATACTAGCTAAAGCCCTACCAAAAAGGTGTTTTTCTCATTTTTTTCTCTCATTCTAAGCAAAGCTTTGCCAAAAAGGGTGTTTCCTCCATTTTTGCCCTTATTCTAACCAAAGCCCACCCAAAAAGGGGGTTCTCTCTGTTTTGCCCGTATTCTAACCAAGGGTCTGACACAAAGGGTGTTTTCACTAATTTTGCCATTATTTTAACCAAAGCCCTACCAAATAGGGTGTTTTTCTCTATTTTGTCTTTATTCTAACTAAAATAGGGTGTTTTTCTGTCTTGCCCCTTTTTTACCAAAGCTTTACCAAAAAGGGTGTTTTTTTTTTCCTTTTTTTATGCCATCATTCTAACCAAAGCCCTACAAAAAAAGGGTGTTATTCTCTATTTTTGCTCTCACCCTAACCAATGCTCTGCCACAAAGGGTGTTTTTCACTATTTTTGCCCTTATTTTAACCAAAGCCCTACCAAAAAGGGTGTTTTTCTCTATTTTCGCCCTGACCCCTACCAAAGCCCTGCCACAAAGGATGTTTTTTCTCTATTTTTGCCCTTGTTCTAACCTATGCCTTACCAAAAACGTTGTTTTCTCTATTTTTGCCCTTAATAAAGTCGTTACTTACTTGAAAAGGGTGTTTTTCTCTATTTTGTCCTTATTCTATCCAAAGTCTTACGAAAAAGGTTGTTTTTCTATATTGATGCCCTTATTCTAACTAAAGCCCTACTAAAAGGGTGTTATTCTGTAATTTTGATCTAATCCTAACCAAAGCCCTGCCACAAAGGGTGTTTTCTATGTTATTGCCCGTATTCTAACAAAAGTCATACAAATAAGGGCGTTCTTCTCTATGTTGCCCTTATTCTAACCAAAGCCCTACCAAAAAAGGTGTTTTTCTTTTTATTGCCCTTATTCTAACCAAATATGTTCTAAAAAAGGTTATCCTTTGGAAGCAAAGAATGCATCGAAGAACTGTAACTAGAGTGTTCATATTTTCTCGGCCAACCTAGCTAGTTTAGGTCATTTAGGCCTCATCAGTGACCCTCTTATAGTTTCAAAGTTCCACAATGAAACCCATGATCCCAAAGGACAATAAAATAAAATCTACACTATAGTGAAAGGCAGGGAGACGTTCTAAATAGGGTGTTTTACTCTATTTTTGCTCTTATTCTACCCAAAACCTTGCCACAAAGGGTGTTTTTCTATCTTTGCCCTTATTCTAACCAACGCCTTGCCACAAAATGTGTTTTCCCTATTTTTGCCCTTATTCTAACCAAAACCCTACCAAAAAGCGTATTTTAGTATATTTTTGCCCTTGTTTAAACCAAAGCCTTGCCACAAAGTTTGTTTTTCTCTATTTTTGCCCTTATTCTAACCAAAGCCCTGCCAAAAGAGGTGCTTTCGCTTTTATGCACTTTTTCTAAACAAAGTCTTACCAAAAAGGATGATTTTCTTTATTAAAAAGGATGTTTTTCTTTATTTTTGCCCTCCTTTTAAGCAAAGCGTTGCCAAAAAAGTTTTTTTTTTCTGTATTTTGCCGTAACCTTAACCAAACCTCTACCAAATAGGGTGTTTTATTCTATTATTGCCCTTATTCTAACTCAAGCACTATCACAAAGGGTGTTTTTCTCTATTTTTGCCCTTATTCTAACCAAAGCATTACCAAAAAGGGGGTTTTCTCTATGTTTGCCCTTATTCTAACCAAGCCCTACCAAGAAGCGTGTTTAGTCTATTTATGCCCTTAATCTACCAAAACCGTACCAAAAATGGTGTTTTAATGGAAGATTAACATTTTTAGAATTATTTATACTCGTATTTCATTTTACTCTCGTAATACACATCTTTTGCCCCCTAAACCTAAATCTTTTTTTCGTCATCTTAAACGAGGTATCCGGGCTTTTCATATGAACTATGTTTTGATCCAGCAGATAAAGCTGCTAACAATGTTGTAGTTGTTTGACGATTGTATTATATTAAGACTCTTAAGCGTGAGCTTGTTGACACTAATGCTTATAAACTGCAGCCATCTTTAAGTGAAAGGGTGATTGTTGATGGGCATGGTTGTCATATAGCCCCACATTTTGGTGTCAAAGCTAAAGAAAATCAAGACAAAGTTCCTACGTTGTACTGGTTACCTAAACTCCATAAAAAGCCCTATAAAGCAAGATTTATTGCTAATTCTAGTTCTTGTACGACAACAGAACTTTCTAAATTGTTAACCGCGTGTCTTACAGCTGTTAAAAACATGTTATCAAATATTGTGAAAAGGTATATGAGAGATCCGGTAAAAAACCTATTTTGGTCTATTAAAAATTCAGGTGAAATTTTAGATAAACTTAAAGCTAGAGATTTCAATGCGACCAGTTTGTCTACTTATGATTTTTCTACTCTTTACACTACTTTACCTCATAATTTAATTAAAGATAAACTTATTGAGCTTATTGAAAGAACCTTCCAGAGAGAAGGCTCTCCTTACCTTGCATGTAATGACAGAAATGCATTTTTTACTTCAGAAAAACCTAAAAAATATCATGCATGGTCTTGTCAAAATGTATGTGATGCGCTGACCTTTTTGTTGGACAACATTTTTATTCGATTTGGCACCAAGCTTTATAGATAGGTAGTTGGGATTCCTATGGGCACTAATTGTGCTCCCCTGGTTGCAGATTTATCCCTGAATTGTTATGAGAGGGACTTTATGATGTCTCTTTCTGATGATAAGCAGGCTAATGTTATTGATGCGTTTAACACTCCTTCCAGATATTTGGACGATGTTTTAAATATTAATAATGTTTATTTTGACAATATGGTTAGTCAAATATACCCTTCAGAGCTCCAACTTAATAAAGCCAATGCCTCTGATACCGAAGCCGCATTTTAGACTTGCATTTGTCAATTTCTAATGATATTGTTTCTACCAAAATTTATGATAAACGTGACGACTTTGATTTTGATATTGTCAATTTCCCATTTTAAGATGGTGATGTTCCTCGTTCTACATCCAATGGAGTCTATATCTCTCAACTCATTCGTTTTGCTAGAGCATCTAGCATTATTGCTGACTTCAACACTTGCAATAAATTGTTAACTCAGAAACTTCTTAAACAAGGCTATCAGTATCATAAACTTTGCAAAACATATCCAAAATTTTATAGACGATACTATGATTTGATTTCTAAATTCCAAGTTGGACTTAAATCTCTCTTGCGCCAAGGACTTTCGGAACCTGATTTCTATGGTGACTTGGTGTATAAATTGAAGAAGATTTGTTAGCTCTAATAATTTTTCAGCGCAGTTCATTAAAATAATTTCCCATTATAAAAAGTTTGGCTATAACATTAATGTATTGCGACAGAATGCATGCTTGGTAGTCAACCCAATCACGGTTGGCAACTTTGCTTTCCTCTTTAATTGCACGCTGGTGGTCGGACTTCAGACTCTATGATGGTTCAGACTTAAAGACTTGTCTATTGATGAGATGGTAGGGGCCTGATGCTTTGGCTGTTTGTTGGGCCCACCGGGGTTAACCTGTTGGATTTCTTTTGCTCCGGTATTCAGTTTAATTTACTGTTGAGTCCTTATCCTTGCTTTATCTCCTTGTTATATCTTGATTTATATGTTCTAGGAGATGATGCATTGATAACTTAGGGGACTTTCATGCAAACTAAATATCTATGTGTCTTGATCCACATCTGAATTAAGGGTGAGGTTGGCGCCGTTAAACCGGTTTAAGCCCTCCAGTAAAATATTTTACTGACCGTTCCAAGGCGGTACTTCTTTTGTGGATCTTTTATGTTTTTGTTCTGTCTTGTGTTTGCTATGTCTTTGTGCGCGTCTGTTTATATGTGCTTTGTGGTCACCCGCTGGGAAAGGGCTGACCTCTTGGCTCTCGTTTGTGGTGTCTACTGTGAGTTTGTCACTTTCCCATTGGTATCCTGGGTCTTTTTCTCTATTTTTGCCATTATTCTAACCAAAGCTCTACAAAAAATTGGAGTTTTTCTCTCTTTTGTCCTAATTCTAACCAAAAATAGTAAGTGAGTATGATCAGGAAACCACAATCACAAACTGCAGACAACCCCGTGGCACCACGAGGAAGAGCTGCTCAACCATCACGAGACACCAGGAATGTTAGCTCTAATAATTTTTCAGCGCAGTTCATTAAAATAATTTCAGAGCCGGGTATGTACGTGGCATAAGAGAAAATTCTACTTTTCAGTCCCATCTGAATTTGCCTATTGTTTTAGATAGGTATTGATTGCAGGGATTACAGACAACAGTCCTCAAAATTTTGAATGGGAATATGGGGACAAAAAGCATGCAAAAATATTATGATGTCACTGACTGATACAGTAGAAATGTTCCAAAAACACATAACAACATGTATTTTGGTGTTCTACCGTTTTTATTACCACATCAATGATATGTAATAATGAATTAAATATAGTATGGGTGAATGATTTTTCAAAATTCTTAAATCTAAAATTCAAACCTTAAAACATGACCATTGCCTATAGCAAGGACCTCGGACAGTCTCCTATTCAATCTGCCCAAATTTTGAAAGTCTGTGGCTAGGATAATGCATTATTTACTACTAATTTTTGGTGCTTAAATCCAACCCTTACATTTAGTGAACCTAGCAAAATAAAAGTATTTGGAAAATGTTGCATATTAATGCCAGTACTTCATAGTGTAGGGGGTGGGGATATTTTTTGGGACCAAATTTTATTTCACAGAAAGTCAAGGTTTCGTCAGGTATTCACCTAAATATACGGAAATGTAGTGTTTGTGGCATAAAACTTGAGGCGAAAGGGATAAGTTTGCATAAAAATGAGGTTGTGAAGATTTCATCTTTTCTTCTAATTAAGTATGCTGTCCATAACTTTTGACTATTACCTGTCATATTTTAAGTGCACTCAGTTCAACCTGTTCACTAAGGTGTATCATATCTGTATACTGTATACAACATTTTCTAGATAAGCACAGTTCTTTAGTGTAAAATTGTAAAGATTTTCTTACTCATTAGGCTTAACCTATAATTTGGTGTTCAAAAGAACCGTCTGATTGCGACGGTTCTTATGAGTACCCACAATATATGTTTTGGTTAAGAAATTGGACAATTAGTAAATTGGTACACAATCATAACTAAAGCCCTGATACATGCCATTGTAAATTGATATTTACCTACAGGTTTGTACAAAATAAGCTACTAATAAGTTTTTATAATAAATTGTTTTTGAGCATTTTGACATCGTCCCCCCCCCCGTGACCAATCATGCCATTTTTATATGATGTGTTAAATGTAAAACCACAACTGTATGCAAAAGGATTAGTTTGGTCACGGGGGGGAAAGCACTTCAGTAAAACTTTTTTCTATATCCTATATGTTGAATAGCAAAAACAGTGTTTTCGACCCGTATGTTTTTAAAGCTACTTATCCAATGCAAAAAAAACTCACAAGGGTGTATAATTCGAGAGTTAAAATTACTATCTTTTTCATTTATAAAATATAATTTTTGTTGAAACTTTTCTCTGGCCATTTTTATGGACAATCCTTCATTAAGACTGTCCGAGGTCTTTCAAAGTTTAAATGTCAGATGTCTTTAGATAATCTGAAAATAAATCAGAAACATTAAAAGTCTGTACTCTGAATACAGTATTTTAAAACTGACTTTCCTCAGAAAGTCGGTTCAAAATCATGAATTTATGAATAATACTGAAAACATTAACTCATTGGGTATGTATGGTTGGGGAGACATAACTGACTTTAACACTGTCTATTAGTATTGCATGACACTATCTTCTCCATCTCCTCATTGTCTTTAAGCTTCTCCTATATGTCTCCCTAAAATGGTCAAAAGTCATTCTGAATACTGGAGCAAAGCTTCTGCTTTACATTTTTCTAGGCTACCAAATATGTCTAAAAAAGAATAAATGATATGCATGATTTTGATATTATTTTAGCCCTTAGCCTGCTCATATTTTGTCCAGGTAATGTTGCCTGCTTAAAACATCTGCTGCATTTATTCCAATGTATTCCAGACTAGTCTTACCATAAAAGCAAACAATAAGAACCTTGATCAGAATGGAGCAGTCTGGTCTTGGTCCATACATTTGTATACAACCAAAATATTTAACCAGAAGAGAGCAGATGACAATTGTCGTGAATAACAGAAAAAGGGTTAATGATTTATAATTGATGTGAAAACTCTTGCCAATCACTGGCAAACTTAAAACCTTTCTGGCTTCACCATTTATGATTTATCATTGACCAGACTTAAAAGTTATATTTGGAAATTCACAAACCAGAGGACCATAGGTTCTGAAATGCTCATATTACACCAAAAATAATAAGTGAGTATGATCAGGAAATACCACAATCAAAAACCGCAGACAACCCGGAGGCACAGCGAGGAAGAGCCGCTAAACCATCACGAGACACCAGGAAGACAAATAAAGCAAAGCAACCAGCTCTCTCTTCCCCATCAAGATGATTGCAATACTAGAATGGACATAAAGTTACGTACAACAAAACATAGAACAATTACAGACTCCCACAATGGGAGTAACGATAAACAAAAAGTCAACAACAACAGAACCACCGCCTTAGAACGGACAGCAGCCTAAGCCACCAGGGGGCTTTAATGTATTTTACTGGTACCAAATCTTCGCCCTAGATTCTGCTGTTGTTGAAGTACAAGAAATGTTCAGCTCGCATGGAGGCCATCTAACTAATGCAATGTTTCATCATGGAGAAACACTCTAATAAAATTAAAACACCATGATGAAATAGTTTTTATAAGGCAAAATAATTTTGATTTCCTTTATTCTTGTCCTGCTAACACTTTTTGTCTGAAAAAGGTCATCTGCTTATTACCTCTGCTGCATCTATTTATATATCTATTTTTGCTCTAATCCGTACCAACCCTCTGCCACAAAGGGTGTTTTTCTCTATTTTCGCCCTGATTCTAACAAAAGTCATGCCACTTAGGGTGTTTTTTTTCTATTTTTACCCATATTCTAACCAAAGCCCTACCAAAAAGGGTGTTTTACTATATTGTTGCCCTTATTCTAACCAAAGCCCTATTAAAAAGGATTTTTCTCAATTTTTGCCCTTATTCTAACCAACGTATTGCCAAAAATGATGTTTTTTCTCTATTTAAGCCCTGACCCTAACCGAAGCCCTACCAAAAACGGTGTTTACTCTATTGCTGCCCTTATTCTAACCAAAGCCCTACCAAAAAGGATTTTTCTCAACTTTTGCCCTTATTCTAACCAAAGCCCTACCAAAAAGGTGTTAACTTTATTTTTGCCCTTATTCTAACCAACGCTCTAACAAATAGGGTGTTTTACTCATTTTTGCCCTTATTCTAACCAAAGCTCTTCCAAAAAGATTTTTACTTTTTCGCACTTATTCTAACCAAAGTCTTGCAGCACAATGTGCTTTGTTTTATTTTTGCCCTTATTCTAACTAAACCCTACCGAAAAGGTTTTGGCTTATTCTAACCAAAGCCTTTCCAAAAATGTTGTTTTTCTCTATTTTATGCCTGACCTTAACCAAAGTCCTGCCACAAAGGGTGTTATCTCCATTTTTGGCCTTATTCTAACCAACGTCCTGTCACAAAGGGCGTATTTATCTTTAATTGCCCTTTATCAAACCAAAGCCTTACCAAAAACGATGTTTTTCTCAATTTTTTGCACTTATTATAACCAAAGCCCTACCAAAAAGGGTGTTTTCTTTATTTTTGCCCTTATTCTAACCAAAGCCCTAACAAAAAGGTGTTTTGTCTATTATTGCCCTTATTCTAACAAAAGCCCTTCCAGAAAGAGTGTTTTTTTTTTCTTTTTTTGCCCTTATTCTAACCACAGCCCTACCAAAAAGGTGTTAACTCTATTTTTGCCCTTATTCTAACCAAAGCTCTACCAAATAGGGTGTTTTACTCATTTTTGCCCTTATTCTATCCATAAAAGGATGTTTTTTTCTCTATTTTTGCTCTAACCCTAACCAAATCCTTACCACAAAGTTCTTATTCTGTATTTTTTTTCATTATTCTAACCAAAACCCTATTTCTCTATTCTTACCCTTATTCTCTCTATTTTTCCTTTTATTCTAACCAAAGCCCCACCAAATAAGGTGATTTTCTCTATTTTTGCCCTGATTCTAACCAAAGCCCTGCCTAAAAAGGGTATTTTATCACTATTTTTGTCCTTAATCTAATCAAAGCCCTATCAAAAGGGTGTTTGTCTCTTTTATTGCCATTATTCTAATCAAAACCTTACCACAAATGGTGTTTTCTCTATTTTTGCTCTAACCCGTACCAACCCTCTGCCACAAAGGGTGTTTTTCTCTATTTTCGACCTTATTCTAACAAAAGTCTTGCCACTTAGGTTTTTTTCTATTTTTACCCATATTCTAACCAAAGCCATACCAAAAAGGGATGTTTTACTCTATTGTTGCCCTTATTCTAACCAAAGCCCTACCAAAAAGGATTTTTCTCAATTTTTCCCTTATTTCAACCAAAGTATTGCCAAAAATGATGTTTTTTCTCTATTTTAGCCCTGACCCTAACCAAATCCATACCAAAAAGGGATGTTTTACTCTATTGTTGCCCTTATTCTAACCAAAGCCCTACCAAAAAGGATATTTTTCAATTTTTGCCCTTATTCTAACCAAAGTGCTGCCAAAAACGGTGTTTTTTTTTCTTTTTTTGCTCATATTCTAACTAAAGCCCTACCAAAAAGGTGTTAACTTTATTTTTGCCCTTATTCTAACCAACGCTCTAATAAATAGGGTGTTTTACTCATTTTTGCCCTTATTCTAACCAAAGCTCTTCCAAAAAGTTTTTTTTTACTTTTTTGCCCTCATTCTAACCAAAGTCTTGCAACACAATGTGCTTTGTTCTATTTTTGCCCTTATTCTAACTTAACCCTACCAGAAAGGTTTTTTTCTCTTTATTTTTGGCTTATTCTAACCAAAGCCTTTCCAAAAATGTTGCTTTTCTCTATTTTTTGCCTGACCTTAACCAAAGTCCTGCCACAAAGGGTGTTTTCTCCATTTTGGACCCTATTCTAACCAAAGCCCTGTCACAAAGGGTGTATTGATCTATAATTGTCCTTTATCTAACCAAAGCCTTACCAAAAACGATGTTTTTCTCAATTTTTGCACTTATTATAACCAAAGCCCTACCAAAAAGGGTGTTTTTTTTTATTTTTGCCCTTATTCTAACCAAAGCCCTAACAAAAAGGGTGTTTTCTCAATTTTTGCCCTTATTCTAACCAAAGTATTGCCAGAAATGGTGTTTTGTCTCTAGTTTAGCCCTGACCCTAACTAAAGCCCTACCAAAAACGGTGTTTTACTCTATCGTTGCCCTTATTCTAACCAAAGCCCTACCAAAAAGGATTTTCTCAATTTTTGCCCTTATTCTAACTAAAGTATTGCCAAAAACGGTGTTTTTCTTTTTTTGCCCTTTATCTAACTAAAGCCCTACCAAAAAGGTGTTAACTTTATTTTTGCCCTTATTCTAACCAACTTTCTAACAAATAGGGTGTTTTACTCATTTTTGCCCTTATTCTAACCAAAGCTCTTCCAAAAAGTTTTTTTCCTTTTTTGCCCTTATTCTGACCAAAGTCTTGCAGCACAATATGCTTTGTTCTATTTTTGCCCTTATTCTAACTAAACCCTACCAAAAAGTTTTTTTTTCTCTCTATTTTTGGCTTATTCTAACCAAAGCCCTACCAAAAAGGATTTTCTCAATTTTTGCCCTTATTCTAACTAAAGTATTGCCAAAAACGGTTTTTTTTTCTTTTTTTGCCCTTTATCTAACTAAAGCCCTACCAAAAAGGTGTTAACTTTATTTTTGCCCTTATTCTAACCAACGCTCTAACAAATAGGGTGTTTTACTCATTTTTGCCCTTATTCTAACCAAAGCTCTTCCAAAAAGTTTTTTTTTTCCTTTTTTGCCCTTATTCTAACCAAAGTCTTGCAGCACAATATGCTTTGTTCTATTTTTGCCCTTATTCTAACTAAACCCTACCAAAAAGGTTTTTTTCTCTCTATTTTTGGCTTATTCTAACTAAAGCCTTTCCAAAAAATGTTGCTTTTCTCTATTTTTTGCCTGACCTTAACCAAAGTCTTGCCACAAAGGGTGTTTCTCCATTTTTGACCTTATTCTAACCAAAGCCCTGCCACAAAGAGTGTTTTTGTCTATAATTGTCCTTTATCAAACCAAAGCCTTACGAAAAACGATGTTTTTCTCAATTTTTGCCCTTATTCTAACCAAAGCCCTTCCAGAAAGAGTGTTTTTTCTTCTATGTTTGCCCTTATTCTAACCAAAGCCCTGCCAAAAAGGTGTTAACTCTTTTTTATTGCCCTTATTCTAACCAAAGCTCTACCAAATAGGATATTTTACTCATTTTTGCCCTTATTCTAACCAAAGCCCTTCCATAAAAGGATGTTTTTTTTCTCTATTTTTGCTCTAATCTTAACCAAATCCCTACCACAAAGTTTTTTTTCTGACCTGGAAAAATACTTTTCCCAAAGTGGAAACAATACAGAATTAACTGAAACTTACAGGAGCTGTCTGGCTAAAGGAGAGCTTCTAGTATGTAAAATAAATCATGACCAGGTATCAGCAGAGCAAAAATTGGGGTTGACCAAAGTACGCCCGTACTTGTTTCTAATGCGCATAAATCCTATTGCACCCACACTCACGGTGCCTAATTGTACAGTGATACCTTGAAGATTACATTTAACATTCTTAATTGAAAACCTACCTATCTGCATATAATGCTTTCTATAATAAAACAAAATAGCACACAAAAGGTCACCTTGAGGAACTCCAGATACAGAACATGCCTTAAAGATATTCCTACAAGGACAGCCGTTTTTGGCAATTTTTTCAGGAAAACATTATTGTTTTACAGAAAGATTTAAATCTCAGATATCTGACTTTAAAAGAAGGTTTGAACAACTTTTAAACAAATTGACGTGCATATGACATAGAAATATTAAAAAAAGTAAGGAATCTGACTCAATGCAAATATTTATCTAGCTCCAGATAAGTAAAAAATGCACAGCCGATGTGATTCATTTGACTAAATCAATGCAGAATAAGCTGAAGAAAAATGTATTTTGGCCAACAAATGTTTAACATGCCTAATCAAAAGGCGCATAAATATCTGCAAGTGGATTTGCAAAGAGTAAACAATGTATATCACATCACATATCAGTGTAATATAGAATTTAAGCCAGTAGCAGTGTGACTAGATATAGAATTTAAGCCGACATCAATGAGACTACAGATCAACTGCTTGCACGGCTAATCGACAGCAGCAAAAATATCAAATCAGCATAATCAGCTGCTAGAAGCTGCCAAAAGTGGTCAGTCCTGTAGGATGTGCTTGAAAGATGATTCAAACTTTTGGTTCAAGATAGATACAATCGAAAGTGTTGTTTTTTCTTTTCTATAATTATGTGCTGGCTCGCTCCGTTCAAGACGCTATGTCAGGTACAGTGTAAAGGCGTGGGTGGGGTATGGTTTTCAACAACAGCAGGACAAGAAGCTTATTCGTGTAAGAAGTGCTTTCCTTAATCATTCAATCCAGATATATAGTCCACAGACACGACAATAATTTGGCAATCTATGTGTGCACCAAAAGCCTCTCAATGTTGATACCGTACGGTTCAGTACTGTGATCATCTGGTTGCATACATCCGCTGTTGTGACTAACCTTGCAGGTCCTCGGTAAAGAAGAAAATCGTTTAATTCACATTAACAATGCAATGGGCAGTTAGGAACGGCCTATTTCTATTTTTAAATGCAAGTTCCTGGCTTCCCTATTCAACTGTGGGATGGCTTGTCTTCAATGTCAATAAATTGCATTTCCTAGAGTCTGTTTCCCTCGAGCAATATTCAATCTTTGCCCGCAAAATCATCAAAAAATTATCAAATTCAGCATCTTTCGTGTCTATTTTATCATAATTTACATATTCATCAAAAAAATCAAAACAAACCCAGCTTGCGTCAGTCAGACCATAACAACAAGCGTTCAGAAGATATGATCAAGTTATTTCTTCAAGGTCTCACAGTAATAATGCTTTTTCCTATATAGTTTAATGCTCAAAATACACACGTAATTTCTACAGGACATCTCTTTGATCATTAATCAACACTCATTCCTGTTCAAAAACTCAAGAGAAACAAAATAAACAGTGAAAGCCCAGGTTTCGCCAGATTGATTTTTTAGAGTTTGTGGAGACCGTACTTTTTTTCAAATTTCCTGCCGCTCTCGCCCAAGAATACACTGACCTGGAAAAATACTTTTCCCAAAGTGGAAACAATACAGAATTAACTGAAACTTACAGGAGCTGTCTGGCTAAAGGAGAGCTTCTAGTATGTAAAATAAATCATGACCAGGTATCAGCAGAGCAAAAATTGGGGTTGACCAAAGTACGCCCGTACTTGTTTCTAATGCACATAAATCCCACACCCACACCCACACTCACGGTGCCTTATCGTACAGTGATACCTGGTAGGGTTTTGGCTAGCATAATGGTAACAATACATAAAAACACCCTTTATGGTATGGCTTTCGTTAGGGTCAGAGCAAATATAGAGAAACACCATCCTTTTAAGTAAGGCTTTGGTTATAGTTATGGCAAAAAATAGAGAAAAACACCCTTTGTGGCATGGCTTTGGTTAGAATAATGGCAAAAATAACGTAAAACACCCTTTGCGACAAGGCTTTGGTTAGAATAAGATCAATAATGGAGGAAACACCCTTTTTGGTAGGGCTTTGCTTAGAATAAGAGCAATAATAGAGAAAAACACCCTTTGCGGCAGGGCTTTGGTTAGGGTTAAAGCAAAAATAGAGCAAACACCCTTTTTGGTAGGGCTTTGGTTAGAATAAGGGCAAAAATAAAGAAAACTGCCGTTTTTGGTAAGGCTTTGGTTAGACTAAGGGCAAAAATAGGGAAAACCTTTGTGACGGGGCTTTGGTAAGAATAAGGGCAAAAATAGAGGAAAACACCCTTTCTGGCAGGACCTTGGCTAGAATAAGGGCCAAAATAGAGAAAAACACCTTTATTGGCAAATATTTGGTTAGAAAAGGTCAACAGTTGAGAAAAAATCCTTTTTGGTAGGGAATTGGTTAGAATAAGGGCAACGATAGAGAAAAGCACCCGTTTTGATAGGGCTTTGGTGAGAATAAGGGTAAAAAAAAGAAAAAAATCACCCTTAGAGGTAAGGCTTTTGTTAGAATAAGGGCGAAAATAGAGAAAAACACCCTTTGTGGTAGAATGTTGGTAAGGGCTAGAGCTAAAATAGAGAAAAACACCATTTTTGGTAGGGTTTTGGCTAGAATAAGGGAAAAAATAGAGAAAAGCACCCTTATGATAGGGCTTTGATTAGAATAAGGACAAAAATAGAGAAAAAAAACATATTTTTTGGTATGGCTTTGGTTAGAATAAGGGCAAAATAGAGAAAACACTATTGTGGCAGGGTTTTGGTTAGAATAAGGGCAAACATATAGAAAAACACCCTTGTTTGGTAGGGTTTTGGCAGGGTTTTGGTTAGAATAAGGGCAAACATATAGAAAAATACCCTTTTTGGTAAAGTTTTGGCAAGCATAATGGTAACAATACATAAAAACACCCTTTATGGTATGGCTTTGGTTAGGGTCAGAGCAAATATATATATATAGAGAAAGAGAGAGAGAAAGAGAGAGAGAGAGAGAGAGAGAGAGAGAGAGAGAGAGAGAGAGAGAGAGAGAGAGAGAGAGAGAGAGAGAGAGAGAGAGAGAGAGAGAGAGAGAGAGAGAGAGAGAGAGAGAGAGAGAGGGCAATTGTTGATTTATTTCTGTATTTTTTGGTTAGAATAAGGTTAGTATAAGGGCAAAAATAGAGGAAAACACCCTTTCTGGCAGGACCTTGGCTAGAATAAGGGCCAAAATAGAGAAAAACACCTTTATTGGCAAATATTTGGTTAGAAAAGGTCAAAAGTTGAGCAAAAATCCTTTTTGGTAGGGAATTGGTTAGAATAAGGGCGACGATAGAGAAAAACACCCGTTTTGATAGGGCTTTGGTGAGAATAAGGGTAAAAAAAGAGAAAAAAATCACCCTTAGAGGTAAGGCTTTTGTTAGAATAAGGGCGAAAATAGAGAAAAACACCCTTTGTGGTAGAGCGTTGGTAAGGGCTAGAGCTAAAATAGAGAAAAACACCATTTTTTGGTAGGGTTTTGGTTAGAATAAGGGAAAAAATAGAGAAAAGCACCCTTATGATAGGGCTTTGATTAGAATAAGGACAAAAATAGATAAAAAAAACATATTCTTTGGTATGGCTTTGGTTAGAATAAGGGCAAAATAGAGAAAACACTATTGTGGCAGGGTTTTGGTTAGAATAAGGGCAAACATATAGAAAAACACCCTTTTTGGAAGGGCTTTGGCTAGAATAAGGGCAAAAAAGAGAAAAACTCCCTTTTTGGTAAGGCTTTTCTATTTTATGGCAAAATAGAAAAAAAAATAGGAGGACTTTAGTTAGAACAAGGGCAAAAATAGAGAAAAACAAATTTTGTGGCAGGGCTTGGTAAGAAAAAAGGGCAAAAATATACTAAAACACGCTTTTTGGTAGGGCTTTGCTTAGAGTAAGGGCATAAAAACCTCCAATTTTGGGAAGGCTTTGGTTAGAATAAGGGCAAAGTAGAAAAACACCCTTTGTGGCAGGGCTTTGATTAGAATACGGGCAAAAATGGAGAGAAAAAAAAACACATTTGTGGCAAGGCTTTGGTTAGAATACGTGCAAAAATAGGAAATAAAAACACCCTTTATGGCAAGGTGTTAGGTAGAATTAAGGCAAAAAAGAATAAAACACCCTTTTCTGTAGGGCTTTGGTTAGAATAATGGTAAAATACGGAAAAAACAGCCTTTGTGGTACGGCTTTGGTTAGGGTCAGAGCAAGTATAGAGAAACAACATCCTTTTAAGTAAGGCTTTGGTTATAGTAATGGCAAAAAAAAAAGAGAAAAACATCCTTTGTCGCATGGCTTTGGTTAACGTGAAACACCATTTGCGACAGGGCTTTGGTTAGAATAAGGGCTAAAAATAGAGTAAAGCACCATTTGTGGCAAGGTTTTGGTTAGAATAAGGGCAAATATATAGAAAAACGCCATTTTGGAATAGATTTGGTTAGGATAGAGCAAAAAGAGAAAAAAAAACATTTTTGGTAAGGCTTTAGTTACAATAAGGACAAAATAGAAAAAAACTTTTTGGTAGGACTTAAGCTAAAATAAGGGCAATAATAGAGAAAAATACCCTTTGTGGCAGGGTTTTGTTTAGAATAGGGGCAAAAATAGAGAAAACACATTTTGTGGCAAGGCTTTCGCTAGAATAAGGGCAAAAATAGAAAAAAAACACCCTTTAAGGCAAGACCCTTCACTATAGTGTAGATTTTATTTTCTTCTCCTTTGGGATCATGGGTTTCATTGTTGAACTTTGAAACTATAAGAGGGTAACTGATGAGGCCTAAATGGCCGAAACTACCTAGTCTGGCCCAGAAAATATGCACACTTTAGTTACAGTTCTTTGATGCATTCTTAGCTTTCAAAGTATAACCTTTTTAAGAACATATTTGGTTAGAATAAGGGCAAAAATGGAGAAAAAAACACCCTTTTTGGAAAGGCCTTGGTTAGATTAAGGTAAAAAATAGAGAAAAAACACCTTTTTTAGTAGAGCTTTGGTTAAAATAAGGGCAAAAATAAAGAAAACACCCTGATTATTCGGGCTCTTCTTAAAATAAGGGCATAAATAGAAAAAAAAACACCCCTTTTGGTAAAGCTTTGATTAGAATAAGGGCAAAATAGAGTAAAACACCCTTTTTGGTAGAACTTTGGTTAGAATATAGAAAAATAGAAAAAACACCAATTTTGGTAGGGCTTTGGTTAAAATAAGGACAAAAAAGTGAAAAAAACACCCTTTGTGGTATGGCTTTGGTTAGGGTTAGAGCAAAAGTAGAGAAAAACACCCTTATTGGTAGGGTTTGGTTAAAATAAGGACATAACAAGAGAAAAACACCTTTTTGGTAAAGCTTTGGTTAGATTAAGGTCAAAATAGAAAAAAACCACCCTTTTTGTGAGGACTTCAATTAGAATAAGGGCAAAAATAGACAAAAAAATCTTTTTGGTAGAGCTTTGGTTAGAATATGGACAAAAAGAGAAAAACACCCTTTTTGGCTGGGCTATAGTTAGAATAAGGACAAGCTTTGCTAAGAATGGGGGCAAATATAGAGAAAACCACTCTTTTTGGAAGGGCTTTGGCTAGCATAAAGGCATAAATAGAAAAAAAAAAACGCCCTTATTGGCAGGGCTATGGCTAAAATAAGGACAGTAATAGAGATAATACCCTTTGTGGCAGGGCTTTGGTGTGAATAAGGGCAAACATATAGTAAACAAGCTTTTTGGTAAGGCTTTTTTTAGAATAAGGGCAACAATAGAAAGTAACACCCTTTTGGGTAAAGTTTTGGTTAAAATAAGGGCAAAAATAGAAAAAAACTCCCTTTTAAGTAGGACTTAAATTAGAATAAGGGCAAAATAGAACAAAACATATTCTTGTTAGGGCTTTAGTTAGAAAAAGGGCAAAATAAAGAGAAACACCATTTGTGGAAGGCTTTGGTTAGAATACGGGCAAAAATATTTAAAACGCCCGTTGTGGCAAGGCTTTGGTTAGAAGGGCAAAAATAGAAATACACCCTTTGTGGCAAGAATTTGGCTAGAATAATGGCAAAAATAGAGTAAAACACAAGTTTTGGTGTGAATCAGAATCAGGGCAGAAATAGACAAAAATACACTTAATGGTAGGACTTTGGCTAGCATAAGGGCAAAATAGAGAAAACATTTATTGGCAGGGTTATGGCTGGAATAGGGACAAAAATAGGGAAAATACCCTTTGTGGCAGGTTTTTCGTTTGAATAAGGGCAAAAATATAGTAAAACAAGCTATTTGTTAAGACTATTTTTAGAATTAGGGCAAAAATAAAGAAAAACACCCTTTCAGGTAAAGTTTTGGTTAGAATAAGGGCAAACATTAAACAAAACACCCTTTCTGGTAGGGCTTAGGTTAGAATACTGACAAAATAGAGCAAAACATCTTTTTTAGGGCTTAAGTTAGAATGAGGGCAAACATAGAAAAAACACCTTTTTTGGTAGTGCTTTGATTAGAACAAGGGCATACAAAGAGAAAATGTCCTTTTTGGTAAAGCTTTAGTTGGAAAAAGGGCAAAATAGAAAAAAACACCCTTTTGGTGAGGGCTCTAGTTAGTATAAAGACAAAATAGAGAAAACACCCTATTTGGTAGGGCTTTGGTTAAAATATGGGCAAAAATAGAGAAAAATACCCTTGTGTCAGAGCTTTGGTTAGAATGTGGGCAAAAAAGGAGAAAAAAACACCGATTTTGTCTGGGCTTTGGTTAGAATAAGGGCAAAAATAGAGAACAGAATAACCTTTGTGGCAGAGCTTTTGGTAGAATACCGGCAAAAAAGAGAAAAATACCCTTTTTACTTGGCTTTGGTTAGAATTAGGGCAAAATAGAGAAAATGCCCTTTTTGGCAAAGCTTTACTTAGAATGAGGGCAAAAATAGAGAAAAACACCCTTTTTTTTGCTGGGCTTTGGCTAGCATAAGGGCAAAATAGAGAAAAAAACACCCTTATTGGCAGGACTTTGGCTGGAATAAGGGCAAAAATAGAGAAAAAGACCCTTTGTGGCAGGGCTTTGGTTTGAATAAGGGCAAAAATGTAGTAAAACAAGCGTTTTGGTAAGGCTTTTTTAAAATAAGGGCAAAATAGAGGAAACACCCTTTTTGTAAAATTTTGGTTAGAATAAGGGCAAAAATAGAAAAAAACACCCTTTTTGGAAAGGCTTTGGTTGAAATAGGGACAAAATATTGAAAAACACCCTTTACGGCACGGCTTTGGCTAGAATAAGGGCAAAATAGAGAAAAACACCCTTTCCCTTTCTTGTAGGGCTTTGATTAGAATAAGGACACAAATAGAGAAAAACACCCTTTGTGGTAGGGCCTTAGTTAGAATATAGGTAAACATAGAAAAAAAACACCCTTCGTGGCAAGGCTTTTGTTAGAATAAAGGCAAAAATAGAGGAAAAACCCCTTTTGATAGGACTTTAATTAGAATACAGAAAAAAATACAGAAGAACACATCCTTTCTGGTAGGGCTTTAGTTATAATAAGGGCAAAACTATAGAAAAACACCCTATTTGGTAGGTTTTTGGTTAGAATAAGGGCAAAAGTAGAGAAAAACACCCTTTATGTAAGGATTTGATAAGAATAAGGACGGAAATAAAAGAAAAACCCTTTCTTCGTAGGGTTTTGGTTAGGGTTAGAGCAAAAATACAGAAAAAAAACATCCTTTTTGGTAGGGCTTTGGTTAGAATAAGGGCATAAATAGAGAAAAACACCATTTTTGGCAGGACTTTGGTTAAAATAAGGGCAAAAATAGAGAAAAACCCAATTTTGGCAGGGCTTTGGTTAGGGTCAGGGCAATAATAGAAAAAAAAACTTTTTTGGCAAATTTTTGGTTAGAATAAGGACAAAAATTGAGAAAAACACACTTTTTGGTAGGGCTTTGGTTAGAATAAGGGTAAAAATAGAAAAAAACACACTTTGTTGCAAAGCGTTGGTAAGGGTAAGAGGAAAAATACCATTTTCTATGTTTTGTTGCACGTTGCTTTGTGTCCGTTCTAGTATTGCAATCATCTTGATGGGGAAGAGAGAGCTGCTTCCTGGTGTCCCTTGATGGTAGAGCGGCTCTTCCTCGCGGTGCCACAGGGTTGTCTGCGGTTTGTGAATGTGGTATTTCCTGATCATACTCACTTACTATTTTTTAGGTTAGAATAAGGGCAAAAATAGAGAAAACACCCTTTTGATAGGGCTCTGATTAGAATAAGGACGAAAATAGTGAAAAAACACACCATATTTCATAGGGCTTTGTTTAGAAACAGGGCAAAAATAGAGAAAAGCACCCTTTGTGACAGGGCTTGGGTTAGAATAAGGGCAATTATAGAGTAAAACACCCTTCGTGGTAGAGCTTTGGTTAGGGTTAGGGCAAATATACAGAAAAGACACCCTTTTAGCAAAGCTTTGCTTAAAAGAAGGGCAAAACTATAGAAAAAAACATCTTTTGTGGTAAAGCTTTGGTTAGAAAAAGGGCAAATTAGAGAAACACTTCTTTTCGCAGGGCACCTCTTTTAGAATAAGGGCAAAAAAGAGAAAAACACACTTTTTGGTAAGGCTTGGGGTCGAATAAGGGCAAAGTAGAAAAAAAACTTTTTGGTAGGACTTTAGTTAGAATAAGAGCAAAATAGAGAAAAACACCCTATATGGCGGGACTTTGTTTAGAATAGGGGCAAAATAGAGAAAATACATTTTGTGGCAAGGCATTGGTTAGAATAAGGGCAAAAATAGAAAAAAAATACCCTTTGTCGCAAGGCCCTCCATTATAGTGTTGATGTTATTTTCTTCTCCTTTGGGATCATGGGTTTCATTGTAGAACTTTAAAACTATTAGAGGGTCACTGATGAGGCCTAAATGGTCAAAACAAGCTATTCTGGCTCAGAAAACATGCACACTCTAGTTACAGTTCTTCGATGTATTCTTTGCTTCCAAAGGATAACCTTTTTAAGAACATATTTGGTTAAAATAAGGGCAAAAAAGAGAAAAAAAACCTTTTTTGGTGAGGCTTGGGTTTGAATAAGGCAAAAATAGAGAAAAAGGCCCGGTTTGTAGGACTTTGGTTAGAATAGGGGCAAAATAGAGAAAAACACCCTTTTTGGTAGACCTATTGTTAGAATAAAGACATAAATAAAGAAAAAAACACCCTTTTTGGTAAGGCTTTGGTTAGAAAAGGGCAAAATAGAGAAAAAAAACCTTTTTGGTAAGAATTTTGTTAGAATAAGGGCAAAAATAGAAAGAAAAACCTTTGTGGCAGGGCTTTGGTTAGGGTTAGAGCAAAAAAGAGAAAAAAACAACACCTTTTTTGGTAGGGTTTTGGTTAAAACAGGGGCATAAAAAGAGAAAAAAACACCCTTTTTGGTAAAGCTTTGGTTAGAAAAAGGGCAAAATAGAAGAAAAAAACAGTCTTTTTATGAGGGCTTTAGAGGGCAAAAATAGAGAAAACACCCTTTGTGGCAAAGCTTTGGTCAGAATACAAACATAGAGAAAAACAACAGGGCTATGACTGGAATAAGGGCAAAAATAGAGAAAACACCCTTTGTGGCAAAGAGAAAAATACGCTTTGTGGCAGAACTTTAGTTAGAATACGGGCCAAAAAAAGAGAAAACATCCTTTTTGGCTGGGCTTTGATTAGAATAAGGGGAAAAATAACAAAAACACCCTTTTTGGCAAAGCTTTGCTTAGAATGAGTGCAAAAATAGAGAAAAAACACCCTTTTTGTAGGGCTTTGGCTAGCATAAAGGCAAAATAGAGAAAACGCCCTTATTGGCAGGGCTTTGGCTGGAATAAGGGCAAAAATTGAGAAAAATACCCTTCGTGGTAGAGCTTTAGTTTGAATAAGTGAAAATATAGTAAAACAAGCTTTTTGGTAAGGTTATTTTTTAGAGTAAGGGCAAAATAGAGAAAAATACCCTTTTTGGTAAAATTTTGGTTAGAATAAGGGCAAAAATAAAAAAACACCCTTTTTGGTAGAGCTTAGGTTAGAATAAGGGCAAAAATAGAGAAAAAAACACCCTTTTAGTTAGGGCTTTAGTTAAAATCAGGGCAAAAATAGAGGAAAACTTTGTGGCAGGCTTTGGTTAGATTACGTGCAAAAATATTGAAAAACGCCCTTTGTGGCTAAGCTTTGGTTAGAATAAGGGCAAAAATAGAGCAAAAACAGCTTTTGTGACAAGGCTTTGGCTAGAATAAGGACAAAAATAGAGTAAAACTCCCTTTTTGTAGGGCTTTGATAAGGGCAGAAATAGAGAAAATCACCCTTTGTGGTAGGGCTTTGGTTAGAATAAGGGTAAAAATAGAAAAAAAACACCCTAAGATGTAAGGCCTTTGTTAGAATAAGGGCAAAAATAGAGAAAAATCTATTTGATAGGGCTTTGGTTAGAATAAGGGCAAAATAGAGAAAAACACCCTTTGTGACAGGGCTTGGGTTAAAATAAGGGCAATAATAGAGAAAAACACCCTTTGTGGTAGAGCTTTGGTTAGACTGAGGGCAAAAATACAGAAAAAAACATCATTTTTGGCAAAGCTTTGCATAAAAGGAAGTCAAAAATAGAGAAAACATTTTTTTGTAAGGCTTTGGTTAGAATAAGGGCAAAATAGAGAAAAAAACACCCTTTGTGGCAGGGCTTTGGTAAGAATAAGGGCAAAAAAGAGAAAAACAACCTATTTTTAGGCTTTTGTTAGAATAAGGGCAAATAGAAAAAAACTTTTTGGAAGGACTTTAGTTTGAATCAGGGCAATAATAGAGAAAACTTTCTTTGTGGCAGGGCTTTAGTTAGAATACGGGCAAAAATGGAGAAAAGCACATTTTGAGGCAAGGCTTTGATTAGAAAAAGGGCAAAAATAGTAAAAAGAATACCCTTTGTGACAAGGCTTTGGGTAGAATAAGGGCATAGTAGAGAAAAAAAATAGAGTGAAACACCCTTTTTGTAGGGCTTTGGTTAGAATAAGGGCAGAAATAGAGAAAAACACCTTTTTTGGTTAGAATAATGGCAAAAATACCAAACAAGACAAACAAGACAGCAAAAACTATACTTAAGGAATAAAGAAACGCAACAAACACTTCAAGTCATTGTAAACATACAATATGGTGCAAGTTTTTAGTGCAAATGATATTTATCCATAGGAGCAGTACGTGTCCGTCAAATTAAAGCAGGTTCAACGTAATTATCGATTACGTAATCATTTTGGTATGCGCGTAACCAGCCTGACCCCCATAGTAAACTGCTAAATCAGGGTCAATTAAAGCAAAGTTTGAATCAAACATCGGTTTATTGTTTTAAAAAGTCTTGGCATAGAGTGTGGATCAAGGAAATGATCAAATGGCGACGTTTCTGTAGGATTCTGAAACGGCTTAACGTCATTTACGTCAACTCTGAATACTGCGTGAAACGCGCAAACTTTCTTTTCTGCTTGAGATTTATTCATTACAAGGACGTTTTGTTCAAGAATTACGACTTGAGATCTTCAGACGTCAAAAAACTCAATTCTGACGTCAAACTACAATATCTTACGTTTTAATGGTTTCCATGATGTTTATGTGTTTTTCTGGTGATAAAATGGTCCAGTGACAAAGTGTAGGTTACAGTTTGCAAGTTTGGTGTTCACTCTCGGCATGTAATTAGATGTTTTCTCTTGCAATACGCCGTATTTTGTTTGGCTAACGTCAATATAAACACCTTACCAGAGTATTTCTACGGTATCTGAAAAGTCAGTTTTTCTCAAGAAAGCATGTTCTGATGTCTCTAGGTTAATCTTATTCCGTAAATTACCAGCGACACAAACTCGACGGCTCTAAGTGACGTTTATCGTTTATTCACTACCATTGTGTACCTTGCCATTCAAGTAGCGTGTTTTGACGCAATATTTGACTGCATTACGAATATGATTGGACGTTTGTTTAATTTGTACATTGTCAAGTCGACGCCAAATAACCAAACATGGAAAAGACGGAGTTTCTTAATCTTTATTCTGACGTTAACGTCACATTTTACGTTTTCATATTTTTTCATCTTGTAGCGTAAATTCTAGCGTTAAAATGACGTTTTGGTATTTCATCACATGCTATAAATACTCAATAAGAAATTTTAAAAAGAGATTTCACCAAACCGTCATTTAAACACGCAAAAATTATATTTTTGTCTGTTGCGTTTCTTTATTCCTTAAGTTTAGGTTTTCTTTTGCTTGGCTACAAGAACAAACAGGACTGTATCTGTATCCACAGATCCACTTGAAATGATGACGTTAACAGCAACTTAAGGGTAAAAATAGAGAAAAACACCCTTTGTGGCAGGGCTTTTGTTAGAATACGGGCAAAAATAGAAAATAAAACACCCTTTGTGGCATGGTTTTAGGTAGAATAAGAGCAAAAAAGAATAAAGCACCCTTTTCTGTAGGGCTTTGATTAGAATAAGGGCACACATAGAGAAAAACACCCTTGTTTAGTAGGGTTTTGGTTAGAATAATGGTAACAATACATAAAAACACCCTTTTTGGTATGGCTTTGGTTAGGGTCAGAGCAAGTTTAGAGAAACAACATCCTTTTTAGTAAGGCTTTGGTTATAGTTATGGCAAAAATAGAGAAAAAACACCCTTTGTGGCATGGCTTTGGTTAAAATAATGGCAAAAATAACGTTAAACACCCTTTGCGACAAGGCTTTAGTTAGAATAAGGGCAATAATGGAGGAAACACCCTTTTTGGTAGGGCTTTGCTTAGAATAAGAGCAATAATAGCGAAAAACACCCTTTTCGGCAGGGTTGTTAGGGTTTAAGCAATTTAGAGCAAACACCCTTTGTGGCAGGGTTTTGTTTAGAATAAGGGCAAAAAAAGAGAAAACACATTTTGTGGCAAGGCTTTCGCTAGAATAAGCGCAAAAATAGAAAAAAACACCCTTTAAGGCAAGACCCTTCACTATAGTGTAGATTTTATTTTCTCCTCCTTTGGGATCATGGGTTTCATTGTTGAACTTTGAAACTATAAGAGGGTTACTGATGAGGCCTAAATGGCCGAAACTACCTAGTCTGGCCCAGAAAATATGCACACTTTAGTTACAGTTCTTTGATGCATTCTTAGCTTTCAAAGTATAACCTTTTTAAGAACATATTTGGTTAGAATAAGGGCAAAAATGGAGAAAAAAACCACCCTTTTTGGAAAGGCCTTGGTTAGATTAAGGTAAAAAATAGAGAAAAAAACACCTTTTTTGGTAGAGCTTTGGTTAAAATAAGGGCAAAAATAAAGAAAACACCCTGATGATTCGGGCTCTTCTTAAAGTAAGGGCATAAATAGATAAAAAAAAAACACCCCTTTTGGTAAAGCTTTGATTAGAATAAGGGCAAAATAGAGTAAAACACCCTTTTTGGTAGAACTTTGGTTAGAATATAGAAAAATAGAAAAAAACACCAATTTTGGTAGGGCTTTGGTTAAAATAAGGACAAAAAAGTGAAAAAAACACCCTTTGTGGTGGGGCTTTGGTTAGGGTTAGAGCAAAAGTAGAGAAAAACACCCTTATTGGTAGGGTTTGGTTAAAATAAGGACATAACAAGAGAAAAACACCTTTTTGGTAAAGCTTTGGTTAGATTAAGGGCAAAATGGAAAAAAACACCCTTTTTGTGAGGACTTCAATTAGAATAAGGGCAAAAATAGACAAAAAATCTTTTTGGTAGAGCTTTGGTTAGAATATGGACAAAAAAGAGAAAAACACCCTTTTTGGCTGGGCTATAGTTAGAATAAGGACAAAGCTTTGCTAAGAATGAGGGCAAATATAGAGAAAACCACTCTTTTTGGAAGGGCTTTGGCTAGCATAAAGGCAAAATAGAGAAAAAAACGCCCTTATTGGCAGGGCTATGGCTAAAATAAGGACAGTAATAGAGATAATACCCTTTGTGGCAGGGCTTTGGTGTGAATAAGGGCAAACATATAGTAAACAAGCTTTTTGGTAAGGCTTTTTTTAGAATAAGGGCAACAATAGAGAATAACACCCTTTTGGCTAAAGTTTTGGTTAAAATAAGGGCAAAAATAGAGAAAAACCCAATTTTGGCAGGGCTTTGGTTAGGGTCAGGGCAAAAATAGAAAAAAAAACTTTTTTGGCAAATCTTTGGTTAGAATAAGGACAAAATTGAGAAAAACACACTTTTTGGTAGGGCTTTGGTTAGAATAAGGGTAAAAATAGAAAAAAAACACACTTTGTTGCAAAGCGTTGGTAAGGGTAAGAGGAAAAATACCATTTTCTATGTTTTGTTGCACGTTGCTTTGTGTCCGTTCTAGTATTGCAATCATCTTGATGGGGAAGAGAGAGCTGCTTCCTGGTGTCCCTTGATGGTAGAGCGGCTCTTCCTCGCGGTGCCACAGGGTTGTCTGCGGTTTGTGAATGTGGTATTTCCTGATCATACTCACTATTTTTTAGGTTAGAATAAGGGCAAAAATAGAGAAAAACACCCTTTTGATAGGGCTCTGATTAGAATAAGGACGAAAATAGTGAAAAAAAACAACACCATATTTCATAGGGCTTTGTTTAGAAACAGGGCAAAAATAGAGAAAAGCACCCTTTGTGACAGGGCTTGGGTTAGAATAAGGGCAATTATAGAGTAAAACACCCTTCGTGGTAGAGCTTTGGTTAGGGTTAGGGCAAATATACAGAAAAGACACCCTTTTAGCAAAGCTTTGCTTAAAAGAAGGGCAAAACAAGAAAAAACATCTTTTTTGGTAAAGCTTTGGTTAGAAAAAGGGCAAATTAGAGAAACACTTCTTTTCGCAGGGCACCTCATTTAGAATAAGGGCAAAAAAGAGAAAAACACACTTTTTGGTAAGGCTTGGGGTCGAATAAGGGCAAAGTAGAAAAAAACTTTTTGGTAGGACTTTAGTTAGAATAAGAGCAAAATAGAGAAAAACACCCTATATGGCGGGACTTTGTTTAGAATAGGGGCAAAATAGAGAAAATACATTTTGTGGCAAGGCATTGGTTAGAATAAGGGCAAAAATAGAAAAAAAATACCCTTTGTCGCAAGGCCCTCCATTATAGTGTTGATGTTATTTTCTTCTCCTTTGGGATCATGGGTTTCATTGTAGAACTTTGAAACTATTAGAGGGTCACTGATGAGGCCTAAATGGTCAAAAGCTATTCTGGCTCAGAAAACATGCACACTCTAGTTACAGTTCTTCGATGTATTCTTTGCTTCCAAAGGATAACCTTTTTAAGAACATATTTGGTTAAAATAAGAGCCAAAAAGAGAAAAAAAAACTTTTTTGGTGAGGCTTGGGTTAGAATAAGGGCAAAAATAGAGAAAAAGGCCCGGTTTGTAGGACTTTGGTTAGAATAGGGGCAAAATAGAGAAAAACACCCTTTTTGGTAGACCTATTGTTAGATTAAAGACATAAATAAAGAAAAAAAACACCCTTTTTGGTAAGGCTTTGGTTAAAAAAGGGCAAAATAGAGAAAAACACCCTTTTTGGTAAGAATTTTGTTAGAATAAGGGCAAAAATAGAAAAAAACCTTTGTGGCAGGGCTTTGGTTAGGGTTAGAGCAAAAAAGAGAAAAAAACAACACCTTTTTGGTAGGGCTTTGGTTAAAACAAGGGCATAAAAAGAGAAAAAAAAACACCCTTTTTGGTAAAGCTTTGGTTAGAAAAAGGGCAAAATAGAAAAAAAACAGTCTTTTTATGAGGGCTTTAGATAGAAGTAGGGCAAAAATAGAGAAAACACCCTTTGTGGCAAAGCTTTGGTCAGAATACAAACATAGAGAAAAACAACAGGGCTATGACTGGAATAAGGGCAAAAATAGAGAAAAATACGCTTTTTGGCAGAACTTTAGTTAGAATACGGGCCAAAAAAAGAGAAAAACATCCTTTTTGGCTGGGCTTTGATTAGAATAAGGGCAAAAATAACAAAAACACCCTTTTTGGCAAAGCTTTGCTTAGAATGAGTGCAAAAATAGAGAAAAACACCCTTTTTGTAGGGCTTTGGCTAGCATAAAGGCAAAATAGAGAAAAGCCCTTATTGGCAGGGCTATGGCTGGAATAAGGGCAAAAATTGAGAAAAATACCCTTCGTGGCAGAGCTTTAGTTTGAATAAGTGAAAATATAGTAAAACAAGCTTTTTGGTAAGGTTATTTTTTAGAATAAGGGCAAAATAGAGAAAAATACCCTTTTTGGTAAAGTTTTGGATAGAATAAGGGCAAAAAAAAAAAAAAAAAAACACCCTTTTTGGTAGAGCTTAGGTTAGAATAAGGGCAAAAATAGAGAAAAAACACCCTTTTAGTTAGGGCTTTAGTTAAAATCAGGGCAAAAATAGAGAAAAACTTTGTGGCAGGCTTTGGTTAGATTACGTGCAAAAATATTGAAAAACACCCTTTGTGGCTAAGCTTTGGTTAGAATAAGGGCAAAAATAGAGCAAAAACAGCTTTTGTGACAAGGCTTTGGCTAGAATAAGGACATAAATAGAGTAAAACTCCCTTTTTGTAGGGCTTTGATAAGGGCAGAAATAGAGAAAATCACCCTTTGTGGTAGGGCTTCAGTTAGAATAAGGGTAAAAATAGAAAAAACACCCTAAGATGTAAGGCCTTTGTTAGAATAAGGGCAAAAATAGAGAAAAATCTATTTGATAGGGCTTTGGTTAGAATTAGGGCAAAATAGAGAAAAACACCCTTTGTGACAGGGCTTGGGTTAAAATAAGGGCAATAATAGAGAAAAACACCCTTTGTGGTAGAGCTTTGGTTAGACTGAGGGCAAAAATACAGAAAAAAAAACATCCTTTTTGGCAAAGCTTTGCATAAAAGGAAGGCAAAAATAGAGAAAAACATTTTTTTGTTAGGCTTTGGTTAGAATAAGGGCAAAATAGAGAAAAAACACCCTTATTGGCAGGGCTATGGCTAAAATAAGGACAGTAATAGAGATAATACCCTTTGTGGCAGGGCTTTGGTGTGAATAAGGGCAAACATATAGTAAACAAGCTTTTTGGTAAGGCTTTTTTAGAATAAGGGCAACAATAGAAAGTAACACCCTTTTGGGTAAAGTTTTGGTTAAAATAAGGGCAAAAATAGAAAAAAAACTCCCTTTTAAGTAGGACTTAAATTAGAATAAGGGCAAAATAGAACAAAACATATTCTCGTTAGGGCTTTAGTTAGAAAAAGGGCAAAATAAAGAGAAACACCATTTGTGGAAGGCTTTGGTTAGAATACGGGCAAAAATATTTAAAACGCCCGTTGTGGCAAGGCTTTGGTTAGAAGGGCAAAAATAGAAATACACCCTTTGTGGCAAGAATTTGGCTAGAATAATGGCAAAAATAGAGTAAAACACAAGTTTTGGTGTGAATCAGAATCAGGGCAGAAATAGACAAAAGATTGATTAGAATAAGGGCAGAAATAGACAAAAATACACTTAATGGTAGGACTTTGGCTAGCATAAGGGCAAAATAGAGAAAACATTTATTGGCAGGGTTATGGCTGGAATAGGGACAAAAATAGGGAAAATACCCTTTGTGGCAGGTTTTTCGTTTGAATAAGGGCAAAAATATAGTAAAACAAGCTATTTGTTAAGACTATTTTTAGAATTAGGGCAAAAATAAAGAAAAACACCCTTTCAGGTAAAGTTTTGGTTAGAATAAGGGCAAACATAGAAACAAAACACCCTTTCTGGTAGGGCTTAGGTTAGAATACTGACAAAATAGAGCAAAACATCTTTTTTAGGGCTTAAGTTAGAATGAGGGCAAACATAGAAAAAACACCTTTTTTGGTAGTGCTTTGATTAGAACAAGGGCATACAAAGAGAAAATGTCCTTTTTGGTAAAGCTTTAGTTGGAAAAAGGGCAAAATAGAAAAAAAACACCCTTTTGGTGAGGGCTCTAGTTAGTATAAAGACAAAATAGAGAAAACACCCTATTTGGTAGGGCTTTGGTTAAAATAAGGGCAAAAATAGAGAAAAATACCCTTGTGTCAGAGCTTTGGTTAGAATGTGGGCAAAAAAGGAGAAAAAAACACCGATTTTGTCTGGGCTTTGGTTAGAATAAGGGCAAAAATAGAGAACAGAATAACCTTTGTGGCAGAGCTTTTGGTAGAATACCGGCAAAAAAGAGAAAAATACCCTTTTTACTTGGCTTTGGTTAGAATTAGGGCAAAATAGAGAAAATGCCCTTTTTGGCAAAGCTTTACTTAGAATGAGGGCAAAAATAGAGAAAAACACCCTTTTTTTTGCTGGGCTTTGGCTAGCATAAGGGCAAAATAGAGAAAAAAACACCCTTATTGGCAGGACTTTGGCTGGAATAAGGGCAAAAATAGAGAAAAAGACCCTTTGTGGCAGGGCTTTGGTTTGAATAAGGGCAAAAATGTAGTAAAACAAGCGTTTTGGTAAGGCTTTTTTAAAATAAGGGCAAAATAGAGGAAACACCCTTTTTGTAAAATTTTGGTTAGAATAAGGGCAAAAATAGAAAAAAACACCCTTTTTGGAAAGGCTTTGGTTGAAATAGGGACAAAATATTGAAAAACACCCTTTACGGCACGGCTTTGGCTAGAATAAGGGCAAAATAGAGAAAAACACCCTTTCCCTTTCTTGTAGGGCTTTGATTAGAATAAGGACACAAATAGAGAAAAACACCCTTTGTGGTAGGGCCTTAGTTAGAATATAGGTAAACATAGAAAAAAACACCCTTCGTGGCAAGGCTTTTGTTAGAATAAAGGCAAAAATAGAGGAAAAACCCCTTTTGATAGGACTTTAATTAGAATACAGAAAAAAATACAGAAGAACACATCCTTTCTGGTAGGGCTTTAGTTATAATAAGGGCAAAACTATAGAAAAACACCCTATTTGGTAGGTTTTTGGTTAGAATAAGGGCAAAAGTAGAGAAAAACACCCTTTATGTAAGGATTTGATAAGAATAAGGACGGAAATAAAAGAAAAACCCTTTCTTCGTAGGGTTTTGGTTAGGGTTAGAGCAAAAATACAGAAAAAAAACATCCTTTTTGGTAGGGCTTTGGTTAGAATAAGGGCATAAATAGAGAAAAACACCATTTTTGGCAGGACTTTGGTTAAAATAAGGGCAAAAATAGAGAAAAACCCAATTTTGGCAGGGCTTTGGTTAGGGTCAGGGCAATAATAGAAAAAAAACCTTTTTTGGCAAATCTTTGGTTAGAATAAGGACAAAAATTGAGAAAAACACACTTTTTGGTAGGGCTTTGGTTAGAATAAGGGTAAAAATAGAAAAAAACACACTTTGTTGCAAAGCGTTGGTAAGGGTAAGAGGAAAAATACCATTTTCTATGTTATGTTGCACGTTGCTTTGTGTCCGTTCTAGTATTGCAATCATCTTGATGGGGAAGAGAGAGCTGCTTCCTGGTGTCCCTTGATGGTAGAGCGGCTCTTCCTCGCGGTGCCACAGGGTTGTCTGCGGTTTGTGAATGTGGTATTTCCTGATCATACTCACTATTTTTTAGGTTAGAATAAGGGCAAAAATAGAGAAAACACCCTTTTGATAGGGCTCTGATTAGAATAAGGACGAAAATAGTGAAAAAAAACAACACCATATTTCATAGGGCTTTGTTTAGAAACAGGGCAAAAATAGAGAAAAGCACCCTTTGTGACAGGGCTTGGGTTAGAATAAGGGCAATTATAGAGTAAAACACCCTTCGTGGTAGAGCTTTGGTTAGGGTTAGGGCAAATATACAGAAAAGACACCCTTTTAGCAAAGCTTTGCTTAAAAGAAGGGCAAAACTAGAGAAAAAACATCTTTTTTGGTAAAGCTTTGGTTAGAAAAAGGGCAAATTAGAGAAACACTTCTATTCGCAGGGCACCTCTTTTAGAATAAGGGCAAAAAAGAGAAAAACACACTTTTTGGTAAGGCTTGGGGTCGAATAAGGGCAAAGTAGAAAAAAAACTTTTTGGTAGGACTTTAGTTAGAATAAGAGCAAAATAGAGAAAAACACCCTATATGGCGGGACTTTGTTTAGAATAGGGGCAAAATAGAGAAAATACATTTTGTGGCAAGGCATTGGTTAGAATAAGGGCAATAATAGAAAAAAATACCCTTTGTCGCAAGGCCCTCCATTATAGTGTTGATGTTATTTTCTTCTCCTTTGGGATCATGGGTTTCATTGTAGAACTTTAAAACTATTAGAGGGTCACTGATGAGGCCTAAATGGTCAAAACAAGCTATTCTGGCTCAGAAAACATGCACACTCTAGTTACAGTTCTTCGATGTATTCTTTGCTTCCAAAGGATAACCTTTTTAAGAACATATTTGGTTAAAATAAGGGCAAAAAAGAGAAAAAAAACCTTTTTTGGTGAGGCTTGGGTTTGAATAAGGGCAAAAATAGAGAAAAAGGCCCGGTTTGTAGGACTTTGGTTAGAATAGGGGCAAAATAGAGAAAAACACCCTTTTTGGTAGACCTATTGTTAGAATAAAGACATAAATAAAGAAAAAAAACACCCTTTTTGGTAAGGCTTTGGTTAGAAAAGGGCAAAATAGAGAAAAAACCCTTTTTGGTAAGAATTTTGTTAGAATAAGGGCAAAAATAGAAAGAAAAACCTTTGTGGCAGGGCTTTGGTTAGGGTTAGAGCAAAAAAGAGAAAAAACAACACCTTTTTTGGTAGGGTTTTGGTTAAAACAAGGGCATAAAAAGAGAAAAAAACACCCTTTTTGGTAAAGCTTTGGTTAGAAAAAGGGCAAAATAGAAGAAAAAAACAGTCTTTTTATGAGGGCTTTAGAGGGCAAAAATAGAGAAAACACCCTTTGTGGCAAAGCTTTGGTCAGAATACAAACATAGAGAAAAACAACAGGGCTATGACTGGAATAAGGGCAAAAATAGAGAAAACACCCTTTGTGGCAAAGCTTTGGTCAGAATACAAACATAGAGAAAAACAACAGGGCTATGACTGGAATAAGGGCAAAAATAGAGAAAAATACGCTTTGTGGCAGAACTTTAGTTAGAATACGGGCCAAAAAAAGAGAAAACATCCTTTCTGGCTGGGCTTTGATTAGAATAAGGGGAAAAATAACAAAAACACCCTTTTTGGCAAAGCTTTGCTTAGAATGAGTGCAAAAATAGAAAAAAAACACCCTTTTTGTAGGGCTTTGGCTAGCATAAAGGCAAAATAGAGAAAACGCCCTTATTGGCAGGGCTTTGGCTGGAATAAGGGCAAAAATTGAGAAAAATACCCTTCGTGGTAGAGCTTTAGTTTGAATAAGTGAAAATATAGTAAAACAAGCTTTTTGGTAAGGTTATTTTTTAGAGTAAGGGCAAAATAGAGAAAAATACCCTTTTTGGTAAAGTTTTGGATAGAATAAGGGCAAAAATAAAAAAACACCCTTTTTGGTAGAGCTTAGGTTAGAATAAGGGCAAAAATAGAGAAAAAAACACCCTTTTAGTTAGGGCTTTAGTTAAAATCAGGGCAAAAATAGAGGAAAACTTTGTGGCAGGCTTTGGTTAGATTACGTGCAAAATTATTGAAAAACGCCCTTTGTGGCTAAGCTTTGGTTAGAATAAGGGCAAAAATAGAGCAAAAACAGCTTTTGTGACAAGGCTTTGGCTAGAATAAGGACAAAAATAGAGTAAAACTCCCTTTTTGTAGGGCTTTGATAAGGGCAGAAATAGAGAAAATCACCCTTTGTGGTAGGGCTTTGGTTAGAATAAGGGTAAAAATAGAAAAAAAAACACCCTAAGATGTAAGGCCTTTGTTAGAATAAGGGCAAAAATAGAGAAAAATCTATTTGATAGGGCTTTGGTTAGAATAAGGGCAAAATAGAGAAAAACACCCTTTGTGACAGGGCTTGGGTTAAAATAAGGGCAATAATAGAGAAAAACACCCTTTGTGGTAGAGCTTTGGTTAGACTGAGGGCAAAAATACAGAAAAAACATCATTTTTGGCAAAGCTTTGCATAAAAGGAAGTCAAAAATAGAGAAAACATTTTTTTGTAAGGCTTTGGTTAGAATAAGGGCAAAATAGAGAAAAAAACACCCTTTGTGGCAGGGCTTTGGTAAGAATAAGGGCAAAAAAGAGAAAAACAACCTATTTTTAGGCTTTTGTTAGAATAAGGGCAAATAGAAAAAAACTTTTTGGAAGGACTTTAGTTTGAATCAGGGCAATAATAGAGAAAACTTTCTTTGTGGCAGGGCTTTAGTTAGAATACGGGCAAAAATGGAGAAAAGCACATTTTGAGGCAAGGCTTTGATTAGAAAAAGGGCAAAAATAGTAAAAAGAATACCCTTTGTGACAAGGCTTTGGGTAGAATAAGGGCATAGTAGAGAAAAAAAATAGAGTGAAACACCCTTTTTGTAGGGCTTTGGTTAGAATAAGGGCAGAAATAGAGAAAAACACCTTTTTTGGTTAGAATAATGGCAAAAATACCAAACAAGACAAACAAGACAGCAAAAACTATACTTAAGGAATAAAGAAACGCAACAAACACTTCAAGTCATTGTAAACATACAATATGGTGCAAGTTTTTAGTGCAAATGATATTTATCCATAGGAGCAGTACGTGTCCGTCAAATTAAAGCAGGTTCAACGTAATTATCGATTACGTAATCATTTTGGTATGCGCGTAACCAGCCTGACCCCCATAGTAAACTGCTAAATCAGGGTCAATTAAAGCAAAGTTTGAATCAAACATCGGTTTATTGTTTTAAAAAGTCTTGGCATAGAGTGTGGATCAAGGAAATGATCAAATGGCGACGTTTCTGTAGGATTCTGAAACGGCTTAACGTCATTTACGTCAACTCTGAATACTGTGTGAAACGCGCAAACTTTCTTTTCTGCTTGAGATTTATTCATTACAAGGACGTTTTGTTCAAGAATTACGACTTGAGATCTTCAGACGTCAAAAAACTCAATTCTGACGTCAAACTACAATATCTTACGTTTTAATGGTTTCCATGATGTTTATGTGTTTTTCTGGTGATAAAATGGTCCAGTGACAAAGTGTAGGTTACAGTTTGCAAGTTTGGTGTTCACTCTCGGCATGTAATCAGATGTTTTCTCTTGCAATACGCCGTATTTTGTTTGGCTAACGTCAATATAAACACCTTACCAGAGTATTTCTACGGTATCTGAAAAGTCAGTTTTTCTCAAGAAAGCATGTTCTGATGTCTCTAGGTTAATCTTATTCCGTATATTTACCAGCGACACAAACTCGACGGCTCTAAGTGACGTTTATCGTTTATTCACTACCATTGTGTACCTTGCCATTCAAGTAGCGTGTTTTGACGCAATATTTGACTGCATTACGAATATGATTGGACGTTTGTTTAATTTGTACATTGTCAAGTCGACGCCAAATAACCAAACATGGAAAAGACGGAGTTTCTTAATCTTTATTCTGACGTTAACGTCACATTTTACGTTTTCATATTTTTTCATCTTGTAGCGTAAATTCTAGCGTTAAAATGACGTTTTGGTATTTCATCACATGCTATAAATACTCAATAAGAAATTTTAAAAAGAGATTTCACCAAACCGTTATTTAAACACGCAAAAATTATATTTTTGTCTGTTGCGTTTCTTTATTCCTTAAGTTTAGGTTTTCTTTTGCTTGGCTACAAGAACAAACAGGACTGTATCTGTATCCACAGATCCACTTGAAATGATGACGTTAACAGCAACTTAAGGGTAAAAATAGAGAAAAACACCCTTTGTGGCAGGGCTTTTGTTAGAATACGGGCAAAAATAGAAAATAAAACACCCTTTGTGGCATGGTTTTAGGTAGAATAAGAGCAAAAAAGAATAAAGCACCCTTTTCTGTAGGGCTTTGATTAGAATAAGGGCACACATAGAGAAAAACACCCTTGTTTAGTAGGGTTTTGGTTAGAATAATGGTAACAATACATAAAAACACCCTTTTTGGTATGGCTTTGGTTAGGGTCAGAGCAAGTTTAGAGAAACAACATCCTTTTTAGTAAGGCTTTGGTTATAGTTATGGCAAAAATAGAGAAAAAACACCCTTTGTGGCATGGCTTTGGTTAAAATAATGGCAAAAATAACGTTAAACACCCTTTGCGACAAGGCTTTAGTTAGAATAAGGGCAATAATGGAGGAAACACCCTTTTTGGTAGGGCTTTGCTTAGAATAAGAGCAATAATAGCGAAAAACACCCTTTTCGGCAGGGTTGTTAGGGTTTAAGCAATTTAGAGCAAACACCCTTTGTGGCAGGGTTTTGTTTAGAATAAGGGCAAAAATAGAGAAAACACATTTTGTGGCAAGGCTTTCGCTAGAATAAGCGCAAAAATAGAAAAAAACACCCTTTAAGGCAAGACCCTTCACTATAGTGTAGATTTTATTTTCTCCTCCTTTGGGATCATGGGTTTCATTGTTGAACTTTGAAACTATAAGAGGGTTACTGATGAGGCCTAAATGGCCGAAACTACCTAGTCTGGCCCAGAAAATATGCACACTTTAGTTACAGTTCTTTGATGCATTCTTAGCTTTCAAAGTATAACCTTTTTAAGAACATATTTGGTTAGAATAAGGGCAAAAATGGAGAAAAAAAACACTCTTTTTGGAAAGGCCTTGGTTAGATTAAGGTAAAAAATAGAGAAAAAAACACCTTTTTTGGTAGAGCTTTGGTTAAAATAAGGGCAAAAATAAAGAAAACACCCTGATGATTCGGGCTCTTCTTAAAATAAGGGCATAAATAGATAAAAGAAAAACACCCCTTTTGGTAAAGCTTTGATTAGAATAAGGGCAAAATAGAGTAAAACACCCTTTTTGGTAGAACTTTGGTTAGAATATAGAAAAATAGAAAAAAACACCAATTTTGGTAGGGCTTTGGTTAAAATAAGGACAAAAAAGTGAAAAAAACACCCTTTGTGGTGGGGCTTTGGTTAGGGTTAGAGCAAAAGTAGAGAAAAACACCCTTATTGGTAGGGTTTGGTTAAAATAAGGACATAACAAGAGAAAAACACCTTTTTGGTAAAGCTTTGGTTAGATTAAGGGCAAAATGGAAAAAAACACCCTTTTTGTGAGGACTTCAATTAGAATAAGGGCAAAAATAGACAAAAAATCTTTTTGGTAGAGCTTTGGTTAGAATATGGACAAAAAAGAGAAAAACACCCTTTTTGGCTGGGCTATAGTTAGAATAAGGACAAAGCTTTGCTAAGAATGAGGGCAAATATAGAGAAAACCACTCTTTTTAGAAGGGCTTTGGCTAGCATAAAGGCAAAATAGAGAAAAAAACGCCCTTATTGGCAGGGCTATGGCTAAAATAAGGACAGTAATAGAGATAATACCCTTTGTGGCAGGGCTTTGGTGTGAATAAGGGCAAACATATAGTAAACAAGCTTTTTGGTAAGGCTTTTTTTAGAATAAGGGCAACAATAGAGAATAACACCCTTTTGGGTAAAGTTTTGGTTAAAATAAGGGCAAAAATAGAGAAAAACCCAATTTTGGCAGGGCTTTGGTTAGGGTCAGGGCAAAAATAGAAAAAAAAAAACTTTTTTGGCAAATCTTTGGTTAGAATAAGGACAAAATTGAGAAAAACACACTTTTTGGTAGGGCTTTGGTTAGAATAAGGGTAAAAATAGAAAAAAAACACACTTTGTTGCAAAGCGTTGGTAAGGGTAAGAGGAAAAATACCATTTTCTATGTTTTGTTGCACGTTGCTTTGTGTCCGTTCTAGTATTGCAATCATCTTGATGGGGAAGAGAGAGCTGCTTCCTGGTGTCCCTTGATGGTAGAGCGGCTCTTCCTCGCGGTGCCACAGGGTTGTCTGCGGTTTGTGAATGTGGTATTTCCTGATCATACTCACTATTTTTTAGGTTAGAATAAGGGCAAAAATAGAGAAAACACCCTTTTGATAGGGCTCTGATTAGAATAAGGACGAAAATAGTGAAAAAAAACAACACCATATTTCATAGGGCTTTGTTTAGAAACAGGGCAAAAATAGAGAAAAGCACCCTTTGTGACAGGGCTTGGGTTAGAATAAGGGCAATTATAGAGTAAAACACCCTTCGTGGTAGAGCTTTGGTTAGGGTTAGGGCAAATATACAGAAAAGACACCCTTTTAGCAAAGCTTTGCTTAAAAGAAGGGCAAAACAAGAAAAAAACATCTTTTTTGGTAAAGCTTTGGTTAGAAAAAGGGCAAATTAGAGAAACACTTCTTTTCGCAGGGCACCTCATTTAGAATAAGGGCAAAAAAGAGAAAAACACACTTTTTGGTAAGGCTTGGGGTCGAATAAGGGCAAAGTAGAAAAAAACTTTTTGGTAGGACTTTAGTTAGAATAAGAGCAAAATAGAGAAAAACACCCTATATGGCGGGACTTTGTTTAGAATAGGGGCAAAATAGAGAAAATACATTTTGTGGCAAGGCATTGGTTAGAATAAGGGCAAAAATAGAAAAAAATACCCTTTGTCGCAAGGCCCTCCATTATAGTGTTGATGTTATTTTCTTCTCCTTTGGGATCATGGGTTTCATTGTAGAACTTTGAAACTATTAGAGGGTCACTGATGAGGCCTAAATGGTCAAAAGCTATTCTGGCTCAGAAAACATGCACACTCTAGTTACAGTTCTTCGATGTATTCTTTGCTTCCAAAGGATAACCTTTTTAAGAACAAATTTGGTTAAAATAAGGGCCAAAAAGAGAAAAATAAACTTTTTTGGTGAGGCTTGGGTTAGAATAAGGGCAAAAATAGAGAAAAAGGCCCGGTTTGTAGGACTTTGGTTAGAATAGGGGCAAAATAGAGAAAAACACCCTTTTTGGTAGACCTATTGTTAGATTAAAGACATAAATAAAGAAAAAACACCCTTTTTGGTAAGGCTTTGGTTAAAAAAGGGCAAAATAGAGAAAAACACCCTTTTTGGTAAGAATTTTGTTAGAATAAGGGCAAAAATAGAAAAAAAACCTTTGTGGCAGGGCTTTGGTTAGGGTTAGAGCAAAAAAGAGAAAAAAACAACACCTTTTTGGTAGGGCTTTGGTTAAAACAAGGGCATAAAAAGAGAAAAAAAAACACCCTTTTTGGTAAAGCTTTGGTTAGAAAAAGGGCAAAATAGAAAAAAACAGTCTTTTTATGAGGGCTTTAGATAGAAGTAGGGCAAAAATAGAGAAAACACCCTTTGTGGCAAAGCTTTGGTCAGAATACAAACATAGAGAAAAACAACAGGGCTATGACTGGAATAAGGGCAAAAATAGAGAAAAATATGCTTTTTGGCAGAACTTTAGTTAGAATACGGGCCAAAAAAAAGAGAAAAACATCCTTTTTGGCTGGGCTTTGATTAGAATAAGGGCAAAAATAACAAAAACACCCTTTTTGGCAAAGCTTTGCTTAGAATGAGTGCAAAAATAGAGAAAAACACCCTTTTTGTAGGGCTTTGGCTAGCATAAAGGCAAAATAGAGAAAACGCCCTTATTGGCAGGGCTATGGCTGGAATAAGGGCAAAAATTGAGAAAAATACCCTTCGTGGCAGAGCTTTAGTTTGAATAAGTGAAAATATAGTAAAACAAGCTTTTTGGTAAGGTTATTTTTTAGAATAAGGGCAAAATAGAGAAAAATACCCTTTTTGGTAAAGTTTTGGATAGAATAAGGGCAAAAATAAAAAAAAAACACCCTTTTTGGTAGAGCTTAGGTTAGAATAAGGGCAAAAATAGAGAAAAAACACCCTTTTAGTTAGGGCTTTAGTTAAAATCAGGGCAAAAATAGAGAAAAACTTTGTGGCAGGCTTTGGTTAGATTACGTGCAAAAATATTGAAAAACACCCTTTGTGGCTAAGCTTTGGTTAGAATAAGGGCAAAAATAGAGCAAAAACAGCTTTTGTGACAAGGCTTTGGCTAGAATAAGGACAAAAATAGAGTAAAACTCCCTTTTTGTAGGGCTTTGATAAGGGCAGAAATAGAGAAAATCACCCTTTGTGGTAGGGCTTTGGTTAGAATAAGGGTAAAAATAGAAAAAACACCCTAAGATGTAAGGCCTTTGTTAGAATAAGGGCAAAAATAGAGAAAAATCTATTTGATAGGGCTTTGGTTAGAATTAGGGCAAAATAGAGAAAAACACCCTTTGTGACAGGGCTTGGGTTAAAATAAGGGCAATAATAGAGAAAAACACCCTTTGTGGTAGAGCTTTGGTTAGACTGAGGGCAAAAATACAGAAAAAAAAACATCCTTTTTGGCAAAGCTTTGCATAAAAGGAAGGCAAAAATAGGGAAAAACATTTTTTTGTAAGGCTTTGGTTAGAATTAGGGGCAAAATAGAGAAAAAACACCCTTTGTGGCAGGGCTTTGGTAAGAATAAGGGCAAAAAAGAGAAAAACAACCTATTTTTAGGCTTTTGTTAGAATAAGGGCAAATAGAAAAAAACTTTTTGGAAGGACTTTAGTTTGAATCAGGGCAATAATAGAGAAAACTCTCTTTGTGGCAGGGCTTTAGTAAGAATACGGGCAAAAATGGAGAAAAGCACATTTTGAGGCAAGGCTTTGATTAGAAAAAGGGCAAAAATAGTAAAATAAATACCCTTTGTGACAAGGCTTTGGGTAGAATAAGGGCATAATAGAGAAAAAAATAGAGTAAAACACCCTTTTTGTAGGGCTTTGGTTAGAATAAGGGCAGAAATAGAGAAAAACACCTTTTTTGGTTAGAATAATGGCAAAAATACCAAACAAGACAAACAAGAAAGCAAAAACTAGGTTATCTTTTGCTTGGCTACAAGAACAAACAGGACTGTATATGTATCCACAGATCCACTTGAAATGATGACGTTAACAGCAACTTAAGGGCAAAAATAGAGAAAAACACCCTTTGTGGCAGGGCTTTTGTTAGAATACGGGCAAAAATAGAAAATAAAACACCCTTTGTGGCAAGGTTTTAGGTAGAATAAGAGCAAAAAAGAATAAAGCACCCTTTTCTGTAGGGCTTTGATTAGAATAAGGGCACAAATAGAGAAAAACACCCTTGTTTGGTAGGGTTTTGGTTAGAATAATGGTAACAATACATAAAACACCCTTTTTGGTATGGCTTTGGTTAGGGTCAGAGCAAGTTTAGAGAAACAACATCCTTTTTAGTAAGGCTTTGGTTATAGTTATGGCAAAAATAGAGAAAAAACACCCTTTGTGGCATGGCTTTGGTTAAAATAATGGCAAAAATAACGTTAAACACCCTTTGCGACAGGGCTTTAGTTAGAATAAGGGCAATAGAGGAGGTAAAACCCTTTTTGGTAGGGCTTTGCTTAGAATAAAAGCAATAATAGCGAAAAACACCCTTTTCGGCAGGGCTTTGGTTAGGGTTAAAGCAATTTAGAGCAAACACCCTTTTTGGTAGGGCTTTGGTTAGAATAAGGGCAAAAATAAAGAAAACTGCCGTTTTTGGTAAGGCTTTGGTTAGACTAAGGGCAAAAATAGGGAAAACCTTTGTGGCGGGGCTTTGGTAAGAATAAGGGCAAAAATAGAGGAAAACACCCTTTCTGGCAGGACCTTGGCTAGAATAAGGGCCAAAATAGAGAAAAACACCTTTATTGGCAAATATTTGGTTAGAAAAGGTCAACAGTTGAGAAAAAATCCTTTTTGGTAGGGAATTGGTGAGAATAAGGGCAACGATAGAGAAAACTGCCGTTTTTGGTAAGGCTATGGTTAGAATAAGGGCGAAAATAGGGAAAAAACTTTGTGGCAGGGCTTTGGTTAGAATAAGGGCAAAAATAGAGAAAAACACCATTTTTGGCTGGGCTTTGGCTAGAATAAGGGCCATAATAGAGAAAAAAAAACACCGTTATTGGCAAATATTTGGTTAGAAAAGGTCAAAAGTTGAGAAAAAAATCCTTTTTGGTAGGGAATTGGTTTGAATTAGGGCAACGATAGAGAAAAACACCCTTTTTGATAGGGCTTTGGTTAGAATAATGTTAAAAAAAGAAAAAGAATCACCCTTAGTGGTTAGGCTTTTGTTAGAATAAGGGCGAAAATAGAGAAAAACACCCTTTGTGGTAAACGTTGGTAAGGGTTAGAGCTAAAATAGAGAAAAACACCCTTTTTGATAGGGCTTTGGTTAGAAAAAGGTTAAAAAAAGAAAAAAATCACCCTTAGTGGTTAGGCTTTTGTTAGAATAAGGGCGAAATTAGAGAAAAACACCCTTTGTGGTTAAGCGTTGGTAAGGGTTAGAGCTAAAATAGAGACAAACACCAGTTTTGGTAGGGTTTTGGTTAGAATAAGGGAAATAATATAGAGAAAAGCACCCTTTTGATAGGGCTTTGATAAGAAAAAGAAAAAAATAGAGAAAAACCATACTTTTTGGTAAGGCTTTGGTTAGAATAAGGGCAAAATAGAGAAAAACACCGTTTGTGGCAGGGTTTTGGTTAGAATAAGGGCAAACATAGAGAAAACACCCTTTTCGGAAAGGCTTTGGTTAGAATAAGGGCAAAAAAGAGAAAAACACCCTTTTTGGTAAGGCTTTGATTAGAATTAGGGCAAAAGAGAAAAAAACTTTTTGGTACGACTTTAGTCAGATTAAGGGCAAAAAGAGAGAAAAACACCCTTTGTGGCAGGGCTTTGATTAGAATACAGGCAAAAAAGGAGAGAAAAAAAAACACATTTGTGGCAAGGCTTTGGTTAAAATAAGTGCAAAAATGGAAAATAAAACACCCTTTGTGGCAAGGTGTTAGGTAGAATAAGGGCAAAAAAATATAAAACACCCTTTTCTGTAGGGCTTTGATTAGAATAAGGGCAAAATAGAGAAAAACACCGTTCGTGGCAGGGTTTTAGTTAGAATAAGGGCAAACATAGAGAAAACACCCTTTTTGGAAAGGCTTTGGTTAGAATAAGGGCAAAAAAGAGAAAAACACCCTTTTTAGTAAGGCTTTGATTAGAATTAGGGCAAAAGAGAAAAAAACTTTTTTGTACGACTTTAGTTAGAACAAGGGCAAAAATAGAGAAAACACATTTTGTGGCAGGGCTTTGGTAAGAAAAAGGGCAAAAATAGACTAAAACACGCTTTTTGGTAGGGCTTTGCATAGAGTAAGGGCAAAAAAAGAGAAAAAAAACGCCCGTTTTACGTAGGCTTTGGTTAGAATAAGGGCAAAATAGAGAAAAACACACTTTGTGGCAGGGTTTTGGTTAGAATAAGGGCAAACATAGAGAAAACACCCTTTTTGGAAAGGCTTTGGTTAGAATAAGGGCAAAAGAGAGAAAAACACCCTTTTTGGTAAGGCTTTGATTAGAGTTAGGGCAAAAGAGAAAAAAACTTTTTGGTAGAACTTTAGTTAGAACAAGGGCAAAAATAGAGAAAAACACATTTTGTGACAGGGCTTTGATAAGAAAAAGGTCAAAAATAGACTAAAACACGCCTTTTTGTAGGGCTTTGCTTAGAGTAAGGGCAAAAAAGAGATAAAAAAACGCCCGTTTTGGAAAGGCTTTGGTTAGAATAAGGACTTTAGTCAGATTAAGGGCAAAAAGAGAGAAAAACAACCTTTGTGGCAGGACTTTGATTAGAATACAGGCAAAAAAGGAGAGAAAAAAACACATTTGTGGCAAGGCTTTGGTTAAAATAAGTGCAAAAATAGAAAATAAAACACCCTTTGTGGCAAGGTGTTAGGTAGAATAAGGGCAAAAAAAAATAAAACACCCTTTTCTGTAGGGCTTTGATTAGAATAAGGGCACAAATAGAGAAAAAAAAACACCCTTGGTTGGTAGGGTTTTGGTTAGAATAATGGTAAAAATACAGAAAAAACACCCTTTGTGGTATGGCTTTGGTTAGGGTCAGAGCAAGTATAGAGAAACAACATCCTTTTAAGTAAGGCTTTGGTTATAGTTATGGCAAAAAAAAAGAGAAAAAATTATCCTTTGTGGCAGGGCTTTGGTTAGAATAAGGGCAAAAAATAGAGAAAAGCACCATTTGTGGCAAGGCTTTGGGTAGAATAAGGGCAAAAATTGACTTATACACGCTTTTTGGTAGGGTTTTGGTTAGAATAAGGGCAAGAATAGAGAAAAACACCATATGTGGCAGGGTTTTGTATAGAATAGGGGCAAAATTAGAGAAACACATTTTGTGGCAAGACTTTTGCTAGAATAAGGGCAAAAATAGAAAAAAACACCCTTTAAGGCAAAGCCCTTCACTATAGTGTAGATTTTATTTTCTTGTCCTTTGGGATCATGGGTTTCATTGTGGAACTTTGAAACTGTAAGAGGGTTACTGATGAGGCCTAAATGGCCGAAACTATCTAGTCTGGGCCAGAAAATATGCACACTTTAGTTACAGTACTTTGATGCATTCTAAGCTACAAAAGGATAATCTTTTTAAGAACATATTTGGTTAGAATAAGGGCAAAAAAAGAAAAAAAACACCCTTTTCGGTAAGGCCTTGGTTATATTAAGGTCAAAAATAGAGAAAAACACCTTTTTGGTAGAGCGATGGTTAAAATAAGGGCAAAAATAGAGAATAACATCCTGATTATTCGGGCTTTTGTTAAAATAAGGGCAAAAATAGAGAAAAAAAACACCCCTTTTGGTAAAGCTTTGGTTAGAATAAGGGCAAAATAGAGAAAACACCCTTTTTGGTAGGACATTGGCTAGAATAAGGGCAAAAATAGAAAAAAAATACCATTTTTGGTTGAGCTTTGGTTAAAATAAGGGCAAAAAAGTGAAAAAAACACCCATTGTGGTGGGGCTTTGGTTAGGGTTAGAGCAAAAGTAGAGAAAAATACCCTTTTTGGTAGGGTTTGGTTAATATAAAGACATAACAAGAGAAAAACACCTTTTTGGCAAAGCTTTGGTTAGATTAAGGGCAAAATAGAAAAAAACACCCTTTTTGTGAGGACTTAAATTTGAATAAGGGCACAAATAGAGAAAAAAAACTTTTTGGTAGAGCTTTTGTTAGAATACGGACAAAAAGAGAAAACACCCTTTTTGACTGGGCTTTGGCTAGAATAAGGCCAAAGCTTTGCTAAGAATGAGGGTAAAAATAGAGAAAACCACCCTTTTTGGTATGGCTTTGGCTAGCATAAGGGCAAAATAGAGAAAAAACACCCTAATTGGCAGAGCTACGGCTAAAATAAGGACAGTAATTGAGATAATACCCTTTGTGGCAGGGCTTTGGTGTGAATAAGGGCAAACATATAATAAAAAATAGTGAGTATGATCAGTAAATACCACTATCACAAACTGCAGACAACCCCGTGGCACCGCGAGGAAGAGCCGCTCAACCATCACGAGACACCAGGAAGACAAACTTAGCAAAGCAATCAGCTCTCTCTTCCTCATCAAGATTAGTGCAATACTAGAATGGACATAAAGTAACGTACAACAAAACATAGAAAAATTACAGACTCCCAAAATGGGAGTGACAATAAATAAAAAGTCAACAACAACAAAACCACTGCCTTAGAACTGACAGCAGCCTAAGCCACCGAGGGGCTTAAATGCATTTTACTGGTACCAAATCTTCGCCCTAAATTCTGCTGTTGTTGAAGTACAAGAAATGTTCAGCTCGCATGGAGGCCATCTAACTAATGCAATGTATCATCATGGAAAACACTCTAATCAAATTAACACTCCATGATAAGGGAAACAAGCTTTTTGGTTAGGCTTTTAGAGAATGAGGGCAAAAATAGAGAATAACACCCTTTTTGGTAAAGTTTTGGTTAGAATAAGGGCAAAAACAGAAAAGAAACACCCTTTTTAGTAGGACTTAGGTTAGAATAAGGGTAAAATAGAACAAAACATATTTTTGCTAGGGTTTTAGCTAGAAAAAGGGCAAAAAAAAGAGAAACACCATTTGTGGAAGGCTTTGGTTAGAATACGGGGCTAAAAAATATTGAAAAACACACGTTGTGGCAAGGCTTTGGTTAGAAGGGCAAAAATAGAAAAACACCCTTTGTGGCAAGAATTTGGCTAGAATAATGGCAAAATAGAGTAAAACACATGTTTTGGTGTGAATCAGAATAAGGGCAGAAATAGACAAAAATACACCTAATGGTAGGAATTTGGCATTAGGGCAAAGTAGAGAAACACATCTTTATTGACAGGGCTTTGGCTGGAATAGGGACAAAAATGGGGAAAATACCCTTTGTGGCAGGGCTTTGGTTTGAATCAGGATAAAAATATGGTAAAACAAGCTTTTTGCTAAGACTATTTTAGAATAAGGGCAAAAATAAAGAAAAACACCCTTTCTGGTAAAGTTTTGGTTAGAATAAGGGCAAACATAGAAAAAACACACCCTTTTTGGTAGAGCTTAGATTAGAATAAGGGCAAAACAGAACAAAACATCTTTTTATTATGGCTTTAGTTAGGATAAGGGCAAAAATAGAGAAAATACCCATTTGTGGCAGGCTATGGTTGGAATAAGGGCAAACATAGAAAGAACACGTTTTTTGGTAGGGCTTTGGTTAGAACAAGGGCGTACAAAGAGAAAACGCCCTTTTTTGTAAAGATTTGGTTGGAAAAAGGGCAAAATAGAACAAAATACCCTTTTGGTGAGGGCTTTAGTTAGAACAAAGACAACATATAGAAAACACCCTATTTGGTAGGGCTTTGGTGAGAATAAAGGCAAAAATAGAGAAAAACACCCTTGTGTCAGAGCTTTGGTTAGAATTAGGGCAAAAAAGAGAAAAAAAAAACACCCTTTTTGGCTGGGCTTTGGTTAGAATAAGGGCAAAAATAGAGAAAAACACCATTTTTGGCTGGGCTTTGGCTAGAATAAGGGCCATAATAGAGAAAAAAACACCGTTATTGGCAAATATTTGGTTAGAAAAGGTCAAAAGTTGAGAAAAAAATCCTTTTTGGTAGGGAATTGGTTTGAATTAGGGCAACGATAGAGAAAAACACCCTTTTTGATAGGGCTTTGGTTAGAATAATGTTAAAAAAAGAAAAAGAATCACCCTTAGTGGTTAGGCTTTTGTTAGAATAAGGGCGAAAATAGAGAAAAACACCCTTTGTGGTAAACGTTGGTAAGGGTTAGAGCTAAAATAGAGAAAAACACCCTTTTTGATAGGGCTTTGGTTAGAAAAAGGTTAAAAAAAGAAAAAAAATCACCCTTAGTGGTTAGGCTTTTGTTAGAATAAGGGCGAAATTAGAGAAAACACCCTTTGTGGTTAAGCGTTGGTAAGGGTTAGAGCTAAAATAGAGACAAACACCAGTTTTGGTAGGGTTTTGGTTAGAATAAGGGAAATAATATAGAGAAAAGCACCCTTTTGATAGGGCTTTGATAAGAAAAAGAAAAAAATAGAGAAAAACCATACTTTTTGGTAAGGCTTTGGTTAGAATAAGGGCAAAATAGAGAAAAACACCGTTTGTGGCAGGGTTTTGGTTAGAATAAGGGCAAACATAGAGAAAACACCCTTTTCGGAAAGGCTTTGGTTAGAATAAAGGCAAAAAAGAGAAAAACACCCTTTTTGGTAAGGCTTTGATTAGAATTAGGGCAAAAGAGAAAAAAACTTTTTTGTACGACTTTAGTCAGATTAAGGGCAAAAAGAGAGAAAAACACCCTTTGTGGCAGGGCTTTGATTAGAATACGGGCAAAAAAGGAGAAAAAAAAACACATTTGTGGCAAGGCTTTGGTTAAAATAAGTGCAAAAATGGAAAATAAAACACCAATTGTGGCAAGGTGTTAGGTAAAATAAGGGCAAAAAAGAATAAAACACCCTTTTCTGTAGGGCTTTGATTAGAATAAGGGCAAAATAGAGAAAAACACCGTTCGTGGCAGGGTTTTAGTTAGAATAAGGGCAAACATAGAGAAAACACCCTTTTTGGAAAGGCTTTGGTTAGAATAAGGGCAAAAAAGAGAAAAACACCCTTTTTGGTAAGGCTTTGATTAGAATTAGGGCAAAAGAGAAAAAAACTTTTTTGTACGACTTTAGTTAGAACAAGGGCAAAAATAGAGAAAACACATTTTGTGGCAGGGCTTTGGTAAGAAAAAGGGCAAAAATAGACTAAAACACGCTTTTTGGTAGGGCTTTGCATAGAGTAAGGGCAAAAAAAAGAGAAAAAAAAACGCCCGTTTTGGGTAGGCTTTGGTTAGAATAAGGGCAAAATAGAGAAAAACACACTTTGTGGCAGGGTTTTGGTTAGAATAAGGGCAAACATAGAGAAAACACCCTTTTTGGAAAGGCTTTGGTTAGAATAAGGGCAAAAGAGAGAAAAACACCCTTTTTGGTAAGGCTTTGATTAGAGTTAGGGCAAAAGAGAAAAAAACTTTTTGGTAGGACTTTAGTTAGAACAAGGGCAAAAATAGCGAAAAACACATTTTGTGACAGGGCTTTGATAAGAAAAAGGTCAAAAATAGACTAAAACACGCCTTTTTGTAGGGCTTTGCTTAGAGTAAGGGCAAAAAAAGAGATAAAAAAACGCCCGTTTTGGAAAGGCTTTGGTTAGAATAAGGACTTTAGTCAGATTAAGGGCAAAAAGAGAGAAAAACAACCTTTGTGGCAGGACTTTGATTAGAATACAGGCAAAAAAGGAGAGAAAAAAACACATTTGTGGCAAGGCTTTGGTTAAAATAAGTGCAAAAATAGAAAATAAAACACCCTTTGTGGCAAGGTGTTAGGTAGAATAAGGGCAAAAAAGAATAAAACACCCTTTTCTGTAGGGCTTTGATTAGAATAAGGGCACAAATAGAGAAAAAAAAACACCCTTGGTTGGTAGGGTTTTGGTTAGAATAATGGTAAAAATACAGAAAAAACACCCTTTGTGGTATGGCTTTGGTTAGGGTCAGAGCAAGTATAGAGAAACAACATCCTTTTAAGTAAGGCTTTGGTTATAGTTATGGCAAAAAAAAGAGAAAAAATTATCCTTTGTGGCAGGGCTTTGGTTAGAATAAGGGCAAAAAATAGAGAAAAGCACCATTTGTGGCAAGGCTTTGGGTAGAATAAGGGCAAAAATTGACTTATACACGCTTTTTGGTAGGGTTTTGGTTAGAATAAGGGCAAGAATAGAGAAAAACACCATATGTGGCAGGGTTTTGTATAGAATAGGGGCAAAATTAGAGAAACACATTTTGTGGCAAGACTTTTGCTAGAATAAGGGCAAAAATAGAAAAAAAACACCCTTTAAGGCAAAGCCCTTCACTATAGTGTAGATTTTATTTTCTTGTCCTTTGGGATCATGGGTTTCATTGTGGAACTTTGAAACTGTAAGAGGATTACTGATGAGGCCTAAATGGCCGAAACTATCTAGTCTGGGCCAGAAAATATGCACACTTTAGTTACAGTACTTTGATGCATTCTAAGCTACCAAAGGATAATCTTTTCAAGAACATATTTGGCTAGAATAAGGGCAAAAAAAGAGAAAAAACACCCTTTTCTGTAAGGCCTTGGTTATATTAAGGTCAAAAATAGAGAAAAACACCTTTTTGGTAGAGCGTTGGTTAAAATAAGGGCAAAAATAGAGAATAACATCCTGATTATTCGGGCTTTTGTTAAAATAAGGGCAAAAATAGAGAAAAAAACACCCCTTTTGGTAAAGCTTTGGTTAGAATAAGGGCAAAATAGAGAAAACACCCTTTTTGGTAGGACATTGGCTAGAATAAGGGCAAAAATAGAAAAAAAATACCATTTTTTGGTTGAGCTTTGGTTGAAATAAGGGCAAAAAGTGAAAAAAACACCCATTGTGGTGGGGCTTTGGTTAGGGTTAGAGCAAAAGTAGAGAAAAATACCCTTTTTGGTAGGGTTTGGTTAATATAAAGACATAACAAGAGAAAAACACCTTTTTGGCAAAGCTTTGGTTAGATTAAGGGCAAAATAGAAAAAAACACCCTTTTTGTGAGGACTTAAATTTGAATAAGGGCACAAATAGAGAAAAAAAAACTTTTTGGTAGAGCTTTTGTTAGAATACGGACAAAAAGAGAAAAACACCCTTTTTGACTGGGCTTTGGTTAGAATAAGGCCAAAGCTTTGCTAAGAATGAGGGTAAAAATAGAGAAAACCAACCTTTTTGGTATGGCTTTGGCTAGCATAAGGGCAAAATAGAGAAAAAAACACCCTAATTGGCAGAGCTACGGCTAAAATAAGGACAGTAATTGAGATAATACCCTTTGTGGCAGGGCTTTGGTGTGAATAAGGGCAAACATATAATAAAAAATAGTGAGTATGATCAGTAAATACCACTATCACAAACTGCAGACAACCCTGTGGCACCGCGAGGAAGAGCCGCTCAACAATCACGAGACACCAGGAAGACAAACTTAGCAAAGCAATCAGCTCTCTCTTCCTCATCAAGATTAGTGCAATACTAGAATGGACATAAAGTAACGTACAACAAAACATAGAACAATTACAGACTCCCAAAATGGGAGTAACAATAAACAAAAAGTCAACAACAACAAAACCACTGCCTTAGAACTGACAGCAGCCTAAGCCACCGAGGGGCTTAAATGCATTTTACTGGTACCAAATCTTCGCCCTAAATTCTGCTGTTGTTGAAGTACAAGAAATGTTCAGCTCGCATGGAGGCCATCTAACTAATGCAATGTATCATCATGGAAAACACTCTAATCAAATTAACACTCCATGATAAGGGAAACAAGCTTTTTGGTAAGGCTTTTATAGAATGAGGGCAAAAATAGAGAATAACACCCTTTTTGGTAAAGTTTTGGTTAGAATAAGGGCAAAAACAGAAAAGAAACACACTTTTTAGTAGGACTTAGGTTAGAATAAGGGCAAAATAGAACAAAACATATTTTTGCTAGGGTTTTAGCTAGAAAAAGGGCAAAAAAAAGAGAAACACCATTTGTGGAAGGCTTTGGTTAGAATACGGGGCAAAAATATTGAAAAACACACGTTGTGGCAAGGCTTTGGTTAGAAGGGCAAAAATAGAAAAACACCCTTTGTGGCAAGAATTTGGCTAGAATAATGGCAAAATAGAGTAAAACACATGTTTTGGTGTGAATCAGAATAAGGGCAGAAATAGACAAAAATACACCTAATGGTAGGAATTTGGCATTAGGGCAAAGTAGAGAAACACATCTTTATTGACAGGGCTTTGGCTGGAATAGGGACAAAAATGGGGAAAATACCCTTTGTGGCAGGGCTTTGGTTTGAATCAGGGAAAAAATATAGTAAAACAAGCTTTTTGCTAAGACTATTTTAGAATAAGGGCAAAAATAAAGAAAAACACCCTTTCTGGTAAAGTTTTGGTGAGAATAAGGGTAAACATAGAAAAAACACACCCTTTTTGGTAGAGCTTAGATTAGAATAAGGGCAAAACAGAACAAAACATCTTTTTGTTATGGCTTTAGTTAGGATAAGGGCAAAAATAGAGAAAATACCCATTTGTGGCAGGCTATGGTTGGAATAAGGGCAAACATAGAAAGAACACGTTTTTTGGTAGGGCTTTGGTTAGAACAAGGGCGTACAAAGAGAAAACGCCCTTTTTTGTAAAGATTTGGTTGGAAAAAGGGCAAAATAGAACAAAATACCCTTTTGGTGAGGGCTTTAGTTAGAACAAAGACAACATATAGAAAACACCCTATTTGGTAGGGCTTTGGTGAGAATAAAGGCAAAAATAGAGAAAAACACCCTTGTGTCAGAGCTTTGGTTAGAATTAGGGCAAAAAAGAGAAAAAAAAAAACACCCTTTTTGGCTGGGCTTTGGTTAGAATAAGGGCAAAAATTGAGAACCAACAACCTTTGTGGCAGAGCTTTGGTTAGACTACCGGCAAACACCCTTTTTACTGGGCTTTGGTTAGAATAAGGGCAAAATAGAGAAAATACCCTTTTTGGCAAAGCTTTGCTTAGAATGAGGGCAAAAGTATAGAAAAACACCCTTTTTTGCTGGGCTTTGGCTAGCATAAGGGCAAAATAGAGAAAAAAACACCTTTATTGGCTATAACTGGAATAAGGGAAAAAATAGAGAAATAATATCCTTTGTGGCAGGGCTTTGGTTTAAATAAGGGCAAAAATATAGTAAAACAAGCGTTTTGGTAAGGCTTTTTTTTAAATAAAGCAAAAATAGAGGAAAACACCTTTTTGTAAAGTTTTGGTTAGAAAAAGGGCAAAAATAGAAAAAAACACCCTTTTTGGAAAGGCTTTGGTTGAAATAGGGGCAAAATATTGAAAAACACCCTTTATGGCACGGCTTTGGCTAGAATAAGGGTAAAACCCTTTTTACTGGGCTTTGGTTAGAATAAGGGCAAAATAGAGAAAATACCCATTTTGGCAAAGCTTTGTTTAGAATGAGGGCAAAAGTAGAGAAAAACACCCTTTTTGCTGGGCTTTGGCTAGCATAAGGGCAAAATAGAGAAAAAAACACACCCTTATTGACAGGGCTATAACTGGAATAAGGGCAAAAATAGAGAAAAAATATCCTTTGTGGTAGGGCTTTGGTTTGAATAAGGGCAAAAATATAGTAAAACAAGCGTTTTGGTGAGGTTTTTTTTTAAATAAGGGCAAAAATAGAGGAAAACACCCTTTTTTGTAAAGTTTTGGTTAGAAAAAGGGCAAAAATAGAAAAAACACACCCTTTTTGGAAAGGCTTTGGTTGAAATAGGGGCAAAATATTGAAAAACACCCTTTATGGCACGGCTTTGGCTAGAATAAGGGTAAAATAGAGAAAAACACCCTTTCCCTTTCTTGTATGGCTTTGATTAGAATAAGGAAAGAAATAGAGAAAAAACACCCTTTGTGGTAGGGCTTTGATTAGAATATTGGTAAAAATAGAAGAAAAAAACACCCTTCGTGGTAGGGCTTTTGTTAGAATAAGGGCAAAAATAGAGAAAAACACCCTTTTGATATCAGTTTAATTAGAAAACAGAAAAAAATAGAGAAAAAAACACACCCTTTTTGGTAGGGCCTTGGTTATAATAAGGGCAAAACTATAGAAAAACACCCTATTTGGTAGGGCTTTGGATAGAATGAGGGCATAAATAGAGAAAAACACACCCTTTTTGGCTTGGCTAGGTTAGAATAAGGGCAAAAATATAGTAAATCACCCTATTTGATAGGGCTTTGGTTCGAAACGGGGCAAAAAAGAGTAAAAACACCCTTTGTGGCAGGGCTTTGGTTAGAATAAGGGCAATATTAGAGGAAGCGCCCTTTTCGGTAGGGCTTTGGTTAGAATAAGGGCATGGATAGAGTAAAACACCCTTTGTGGCAGGGCTTTGGTTAGGGTTTGATCAAAAATAGAGAAAACACCCTTTTTTGTATGACTTTGGTTAGAATAACGGCAAAAAAAGAAGAAAAACATCGTCTTAAGGGCATAAAATAGAGAAAAACACCCTTTGTGGCAGGACTTTGGTTAAAATAAGGGCAAAAAAAAAAAAAGAAAAAGAACCCTTTTTGGCAAATCTTTGGTTAGAATAAGGACAAAAATTGAGAAAAACACCCTTTTCGGTAGGACTTTGGTTAGAATAAGGGTGAAAATAGAAGAACACCCTTAGTGGAAAAGCTTTTGTTACAATAATGCGAAAATAGAGAAAAAACACCCTTTGTGGCAAAGCGTTGGTAAGAGCAAGAGCAAAAATAGAGAAAAACACAATTTTCTATGTTTTGTTGCACTTTGCTTTGTGTCCGTTCTAGTATTGCAATCATCTTGATGGGGAAGAGAGAGCTGGTTGCTTTGCTTAATTTGTCTTCCTGGTGTCCTGTGATGGTTGAACGGCTCTTCCTCGCGGTGTCGAAGGGTTGTCTGCGGTTTGTGAATGTGGTATTTCCTGATCATACTCACTATTTTTTAGGTTAGAATAAGGGCAGAAATAGAGAAAAACACCCTTTTGATAGGGCTTTGATAAGAATAAGGACAAAAATAGTGAAAAAAGAACACACCATATTTCGTAGGGCTTTGTTTAGAATTAGGGCAAAAATAGAGAAAAGCACCCTTTGTGACAGGGCTTGGGTTAGAATAAGGGCAATTATAGAGTAAAACACCCTTTTTGATAGAGCTTTGGTTAGGGTTAGGGCAAATATACAGAAAAGACACCCTTTTTAGCAAAGCTTTGCTTTAAAGGAGGGCAAAACTAGAGAAAAACATCTTTTTTGGTAAGGCTTTGGTTAGAAAAAGGGCAAAGTAGAGAAACACCTCTTTTTGCAAAGCTTTGGTTAGAATAAGGGCAAAAATAGAGAAAAACACCCTTTTTGGAAGGGCTTTGGTTAGAATAAGGGCAAAATAGAAAAAAACTTTTTGTAGGAATAAGGGCAACAATAGAGAAAAAGACCCAATGTGGCGGGGCTATGTTTAGAATAGGGGCAAAAAATAGAGAAAATACATTTTGTGGCAAGGCATTGGTTAGAATAAGGGCAAAAATAGAAGAAAAACACCCTTTGTTGCAAGGCCCTTCACTATAGTGTTGATGTTATTTTCTTCTCCTTTGGGATCATGGGTTTCATTGTAGAACTTTGAAATTATTAGAGGGTCACTGACGAGGCCTAAATGGCCAAAACAAGCTATTCTGGCCCAGAAAATATGCACACTTTAGTTACATTTCTTCGATGCATTCTTTGCTTCCAAAGGATAACCTTTTTAAGAACATATTTGGTTAAAATAAGGGCAAAAAAAGAGAGAAAAAACTTTTTTGGAGCGGCTTGGGTTAGAAAAAGGGCAAAAATAGAGAAAAACGCCTGGTTTGTAGGACTTTTTTAGAATAGGGGCAAAATAGAGAAAAACAGCCTTTTTGGTTGGACTATTGTTAGAATAAGGGCATAAATAGAGAAAAAACACCCTTTTTGGTAAGGCTTTGGTATTGCAATCATCTTGATGGGAAGAGAGAGCTGATTGCTTTGCTTAATTTGTCTTCCTGGTGTCTCGTGATGGTTGAGCGGCTCTTCCTCGCGGTGCCACAGGGTTGTCTGCAGTTTGTGATTGTGGTATTTCCTGATCATACTCATTTACTATTTTTGGTTAAAATAAGAGCATAATAGAGAAAATCACCCTTTTTGGTAAGAATTTTGTAAGAATTAGGGCAAAAATAGAAAAAAAAACCTTTGTGGCAGGGCTTTGGTTAGGGTTAGAGCAAAAATGAGAAAAACACCTTTTTGGTAGGGCTTTGGCTAGAACAAGGGCATAAAAAGAGAAAAAAACACCCTTTTTGGTAAAGCTTTGGTTAAAAAAAAGGGCAAAATAGAAAAAAACACACTCTATTTATGAGTAGTTGGCCATCCAGAGCCTGAAAAAAAAAATCTGTTGGCATTTTTGAGTACATTTTGGCATTCATGCTCAAAGTGTATCTTGATGTGTTTTAAGAAGGAAAGGGGTGGATGCCAAGTCTGAAAATGCCCCAAAGTCCCAGAATTAGGTCAAAGGTCAACTAAGTGCAAATTCTTGTATATACGTCAGATTTTAGCGTTTTTATCAATTAGCTATCCAAAATTATGATTCAAAGTAATGAAAATCTCTTTTGGTTAATACAGCCATGCTATATAAACAAACAGCATCATCAAGGCATGATGTGTGTTTGGATCAAAGGTCATTTAAGTGCAAAATCGGTGAAAATTGTAGCATTATTTGATTTATATAGAAGCAAAATTCGAATTTTAAGTTCCCTTCTATCCTAATGTAAGATTTTTTTTATTGCTATCCGGCTAGGTGTGTGTGTCTATCATATTTGGAAAGCAATGATTTACCAAGTTTTCCGCTTTCAAATATTCATAATAGGCACGTAAAGTATGTTACTATTAAAATGTAATACAACTAAGAATAACCATTTCATTTTAAAGAAGTATTTTTTTTTTGCTTAATGCTTTGTATGAATACGTCATTTTATGCAATTATCTATCCTTTTATACATAAGATGTGCTTAAGTTGTTACTTACGTTACATTTTACTATTTGAAATTGAGTCATTTCTTAATGATATATGTTCCTAGCTACAGCTTTCATGAAAGACCTGGCCATGATCTCATGCTTATAGGACTAAAATATATTTCTTTTCTCATTTCACACATTTGTTGTGTTTGTTCCCATCTATGAGTAATTGTTAAACACTTTTTACAAGGCCACTACCTCCTAATTGCATACACTAAGCATAGCTTCATGAAAACACAAAGACTAAGCCTCCTTTCATAAAACATCAGGCGTGTTGAAACCATGATGGAATATGGTAAATACCATATACTGGAACGAATATATCCTCACATTGGTCTTCACATCGGCATGTTAGCAGATGGTAACATACATAACATAAAGCTAATATACAGGTACGTTTCTATTAATGACTATTCAGTGAAACATTGTTAACTTTTTGTGGGGTATATCATGGAAATAGCCCTGACATTTAGGGTAATCCTCCATATAACTTTAAACATTTAATTGTAGGGGTGTTCTTTCATTTGCACATATTGATGAAATGATGTGGATTCAAAAGCAGCATTTCTTTGAAATCAGGCTGCTTGTGTAAATGTATTCATCCATATATAGAAGCAGTATAGATATGATATTAAAGGTAACCTCTAATTTTAAGATACCATAAAATTTATATCTATGTCTTCACAGCGCAACTTTTTATACATTGTAATTGTTTCAGTGTCGATAAATTCAATTCTAAGTATCATTTTTAAACATGTTTTGCTTATTATTTTTTGCAATGATGATATAGATCAAATGCTATGAAGTAAGTGGCATGTGTTTCTTTATGTTATTCTTTCTAACTTTAAAATGCCAATGTAAGTTTTATTCCAAATTAAATTTTCCCAAAACAGATGTCTGGTTACTTCTTGGGAACACAGGCATTCACCATATTGGAGCATCTGATGATTTGATTGTGTTCATAGTTTTCCATCAGTTTGGGGTTATTTCTTAGTATTTAGAGTAAATGTGTCCTGAAATGGTTATCTAATATATACATTTACTAGCATAATCCATTGGTTTAACATCTCTGATTTGCTTGATGTATATAAGATCCTAAGGTAGTTAACTCGCCTATTCTAGTGTAGAATCTATCTGTTAACATGACAATTTGCTAAGACAGGGATTGATTGCATATAGGGTAGGTGATTAACATTAATGTATACATCTACTGCTCGTAGATACAAGTGCAATATATCTTTTTGGGTAGCACTTGTAACTGGTAACATACTCGAAATATGTAGTTTTAATATGGCATTGCTCTTGAAATAAAACTGAACTTCTTTCCTTTCACTATATACAAGACAGTCCTCAAACAGTGTTAGTCTTCACAAATATCTACAAGGATATAGGTACAAGAGTGAGTAAGTTTATGCTTAAAATGCTTTCTGCAAGCTGTTGTCAGCAATGTTGTTCATATTTTCGATGGTTTTGCATATATTTGCACAATGAGCATAATTTAGTAAACCTTTTAAAACCAACAAACAGACCATAACTCACTTTTCATAGGACATATATAAAACATGTACTAGGGTTACAAATAGCTCAACAAAATGAAATGCTGCATAAACAAAACTAAAAACAAGCTACCTTGTGAATAAGAAAACAGAGAAATCAGCTGCGTGTGACACTACTTTTTCAACATTCAGTATAATCTGTGAGTTTCAGAGATGCAAACACCATACTAGTGAATTTTGGGAGTCATGTTTTTGTTTTATACTTAAGAATAAAACAGTTAACTGATCTTTAAAATAAAGTATCACTAACGTTCGAATGATTTGTTGTTTATGTTACCATGAAATATGTTCAGATGTTTTACAAGACTGCTACATGGCTCAGGTAACCTTACCTGTACCAACCTTATTCAAAGATAATTAACAAGCAGAATAGTTTCTATCAGTATTGCTGCAGAATATAGTAAGATAATCATCATTGCAATATGATATGAAATCTAGTTCAACAAAACATAGAAGATTTTAATGGAGACAAATGATAAATTAATTTTATAATGTAATTGTCAACAGTGAAAAGTGAAAATTAAAATAATTCAGCATACAAGGAAAATCTTTAATACTAGATCTATGTAGCATCCTATATTTGGACATAAACCATGCTGGTTCTGTACGACGATGTTATATTTGCAATCTTCACATACCTATACCTGCTATAGAAGACACTCAGCACTAACCCTGTCTTAATTCCTACCTTGCCACTAGATGTATGAAATGTTGCTATGCTATTTTAAGCAAATTATTGATATTAAGACAATATTTAAACCATGATGTAGATTGCATGTTTATCATTATGTTCCATTGGTAGAAATCTGAAAACTGCAATATGAATGTTAAAGAACCAAGCAAATTACAAGAAGCAATTAAGTACGACCAGGAAATGCCACATTCACATATTGCAGACCAACCCATAGAACTCTTTTAAATTAAGTCTTATATAGAATAAAATGTGTGTAGTATATGTAAGCGAAGTGTGGAGAGCAGACCCAAATTTTATATAAGCCTAACAACAATTTACTACCTTTATCCATTTATGTAAGGCACCTTTTGTTACCTACATTACATCATTAATATATGTGCAGCAATTTAAGATCCATTATTTTTAATATAGTTATAATTTGAATTCATTATGAACGATATTTTGCCAATTCTAATGCAATGTCAATAATAGAAAAATGAATATGTAAGCAGCTATGCGTTACATGCTGGAGCCAGTACAAATTACATACTAATTAGCATATTTAGATATTTACTTGATTTCACTTCATTACAAGTTAAAAGTTATAAACAACTTCAAATATATAAAAATGAACATTTTCAAATAGAATATAGATCAATATCATGTATATTTAAGGTCATGTATCATATTCTAATACATGTTATTTGTTAAGTCATTATCTGCAATTTAGTAAAAAATGTAACATACGTATCGCTGACGAGCAGAAATACATAGCACAGATGTATGCAATTGATTTTTTATGTCTAGTTTAAATATTTTATGCTTAAACTGTTTCACTAATACTATTAAAATAAATCAACATTAGCCTTGTACTGTGTGTACTGTTATTTTCAATGCCAGTAGGGTAATGTTGATTACAGGTGATCTATAGAAAAATGACAACAGAAAAGTTATTAAATTATGGGTTTTTAAGGCCCAAGACATGTCCAAAACTGAAAATAGTTTTACTTTCTGAGAGGTGCAGCAAACTCTCAAAGTAGTAGCCCATATATCTCAGTTTAGCCCAAATGAGGGACAATTTCCGTCAGAATTGCACAAAACTTACAATGTTTGTCTTTGTAAAATCCATAAAAGTAAGCTTCCAAAGGGGTTTCTTTAATGATAAACATGTTAATTTAAGCCTTCTGAAAGACTTCTACCCTTTTTAGAGTTTAAAAAGCATCTTGTTGTTGGACCAGCGAAAAAAAGAAACACAGTTTGTAAAAATGCTCCGATTATTGCACTTGATGACCTTTGACCCCGTTTTAAAGTCTACATATGAACATTTAGTTATAAAAAAACATTTTCTCAATGTTTTTAGACTTATAACTATAAGCATACAAAATTTGGCTCGAAATGAAATATATTTACATATAATAAGATAAAATTGTTTTACAATAGTACATATTTTCTCATTTTTGCACTCAATGACCTTTGACCTAATTTCTGGCCTTCATATGCAAATTCAGACTTGGCATCCACCCCTATGGCTTTGTACACATGCTAAATATTATGTTAAAAGTGGTCTAACAAATGTACTCAAAATGCTGAAAAAAACAAAACTATGCATCTTTTTTCGATTCGGATTGCCAACTAGAGGACTTTAGATAGAAGTAGGGCAAAAAAAGAGAAAACACCCTTTGTGGCAGAGCTTTGGTTAGAATACAAACATAGAGAAAAACAACCTTTTTGGTAGGGCTTTGGCTAGCATAAAGGCAAAATAGAGAAAACACCCTTATTGACAGGGCTTTGACTGGAATAATGGCAAAAATAGAGAAAAATACGCTTTGTGGCAGAGCTTTAGTTAGAATACGGGCCAAAAAAGAGAAAAAAACATCCTTTTTGGCTGGGCTTTGGTAGGGGCCTGATGCTTTGGCTGTTTGTCGGGCCCACCGGGGTTTACCTGTTGGATTTCTTTTGCTCCGGTATTCAGTTTAATTTACTGTTGAGTCCTTATCCTTGCTTTATCTCCTTGTTATATCTTGATTTATATGTTTTAGGAGATGATGCATTGATAAGTTAGGGGTCTTTCATGCAAACCAAATATCTATGTGTCTTGATCCACATCTGAATTAAGGGTGAGGTTGGGGCCGTTAAACCGGTTTAAGCCCTCCAGTAAAATATTTTACTGACCGTTCCAAGGCGGTACTTCTTTTGTGGATCTTTTATGTTTTTGTTCTGTCTTGTGTTTGCTATGTTTTGTGCGCGTCTGTTTATATGTGCTTCATGGTCACCTGCTGGGAAAGGGCTGACCTCTTGGCTCTCGTTTGTGGTGTCTTCTGTGAGTTTGTCACTTTCCCATTGATATCCTGGGTCAGGTGTGGTACTTGATTGTATCGATTCCTGATCTTTGCAACCTTACTTACTTTGATTAGAATAAGGGCAAAAATAGAGAAAAAACACCCGTTTTGGAAAAGCTTTGCTAAGAATGAGTGCAAATATAGAGAAAACCCCTTTTTGTAGGGCTTTGGCTAGCATAAAGGCAAAATAGAGAAAACGCCCTTATCGGCAGGGCTATGGCTGGAATAAGGGCAAAAATAGAGAAAAAATACCCTTCGTGGCAGAGCTTTGGATTGAAAAGTGAACAATATATAGTAAAACAAGCTATTTGGTAAGGTTTTTTAGAATAAGGGCAAAATAGACATAAACACCCTTTTTGGTAAAGTTTGGATAGAATAAGGGCAAAAACAGAGAAAAAGCCCTTTTAGTTAGGGCTTTAGTTAAAATAAGGGCAAAAATAGAGAAAAAAAAACTTTGTGGCAGGCTTTGGTTAGATTACGTGCAAAAATATTGAAAGACACCCTTTGTGGCTAGGCTTTGGTTAGAACAAGGGCAAAAATAGAAAAAAAACCTTTGTGGCAGGGCTTTGGTTAGGGTAAAAGCAAAAAAGAGAAAAAACCAACACCTTTTTGGTAGGGCTTTGGTTAAAACAAGGGCATAAAAAGAGAAAAAAACACCCTTTTTGGTAAAGCTTTGGTTAGAAAAAGGGCAAAATAGAAAAAAAAAACACTCTTTTTATGAGGGCTTTAGATAGAAGTAGGGCAAAAATAGAGAAAACACCCTTTGTGGCAAAGCTTTGGTCAGAATACAAACATAGAGAAAAACAACAGGGCTATGACTGGAATAAGGGCAAAAATAGAGAAAAATACGCTTTGTGGCAGAACTTTAGTTAGAATACGGGCCAAAAAAAGAGAAAAACATCCTTTTTGGCTGGGCTTTGATTAGAATAAGGGCAAAAATAACAAAAACACCCTTTTTGGCAAAGCTTTGCTTAGAATGAGTGCAAAAATAGAGAAAAACACCCTTTTTGTAGGGCTTTGGCTAGCATAAAGGCAAAATAGAGAAAACGCCCTTATTGGCAGGGCTATGGCTGGAATAAGGGCAAAAATTGAGAAAAATACCCTTCGTGGCAGAGCTTTAGTTTGAATAAGTGAAAATATAGTAAAACAAGCTTTTTGGTAAGGTTATTTTTTAGAATAAGGGCAAAATAGAGAAAAATACCCTTTTTGGTAAAGTTTTGGATAGAATAAGGGCAAAAATAAAAAAACACCCTTTTTGATAGAGCTTAGGTTAGAATAAGGGCAAAAATAGAGAAAAAAACACCCTTTTAGTTACGGCTTCAGTTAAAATCAGGGCAAAAATAGAGAAAAACTTTGTGGCAGGCTTTGGTTAGATTACGTGCAAAAATATTGAAAAACACCCTTTGTGGCTAAGCTTTGGTTAGAATAAGAGCAAAAATAGAGCAAAAACAGCTTTTGTGACAAGGCTTTGGCTAGAATAAGGACAAAAATAGAGTAAAACTCGCTTTTTGTAGGGCTTTGATAAGGGCAGAAATAGAGAAAATCACCCTTTGTGGTAGGGTTTGGTTAGAATAAGGGTAAAAATAGAAAAAAAAACACCCTAAGATGTAAGGCTTTTGTTAGAATAAAAGCAAAAATAGAGAAAAATCTATTTGATAGGGCTTTGGTTAGAATAAGGGCAAAATAGAGAAAAACATCCTTTGTGACAGGGCTTGGGTTAAAATAAGGGCAATAATAGAGAAAAACTTCCTTTATGGTAGAGCTTTGGTTAGACTGAGGGCAAAAATACAGAAAAAAACATCCTTTTTGGCAAAGCTTTGCATAAAAGGAAGGCAAAAATAGAGAAAAACATTTTTTTGTAAGGCTTTGGTTAGAATAAGGGCAAAATAGAGAAAAAACACCCTTTGTGGCAGGGCTTTGGTAAGAATAAGGGCAAAAAAGAGAAAAACAACCTATTTTTAGGCTTTTGTTAGAATAAGGGCAAATAGAAAAAACTTTTTGGAAGGACTTTAGTTTGAATCAGGGCAATAATAGAGAAAACTCTCTTTGTGGCAGGGCTTTAGTTAGAATACGGGCAAAAATGGAGAAAAGCACATTTTGAGGCAAGGCTTTGATTAGAAAAAGGGCAAAAATAGTAAAAAAAATACCCTTTGTGACAAGGCTTTGGGTAGAATAAGGGCATAATAGAGAAAAAAAATAGAGTAAAACACCCTTTTCGTAGGGCTTTGGTTAGAATAAGGGCAAAACTATAGAAAAACACCCTATTTGGTAGGTCTTTGGTTAGAATAAGGGCAAAAGTAGAGAAAAACACCCTTTATGTAAGGATTTGATAAGAATAAGGACGGAAATAGAAGAAAAACCATTTCTTCGTAGGGTTTTGGTTAGGGTTAGAGCAAAAATACAGAAAAAAACATCCTTTTTGGTAGGGCTTTGGTTAGAATAAGGGCATAAATAGAGAAAAACACCATTTTTGGCAGGACTTTGGTTAAAATAAGGGCAAAAATAGAGAAAACCCCAATTTTGGCAGGGCTTTGGTTAGGGTCAGGGCAAAAATAGAAAAAAAACTTTTTTGGCAAATCTTTGGTTAGAATAAGGACAAAAATTGGGAAAAAACACACTTTTTGGTAGGGCTTTGGTTAGAATAAGGGTAAAAATAGAAAAAACACACTTTGTTGCAAAGCGTTGGTAAGGGTAAGAGGAAAAATACCATTTTCTATGTTTTGTTGCACGTTGCTTTGTGTCCGTTCTAGTATTGCAATCATCTTGATGAGGAAGAGAGAGCTGCTTCCTGGTGTCCCTTGATGGTAGAGCGGCTCTTCCTCGCGGTGCCACAGGGTTGTCTGCGGTTTGTGAATGTGGTATTTCCTGATCATACTCACTTACTATTTTTTAGGTTAGAATAAAGGCAAAAATAGAGAAAAACACCCTTTTGATAGGGCTCTGATTAGAATAAGGACGAAAATAGTGAAAAAAACACACCATATTTCATAGGGCTTTGTTTAGAAACAGGGCAAAAATAGAGAAAAGCACCCTTTGTGACAGGGCTTGGGTTAGAATAAGGGCAATTATAGAGTAAAACACCCTTTGTGATAAAGCTTTGGTTAGGGTTAGGGCAAATATACAGAAAAGACACCCTTTTAGCAAAGCTTTGCTAAAAAGAAGGGAAAACTAGAGAAAAACATCTTTTTTGGTAAGGCTTTGGTTAGAAAAAGGGCAAATTAGAGAAACACTTCTTTTCGCAGGGCACCTCTTTGAGAATAAAGGCAAAAAAGAGAAAAACACACTTTTTGGTAAGGCTTGGGGTCGAATAAGGGCAAAGTAGAAAAAAACTTTTTGGTAGGACTTTAGTTAGAATAAGAGCAAAATAGAGAAAAACACCCTATATGGCGGGACTTTGTTTAGAATAGGGGCAAAATAGAGAAAATACATTTTGTGGCAAGGCATTGGTTAGAATAAGGGCAAAAATAGAAAAAAATACCCTTTGTCGCAAGGCCCTCCATTATAGTGTTGATGTTATTTTCTTCTCCTTTGGGATCATGGGTTTCATTGTAGAACTTTGAAACTATTAGAGGGTCACTGATGAGGCCTAAATGGTCAAAAGCTATTCTGGCTCAGAAAACATGCACACTCTAGTTACAGTTATTCGATGTATTCTTTGCTTCCAAAGGATAACCTTTTTAAGAACATATTTGGTTAAAATAAGGGCAAAAAAGAGAAAAAAAAACCTTTTTGGAGGGGCTTGGGTTAGAATAAGGGCAAAAATAGAGAAAAAGGCCCTTTTTGGTAGACCTATTGTTAGAATAAAGACATAAATAAAGAAAAAAAACACCCTTTTTGGTAAGGCTTTGGTTAAAAAAGGGCAAAATAGAGAAAAACACCCTTTTTGGTAAGAATTTTGTTAGAATAAGGGCAAAAAAGAGAAAAAAACCTTTGTGGCAGGGCTTTGGTTAGAATAAGGGCAAAAATTGAGAACCAACAACCTTTGTGGCAGAGCTTTGGTTAGACTACCGGCAAACACCCTTTTTACTGGGCTTTGGTTAGAATAAGGGCAAAATAGAGAAAATACCCTTTTTGGCACAGTTTTGCTTAGAATGAGGGCAAAAGTATAGAAAAACACCCTTTTTTTGCTGGGCTTTGACTAGCATAAGGGCAAAATACAGAAAAAAACACCCTTATTGGCTATAACTGGAATAAGGGAAAAAATAGAGAAAAAATATCCTTTGTGGCAGGGCTTTGGTTTGAATAAGGGCAAAAATATAGTAAAACAAGCGTTTTGGTAAGGCTTTTTTTATTTAAATAAAGCAAAAATAGAGGAAAACACCTTTTTTGTAAAGTTTTGGTTAGAAAAAGGGCAAAAATAGAAAAAAACACCCTTTTTGGAAAGGCTTTGGTTGAAATAGGGGCAAAATATTGAAAAACACCCTTTATGGCACGGCTTTGGCTAGAATAAGGGTAAAACCCTTTTTACTGGGCTTTGGTTAGAATAAGGGCAAAATAGAGAAAATACCCTTTTTGGCAAAGCTTTGTTTAGAATGAGGGCAAAAGTAGAGAAAAACACCCTTTTTGCTGGGCTTTGGCTAGCATAAGGGCAAAATAGAGAAAAAAAACACCCTTATTGACAGGGCTATAACTGGAATAAGGGCAAAAATAGAGAAAAAATATCCTTTGTGGTAGGGCTTTGGTTTGAATAAGGGCAAAAATATAGTAAAACAAGCGTTTTGGGATGGTTTTTTTTAATAAGGGGAAAAATAGAGGAAAACACCCTTTTTTGTAAAGTTTTGGTTAGAAAAAGGGCAAAAATAGAAAAAAAAACACCCTTTTTGGAAAGGCTTTGGTTGAAATAGGGGCAAAATATTGAAAAACACCCTTTATGGCACGGCTTTGGCTAGAATAAGGGTAAAATAGAGAAAAACACCCTTTCCCTTTCTTGTATGGCTTTGATTAGAATAAGGACAGAAATAGAGAAAAAAACACCCTTTGTGGTAGGGCTTTGATTAGAATATTGGTAAAAATAGAAAAAAAACACCCTTCGTGGTAGGGCTTTTGTTAGAATAAGGGCAAAAATAGAGAAAAACACCCTTTTGATATGAGTTTAATTAGAATACAGAAAAAAATAGAGAAAAAACCACACCCTTTTTGGTAGGGCTTTGGTTATAATAAGGGCAAAACTATAGAAAAACACCCTATTTGGTAGGGCTTTGGTAAGAATGAGGGCATAAATAGAGAAAAACACACCCTTTTTGGTTTGGCTAGGTTAGAATAAGGGCAAAAATATAGTAAATCACCCTATTTGATAGGGCTTTGGTTCGAAACGGGGCAAAAAAGAGTAAAACACCCTTTGTGACAGGGCTTCGGTTAGAATAAGGGCAATATTAGAGAAAACGCCCTTTTCGGTAGGGCTTTGGTTAGAATAAGGGCATGGATAGAGTAAAACACCCTTTGTGGCAGGGCTTTGGTTAGGGTTAGATCAAAAAATAGAGAAAACACCCTTTTTGGTATGACTTTGGTTAGAATAACGGCAAAAATAAAGAAAAAATATCGTCTTAAGGGCATAAAATAGAGAAAAACACCCTTTGTGGTAGGACTTTGGTTAAAGTAAGGGCAAAAAAAAAAGAGAAAAAGAACCCTTTTTGGCAAATCTTTGGTTAGAATAAGGACAAAAATTGAGAAAAACACCCTTTTCGGTAGGACTTTGGTTAGAATAAGGGTGAAAATAGAAGAACACCCTTAGTGGAAAAGCTTTTGTTACAATAATGCGAAAATAGAGAAAAAAACACCCTTTGTGGCAAAGCGTTGGTAAGAGTAAGAGCAAAAATAGAGAAAAACACAATTTTCTATGTTTTGTTGCACGTTGCTTTGTGTCCGTTCTAGTATTGCAATCATCTTGATGGGGAAGAGAGAGCTGGTTGCTTTGCTTAATTTGTCTTCCTGGTGTCCTGTGATGGTTGAACGGCTCTTCCTCGCGGTGTCACAGGGTTGTCTGCGGTTTGTGATTGTGGTATTTCCTGATCATACTCACTATTTTTTAGGTTAGAATAAGGGCAGATATAGAGAAAAACACCCTTTTGATAGGGCTCTGATTAGAATAAGGACAAAAATAGTGGAAAAAAAGAACACACCATATTTCGTAGGGCTTTGTTTAGAATTAGGGCAAAAATAGAGAAAAGCACCCTTTGTGACAGGGCTTGTGTTAGAATAAGGGCAATTATAGAGTAAAACACCCTTTGTGATAAAGCTTTGGTTAGGGTTAGGGCAAATATACAGAAAAGACACCCTTTTTAGCAAAGCTTTGCTTTAAAGGAGGGCAAAACTAGAGAAAAACATCTTTTTTGGTAAGGCTTTGGTTAGAAAAAGGGCAAAGTAGAGAAACACCTCTTTTTGCAGAGCTTTGGTTAGAATAAGGGCAAAAATAGATAAAAACACCCTTTTTGGAAGGGCTTTGGTTAGAATAAGGGCAAAATAGAAAAAAAACTTTTTGTAGGAATAAGGGCAACAATAGAGAAAAAGACCCAATGTGGCGGGGCTATCTTTAGAATAGGGGCAAAAATAGAGAAAATACATTTTGTGGCAAGGCATTGGTTAGAATAAGGGCAAAAATAGAAAAAAACACCCTTTGTTGCAAGGCCCTTCACTATAGTGTTGATGTTATTTTCTTCTCCTTTGGGATCATGGGTTTCATTGTAGAACTTTGAAACTATTAGAGGCCTAAATGGCCAAAACAAGCTATTCTGGCCCAGAAAATATGCACACTTAAGTTACAGTTCTTCGATGCATTCTTTGCTTCCAAAGGATAACCTTTTTAAGAACATATTTGGTTAAAATAAGGGCAAAAAAAAGAGAGAAAAAACTTTTTTGGAGCGGCTTGGGTTAGAAAAAGGGCAAAAATAGAGAAAAACGCCTGGTTTGTAGGACTTTGGTTAGAATAGGGGCAAAAATAGAGAAAAACAGCCTTTTTGGTAGGACTATTGTTAGAATAAGGGCATAAATAGAGAAAAACACCCTTTTTGGTAAGGCTTTGGTATTGCAAGCATCTTGATGGGAAGAGAGAGCTGATTGCTTTGCTTAATTTGTCTTCCTGGTGTCTCGTGATGGTTGAGCGGCTCTTCCTCGCGGTGCCACAGGGTTGTCTGCAGTTTGTGATTGTGGTATTTCCTGATCATACTCATTTACTATTTTTGGTTAAAATAAGAGCATAATAGAGAAAAACACCCTTTTTGGTAAGAATTTTGTAAGAATAAGGGCAAAAATAGAAAAAAAACCTTTGTGGCAGGGCTTTGGTTAGGGTTAGAGCAAAAATGAGAAAAACACCTTTTTGGTAGGGCTTTGGCTAGAACAAGGGCATAAAAAGAGAAAAAAAACACCCTTTTTGGTAAAGCTTTGGTTAAAAAAAGGGCAAAATAGAAAAAAACACTCTATTTATGAGTAGTTGGCCATGCAGAGCCTGAAAAAAAAAATGTTTTGGCATTTTTGTGTACATTTTGGCATTCATGCTCAAAGTGTATCTTGATGTGTTTTAAGAAGGAAAGGGGTGGATGCCAAGTCTGAAAATGCCCCAAAGTCCCAGAATTAGGTCAAAGGTCAACTAAGTGCAAATTCTTGTATATACGTCAGATTTTAGCGTTTTTATCAATTAGCTATCCAAAATTATGATTCAAAGTAATGAAAATCTCTTTTGGTTAACAGCCATGCTATATAAACAAACAGCATCATCAAGGCATGATGTGTGTTTGGATCAAAGGTCATTTAAGTGCAAAATCGGTGAAAATTGTAGCAATATTTGATTTATATAGAAGCAAAATTCGAATTTTAAGTTCCCTTCTATCCTAATGTAAGATTTTTTTTATTGCTATCCTGCTAGGTGTGTGTGTCTATCATATTTGGAAAGCAATGATTTACCAAGTTTTCCGCTTTCAAATATTCATAATAGGCACGTAAAGTATGTTACTATTAAAACGTAATACAACTAAGAATAACAATTTCATTTTAAAGAAGTATTTTTTTTGCTTAATGCTTTGTATGAATACGTCATTTTATGCAATTATCTATCCTTTTATACATAAGATGTGCTTAAGTTGTTACTTACGTTACATTTTACTATTTGAAATTGAGTCATTTCTTAATGATATATGTTCCTAGCTACAGCTTTCATGAAGGACCTGGCCATGATCTCATGCTTATAGGACTAAAATGTATTTCTTTTCTCATTTCACACATTTGTTGTGTTTGTCCCATCTATGAGTAATTGTTAAACACTTTTTACAAGGCCACTACCTCCTAATTGCATACACTAAGCATAGCTTCATGAAAACACAAAGACTAAGCCTCCTTTCATAAAACATCAGGCGTGTTGAAACCATGATGGAATATGGTAAATACCATATACTGGAACGAATATATCCTCACATTGGTCTTCACATCGGCATGTTAGCAGATGGTAACATACATAACATAAAGCTAATATACAGGTACGTTTCTATTAATGACTATTCAGTGAAACATTGTTAACTTTTTGTGGGGTATATCATGGAAATAGCCCTGACATTTAGGGTAATCCTCCATATAACTTTAAACATTTAATTGTAGGGGTGTCCTTTCATTTGCACATATTGATGAAATGATGTGGATTCAAAAGCAGCATTTCTTTGAAATCAGGCTGCTTGTGTAAATGTATTCATCCATATATAGAAGCAGTATAGATATGATATTAAAGGTAACCTGTAATTCTAAGATACCATAAAATATATATCTATGTCTTCACAGCGCAACTTTTTATACATTGTAATTGTTTCAGTGTCGATAAATTCAATTCTAAGTATCATTTTTAAACATATTTTGCTTATTATTTTTTGCAATGATGATAGAGATCAAATGCTATGAAGTAAGTGGCATGTGTTTCTTTATGTTATTCTTTCTAACTTTAAAATGCCAATGTAAGTTTTATTCCAAATTAAATTTTCCCAAAACAGATGTCTGGTTACTTCTTGGGAACACAGGCATTCACCATATTGGAGCACCTGATGATTTGATTGTGTTCATAGTTTTCCATCAGTTTGGGGTCATTTCTTAGTATTTAGAGTAAATGTGTCCTGAAATGGTTATCTAATATATACATTTACTAGCATAATCCATTGGTTTAACACCTCTGATTTGCTTGATGTATATAAGATCCTAAGGTAGTTAACTCGCCTATTCTAGTGTAGAATCTATCTGTTAACATGACAATTTGCTAAGACAGGGATTGATTGCATATAGGGTTGGTGACTAACATTAATGTATACATCTACTGCTCGTAGATACAAGTGTAATATATCTTTTTGGGTAGCACTTGTAACTGGTAACATACTCGAAATATGTAGTTTTAATATGGCATTACTCTTGAAATAAAACTGAACTTCTTTCCTTTCACTATATACAAGACAGTCCTCAAACAGTGTTAGTCTTCACAAATATCTACAAGGATATAGGTACAAGAGTGAGTAAGATTATGCTTAAAATGCTTTCTGCAAGCTGTTGTCAGCAATGTTGTTCATATTTTCGATGGTTTTGCATATATTTGCACAATGAGCATAATTTAGTAAACCTTTTAAAACCAACAAACAGACCATAACTCACTTTTCATAGGACATATATAAAACATGTACTAGGGTTACAAATAGCTCAACAAAATGAAATGCTGCATAAACAAAACTAAAAACAAGCTACCTTGTGAATAAGAAAACAGAGAAATCAGCTGCGTGTGACACTACTTTTTCAACATTCAGTTTAATCTGTGAGTTTCAGAGATGCAAACACCATACTAGTGAATTTTGGGAGTCAGGTTTTTGTGTTATGCTTAAGAATAAAACAGTTAACTGATCTTTAAAATAAAGTATCACTAACGTTCGAATGATTTGTTGTTTATGTTACCATGAAATATCTTCAGATGTTTTACAAGACTGCTACATGGCTCGGGTAACCTTACCTAAACCAACCTTATACTAAGATAATTAACAAGCAGAATAGTTTCTATCAGTATTGCTGCAGAATATAGTAAGATAATCATCATTGCAATATGATATGAAATCTAGTTCAACAAAACATAGAAGATTTTAATGGAGACAGATGATAAATTATTTTTATAATGTAATTGTCAACAGTGAAAAGTGAAAATTAAAATAATTCAGCATACAAGGAAAATCTTTAATACTATATCTATGTCTTCGCAGCGCAACTTTTTATACATTGTAATTGTTTCAGTGTCGATAAATTCAATTCTAAGTATCATTTTTAAACATATTTTGCTTATTATTTTTTGCAATGATGATAGAGATCAAATGCTATGAAGTAAGTGGCATGTGTTTCTTTATGTTATTCTTTCTAACTTTAAAATGCCAATGTAAGTTTTATTCCAAATTAAATTTTCCCAAAACAGATGTCTGGTTACTTCTTGGGAACACAGGCATTCACCATATTGGAGCACCTGATGATTTGATTGTGTTCATAGTTTTCCATCAGTTTGGGGTCATTTCTTAGTATTTAGAGTAAATGTGTCCTGAAATGGTTATCTAATATATACATTTACTAGCATAATCCATTGGTTTAACACCTCTGATTTGCTTGATGTATATAAGATCCTAAGGTAGTTAACTCGCCTATTCTAGTGTAGAATCTATCTGTTAACATGACAATTTGCTAAGACAGGGATTGATTGCATATAGGGTTGGTGACTAACATTAATGTATACATCTACTGCTCGTAGATACAAGTGCAATATATCTTTTTGGGTAGCACTTGTAACTGGTAACATACTCGAAATATGTAGTTTTAATATGGCATTACTCTTGAAATAAAACTGAACTTATTTCCTTTCACTATATACAAGACAGTCCTCAAACAGTGTTAGTCTTCACAAATATCTACAAGGATATAGGTACAAGAGTGAGTAAGATTATGCTTAAAATGCTTTCTGCAAGCTGTTGTCAGCAATGTTGTTCATATTTTCGATGGTTTTGCATATATTTGCACAATGAGCATAATTTAGTAAACCTTTTAAAACCAACAAACAGACCATAACTCACTTTTCATAGGACATATATAAAACATGTACTAGGGTTACAAATAGCTCAACAAAATGAAATGCTGCATAAACAAAACTAAAAACAAGCTACCTTGTGAATAAGAAAACAGAGAAATCAGCTGCGTGTGACACTACTTTTACAACATTCAGTTTAATCTATGAGTTTCAGAGATGCAAACACCATACTAGTGAATTTTGGGAGTCAGGTTTTTGTGTTATGCTTAAGAATAAAACAGTTAACTGATCTTTAAAATAAAGTATCACTAACGTTCGAATGATCTGTTGTTTATGTTACCATGAAAAATGTTCAGATGTTTTACAAGACTGCTACATGGCTCAGGTAACCTTACCTAAACCAACCTTATTCTAAGATAATTAACAAGCAGAATAGTTTCTATCAGTATTGCTGCAGAATATAGTAAGATAATCATCATTGCAATATGATATGAAATCTAGTTCAACAAAACATAGAAGATTTTAATGGAGACAGATGATAAATTAATTTTATAATGTAATTGTCAACAGTGAAAAGTGAAAATAAAAATAATTCAGCATACAAGGAAAATCTTTAATACTATATCTATGTAGCATCCTATATTTGGACATAAACCATGCTGGTTCTGTACGACGATGTTATATTTGCAATCTTCACAAACCTATACCTGCTATAGAAGACACTCAGCACTAACCCTGCCTTAATTCCTACCTTGCCACTAGATGTATGAAATGTTGCTATGCTATTTTAAGCAAATTATTGATATTAAGACAATATTTAAACCATGATGTAGATTGCATGTTTATCATTATGTTCCATTGGTAGAAATCTGAAAACTGCAATGTGAATGTTAAAAAAACCAAGCAAATTACAAGAAGCAATTAAGTACGACCAGGAAATGCCACATTCACATATTGCAGACCAACTCATAGCACTCTTTTAAATTAAGTCTTATATAGAATAAAATGTGTGTAGTATATGTAAGCGAAGTGTGGAGAGCAGACCCAAATTTTATATAAGCCTAACAACAATTTACTACCTTTATCCATTTATGTAAGGCACCTTTTGTTACCTACATTACATCATTAATATATGTGCAGCAATTTAAGATCCATTATTTTTAATATAGTTATAATTTGAATTCATTATGAACGATATTTTGCCAATTCTAATGCAATGTCAATAATAGAAAAATGAATATGTAAGCAGCTATGCGTTACATGCTGGAGCCAGTACAAATTACATACTAATTAGCATATTTAGATATTTACTTGATTTCACTTCATTACAAGTTAAAAGTTATAAACAACTTCAAATATATAAAAATGAACATTTTTAAATAGAATATAGATCAATATCATGTATATTTAAGGTCATGTATCATATTCTAATACATGTTATTTGTTAAGTCATTATCTGCAATTTAGTAAAAAATGTAACATACGTATCGCTGACGAGCAGAAATACATAGCACAGATGTATGCAATCGATTTTTTATGTCTAGTTTAAATATTTTATGCTTAAACTGTTTCACTAATACTATTAAAATAAATCAACATTAGCCTTGTACTGTGTGTACTGTTATTTTCAATGCCAGTAGGGTAATGTTGATTACAGGTGATTTATAGAAAAATGACAACAGAAAAGTTATTAAATTATGGGTTTCTAAGGCCCAAGACATGTCCAAAACTGAAAATAGTTTTACTTTCTGAGAGGTGCAGCAAACTCTCAAAGTAGCCCATATATCTCAGTTTAGCCCAAATGAGGGACAATTTCCGTCAGAATTGCACAAAACTTACGATGTTTGTCTTTGTAAAATCCATAAAAGTAAGCTTCCAAAAGGGTTTCTTTAATGATAAACATGTTAATTTAAGCCTTCTGAAAGACTTCTACCCTTTTTAGAGTTTAAAAAGCATCTTGTTGTTGGACCAGTGAAAAAAAGAAACACAGTTTGTAAAAATGCTCCGATTATTGCACTTGATGACCTTTGACCCCATTTTAAAGTCGACATATGAACATTTAGTTATAAAAAACATTTTCTCAATGTTTTTAGACTTATAACTATAAGCATACAAAATTTGGCTCGAAATGAAATATATTTACATATAATAAGATAAAATTGTTTTACAATAGTTCATATTTTCTCATTTTTGCACTCAATGACCTTTGACCTAATTTCTGGCCTTCATATGCAAATTCAGACTTGGCATCCACCCCTATGGCTTTGTACACATGCTAAATATTATGTTAAAAGTGGTCTAACAAATGTACTCAAAATGCTGAAAAAAACAAACTATGCATCTTTTTTCGATTCGGATTGCCAACTAGAGGGCTTTAGATAGAAGTAGGGCAAAAATAGAGAAAACACCCTTTGTGGCAGAGCTTTGGTTAGGATACAAACATAGAGAAAAACAACCTTTTTGGTAGGGCTTTGGCTAGCATAAAGGCAAAATAGAGAAAACACCCTTATTGACAGGGCTTTGACTGGAATAATGGCAAAAATAGAGAAAAATACGCTTTGTGGCAGAGCTTTAGTTAGAATACGGGCCAAAAAAGAGAAAAACATCCTTTTTGGCTGGGCTTTGATTAGAATAAGGGCAAAAATAGAGAAAAATACCCTTTTTGGAAAAGCTTTGCTAAGAATGAGTGCAAAAATAGAGAAAACCCCTTTTTGTAGGGCTTTGGCTAGCATAAAGGCAAAATAGAGAAAACGCCCTTATTGGCAGGGCTATGGCTGGAATAAGGGCAAAAATAGAGAAAAAATACCCTTCGTGGCAGAGCTTTGGATTGAAAAATGAACAATATATAGTAAAACAAGCTATTTGGTAAGGTTTTTAGAATAAGGGCAAAATAGACATAAACACCCTTTTTGGTAAAGTTTGGATAGAATAAGGGCAAAAATAAAAAAACACCCTTTTTGGTAGAGCTTAGGCTAGAATAAGGGCAAAAACAGAGAAAAAGCCCTTTTAGTTAGGGCTTTAGTTAAAATAAGGGCAAAAATAGAGAAAAAAAAACTTTGTGGCAGGCTTTGGTTAGATTACTAGCAAAAATATTGAAAGACACCCTTTGTGGCTAGGCTTTGGTTAGAACAAGGGCAAAAATAGAAAAAAAAACCTTTGTGGCAGGGCTTTGGTTAGGGTAAAAGCAAAAAAGAGAAAAAACCAACACCTTTTTGGTAGGGCTTTGGTTAAAACAAGGGCATAAAAAGAGAAAAAAAACACCCTTTTTGGTAAAGCTTTGGTTAGAAAAAGGGCAAAATAGAAAAAAAAAACACTCTTTTTATGAGGGCTTTAGATAGAAGTAGGGCAAAAATAGAGAAAACACCCTTTGTGGCAAAGCTTTGGTCAGAATACAAACATAGAGAAAAACAACAGGGCTATGACTGGAATAAGGGCAAAAATAGAGAAAAATACGCTTTGTGGCAGAACTTTAGTTAGAATACGGGCCAAAAAAGAGAAAAACATCCTTTTTGGCTGGGCTTTGATTAGAATAAGGGCAAAAATAACAAAAACACCCTTTTTTGGCAAAGCTTTGCTTAGAATGAGTGCAAAAATAGAGAAAAACACCCTTTTTGTAGGGCTTTGGCCAGCATAAAGGCAAAATAGAGAAAACGCCCTTATTGGCAGGGCTATGGCTGGAATAAGGGCAAAAATAGAGAAAAATACCCTTCGTGGCAAAGCTTTAGTTTGAATAAGTGAAAATATAGTAAAACAAGCTTTTTGGTAAGGTTATTTTTTAGAATAAGGGCAAAATAGAGAAAAATACCCTTTTTGGTAAAGTTTTGGATAGAATAAGGGCAAAAATAAAAAAACACCCTTTTTGGTAGAGCTTAGGTTAGAATAAGGGCAAAAATAGAGAAAAAACACCCTTTTAGTTAGGGCTTCAGTTAAAATCAGGGCAAAAACTTTGTGGCAGGCTTTGGTTAGATTACGTGCACAAATATTGAAAAACACCCTTTGTGGCTAAGCTTTGGTTAGAATAAGTGCAAAAATAGAGCAAAAACAGCTTTTGTGACAAGGCCTTGGCTAGAATAAGGACAAAAATAGAGTAAAACTCCCTTTTTGTAGGGCTTTGATAAGGGCAGAAATAGAGAAAATCACCCTTTGAGGTAGGGCTTTGGTTAGAATAAGGGTAAAAATAGAAGAAAAAAAACACCCTAAGATGTAAGGCTTTTGTTAGAATAAGGGCAAAAATAGAGAAAAATCTATTTGATAGGGCTTTGGTTAGAATAAGGGCAAAATAGAGAAAAACACCCTTTGTGACAGGGCTTGGGTTAAAATAAGGGCAATAATAGAGAAAAACTCCCTTTATGGTAGAGCTTTGGTTAGACTGAGGGCAAAAATACAGAAAAAAAACATCCTTTTTGGCAAAGCTTTGCATAAAAGGAAGGCAAAAATAGAGAAAAACATTTTTTTTGTAAGGCTTTGGTTAGAATAAGGGCAAAATAGAGAAAAAACACCCTTTGTGGCAGGGCTTTGGTAAGAATAAGGGCAAAAAAGAGAAAAACAACCTATTTTTAGGCTTTTGTTAGAATAAGGGCAAATAGAAAAAACTTTTTGGAAGGACTTTAGTTTGAATCAGGGCAATAATAGAGAAAACTCTCTTTGTGGCAGGGCTTTAGTTAGAATACGGGCAAAAATGGAGAAAAGCACATTTTGAGGCAAGGCTTTGATTAGAAAAAGGGCAAAAATAGTAAAAAAAAATACCCTTTGTGACAAGGCTTTGGGTAGAATAAGGGCATAATAGAGAAAAAAAAATAGAGTAAAACACCCTTTTTGTAGGGCTTTGGTTAGAATAAGGGCAAAACTATAGAAAAACACCTTTTTTGGTTAGAATAATGGCAAAAATACCGAACAAGACAAACAAGACATCAAAAACTAGGTTTTCTTTTGCTTGGCTACAAGAACAAACAGGACTGTATCTGTATCCACAGATCCACTTGAAATGATGACGTTAACAGCAACTTAAGGGCAAAAATAGAGAAAAACACCCTTTGTGGCAGGGCTTTTGTTAGAATACGGGCAAAAATAGAAAATAAAACACCCTTTGTGGCAAGGTTTTAGGTAGAATAAGAGCAAAAAAAGAATAAAGCACCCTTTTCTGTAGGGCTTTGATTAGAATAAGGGCACAAAGAGAGAAAAACACCCTTGTTTGGTAGGGTTTTGGTTAGAATAATGATAACAATACATAAAAACACCCTTTTTGGTATGGCTTTGGTTAGGGTCAGAGCAAGTTTAAAGAAACAACATCCTTTTTAGTAAGGCTTTGGTTATAGTTATGGCAAAAATAGAGAAAAAACACCCTTTGTGGCATGGCTTTGGTTAAAATAATGGCAAAAATAACGTTAAACACCCTTTGCGACAGGGCTTTAGTTAGAATAAGGGCAATAATGAAGGAAACACCCTTTTTGGTAGGGCTTTGCTTAGAATAAGAGCAATAATAGCGAAAAACACCCTTTTCGGCAGGGCTTTGGTTAGGGTTAAAGCAATTTAGAGCAAACACCCTTTTTGGTAGGGCTTTGGTTAGAATAAGGGCAAAAATAAAGAAAACTGCCGTTTTTTGGTAAGGCTATGGTTAGAATAAGGGCGAAAATAGGGAAAAAACTTTGTGGCAGGGCTTTGGTTAGAATAAGGGCAAAAGTAGAGAAAAACACCCTTTTTGGCTGGGCTTTGGCTAGAATAAGGGCCATAATAGAGAAAAAAAAACACCGTTATTGGCAAATATTTGGTAAGAAAAGGTCAAAAGTTGAGAAAAAATCCTTTTTGGTAGGGAATTGGTTAGAATAAGGGCAACGATAGAGAAAAACACCCTTTTTGATAGGGCTTTGGTTAGAATAAGGTTAAAAAAAGAAAAAAAACACCCTTAGTGGTTAGGCTTTTGTTAGAATAAGGGCGAAAATAGAGAAAAACACCCTTTGTGGTAAAGCGTTGGTAAGGGTTAGAGCTAAAATAGAGAAAAACACCATTTTTGGTAGGGTTTTGGTTAGAATAAGGGAAAAAATAGTGAAAAGCTCCCGTTTGATAGAGCTTTGATTAGAATAAGAAAAAAATAGAGAAAAAATATACTTTTTGGTAAGGCTTTGGTTAGAATAAGGGCAAAATAGAGAAAAACACCGTTTGTGGCAGGGTTTTGGTTAGAATAAGGGCAAACATAGAGAAAACACCCTTTTCGGAAAGGCTTTGGTTAGAATAAGGGCAAAAAAGAGAAAAACACCCTTTTTGGTAAGGCTTTGATTAGAATTAGGGCAAAAGAGAAAAAACTTTTTGGTACGACTTTAGTTAGAACAAGGGCAAAAATAGAGAAAACACATTTTGTGGCAGGGCTTTGGTAAGATAAAGGGCAGAAATAGACTAAAACACGCTTTTTGGTAGGGCTTGGCATAAAGTAAGGGCAAAAAAAGAGAAAAAAACGCCCGTTTTGGGTAGGCTTTGGTTAGAATAAGGGCAAAAGAGAGAAAAACACCCTTTTTGGTAAGGCTTTGATTAGAATTAGGGCAAAAGAGAAAAACTTTTTGGTAGGACTTTAATTAGAACAAGGGCAAAAATAGAGAAAAACACATTTTGTGACAGGGCTTTGGTAAGAAAAAGGTCAAAAATAGACTAAAACACGCCTTTTTGTAGGGCTTTGCTTAGAGTAAGGGCAAAAAAGAGATAAAAAAAAACCCGCCCGTTTTGGAAAGGCTTTGGTTAGAATAAGGACTTTAGTCAGATTAAGGGCAAAAAGAGAGAAAAACACCCTTTGTGGCAGGGCCTTGATAAGAATACGGGCAAAAAAGGAGAAAACAAACACATTTGTGGCAAAACTTTGGTTAAAATAAGTGCAAAAATAGAAAATAAAACACCCTTTGTGGCAAGGTGTTAGGTAGAATAAGGGCAAAAAAGAATAAAACACCCTTTTCAGAAGGGCTTTGATTAGAATAAGGGCACAAACAGAGAAAAAACACCCTTGGTTGGTAGGGTTTTGGTTAGAATAATTGTAAAAATACAGAAAAAACACCCTTTGTGGTATGGCTTTGGTTAGGGTCAGAGCAAGTATAGAGAAACAACATCCTTTTAAGTAAGGCTTTGGTTATAGTTATGGCAAAAAAAGAGAAAAAATTATCCTTTGTGGCATGGCTTTGGTTAGAATAATGGCAAAAGCCCGTAAAATACCCTTTGTGGCAGGGCTTTGGTTAGAATAAGGGCAAAAAATAGAGAAAAGCACCATTTGTGGCAAGGCTTTGGTTAGAATAAGGGCAAAAATTGACTTAAACACGCTTTTTGGTAGGGTTTTGGTTAGAATAAGGGCAAGAATAGAGAAAAACACCATATGTGGCAGGGTTTTGTATAGAATAGGGGCAAAATTAGAGAAAACACATTTTGTGGCAAGACTTTTGCTAGAATAAGGGCAAAAATAGAAAAAAACACCCTTTAAGGCAAAGCCCTTCACTATAGTGTAGATTTTATTTTCTTTACTTTGGGATCATGGGTTTCATTGTGGAACTTTGAAACTATAAGAGGGTTACTGATGAGGCCTAAATGGCCGAAACTATCTAGTCTGGCCCAGAAAATATGCACAATTTAGTAAAAGTACTTTGATGCACTCTAGGCTACCAAAGGATAATCTTTTTAAGAACATATTTGGTTAGAATAAGGGCAAAAAAGAGAAAAAACACCCTTTTCGGTAAGGCCTTGGTTAGATTAAGGTCAAAAATAGAGAAAAACACCTTTTTTGGTAGAGCTTTGGTTAAAATAAGGGCAAAAATAGAGAAAAACACCCTGATTATTCGGGCTTTTGTTAAAATAAGGGCAAAAATAGAGAAAAACACCCCTTTTGGTAAAGCTTTGGTTAGAATAAGGGCAAAATAGAGAAAACACCCTTTTTGGTAGGACATTGGCTAGAATAAGGGCAAAAATAGAAAAAAAACACCATTTTTGGTTGGGCTTTGGTTAAAATAAGGGCAAAAAAGTGAAAAAAAAAAAACACCCTTTGTGGTGGGACTTTGGTTGGGGTTAGAGCAAAAGTAGAGAAAAATACCCTTTTGGTAGGGTTTGGTTAATATAAGGACATAACAAGAGAAAAACACCTTTTTGGCAAAGCTTTGATTAGGTTAAGGGCAAAATAGAAAAAACACCCTTTTTTTGAGGACTTAAATTAGAATAAGGGCACAAATAGAGAAAAAAACCTTTTTGGTAGAGCTTTGGTTAGAATACTGACAAAAAGAGAAAAACACCCTTTTTGACTGGGCTTTGGCTAGAATAAGGCCAAAGCTTTGCTAAGAATGAGGGTAAAAATAGAGAAAACCACCCTTTTTGGTAGGGCTTTGGCTAGCATAAGGGCAAAATAGAGAAAAAAAACACCCTTATTGGCAGAGCTACGGCTAAAATAAGGACAGTAATAGAGATAATACCCTTTGTGGCAGGGCTTTGGTGTGAATAAGGGCAAACATATAATAAAAAATAGTGAGTATGATCAGGAAATACCACAATCACAAACTGCAGACAACCCCGTGGCACCGCGAGGAAGAGCTGCTCAACCATCACGAGACACCAGGAAGACAAACTTAGCAAAGCAATCAGCTCTCTCTTCCCCATCAAGATGAGTGCAATACTAGAATGGACATAAAGTAACGTACAACAAAACATAGAACAATTACAGACTCCCAAAATGGGAGTAACAATAAACAAAAAGTCAACAACAACAGAACCACCGCCTTAGAACCGACAGCAGCCTAAGCCACCGGGGGGCTTAAATGCATTTTACTGGTACCAAATCTTCGCCCTAAATTCTGCTGTTGTTGAAGTACAAGAAATGTTCAGCTCGCATGGAGGCCATCTTATTAATGCAATGTATCATCATGGAAAACACTCTAATCAAATTAACACTCCATGATAAGGGAAACAAGCTTTTTGGTAAGGCTTTTATAGAATGAGGGCAAAAATAGAGAATAACACCCTTTTTGGTAAAGTTTTGGTTAGAATAAGGGCAAAAACAGAAAAGAAACACCCTTTTAGTAGGACTTAGGTTAGAATAAGGGCAAAATGGAACAAAACATATTTTTGCTAGGGTTTAAGCTAGAAAAAGGGCAAAAATAAAGAGAAACACCATTTGTGGAAGGCTTTGGTTAGAATACGGGGCAAAAATATTGAAAAACACCCGTTGTGGCAAGGCTTTGGTTAGATGGGCAAAAATAGAAAAACACCCTTTGTGGCAAGAATTTGGCTAGAATAATGGCAAAATAGAGTAAAACACATAATTTGGTGTGAATCAGAATAGGGGCAGAAATAGACAAAAATACACCTAATGGTAGGAATTTGGCTAGCATAAGGGCAAAATAGAGAAAAAAAAAAAACACCCTTATTGACAGGGCTTTGGCTGGAATAGGGACAAAAATGGGGAAAATACCCTTTGTGACAGGGCTTTTGTTTGAATCAGGGAAAAATATAGTAAAACAAGCTTTTTGCTAAGACTTTTTTAGAATAAGGGCAAAAATAAAGAAAAACACCCTTTCTGGTAAAGTTTTGGTTAGAATAAGGGCAAACATAGAAAAAACACACCCTTTTTGGTAGGGCTTAGGTTAGAATAAGGGCAAAACAGAACAAAACATCTTTTTGTTATGGCTTTAGTTAGAATAAGGGCAAAAATAGAGAAAATCCCCATTTGTGGCAGGCTATGGTTGGAATAAGGGCAAACATAGAAAAACACCTTTTTTGGTAGGGCTTTGGTTAGAACAAGGGCGTACAAAGAGAAAACGCCCTTTTTTGTAAAGATTTGGTTGGAAAAAGGGCAAAATAGAAAAAAATACCCTTTTGGTGAGGGCTTTAGTTAGAATAAAGACAACATATAGAAAACACCCTATTTGGTAGGGCTTTGGTTGGAATAAGGGCAAAAATAGAGAAAAACACCCTTGTGTCAGAGCTTTGCTTAGAATTAGGGCAAAAAAGAGAAAAAAACACCCTTTTTGACTGGGCTTTGGTTAGAATAAGGGCAAAAATTGAGAACCAACAACCTTTGTGGCAGAGCTTTGGTTAGACTACCGGCAAACACCCTTTTTACTGGGCTTTGGTTAGAATAAGGGCAAAATAGAGAAAATACCCCTTTTGGCAAAGCTTTGCTTAGAATGAGGGCAAAAGTAGAGAAAAGCACCCTTATTGGCTATAACTGGAATAAGGGAAAAAATAGAGAAAAAAATATCCTTTGTGGCAGGGCTTTGGTTTGAATAAGGGCAAATATATAGTAAAACAAGCGTTTTGGTAAGGCTTTTTTTTAAAATAAGGGCAAAAATAGAGGAAAACACCTTTTTTGTAAAGTTTTGTTTAGAAAAAGGGCAAAAATAGAAAAAAACACACCCTTTTTGGAAAGGCTTTGGTAGAAATTGGGGCAAAATATTGAAAAACACCCTTTATGGCACGGCTTTGGCTAGAATAAGGGTAAAACCCTTTTTACTGGGCTTTGGTTAGAATAAGGGCAAAATAGAGAAAATACCCTTTTTGGCAAAGCTTTGCTTAGAATGAGGGCAAAAGTAGAGAAAAACACCGTTTTTGCTGGGCTTTGGCTAGCATAAGGGCAAAATAGAAGAAAAAAACACCCTTATTGACAGGGCTATAACTGGAATAGGGCCAAAAATAGAGAAAAAATATCCTTTGTGGTAGGGCTTTGGTTTGAATAAGGGTAAAAATATAGTAAAACAGGCGTTTTGGTAAGGTTTTTTTTAAATAAGGGCAAAAATAGAGGAAAACACCCTTTTTGTAAAGTTTTGGTAAGAAAAAGGGCAAAAATAGAAAAAAACACCCTTTTTGGAAAGGCTTTGGGTAAAATAGGGGCAAAATATTGAAAAATACCCTTTATGGCACGACTTTGGCTAGAATAAGGGTAAAATAGAGAAAAACACCCTTTCCCTTTCTTGTATGGCTTTGATTAGAATAAGGACAGAAATAGAGAAAAAAACATCCTTTGTGGTAGGGCTTTGATTAGAATATTGGTAAAAATAGAAAAAAAACACCCTTCGTGGTAGGGCTTTTGTTAGAATAAGGGCAAAAATAGAGAAAAACACCCTTTTGATATGAGTTTAATTAGAATGCAGAAAAAAAATAGAGAAAAAAACACACCCTTTTTGGTAGAGCTTTGGTAATAATAAGGGCAAAACTATAGAAAAACACCCTATTTGGTAGGGCTTTGGTTAGAATGAGGGCATAAATAGAGAAAAACACACCCTTTTTGGCTTGGCTAGGTTAGAATAAGGGCAAAAATATAGTAAATCACCCTATTTGATAGGGCCGTTCCAAGGCGGTACTTCTTTTGTGGATCTTTTATGTTTTTGTTCTGTCTTGTGTTTGCGATGTTTTGTGCGCGTCTGTTTATATGTGCTTTGTGGTCACCTGCTGGGAAAGGGCTGACCTCTTGGCTCTCGTTTGTGGTGTCTTTTGTGAGTTTGTCACTTTCCCATTGGTATCCTGGGTCAGGTGTGGTACTTGATTGTATCGTTTCCTGATCTTTGCACCATTACTTACTTTGGTTCGAAACGGGGCAAAAAAGAGTAAAACACCCTTTGTGGCAGGGCTTCGGTTAGAATAAGGGCAATATTAGAGGAAACGCCCTTTTCGGTAGGGCTTTGGTTAGAATAAGGGCATGGATAGAGTAAAACACCCTTTGTGGCAGGGCTTTGGTTAGGGTTAGATCAAAAATAGAGAAAACACCCTTTTTGGTATGACTTTGGTTAGAATAACGGCAAAAATAAAGAAAAAACATCGTCTTAAGGGCATAAAATAGAGAAAAACACCCTTTGTGGCAGGACTTTGGTTAAAATAAGGGCAAAAAATAGAGAAAAAGAACCCTTTTTGGCAAAACTTTGGTCAGAATAAGGACAAAAATTGAGAAAAACACCCTTTTTGGTAGGACTTTGGTTAGAATAAGGGTGAAAATAGAAGAACACCCTTAGTGGAAAAGCTTTTGTTACAATAATGCAAAAATAGAGAAAAAAACACCCTTTGTGGCAAAGCGTTGGTAAGAGTTAGAGCAAAAATAGAGAAAAACACCATTTTCTATGTTTTGTTGCACGTTGCTTTGTGTCCGTTCATCTTGATGGGGAAGAGAGAGCTGGTTGCTTTGCTTAATTTGTCTTCCTGATGTCCTGTGATGGTTGAACGGCTCTTCCTCGCGGTGTCACAGGGTTGTCTGCGGTTTGTGATTGTGGTATTTCCTGACCATACTCACTATTTTTTAGGTTATAATAAGGGCAGAAATAGAGAAAAACACCCTTTTGATAGAGCTCTGATTAGGATAAGGACAAAAATAGTGAAAAAAGAACACACCATATTTCGTAGGGCTTTGTTTAAAATTAGGGCAAAAATAGAGAAAAGCACCCTTTGTGACAGGGCTTGGGTTAGAATAAGGGCAATTATAGAGTAAAACACCCTTTGTGGTAGAGCTTTGGTTAGGGTTAGGGCAAATATACAGAAAAGACACCCTTTTTAGCAAAGCTTTGCTTTAAAGGAGGGCAAAACTAGAGAAAAACATCTTTTTTGGTAAGGCTTTGGTTAGAAAAAGGGCAAAGTAGAGAAACACCTCTTTTTGCAGAGCTTTGGCTAGAATAAGGGCAAAAATAGAGAAAAACACCCTTTTTGGAAGGGCTTTGGTTAGAATAAGGGCAAAATAGAAAAAAAAAACTTTTTGTAGGAATAAGGGCAACAATAGAGAAAAAGACCCAATGTGGCGGGGCTATGTTTAGAATAGGGGCAAAAAATAGAGAAAATACATTTTGTGGCAAGGCATTGGTTAGAATAAGGGCAAAAATAGAAAAAAACACCCTTTGTTGCAAGGCCCTTCACTATAGTGTTGATGTTATTTTCTTCTCCTTTGGGATCATGGGTTTCATTGTAGAACTTTGAAACTATTAGAAGCCTAAATGGCCAAAACAAGCTATTCTGGCCCAGAAAATATGCACACTTTAGTTACAGTTCTTCGATGCATTCTTTGCTTCCAAAGGATAACCTTTTCAAGAACATATTTGGTTAAAATAAGGGCAAAAAAAAGAGAGAAAAAACTTTTTTGGAGCGGCTTGGGTTAGAAAAAGGGCAAAAATAGAGAAAAACGCCTGGTTTGTAGGACTTTGGTTAGAATAGGGGCAAAAATAGAGAAAAACAGCCTTTTTGGTAGGACTATTGTTAGAATAAGGGCATAAATAGAGAAAAAACACCCTTTCTGGTAAGGCTTTGGTATTGCAATCATCTTGATGGGGAAGAGAGAGCTGATTGCTTTGCTTAATTTGTCTTCCTGGTGTCTCGTGATGGTTGAGCGGCTCTTCCTCGCGGTGCCACGGGGTTGTCTGCAGTTTGTGATTGTGGTATTTCCTGATCATACTCATTTACTATTTTTGGTTAAAATAAGAGCATAATAGAGAAAAACACCCTTTTTGGTAAGAATTTTGTAAGAATAAGGGCAAAAATAGAAAAAAACCTTTGTGGCAGGGCTTTGGTTAGGGTTAGAGCAAAAATGAGAAAAACACCTTTTTGGTAGGGCTTTGGCTAGAACAAGGGCATAAAAAGAGAAAAAAAAAACACCCTTTTTGGTAAAGCTTTGGTTAGAAAAAGGGCAAAATAGAAAAAAAAACACTCTATTTATGAGTAGTTGGCCATCCAGAGCCTGAAAAAAAAAATCTGTTGGCATTTTTGAGTACATTTTGGCATTCATGCTCAAAGTGTATCTTGATGTGTTTTAAGAAGGAAAGGGGTGGATGCCAAGTCTGAAAATGCCCCAAAGTCCCAGAATAGGTCAAAGGTCAACTAAGTGCAAAATCTTGTATATACGTCAGATTTTAGCGTTTTTATCAATTAGCTATCCAAAATTATGATTCAAAGTAATAAAAATCTCTTTTGGTTAATACAGCCATGCTATATAAACAAACAGCATCATCAAGGCATGATGTGTGTTTGGATCAAAGGTCATTTAAGTGCAAAATCTGTGAAAATTGTAGCAATATTTGATTTATATAGGGGCAAAATTCGAATTTTAAGTTCCCTTCTATCCTAATGTAAGATTTTTTTATTGCTATCCTGCTAGGTGTGTGTGTCTATCATATTTGGAAAGCAATGATTTACCAAGTTTTCCGCTTTCAAATATTCATAATAGGCACGTAAAGTATGTTACTATTAAAATGTATTACAACTAAGAATAACCATTTCATTTTAAAGAAGTATTTTTTTTGCTTAATGCTTTGTATGAATACGTCATTTTATGCAATTATCTATCATTTCATACATAAGATGTGCTTAAGTTGTTACTTACGTTACATTTTACTATTTGAAATTGAGTCATTTCTTAATGATATATGTTCCTAGCTACAGCTTTCATGAAAGACCTGGCCATGATCTCATGCTTATAGGACTAAAATATATTTCTTTTCTCATTTCACACATTTGTTGTGTTTGTTCCCATCTATGAGTAATTGTTAAACACTTTTTACAAGGCCACTACCTCCTAATTGCATACACTAAGCATAGCTTCATGAAAACACAAAGACTAAGCCTCCTTTCATAAAACATCAGGCGTGTTGAAACCATGATGGAATATGGTAAATACCATATACTGGAACGAATATATCCTCACATTGGTCTTCACATCGGCATGTTAGCAGATGGTAACATACATAACATAAAGCTAATATACAGGTACGTTTCTATTAATGACTATCCAGTGAAACATTGTTAACTTTTTGTGGGGTATATCATCGAAATAGCCCTGACATTTAGGGTAATCCTCCATATAACTTTAAACATTTAATTGTAGGGGTGTCCTTTCATTTGCACATATTGATGGAATGATGTGGTTTCAAAAGCAGCATTTCTTTGAAATCAGGCTGCTTGTGTAAATGTATTCATCCATATATAGAAGCAGTATAGATATGATATAAAAGGTAACCTCTAATTTTAAGATACCATAAAATATATATCTATGTCTTTCATAGCGCAACTTTTTATACATTGTAATTGTTTCAGTGTCGATAAATTCAATTCTAAGTATCATTTTTAAACATATTTTGCTTATTATTTTTTGCAATGATGATAGAGATCAAATGCTATAAAGTAAGTGGCATGTGTTTCTTTATGTTATTCTTTCTAACTTTAAAATGCCAATGTAAGTTTTATTCCAAATTAAATTTTCCCAAAACAGATGTCTGGTTACTTCTTGGGAACACAGGCATTCACCATATTGGAGCACCTGATGATTTGATTGTGTTCATAGTTTTCCATCAGTTTGGGGTCTTTTCTTAGTATTTAGAGTAAATGTGTCCTGAAATGGTTATCTAATATATACATTTACTAGCATAATCCATTGGTTTAACATCTCTGATTTGCTTGATGTATATAAGATCCTAAGGTAGTTAACTCGCCTATTCTAGTGTAGAATCTATCTGTTAACATGACAATTTGCTAAGACAGGGATTGATTGCATATAGGGTAGGTGACTAACATTAATGTATACATCTACTGCTCGTAGATACAAGTGCAATATACCTTTTTGGGTAGCACTTGTAACTGGTAACATACTCGAAATATGTAGTTTTAATATGGCATTACTCTTGAAATAAAACTGAACTTCTTTCCTTTCACTATATACAAGACAGTCCTCAAACAGTGTTAGTCTTCACAAATATCTTCAAGGATATAGGTACAAGAGTGAGTAAGTTTATGCTTAAAATGCTTTCTGCAAGCTGTTGTCAGCAATGTTGTTCATATTTTCGATGGTTTTGCATATATAATTAAGACTCACAATGAGCATAATTAAGTAAACCTTTTAAAACCAACAAACAGACCATAACTCACTTTTCATAGGACATATATAAAACATGTACTAGGGTTACAAATAGCTCACCAAATTAAATGCTGCATAAACAAAACTAAAAACAAGCTACCTTGTGAATAAGAAAAGCAGAGAAATCAGCTGCGTGTGACACTACTTTTTCAACATTCAGTTTAATCTGTGAGTTTCAGAGATGCAAACACCATACTAGTGAATTTTGGGAGTCATGTTTTTGTTTTATGCTTAAGAATAAAACAGTTAACTGATCTTTAAAATAAAGTATCACTAACGTTCGAATGATTTGTTGTTTATGTTACCATGAAATATGTTCAGATGTTTTACAAGACTGCTACATGGCTCAGGTAACCTTACCTAAACCAACCTTATTCTAAGATAATTAACAAGCAGAATAGTTTCTATCAGTATTACTGCAGAATATAGTAAGATAATCATCATTGCAATATGATATGAAATCTAGTTCAACAAAACATAGAAGATTTTAATGGAGACAGATGATAAATTAATTTTATAATGTAATTGTCAACAGTGAAAAGTGAAAATTAAAATAATTCAGCATACAAGGAAAATCTTTAATACTATATCTATGTAGCATCCTATATTTGGACATAAACCATGCTGGTTCTGTACGACGATGTTATATTTGCAATCTTCACAAACCTATACCTGCTATAGAAGACACTCAGCACTAACCCTGCCTTAATTCCTACCTTGCCACTAGATGTATGAAATATTGCTATGCTATTTTAAGCAAATTATTGATATTAAAACAATATTTAAATCATGATGTAGATTGCATATTTATCATTATGTTCCATTGGTAGAAATCTGAAAACTGCAATATGAATGTTAAAGAACCAAGCAAATTACAAGAAGCAATTAAGTACGACCAGGAAATGCCACATTCACATATTGCAGACCAACCCATAGCACTCTTTAAATTAAGTCTTATATAGAATAAAATGTGTGTAGTATATGTAAGCGAAGTGTGGAGAGCAGACCCAAATTTTATATAAGCCTAACAACAATTTACTACCTTTATCCATTTATGTAAGGCACCTTTTGTTACCTACATTACATCATTAATATATGTGCAGCAATTTAAGATCCATTATTTTTAATATAGTTATAATTTGAATTTATTATGAAAGATATTTTGCCAATTCTAATGCAATGTAAATAATAGAAAATGAATATGTAAGCAGCTATGCGTTACATGCTGGAGCCAGTACAAATTACATACTAATTAGCATATTTAGATATTTACTTGATTTCACTTCATTACAAGTTAAAAGTTATAAACAACTTCAAATATATAAAAATGAACATTTTCAAATAGAATATAGATTAATATCATGTATATTTAAGGTCATGTATCATATTCTAATACATGTTATTTGTTAAGTCATTATCTGCAATTTAGTAAAAAATGTAACATACGTATCGCTGACGAGCAGAAATACATAGCACAGATGTATGCAATCGATTTTTTATGTCTAGTTTAAATATTTTATGCTTAAACTGTTTCACTAGTACTATTAAAATAAATCAACATTAGCCTTGTACTGTGTGTACTGTTATTTTCAAAGCCAGTAGGGTAATGTTGATTACAGGTGATTTATAGAAAAATGACAACAGAAAAGTTATTAAATTATGGGTTTCTAAGGCCCAAGACATGTCCAAAACTGAAAATAGTTTTACTTTCTGAGAGGTGCAGCAAACTCTCAAAGTAGCCCATATATCACAGTTTAGCCCAAATGAGGGACAATTTCCGTCAGAATTGCACAAAACTTACGATGTTTGTCTTTGTAAAATCCATAAAAGTAAGCTTCCAAAAGGGTTTCTTTAATGATAAACATGTTAATTTAAGCCTTCTGAAAGACTTCTACCCTTTTTAGAGTTTAAAAGCATCTTGTTGTTGGACCAGCGAAAAAAAGTAACACAGTTTGTAAAAATGCTCTTTATGCACTTTATGACCTTTGACCCCATTTTAAAGTCGACATATGAATATTTAGTTATAAAAAACATTTTCTCAATGTTTTTCAGACTTATAACTATAAGCATACAAAATTTGGCTCGAAATGAAATATATTTACATATAATAAGATGAAATTGTTTTACAATAGTACATATTTTCTCATTTTTGCACTCAATGACCTTTGACCTAATTTCTGGCCTTCATATGCAAATTCAGACTTGGCATCCACCCCTATGGCTTTGTACACATGCTAAATATTATGTTAAAAGTGGTCTAACAAATGTACTCAAAATGCTGAACAAACCAAAACAATGCATCTTTTTTCGATTCGGATTGCCAACTAAAAGGGGCAAAATAGAGAAAAACACTCTTTTTGGTAAGAATTTTGTTAGAATAAGGGCAAAAATAGAAAAAAAACCTTTGTGGCAGGGCTTTGGTTAGGGTTAGAGCAAAAAAGAGAAAAAAAACAACACCTTTTTGGTAGGGCTTTGGTTAAAACAAGGGCATAAAAAGAGGAAAAAAAACACCCTTTTTGGTAAAGCTTTGGTTAGAAAAAGGGCAAAATAGAAAAAAACAGTCTTTTTATGAGGGCTTTAGATAGAAGTAGGGCAAAAATAGAGAAAACACCCTTTGTGGCAGAGCTTTGGTTAGAATACATACGTAGAGAAAAACAACCTTTTTGGTAGGGCTTTGGCTAGCATAAAGGCAAAATAGAGAAAACACCCTTATTGACAGGGCTTTGACTGGAATAATGGCAAAAATAGAGAAAAATATGCTTTGTGGCAGAGCTTTAGTTAGAATACGGGCCAAAAAAGAGAAAAACATCCTTTTTGGCTGGGCTTTGATTAGAATAAGGGCAAAAATAGAGAAAAACACCCTTTTTGGAAAAGTTTTGCTAAGAATGAGTGCAAAAATAGAGAAAACCCCTTTTTGTAGGGCTTTGGCTAGCATAAAGGCAAAATAGAGAAAACGCCCTTATCGACAGGGCTATGGCTGGAATAAGGGCAAAAATAGAGAAAAAAATACCCTTCGTGGCAGAGCTTTGGATTGAAAAATGAACAATATAAAGTAAAACAAGCTATTTGGTAAGGTTTTTTAGAATAAGGGCAAAATAGACATAAACACCCTTTTTGGTAAAGTTTGAATAGAATAAGGGCAAAAATAAAAAACACACCCTTTTTGGTAGAGCTTAGGCTAGAATAAGGGCAAAAACAGAGAAAAAGCCCTTTTAGTTAGGGCTTTAGTTAAAATAAGGGCAAAAATAGAGAAAAAAAACTTTGTGGCAGGCTTTGGTTAGAACAAGGGCAAAAAAAGAAAAAAAAACCTTTGTGGCAAGGTTTTGGCTAGATAAGCGCAAAAATAGAGTCAAACACCTTTTTGTAGGGCTTTGATTAGAATAAGGGCTAAAAAGAAAAAACACCCATTATGGCAGGCCTTTGGTAGAATACGTGCAAAAATATTGAAAGACACCCTTTGTGCTAGGCTTTGGTTAGAACAAGGGCAAAAATAGAAAAAATACACCCTTTGTGGCAAGGTTTTGGCTAGATAAGGGCAAAAATAGAGTCAAACACCTTTTTGTAGGGCTTTGATTAGAATAAGGGCAGAAATAGACAAAAAAAACCTTTGTGGTAGGGCTTTGGTTTTAATAAGGTAAAAAATAGAAAAAAACACCCGAAGTGGTAAGGCTTTTGTTAGAATAAGGGCAAAAATAGAGAAAAACACCCTTTTGATAGGGCTTTAGTTAGAATAAGGGCTAAAAAGAAAAAAAACACCCATTATGACAGGGCTTTGGTAGAATACGTGCAAAAATGTTGCTAGGCGTTTGTTAGAATAAGGGCAAAATAGAAAAAAAACAGCCTTTGTGGCAAGGCTTTGGCTGGAATAAGGGCAAAAATAGAGTAACACACCCTTTTTGTAGGGCTTTGATAAGGGCAGAAAAAGAGAAAATCACCCTTTGTGGTAGGGCTTTGGTTGGAATTAGGGTAAAAATAGAAGAAAAAAAACACCCTGAGTGGTAAGGCTTTGGTTAGAATAAGGGCAAAAATAGAGAAAAATCAATTTGATAGGGCTTTGGTTAGAATAAGAGCAAAATAGAGAAAAACACCCATTGTGACAGGGTTTTGGTTAGAATAAGGGCAATAATAGAGAAAAACACCCTTTGTGGTAGAGCTTTGGTTAGGCTTAGGGCAAAAATAAAGAAAAAAACATCCTTTTTGGCAAAGCTTTGCTTAAAAGGAGGGCAAAAATAGAGAAAAAAAAACATCTTTTTTGTAAGGCTTTGGTTAGAATAAGGGCAAAATAGAGAAAAACACCCTTTGTGGCAGGGCTTTGGTAAGAATAAGGGCAAAAAAGAGAAGCACCCCTTTTTGTAGGCTTTTGTTAGAATAAGGGCAAAATAGAAAAAAAATTTTGAAAGGGTTTTCCATACGAGCTGAACATTTCTTGTACTTTAACAACAGCAGAATCTAGGGCGAAGATTTGGTACCAGTAAAATGCATTTAAGCCCCCCCCCCCCCCCCCGTGGCTTAGTCTGCTGTCCGTTCTAAGGCGGTGGTCCTTTTTTTGTTGACTTTTTGTTTATTGTTACTCCCATTGTGGGTGTCTGTAATTGTTCTATGTATTGTTGTACATTACTTTATGGTCATCATCTTGATGAGGAAGAGAGAGCTAGTTGCTTTGCTTAATTTGTCTTCCTGGTGTCTCGTGATGGTTGAGCGGCTCTTCCTCGTGGTGCCACAAGTTGTCTGCGGTTTGTGATTGTGGTATTTCCTGATCATACTCATTTACTATTTTTTTTAGCTTGAATAAGGGCAATAATAGAGAAAACTGTCTTTGTGTCAGGGCTTTGGTTAGAATACGGACAAAAATGGAGAAAAAACATTTTGAGGCAAGGCTTTGATTAGGAAAAAAGGCAAAAATAGTAAAAAAAATACCCTTTGTGACAAGGCTTTGGGTAGAATATGGGCAATAATAGAGTAAACACCCTTTTTGTAGGGCTTTGGTTAGAATAAGGGCAGAAATAGAGAAAAACACCCTTTTTGTAGGGCTTTGATACGGGCAGAAATAGAAAAAATCACCCTTTTATGGTAGTGCTTTGGTTAGAATAAGGGTAAAAATAGATTAAATAGCAAACACCCTAAGTGGTAAGGCTTTGGTTAGAATAAGGGCAAAATAGAGAAAAATCTATTTGATAGGGCTTTAGTTAGAATAATGGCAATGTGACAGGGCTTGGGTTAGAATAAGGGCAATAATTTAGAAAAAAGCACCCTTTGTGGTAGAGCTTTGGTAAGGCTTAGGGCAAAATACAGAAAAAAACGTCCTTTTTGGCAAAGCTTTGCTTAAAAGGAGGGCAAAAATAGAGAAAAACATTTTTTTTGTAAGGCTTTGGTTAGAATAAGGGCAAAATAGAGAAAAATACATCTTTTTTGTAAGGCTTTGGTTAGAATAAGGGCAAACAAGAGAAAAAAAAAACACCCCTTTTGGTAGGCTTTTGTTAGAATAAGGGCAAAATAGAAAAAAAAACTTTTTGGAAGGACTTTTCATGCGAGCTGAACATTTCTTGTACTTCAACAACAGCAGAATCTAGGGCGAAGATTTGGTACCAGTAAAATGCATTTCAGCCCCCGGTGGCTTAGTCTCCTGTCCGTTCTAAGGCGGTGTTTCTGTTGTTGTTGACTACTTGTTTATTGTTTCTCCCATTGTGTAATTGTTCTATGTTTTGTTGTACGTTACTTTATGTCCATTCTAGTATTGCAATCATCTTGATGGGGAAGAGACAGCTAGTTGCTTTGCTTAATTTGTCTTCCTGGTGCCTCGTGATGGTTGAGCGGCTCTTCCTCGCGGTGCCACGGGGTTGTCTACGGTTTGTGATTGTGGTATTTCCTGATCATACTCACTATTTTTTTCAGTTTGAATAAGGGCAATAATAGAGAAAACTCTCTTTATGGCAGGTGATTGGTTAGAATACGGGCAAAAATGGAGAAAACACATTTTGATGCAAGGCTTTGATTAGAAAAAGGGCAAAAATAGTAGAAAAACACCCTTTGTGACAAGGCTCTGGGTAGAATAAGGGCAAAAATAGAGTAAAACACCCGTTTTTGTTAGGGTTTTGGTTAGAATAATGGCAAAAATTTCAAAAAAAAAAAGACAAACAAGACAGCAAAAACTAGGTTTTCTTTTGCTTGGCTACAAGAACAAACAGGACTGTATCTGTATCCACAGATCCACTTAAGATGATGACGTTAACTTCTTACCTTAAGAATTTGAGACACAAAAATACATTACTGCAGATCTTATTATTCCAAGTAGTTATCAATGCCCTACCTGCTTTGGCAAACAACTTGTTGAGAGAGAGAGAGAGAGAGAGAGAGAGAGAGAGAGAGAGAGAGAGAGAGAGAGAGAGAGAGAGAGAGAGAGAGAGAGAGAGAGAGAGAGAGAGAGAGAGAGAGAGAGAGAGAGAGAGAGAGAGAGAGAGAGAGAGAGAGAGAGAGAGAGAGAGAGAGAGAGAGAGAGAGAGAGAGAGAGCAATTGTTGATTTATTTCTGTATTTTCGCTTGTGCCATGCAAATTAAAATAAGATGACAAAATCTACATTTCATTCCTGGTTAAAAAGAGTACAAGAGTCTTTCTGAATACCAATGATAGCTGTGTCTCTTGTTTTAACAGGAAATAGTCTAATTAGATTTAAATGTTCCGCCAGGATTTCAAGTATGCAGTGTATAATTTAACAGACCTTTGGAAATCTAAGAGCCTAAATTAATGCATCAGCGTGCTATACATGGCTCTAACGTAATCATGCGCTTGTTAAATGTATTTGTTTGAGTTTAACAAGTCTTTAATGCAATGTGAATCACTGGCAGCAGTGAAAATGAAGCTTCCTGAATCGTAAATATACGTAATGAAACGTCGAGTAAACAGTTGGGGCAATTTAAGTGATACATCTGTTGATACACCTTTCCCTCAAAACTACATGTAAAGCATGTTATCACATGGCTTTACATGTAATGCCAGGAACCCGTAGTATTGGCACCTCTATTTACAGAGTCTTACAGATTTAACGTAAAATTAAAGAAAAAAGGAGCACCAAAGAGAAGATAATTGAAACGTAAAAATTTACATGATTTTACATGTAGTTTCATTTCACTACATGTAGAATCACTACCGTTTACATGTAATTTTTTATGCATTCTCAATGTTTGTAAAAATATGAACATGGTTTAAATGTAATAACATGTATATACTTGTAAATAAGATAACCTGTAGCATACAATCTGTAAAATTTAACAAGTAAAAAATTACCTGTAGTTCGAATTAATGTGTAGAACTTTACATGTTGAACGTTACACCTAACCGTAAACGTTTACATGCTTTTTTTTACAAAATAACAGGTATAATTTTACGGGTCATAAAAGGGATAAAGCAAAAGGATTTTGGGAACAACTTTTTTTTATTCAGGCATAACTTAAATTCAAAAACTTATTAAAATAGTAAATGGGATTCCCCCTAAATCAGTACTTTTACAAACAGTGAAGCCCAAGACGAAATTCTGCACAAAGTGGCATTTCATCATGGACCATACTGTTTGCTTTCATAAAGGTACACGAAATCTTCAAAACAAAATGCAATTAAAATTGTTTTCAGAGGAAAACTTTGTCCCCCAACCGCAAACTGATTCAGCAAGCATGCTTACTGCTCTTTATTGTGTCACAATGGTGCAGGCTGAAATATATCAATTAATACAATGGAGGGCATGTACAAACATAACTTCAAACTTTGAAATTACACAGTGTTGTGGTTACCTTGAATATAAGGTCAAGGTCATCAAAATAAAATTAACTCTTTTTTTGTCACCAAACAATCTATCTATGCAATGATGATGGGGGAAACCCACTGGTTCGGAAGACAGAGCTCAGGAAAAACTGACTTAAAAGATTTTTAAGGTTTATGACCTTGAAAATAGGGTGACCTTGAAAGTTAGATCAAGGTCATCAAAATTATATCAACTCTTCATTTTGCCGCAATGATACAATACATTAAGTGTAGATAGAATACATTGTTCAATTCGGGAGATATTTTTAGTAAAAAATTGACATTTCTAAGTGCTGTGGTGATCTTCAAAATAAGGTCAGGTCACCAAAATCTAATTAACTCTTAACCCAGTCCAAACCATATATCCTAGCAATTTTGGTCAAGAATTAAGCCAACGATTCGTAAGATAGTTTTTTTGAAATGGCTGATCTATACTGTTTTTATAAGAATGGATGCTGTGTGAAAAATTATATGCAAAAATTATACCATGGGTTGTCCACCTGTACGTTGAGATAGTCCACGAGCTTTAGCGAGTGGATTAACTTACGTACATGTGGACAAACATTGTATAACTATTTAATACCACCAACATCAGTGTAGACCTTGCACATCACGAGATATTTTATGCTAAAAATGGTAAAGGTGGTATAAAATGACATCAGCTCTATACGAGAGGCGATTCACGAGTTTTGAAACAATTTTATTTTATCTATAAGTTCCACATAAAAAACATTTCATTGCAACAGGTGTTAGGCTGTAGCCCAGACCAGCGTATCTCGTAAAAAAGTCATCGATACTTACTCCGAAAGTAGCAAAGCTGATTTTTTGCACAAAGAATATTTGAACATTCGGTAATACAAAACCACTGTATAGCAATTCGTTGCGAATTGCGAATTGCTGTATAAGCGACATTTGTATGGGAAGCCGTTTTCCTTTAAAAATCGTAATAATGATTTAAACGCTTTGTTAAACATGTTATCATAGCAAATGGGGTCGTAAATGGTATCTATTCTGCCCCATATATACTATTGTATGTTATGAGGAGGGGGGACATATTTTGATTTGCCTTATGTTTAAAATATAGCTTGAAAACACAGGCTGTCTATGCTATTCAAAGTTTGTGTTTGTTCGTTTCGATTTGTTAAGTAATCTTCATGACCAAAAGGAATATGACAAATATTTTGTTATTAGCCGAGAGGCAAATATGCTTGTAACGCTAAAAACGAAAAATTGAAATAATACACTCATTAGATAACCCATTTGGCAAAACAAAAGTAGGTACCCCATTAACAAAAAAAGAAAAAAACCCAGAGGAGTACAACATCGTGACAATCATCCTACACAAGGCTACAATAGGATAGGAAACTATTACCAAATGACTTGTGTAATTAACATGTTTAAGAAATAATATAGCTTGTTGACACTAATGCTTATAAACTGCAGCCTTCTTTTAGTGAAAGGGTGATTGTTGATGGGCATGGTTGTCATACAGCCCTACATTTTGGTGTCAAAGCTAAAGAAAATCAAGACAAAGTTCCTACGTTGTACTGGTTACCTAAACTCCATAAAAAACCCTATAAAGCAAGATTTATTGCTAATTCTAGTTCTTGTACGACAACAGAACTTTCTAAATTGTTAACCTCGTGTCTTACAGCTGTTAAAAAACATGTTATCAAATATTGTGAAAAGGTATATGAGAGATCTGGTAAAAGTAAGTAAGGTTGCAAAGATCAGGAATCGATACAATCAAGTACCACACCTGACCCATGATACCAATGGGAAAGTGACAAACTCACAGAAGACACCACAAACGAGAGCCAAGAGGTCAGCCCTTTCCCAGCAGGTGACCACGAAGCACATATAAACAGACGCGCACAAAACATAGCAAACACAAGACAGAACAAAAACATAAAAGATCCACAAAAGAAGTACCGCCTTGGAACGGTCAGTAAAATATTTTACTGGAGGGCTTAAACCGGTTTAACGGCAAAAACCTATTTTGGTCTATTAAAAATTCAGGTGAAATTTTAGATAAACTTAAAGCTAGAGATTTCAATGCGACCAGTGTGTCTACTTATGATTTTTCTACTCTTTACACTACTTTACCTCATAATTTAATTAAAGATAAACTTATTGATCTTATTGAAAGAACCTTCCAGAGAGAAGGATCTCCTTACCTTGCATGTAATGACAGAAATGCATTATTTACTTCAGAAAAGCCCTAAAAATACAATACCATGCATGGTCGTGTCAAAATGTATGTGATGCGCTGACCTTTTTGTTGGACAACATTTTTGTTCGATTTGGCACCAAGCTCTATAGACAAGTAGTTGGGATTCCTATGGGCACTAATTGTGCTCCCCTGGTTGCAGATTTATTCCTGTTTTGTTATGAGAGGGACTTTATGATGTCTCTTTCTGATGATAAGCAGGCTGATGTTATTAATGCGTTTAACACTACTTCCAGATATTTGGACGATATTTTAAATATTAATAATGTTTATTTTGACAATATGGTTAGTCAAATATACCCTTCAGAGCTCCAACTGAATAAAGCCAATGCCTCTGATACCGAAGCCGCATTTTTAGACTTTTAGCTCCAACTGAATAAAGCCAATGCCTCTGATACCGAAGCCGCATTTTTAGACTTTTCAGTTCTTTAATGCTGTCTTTGCTTCCAAAGGATACCCTTTTAAGAACATATTTGACTTCACTACAGCTGGTGACTGGGACTGTGTGGCGGCGGTAGAACGTCTCCCTGCCCTTCACTATAGTGTAGATTTTATTTTCTTGTCCTTTGGGATCATGGGTTTCATTGTGGAACTTTGAAACTATAAGAGGGTCACTGATGAAGCCTAAATGGCAGAAACTAGCTAGTCTGGCCCATGAAATATGTACACTCTAGTTTCAGTTCTTTAATGCTGTCTTTGCTTCCAAAGGATACCCTTTTAAGAACATATTTGCATTTGTCAATTTCTAATGATATTGTTTCTACCAAAATTTATGATAAACGTGACGACTTTGATTTTGAAATTGTCAATTTCCCATTTTTAGATGGTGATGTTCCTCGTTCTACATCCTATGGAGTCTATATCTCTCAACTCATTCGTTTTGCTAGAGCATCTAGCTATGTTGCTGACTTCAACACTCGCAATAAATTGTTAACTCAGAAACTTCTTAAACAAGGCTCTCGGTATCATAAACTTCGCAAAACATTTTCAAACTTTTATAGACGATACTATGATTTGATTTCTAAATTCCAAGTTGGACTTAAATCTCTCTTGCGCCAAGGACTTTCGGAACCTGATTTTTATGGTGACTTGGTGTATAAATTGAAGAAGATTGTTGGCTCTAATAATTTTTCAGCGCAGTTCATTAAAATAATTTCCCATTATAAAAAGATTGGCTATAACATTAATGTATTGCAACAGACTTCATGCTTGGTAGTCAACCCAATCACGGTTGGCAACTTTGCTTTCCTCTTTAATTGCACGCCGGTGGGTCGGACTTCAGACTCTATGGTGGTTCCGACTTAAAGACTTATCTATTGATGAGATGGTAGGGGCCTGATGCTTTGGCTGTTTGTCGGGCCCACCGGGGTTTACCTGTTGGATTTCTTTTGCTCCGGTATTCAGTTTTATTTACTGTTGAGTCCTTATCCTTGCTTTATCTCCTTGTTATCTCCTTGTTATATCTGGAGTTATATGTTTTAGGAGATGATGCATTGATAAGTTAGGGGTCTTTCATGCAAACCAACTATCTATGTGTCTTGATCCACATCTGAATTAAGGGTGAGGTTGGCGCCGTTAAACCGGTTTAAGCCCTCCAGTAAAATATTTTACTGACCGTTCCAAGGCGGTACTTCTTTTGTGGATCTTTTATGTTTTTGTTCTGTCTTGTGTTTGCTATGTCTTTGTGCGCGTCTGTTTATATGTGCTTTGTGGTCACCTGCTGGGAAAGGGCTGACCTCTTGGCTCTCGTTTGTGGTGTCTACTGTGAGTTTGTAACTTTCCCATTGGTATCCTGGGTCAGGTGTGGTACTTGATTGTATCGATTCCTGATCTTTGCACCCTTACTTACTTACATTTTGTAACGAGGTGATAATGCTGCAAGTAAGCACTGAACAGACGTAAACAATGCACACACCAATCCACAAATCACTGAAAAGAATGTTTTGTTTTCAGGTTAAAAACACATCTAACTGTACTCGTATAAATTGATTGAAGTCTATCTTTACAAAAAAAAACTAATTCTTTCCAGTCCTCCATGAGGGCGCCCGGATAGCTCAGTCGATAGCGTGATTAGCTCTGACTAGCTGGATACCTCTGCCACGCAGGTTCGAATCTCGCTAGCGTCGCTAGCAAAAATGTCGATTATTGAAAAAATTATCAAATTGTTCCTGCAGTGGTATGTATCTCAATGGTTTGACTGTCACCTTCCGGGTTGCGGTGGTTTCACAGTGTATTTCCCGGCCGATCGCCGAGAACTGCACTGGCTTCCCCCACCACTAGACAGTCGGCGTCTTAGAAGCAGAATTGCTTAAGTCTGACGTCTATCACCAGTAAGCATCTCTAGTAAGCATGAGCCATCACCAGGCGGTGATGGAAGATTTCATGAACAGAAAACAGAAATTAAAGGTATGATAGGTATACGTAATTTTTGGACTACTGATGTTGTAAGCTGCAACAATGAAAGTAAAAACACGGCAAATATCAAGAATCAATACAATCAAGTTCTTCACCTGACCTAAGATACCACATGGGAAAGTGACAAAAAACGCAATTAAACGTCACAAACAAGAGCCAAGAGGTCAGTCCTTTCCAAGCAGGTGACCACAAGGCAGCAATGAACAAACGCGAAAGCATGACAAACACAAAGCATAAATAACACAAATGATCCACAAAAGAAGTACCGCCTTCGAACGTTCCGTAAAAATATTTTACTGGAGGACTTAAACCAGTTTCATGGCGCATTATATATCCCCACCATAGTTTTTAATTGTGTTTTTATCTATTTTTGTCTTTGTCTTTTTCTTTTCCTATTTTCTTTTTTTTTCTTTTTCCTTTTTTGCTACTTTTTCTTACATTTTTAGTTGTTTTGTCCCTTTTTGACTATCCTTAAAAATGAATTAAAGACTACATGTATATAACATTCAATTGATGTATAGTGTGACAGGACAGACATAAGACCTACAGATAAGCCACCAACGCTGCCCTCCACGTGTGTTGATTTTTGAAATCGGTCAACCGATTATAAATGTCAAAAGATTCGCACGCTTTTCGCCTAATAACTATGTAATGGAACACAATGGTGCCATCCTATATCAATTTTATTTACATGTAGGTTATTATAGCATACTAAGAAAAAAGTAAGTAACCATTCAGGATGTACTTAACATTGCGATGTGTTTTTGCATATCTCCCCTTCTGGTTCGCCAAAACAATGCATTAAATAAAGCGAATCTAATTTACAGCATATGTGCTCATATTCAAGGCCATCTTAAAGTGTCCATTCTTGCGTGACAATACATTTTGTGCTGTGAAATAGGCAAACGGACGTCCCACTACATACGCTAGCATTTTTAACGTGACCTCTTCGTAGGATAAGGAATGATCCCCCAAAAAACGTTTTCATACCTTAGTGCGATGGCAGCCATATTTGATATATTTAATCTTACCCAAACAGGCAGCAATGTAGTCTTTGGACAGTTATGATGTGTTTGTGTGAAAATAATCAAATTGAGTCGTGGCAGATACAGATGGGAGAAAACGAAACATTACGTTTTATCTGGTTAGATATGGTACACACCATTGCATGCGTAATGCTAAAGCAACAGTTCTTTGAAGTTGAAAACTAATACTCAAAACTTTTAAAACAAACACATTGTCATTACTGAAAGGTAGTTTGATTTCAATTTGATTACGCGTTGCTGAGATAATAGCGCTTGTATTAAACGCATACATACATATGACGCACATGGGTTACCATAATTTTTTAGCTGTAGTGGCGTTATGCAATTCCGAGAAGCTTGCTTTACAGCGGTTTCGTATGCACCATATATCCTTCTTCAAATTTATACTATAATAATCCTTGCTACTTTCCGGGTAACCATTTTTGATTTTTTTTTTCACCCTGGGCCCCAGCCTATTTCAATTTGTGATCCATGGAGGTTGTAGATCAGTCTACATCGCTTAGGCCATGACTCCAGAATCTTATTAATGACGTGTTGCTCCAGTTTTCTCCATTCGTCTCGCAATGCTCGTTTAAGGCCTGCCAAAGTGTAGATTTTTCGCTTCTGCAAGCGTCGTTTAACGATCCCCCATATAGCAAAATTCATCGGGGCTGCATCTGGACTTTTGGGCATCCACTCCTGAGGTGTAACAAAGTTCATGTTTTTTTCGTATCTACGCCAACGTCTGCTTTGATGTATGGCTCGAAGCACTGTCCTGGTGAAATACCATGACCTTTATTTGGTCACCTGGAAACATTCTTGGCGCATCATGTTTAATGAATGGTTTCGCAACTTTGTCAATATAAAATTGCGAGTTGACCTTGACACCTTTAGGGATGGTTTGAATCTCGGTTTTGCCGTGGAAACTAACTCCAGCCCAAGCCATGAAACCTGGTGAAAACGAATCACGTTTAACAAATTTAAGTTTTGAAGGATCATTATGCTCTTTGTGCATCATGTTTAATGAATGGTTTCACAACTTTGTCAATATAAAATTGCGAATTGACCTTGACACCTTTAGGGATGATTTGAATCTCGGTTTTGCCGTGGAAACTAACTCCAGCTCAAGCCATGAAACCTGGTGCAAACGAATCACGTTTAACAAATTTAAGTTTTGAAGGATCATTATGCTCTTTACGGATGTAGCAGACTCGACGATGACTATAGCTGCCACCCAAGTAAAACATCGCCTCATCCGTCGTCACAAAGTTTTTTCACTTGTCATAGTTCAAACGTTTATAAACTGCCATGAACATTGACGTCGTTTTTCAATTTATACAGCATTTAACTTGTGAACTTTGCACTTTTTTTCACAGTTTTGTTTGCAGTGTATTTTTAATAATCCTGTGAATGGTTGACTGAGATACCCCTAGTTGAGTTGCCATTTCACGTTGTGTGGATGGGTTAACCCTTTTAATCATAATGGCGACTTTACGAATAACTCCAGGTGTTGACTTTTGGAGTGTCCTTTTATATGGCCCAATTTTTGCCTTTGGTAACCAGTACCGCGAGTTTTACCAATTTAGTGCTTTACTCGATGGATTGTACTTATAGAAATATCATGTCCTTGACCTTTTAACTCTCGTTGAATATGCCTGTAAGACGTTTGCTTCTTCAAAAGAAAAGGTATGTAAAGATACCTTCTACTACACTGTCAATTATAGGTCTTCCCATTTTAGAATTCACAAAAAAGCTGACATGTATATGTAATACATACCTATATTGATAAATACCTGTGAATTTCGTGCTGTTGAACCGCTATGCTCGATTACAACGAACGATTCAAAAGTGTTTCAAAACTCGTGAATCACCTCTCGTACAAGTTGCCACTGGCATCTTCTAATGACCTTGACCTTAGAGTCTAACAAGTGAAACCTTCACTCTGTATATTGCTTTATTGGTGTCGACTTGTACGAGGGATGTTCGAAATGAATTGCTTATTGTCCTATATCTCGATATCCACGTGGGGCACGATAAAAACCAATATATACCTATCTAGGTTTATTCAAGGTCTACACAACGGTGTTTAAATGAACATGTTATATTAAATGTAAGACATAATATTTGCCATATTAAATGGTTGGTAGAAGCGTCGACCAGAAATATGAAATATAGGCTATTGTCACTTTCCCATTGGTATCCTGGGTCAGTTGTGGTACTTGATTGTATCGATTCCTGATCTTTGCACCATTACTTACTTTTACATCAAAGCTCGCTCAAAACTCGGTTGTTCTTTGAAGCAGCTGATGACTGAACTTTCTGCTACTTAAGAACCTTCTTGTGTGTCTTATGACACAGTTAGGCGCTGGAAAATGAATTTGAATCTGGTGTAGAGTCCATCAAAAATGCACCAAAATCAGGTAGGCCAAAATTTGCATCTCGTAAAGAAATCTTTTCAAAAATAACGGTAAATCATTGAACGAGATGCCAGATTTACAGTTCGTGATATTGCACGAAATGTAGGCATATCACTAACAATGGTTCACCTTATTTTGAAGAAGCATTTGGACGTCCGAAATATTTTTGCTAGATGTTGACTGATGAACAAAACATACAACGGGAAAAAGTGGCCAAAATATGCTTCAAATGTTTAAAACTTCTAGTGCATGTACAACTACTGAGTTGTCTATTCTTTTGACTTCCTTCCTCACTGCGATTAAAAACCATGTCATTAAATATTGCACAACAGTTTATGAAAGAAATGGTAAACATTTATTTTGGTCTATTAAAAATTCAGATGAAATTCTTAATAAGTTGAAGTCTAGAGGTTTTCTAGCATCTGGTTTGTCTACATTTGATTTCTCTACTCTCTATACTACATTGCCCCATAATCTAATCAAAGAAAAACTAACATAATTAATTGAACAAACATTTAACAGAGAGGGCTCACTTTATTTAGCTTGTAATGATAAAATGCCTTTTTTACTTCTGAACAACCCAAACGATATAAATTGTGGACATGTCAGAAAATGTGTGATGCGCTCCATTATCTTATATTTATAAGATTTGGCTCGAAATTATATAGACAAATTGTAGGTATTCCAATGGGTACTAATTGTGCTCCTCTTGTTGCAGATTTGTTTTGTTTTGTTATGAGAGAGACTTTATGTTGTCTCTGTCAGACAATAAGCAAACTGATATTATTGAAGCTTTTAACTCAACCTCCAGATATTTAGATTACTTACTTAATATTGAATGATAATCCTTATTTTGAACAATTGGTAGGTCTGATATATCCCACTGAACTTCAGTTAAATAAGGCAAATTCTTCAGATACTGAAGCTCCGTTTTTGGACTTGAACTTGTCAATTACAAATGGCATAGTTTCTTCTAAAATTTATAATAAACGGGAAGATTTAATATTGAAATAGTAAATTTCCCATTTCTTGATGGAGATGTTCCTCGCTCTCCTTCCTATGGTGTATATATTTCTCAGCTTATCCATTTTGCTAGAGTGTGTTCTAATGTTGATGATTTCAACAACAGAAACTTATTTTTAACTGCTAAGTTATTAAAACAAGGTTATAGATATCATAAAATTCGAAAAGCGTTTTCTAAATTCTACCACAGACACTCAGATTAATTGTTAAATACAACATTGGGTTAAAAACTCTTCTGCAACAAGGCATATCAGAACCTATATTTTATGGTGATTTAGTTTATAAGTTCAAACGAATTGTTGGAAAACCTAATTTTAGTGATCAATTCAAAAAGATAGTAAAACGTTATATAAGGGTTGGATATAACTTGGATATAATGCAACAGTCTGCATGCCTAGTTTTAAACCCAATCACCGTTTATAGCTATGGTTTCCTCTTTAATTTCACGACGGTGGGTCAGGCCTCAGACTCTATGACGGCTCTGACGTAAAGCTCGGTGGGTTGGTGCCTGATGCTTATCTGTAGCTGGACCCACCGTGGCTCAACTTGAGGGTTTCTTTAGCTCTGGCTATCTGTGAGTCATGAGCCCTTTTCTGTGTTTCATCATGGTGTGTTAATTTGATTAGAGTGTTTCTCCATGATGATACATTACATTAGTTAGATGGCCTGAACATCATTTCTTGTACTTCAACAACAGCAGAATCTAGGGCGATGATTTGGCACCAGTAAATGCATTTAAAGCCCCCCCCCCCCCGGTGGCTTAGGCTGCTGTTCGTTCTAAGGCGGTGGTTCTGTTGTTGTTGGCTTTTTGTTTATTGACACTCCCATTGTGGGAGTCTGTATTGTTCTATGTTTTGTTGTATGTTACTTTATGTACATTCTAGTATTGCAATCATCTTAATGGGAAAGAGAGAGCTGATTGCTTTGCTTAAATTGTCTTCGTGGTGTCTCGTGATGGTTGAGCAGCTCTCCCTCGCGGTGCCACAGGGTTGTCTGCGGTTTGTGATTGTGGTATTTCTTGATCATACTCACTGACTATTTTTGTGACAAAAAGCAGTTTGCCAATGTCGTCACAGGTGGTGAAAATTGGATATATTATTTTGAGCCTGTCAGAAAGTTTAGCAATAAAACCTGGTCCTCTAAACATAGCAGACGCCCAATAATTGCCAAACGTATTTTGAGTGCAAGGAAGGTTTGGTATGCAATTTTCTTCTCTTGTGAAGGAGTCGCAATAAAGTGCTGATTGAAAATGGCATCAAACATCACCGTAAAGCACTACAAAGACATAGTACTGAAGAAGCCGAAAAATATTATCAGAAACGACGCCCTGTCACTGGTTTTAAACATATCCGTCTTCTTCATGGCAATGTCCCTGCTCTTGCCTCCGAAATAGTTACGGCGTTTTGGAATAAAGAAAAAGTATCTGTTTTGCCTCACCTTCCGTATTCCCTAGATCTTGCCCTATGTGCTTTCTTTATGTTTCCGAAATTGAAATAATTCCTTGCTGGGCGGAAATACTAGTCCTGACAGGCTCTTGGATCTGCTATTTATCAGTACCTTATTACTGTGCCCAAATCAGCGTATCGTGACGCCTTCAAGAAGTGGAAACATCGGTCGAAGCTTTGCATTTCTAGCCACGGAGAGTTCTTTGATGGCATGGAATGAGCACTTTTGGGCTTACTTGAAATTTGAAGTCTCCAGATAGAAATAAGCAATTCTTTTCTAACGTCCCTCGTATATAACATTTTCAAAATCAGAACAGGGGTCAGTCGATTTGTAGCCCACACAAATTAAGCAAATGTGACAAATGACTTTTTGCAATGACATTCGTCATGCAGTTGTTGCTCATCATATTGTTTAATTGAGATGGAAATGTGTGTTATTGTATCGATTCCTGATCTTTGCACCCCTTCTTACTTTAAACATTTCATAAACCTTGCAAAGGGTTTTGAAACAACGGAGTAGACTATGACAATGTTCATGATATCTTGTTTACAAGTTTTCAATGGCTAAATTTGCAAAAAGACAATACTTAAAAAAAAATTCTTAAATTTCACATGGTAATCTTATCTTATCATCCTCTATCAGCATACTAAGTTTGAAGCTGCTAGCTGTAATAGTTTTCAAGAATATTTATGACAAAATTCTCAATGCCAAAATTTGCAAATGACAATAACTCAAACAAGAGGGCCATAGTGGCCCCGAATTGTTCACCTGTACTATGTTCACCAGTTATATAAGTTTATGTGACCCCTGAGGAGGTCAACTTTAGCCCCAGGAGCGTTACTTGAACAAACTTGGTAGTGGTCCACTAGGTGATGCTACATACCAAATATCAAGTTTTTTAGCTATTTAGATTTCTTTCATGTTTTCCCTATATAAGCTAATGTTAAGCATGTGACCCTCGTGGCATGTCCAATTTTGGCCAAATGGAAATAATTTGAATAAACAAGATAGTGGTCTACTAGGTAATGCTACACACTTAATATCAAGGCATTTGTCTTTGTGGTTTCCAAACAAGAAGAATTTATGTTTTCCCTGATGTTAGCCTATATAAACTATGCGACCCCAGGGGCGGCCCCATTTTTTACCTCAGTGAAATAATTTAAACAGACTTGGTAGAGGTCCACTAGGTGATATTCCATGCCAGATATTAAGGCTCTAGGCCCTGTGTGTTCAGACAAGAAGATTTTTTCATGTTTTCCCTATATAAGTCTCTCAAAACATGTAACCCCGGGGTGGCCCATTCTTGGCCCAAGGGGCATTACTTGAACAAACTTGGTAGAGGTTTACTAGGTGATGCCACATACCAAATATCAAGGCTCAAGGCCTCGTGGTTTTAGTCAAGAAGTTTTTTTTTCATATTCTCCCTATATAAGTCTATGCAAAACATGTGACCTCCGGGCGTCCCATTTTGGGCCCCAGGGCCATAATTTGATCTAAGTTGGTAGAGGTCCACTAGATGATGCTTCATATCATACATTAAGGCTGTAGACCTTGTGGTTTCAGACAGGAATATTTTTTTTATCTCTTCCCTATAATAGGCTATGGAAACCTGTGACCCCCGGGGCATAATTTGAACAATTTTGGCGGAGGTCTACTAGGTTATGCCACATAGGCTCTAGGCCTTGTGGTTTCAGACAAGAAGAGTTTTTAAGTTTACATCTTGAAAATCTATTTTAGCCTGTGTAACCTAGATATGCAACAGACCAAAACCATTTGACTAATTATTAAAAGGGGCCATATATGGATCATTTCTGCCAAGTTTGGTCTAAATCCAACCAGTAGTTTAGGAGGAGAAGTCATTTAAGTCAATTGTTAATGGACAACGACGACGGACACAAATGCACGTGACAGGAGAGCTAAAAATAGAACTTTTCTCTAGTTTTCAACAGGTTATATTCTAATAATCTTCTTACAGTTGATGAAGTTTGAAGCTCCAAGCTGTAATAGTTTTTGACATATCTTGATTTCAAAATTTCATTATAACCCTTAAAAAGTACATAACTCATCAAAGGGAAATAATTCAGACAAAATAGAATACCGGTAAGTTATTTTTGATGAGCCTAAGGAATCCGTTTATGAAAAACTGAAAATTCAAAACCCTAAAATTTTTGGGAACTTATACATGGATGCACACATCGATGGCAAGCCCAAAGCAATATGCCCCCTCAACTTTTTCAAAGTGGGGGATAGGGTATAACAAACAATATAAACATATACTGTTGGCATTAAGTTACACAAAATGTACTTCGATTGACCAAAATTTTAAGATCTGATGTGCTAACATAAAATGCTTTCTATATTAATCTACCATACTTATTTTGAGTCTGAAACTGAGTTTTTGTTTTTTTGAAGCACATGCATCAACTCAAACTAACAGGTTGTTTTGGTCTACTCTCAGTATGCGAAATGCCAAACATGGATGCTGTTTAAAAACAACGGATCAGACTAACGCTCCCTCTAAGTTGTGACAGCAAAGTTAAACAGATCATGTTGATCTGGTAAGCAGCAGTTTGAAAACAAAATGTACAAATAATCATGAAATGTGTTAATGAAATGCAATGCAGGCAATATTTTTTGTTATTTGACTGTTTTAACCTATCCTTTTTTGCTGCAAAATATTTCTTGCTGATTTGAGCAGAATTGTTGTGACATATACAGACGATAAGAGCTATGGAACAGATTTCTTATTCTAAATCCAGGCTAGCCTCAAAGGACACAAATTCTTTATTATTTGAAACCATTCCAAATGGTCAGAGCCATACAGCCATGTCAGTGTGATTAATTGCATGTATGATTATTTTGACAGTCAACAAAACTGTTCAAAATTTTGGAGAAAATCACCATTTTGGTTTTGGAAGGTGTTTCACTAAGTACAGTCCTGGTGTGTGCCGTAATATGGTCAGGATTGGTAGAGTTTTTTTAACTAGCTTGGATAGTTTAATAACAACTGAAACTGTGAGTACATTCTAATGTGCAATAATTATTTTCGCGAAAATTGCAAAGTCTGGTTAAAATTAGCAACACCAAAAGATGCTTAACTGTATGCCATTAGTATACAACAGAGGATAGTTTCAATGGTATACACAATCCAATGTTTGTGTCTACCTTCACATATAAAATAAGCCTTTAATTTGAGTCCCTCGATAAAAGCTCATAATTTTTTTCTTATTTCACAAAGGAAAACATATGCTATGTTGTTGGTAATAAAAAAGAGTCTCACTGAGACAGTTCTTTTGAGAACCCCAAACACATGTCAAAACTGATAGTATACACATTTTTGTGCGATTGAGTGTCACTATAAATAGGACTAGTATTCATCTAGACAAGCAAAAGTTTCCTACTTCACAACTTAAAGAGACTAAGTTTTTAACTATGAACACTTTTCGAAAAATTTTCTTTTCTTTTTAAATCCTTTGTAAAAGTAGAATTAAGTTATGTTTTCACAATAAAAATGTTGAGTACAGCTGAAAACTGCATGGAAAAGTGAATTATCTTATTAAAACAGCTGTTTTTTTCTTGTTGGTAATTATTTACGTCCCTCCAATAATTCTAGACGGTTGATTTTTAACATAAATGCAGTTGTTTTGATAGTGATAACTTGTTAAGATTTACAAAAAGGGTAAAATGTTTACCTGAATTTGAGTATTTGTACTGTGTTCTTGAAAAATAAAAACATTATTTCTAAAATTAGAAGATAAAAAGTTAGACTATGCAGCTTTAAACAAGTTTTGGGTACATATAAACTATGGAGTGTCTAGATAATAGAACAAACTTAGTTAAGCACTTGTATAGATGACCTTTATCTCCCTCTATGACATTGCAACAACTTGTAAACAGCAGACTTCATTTCACTTTCTGTATAATAGTAATGTGCAATAGTTCTCACGAGGTAACTGTTTGATTCAGAATGGCCAGGCCCAAAAGTTATAAAAATTTAGTGCTTAAGTCAACTGTGCATGAATATTATTCTTGTTCATATACGTTTAAATGTCAAAAATTGTTGACATTCAAACATATATACATGATGAATACACCACCTGAGGGTGAAAGCAATGAAATATCTATATTTTTTCACTTATAAACTAAATTACGCGCAAAACTTTTAATAACCTTAAGGGTTGAATATGAAACTAGAAATTGTGTTTTTATGAAACATTATGTCCCCGACCATTAGCTTGTCGATAAGGATGATCTCCGCACCAACCTTTTCACCAGGTAAACTACTCACCAACCTCTTTCAGCTGACCAAATCTGAGGCTAATAGCTGTAATAGTTTTTTGGGATATCCAAATTTGCTTAGGGCAATTACTAAAAAATGCAAAGAGCAATAACTCAAAAATAAATGTTTTTGTAATTTTCACCAGGTAATTTACTCATTATCCTCTATCAGCTGTCCAAGTTTGAAGCTCCTAGCTGTAATAGTTTTTGAGACAGCAAGTTGTTTATGTCCAAATTTGCAAAGAGCAATATAGTCAGGGCCATTAGGGACAAAAAATAGGTCCCGTGCGAATTGTGTGCCGATTTATGGTGACCTATATCAAAACCTTCAGTGGAGTCTTACCTTTAATTTAAAGGTGGTCACCCATCTCAAATCCACGTCTGAGGCTAGTTATGACGTCATAAATATGGCGACCATAATAAGAAACTGCCCGTTAATGAAAGGTATAGTTTGTGTTGGTATGGTCATATTTATCCAACATGAACGCCTTTTTTTAAACATAATATCAATTATTTTAGTCATATGATGGTTACATCAATGCTTTACCTGACTTTGACAATGAATTAATATAGATAACTATATTTTGCATGCAAAATACCGTAGATTTCCTATAAATACCCAGCTTATCGGGCCACCTTTATACTGATGGCTGAGAATGTTATTGCTCCCCCTGGGGAATTTTGCAAGCTTATCTTATCCTTTCTAAAAGAGGATTCCAAGCTGCGTCTTTTAATAGATGTTTGCACTATTTGCACCGGGGCGTTAGTCTCTGACAGCCTGTTACATATGTTACCATATTAAATTTAGAAAAAAAGAAAATTAAAAGTTTGAGCTACAGAAAGATTGCTAATTATTTAAATTACTCATATGTTCTGCATATTGACAACTTTAGCTACATATAAATTCTTTTGGAGCAAAATTACAGCTTCCTGCTGTGTTATGTACGTTACTTTAATTAGATTACCCTTTAAACATGAACGTGTGACCAATATCATTTACTTTTTAGCTGATATGTGCATTTTCCAAAATGTTTTGATTATTTTGTACTATCGAACTCATTTTGGTCAGAGAAAATCCAAAGTTTGCTTTTATACTTTAAATATAGTGTCTTATACGTGCAATTAAACAACCAAAAGGCTATACCCAATTTTAAGGAGCCGAATTTGGTAGGCATCATTTAAGTAAAAATATATATGAAAACATTTGCTGCTGTTGGATATCTTGTATATTTGGGATTGTCTTGCTCATATTATTAAAATTGTAGAATTTGCAGGTTTAACAAAAAGATTGAAGCACTTATTAAAGGTTGTAACATATGTTACATGACATAATTATTGAGCAAGGACATTGACTTGATTTAAGAGATGATATTTCAGGATAAAATGAATATATTTCGCATGTTTTCCTAGCTAAAGTCTCCAGCCTCTGGTGCCTAAGTCTTAGGTATTGATGATTATTAAGCCCCTGTACCTTTGTTACAGATGTTATGAATATTTGTTTTCAATATTCCCTAATATGAATAATTCTAAAATAAAGATACACTCTAGAGGAACATAGAAAATAATCGTTTCACATTTAAACAGTACAAGTTAGTAAATGTCCCTTTCTAAAGTAAACATTCTAAACCAATCCTTATCCAAGTCATATACAATATCGATTATTATTTCTGCTTCTCTGGTAAAATAATTGTCCTCCTCATCTCATAAAAAAACAGAATAATCATCAAACAAGATTTTGACTGCAAGCTGAGTATTGACCTGCTCCATCCCAAACTCTTTTATATATACTCTATCATATGTACCAATTCAAGGTGCATCGAATAGGAGATGTTTGCACACTGTAAGCATGAGTGTTAGCCTGCCACCTTACTTTATCAATTTGAGAAGAAGAAAATTGAAAGTTTGAGCTACAGAAAAAAGACTTTAAAACTAGCTAATCAATGAACATTCTAATAGTCTGCAAATTATTGGATGACTTTACTATATATGACAGCTGTTTACGGCTACATGTTGTATAATACGCGTTACATGAACTTAATTATAATTTAAAAGTGGTAATTTTGGATATCGTCATTTAGTTTAACGACTGCTCTGAGTCGGTTTCAAACCGTTTTAGATTATCATTATAATTTTACTCTTAATTCAATATTTCGACCAAAGGCAATTATCAAGAAAACATGCACTTCAATGTCAACTACAAGATGGTGGAACAGAGACTATGTAGTTGACATTGAAGTGCATGTTTTTCTTGATAAAGGCCTTTGGCCAAAATATTGAATTAAGAGTAAAATTATCATATGTGTTTAATATTGTTCCCTATGGAATATAAATGAATATCGTTTTAGATTAAGTTTAACAAACCTATACTCAATTGACGAATACAAAAACCAACGTTTGCTTTTCTATCTTAAATATTTTGTCTTATATGAGCTAATGCAAAACCCTACTCCCAGTTTTGCAGAGGAGCAAATTTTGTTTTCGCCGCTTAAATAAAACATATATAAAACAATTGCAGAGTGTTGATATTTTACATTTTCTTAAACTGTCTAGCTCATATATCATCAAGTTTCTAAGATCAGAACACTTATTAAAGATTTCGATGTGGCATTGGTGATGTCACAACCAAGGCTCTGATCGAATTCTATGCACTTTCAGGTGCTGATATTAACTAGTTCAATGTCAGGAAAGAGCAAGAAATTATATTGGCAGGCATTTAGTTATGCTAGAGACTCCATTTACGATGCATTCTTTCACCTCGGCTCAGTGCCCTTAGAAAGCAATTTGGCGGATGCACTAGAGTAATATATTTGTAAATTGTCCTGACTTCTTAGCTCTCGTCTGTGATGTATAACTGTGAGTTTGTTACTTTCCTATCGGTATGCTGGGTCAGGTGTGGTACTTGATTATATCGATTCCTGGTATTTGCCGTCTTTCTTACTTTGTATTAGCCAGTCGCCGATATTGTTCGACTCACTGCGTTGACGTAGTGGATATTTGGGAGAAAAAAAAGCTGAATTGCAAAAACTACTACTTTCAGCTGTGTTTCTCGAAGGTGTCAAACCTGCGCAGTACCAGTGCATCATTTGGAAAACCTCATCTGTCATTAATCCTGACAAATCAATGCCTGACAATTATGGTTAGAAGCGGGACTGTGATAAATATTGTCCCGTTATGATGACATTACCCATGTGCGGATCCAGAGGGGGATAGGGGGTCCGGACACCACCTCTGGAAAATAACAAGTACGTACATGGGTTTCTAAAGAAATAAGCATTTGGACCCCCCCCCCCCCCTGGAAAAAGTTTGACCCCCTCTGGATCCTTGGTAAAGTATAAGTATAGTTTTCTCAGCAATAAAACCATTGGACCCCTCTGTAAACTGTAAAATAAGCTGAGGACTAAATAAGACTTACAAAATCCCTGGTTCGCTCCTGCCCCCGAAACCCCTCTGCAGCTGATAAAATGTAGTTGCAGCATGTCTGTATGTGAAACATCTCGGTGTGAGTACAAAGTAAACCATTTATATTGTACTGATTTGTATTGCCGTGGAGCAGAAGAGGACTCATGTAAAATATTGCCAGTGGTCAATATGCTTATGACTTTTGAACAACTATTTTCATGTGAATTCAGATATTTCTTTAGCCGTATCAGCAAGAATGCTTTATTGTCCGATTTTGACCCTCGAAGACGATTCTACCTATAAGCATGCGAAATATTAATCAGATTGTAACAGTTTTCTATTGGCCGTGCTATCAAAGTACTATGGGTAACTTGTAGAGGGTTTATCCTTATTTCCATATCACGAACTTACTACTAAGTAGATTCTTATAACGTATGATCCTTCAGGGGTCAATATCGGACTATAATGAGTTTGGTTGATAGTGTATGCAAATGATTATTACTACTATCTTTTCTTTGAGTGTAGGATAAGCAGCTACAGATAAGCCAAAAGCTTTTGAGCGTGACTCTATTTACAATATTGATATGTTGTACTAGAAAAAAAGGTTTTCGGGCATTTATTTACATTTACTATAAAAGCTCTGACATACACATATGTTCTACCCAGACTGGCTCATTTTACGTATTCTGCATCAATCGTTTGAAATAGAAAGACCTAAAGGTCATTGGTCAGAGGTCGTGGTACATCTATATATATATATATATAAGCATAAGAGATTATATTTACAGCGTTCATTACCGTGATTTTCATCCACTCCACTGTCTTTTTTATTCGTAAATCGTGACGGCATTTACGTCCCACACTCGAACTGACTTCACACTATCTGAATATATTTTGTATGTTACGATTTAAAAGAGTTTGTATTCAGCCATGATAAGGCTGCCAGTTTATTAAAGGAATATTTCCGTGAGTTGGAAATGGACAAAACGCATATATATGTGGGATTAACATATTAGGCGTCATTTCAATGACGTCATCTTTTTGTTCTGATGCGAAAACACTATGAGCGACATGTTAATATTAATTATTAACCTCCTAAGATTAAATTTGGTGCATTTCGAATGAAATAGGCAAACAAAATGCAAGAAAGTCCTGATCGCCATAGACAACAATGGACATACCGTTTAAATTGCACTGATACAATATACGTTATTTTGATGACGTCATAATGACGTCCAGACGTAAAACCCAGATGGGTGACCAGGTGATTTTCATTAGTTATCCCCTAAAGTTTGATTTGGTATAGGTCACCATAAATCGGCATCAAAGTCGCACGGGAGTCCCGATCGCCCCTGACTAATACTTAAAAATAACTTTTCTCTAATTTTCACCAGATATTCTAATGCACATGAGTTTTTAACGCGACGTCTGATTGGATAAAGTAAAAACTTGCGAAATATCCTGCGATATCCTGTCGGAAATAGTTTGACGTCATTAATTACGTCATATTACGTTTGATGACGTGCAGCTTTATGTGGCTTGCAAGCCTCCAATTTGTGCTCAAATTGCAGAAGTACATTAGAATGGGGATAACAATATTAAAAATTTTCATTTGGGGAGGTATATCGTCGGATATACGTTCGGAAATCACGTTTTATGGCTCTGCTCGCGCGTCGCCGTAAAACTAAACTAAAAAGATTTCTGAAAATCATCAGTAGCGCACGTATAATCATTGCATCTGAGCATGGTAGACAAACCCTAACAGAGCTCGATCAGTCTATCCTGCAGCGGAAAATCGTTCACGACTATTACACATTTCCGATTTAAATTAATTTGACAGCATTTGTCAAATATTTTTTTACTTTTTAAAAAAAGAACAGTGACTTTGGGTAAAAATAAATAATCGCTGAAAATGTCAATGCCTTACAGCAGATAATAAAGTGTACAGAGCAGTACAAAGTTAGTACATAAAGTGCATGCATAAAGCCGAATTTCTTAGATTAAGCTGCTCTTAGCGCCTGTTTACATGTTATAACGTAAAAGAAATTGCTAGTCGGATTGAGTCAAAACTTTGATTCAAATTCATATAAAATCATGGCAGTCAGTAACATCTTCAAACAATCAAACATGTCAATGGGTAATGTTTCTGTGGAATATTTAATTTTGGTGTGAAAAGTGTTAATTTTTAAAATGAGGGTATCTTCACTCGGATCTATTCTGTGCAAGACAAACGAGACGTTTTGAAATGAAATGACTTGTAGGGTCTCGGCAAAGCCTTGGTTTATTTATAGAATTTAAATTGTGTATGACAGAGTTTTCTTTCTGAACTAATATAAAATGTAATGTGATCGTTTATAAATAGAAAGTGAGTATGATCTTGAGTAGGAAATACCACAATCACAAACCGCAGACAACCCTGTGGCACCGCGAGGAAGAGCCGCTCAACCATCACGAGACACCAGGAAGACAAATTAAGCAAGATGATTGCAATACTAGAACTGACACAAAGCAACGTACAACAAAACATAGAACAGTTACAGACAATGGGAGTAACAATAAACAAAAAATCAACAACAATAGAACCACCGCCTTAGAACGGACAGCAGCCTAAGCCACCGAGGGGAAAAAATGCATTTTACTGGTACAAAATCTTCGCCCTAGAAAAGCTGTTGTTGAAGTTCAAGAAATGTTCTGCTCGCATGGAGGCCATCTAACTAATGCAATGTATCATCATGGAGAAAAACTCTAATCAAATTAACACACCATGATGAAACACAGAAAAGAGCTCATGACTCACAGATAGTCAGAGCTAAAGAAAACCTCAAGTTGAGCCACGGTGGGTCCAGCTACAGATTAGCATCAGGCACCAACCCACCGATTAAAGCTTTACGTCAGAGCCGTCATAGAGTCTGAGGTCTGACCCACCGTCGTGCAATTAAAGAGGAACCATAGGTATAAGCCGTGATTGGGTTTAAAACTAGGCATGCATACTGTCACATGATATCCAAGTTATATCCAACCCTTATATAACGTTTTACTATCTTTTTGAATTGATCACTAAAATTAGGTTTTCCAACAATTCGTTTGAATTTATAAACTAAATCACCGTAAAATATAGGTTCTGATATGCCTTGTTGCAGAAGAGTTTTTAACCCAATGTTGTATTTAACAATTTTGCCTCAATGTATATCACTAAAATTAGGTTTTCCAACAATTTGTTTGAATTTATAAACTAAATCACCGTAAAATATAGGTTCCGATATGCCTTGTTGCAGAAGAGTTTTAACCCAGTGTTGTATTTAACAATTTTGCCTCAATGTATATCAACCAAAATGAATTAGGATGGAGCCAAACAGTCCCTCTTGGTAGTAGGTAAGAGCCATACTGAGCTGCGTATTTGATGCAATATGTATTTGTTTATTATCCATTGTATTATTATTTTGGAGCTTTACCTAAGGTGACCCATCACAACTAATCATTTTTTGGAGCAAGCCACTCTATCTGAATTTGGAATAATTATTGTTAAAATAGAACGTGAGCTGCTTATATTTGAGCTCACCTTTTGCTGATTATAGTTAATGCTCATACTGCTCGGAGCATGTTACACGCCACAACACCAGTATGAAGACATAAAACTGAGGGTTGTCAGCGGAAAACGCAAGTTTTCACGGTTTTCAAAAATGAAGGGCTTTAAACATATTTTGATATTTAGTGAATATATATTACTGTCACATTACTCAATCTTTATAAACATTTTGACAATTTGAAAAGTTGGTGTTGGTTATCGTGGTCAAGTAGGCAAAATATATTCCTTATCGCTAGAACTCCTTTGGTAAAACTCAGTACCGTAACCTTACTTTCCTTTTTGAAAGACTGTATACTTAATATCTGATCAATACGTTCATCTGGGACATTAAATGAACATATATGTAAATGATATATTTCTCAGAAGTACAATTTTGATTGTGTGCCTATATAAATAAATATGCAAACTACTTTAAGTAAATCAGCAGTATTTGAGGCGAGGGAATATCTGTTTTACATTACCAATTTTGTCTGGTAGATCTATATAAGTTTCATTAACGTCGCATTCAACAATTTCAGGTCAGTTATCATAATTGTTAGACTGTTCATGTAGATTTTTGTATACTGATAGTCTAAATAGTGCTTGATTTGAAACCACTGTTTATCAATGTGGCCCGAATTGCATTTCGCAAAAAAAGCATTTTGTATGCCGCATAGGTCAAGTTAAGCAAATTTTCATAGCGTATTTTTTCCTCTTATCAATCAGTTAAAGGAGCCACAGCATATGTTTTGGTTGAGAAATAACAACACTATTTTTCATTACGCACTTTTATCTGGAGGTTGGGTATGAGAAGCCGTTTGGCTTTCCTATAATACAATATCCATTTGAAAGTATGGGCAGCCATTTGTGCACCAATATAATCTTCCTAGGGCTATGCGATAACATTTCTGCATCTCAAGCGGAGAGAGATAGGTTTTATGGTGATATAATTATAGTTATACGAGCTTGTCTATCTTTACTGTACCACTGTTAAATGAAATTATTTTCAACTGGAAACAAAATCCCCTATGTCTCTACAATGACCCTCTGTATCAAAGCTGTTGTACATTTGGAATATAAATGATCTTTAAACCTTTATAAAGTTCAATTATGAGTTAAATTGCTCTTAAGTTGTCCATACTGTTTAACTACAAACCAGCTGACATGGACTAAATTACTAAGTATCAAATGTTCGTGGTTTCATATCTTTACTTTTCAGCTATCGTTTTTAGTTTTTTATAGAAAATAAAATAAATTGTCTTAAATTATGTCCCAAACGTCTGTCAAACTGTATGCAGTGTTTAAATGCATACACTTTAAAAGCTATTTCTATATGTAAAAAAAATATGCAATGCAGACCTCTTCAGTCGGAGGATTAAAGTAAATATGTAAAAACGCAAATATTGACGTGATTGGCTTCTAAGCAATCTATAATTATCATTAAATATATTCCTGGACAATAAACGCAGTTTTAATGACATTTGAACCAAAAAATCTTTAAATTTAATTTCAAATCGGGGTGTACTAATCTGCATGCTTTAAAAATCAATAAGCAGTATTTGTAGATGACCACCACTGCTTCTGAGGACTACACAGATGTCCTTTTATTATACAAACTCAATATTTTCCATCCCAATCTTTTATTATAAAAATATATGACATTTTTAAAAATAAGATTTCCACATGTTCTTGCTGGGCTTCCGTAGAAAATGGACTGCTCTGGCGTTATGCAAGCCAATTGAGTCCAGCTGTATACCTTTCGTGTGCAAGGGTTAAAATTTTCCTACCTTGGCTCCCCGACTTTAAGTGTATACATACTTTTGTCATACCGGCGACAGCTATTCTACTTGAATCAGCTGTAGGGAGATAATAGCGTAGCGAGCCACCTGCAGAGCAGGTGGCGAGAAGCTCGTACTATATATATCGCGAGTTATTCAGTAATCTGTCGAAAATATTTGCGTGTCCACCTTAACTGGTTTTCTAAGTTTCTGTAGTACTTTTTAGCTCATCGGTACCATATAAATACTAGCTCTAGTTTCGTAAAGACTGGTAATATCTTTTACTAAGATTACCTTGCGGAAAAGAGTTAATAGCAAGGAATAAGTGGCAAACCCGTCTGAAATAAATAATATGCCCTCGAGAACGTCACCGTTACGTGCCTTCTATTCTAAAAATCAAACAACACGCATGGAATTAAATAGATAAAAAAAATCAGTCACATCATAAGTGAATTTGTACCTACGTAAGGCTGTCTACAAAAGGTAGACTTGCTATCAGTAAGGATCAAACAGTTTCAAACTTTCACAGAAATGATCAGATTTTTTTTATCAGACTAATGGATTTGTGTTTTGCTCATAGGCCCAGATAAAGGATATTTTGGGGCGTAAAATTAAGAATAGTTTCTGGTCAACCAGATTTAAATGATATACCAGTGGGATATTCCTAATCATATGCTCAACATGTTGTTTATCTGGACTAAACAGAACACACATATTTATGTCCCCCAACCGAAGATAGGGGGGACATTATTTTATGCAGATCCTGTCAATGCCAACGTAGCTTTGTTTCCGTATGTAATCTTCTAAACCAGTGGATAGATTTTGACCAAGCTTACATAGATACATTGCTGGGAGGGCGTAAATAGTTGATTTGATTTGTTGACATTGACCTTATCTTCAAGGTCACACTGGCACTTTGAAATTTCAAAATTAGACCTAAATAGGGTTTTCGCGCGTTATCTCATAAACAGAACATTTGGATTCTGGCCAAACCTTATATATTGTTTAATTGTGGCACATTGAAGAGCTGATACAATTTTGCTGACATTGACCTTATTTTCAGCTTAATCACCATCTTATAAAGACTGTAAAAATCAGCCTTTTACGCACACTGTCTTCTATATCAGTGAGTGATTTGTTACAAAATGCATATATACATTGTAAGGATAAGAGTTGATTTAGATTTTGGTTACCTTGACCTTATTCCTCATTTCACCATCTTATAAAGACTGTAAAAATCAGCCTTTTGGGCACAATATCTTCTGAAAAGTGTGTGGATTTTGACCAAATTTGTATAGATAAATTATTGGAAGGGTGGAAAGAGTTGATTAGATTTTGTTGACTGTAACTTTATTTTCAAGGTCACACTAGCACTTTGAAATGTCAAATTTGACCATAATAGGGTTATAAATTGAACTTGAATGAAACAATGGATTATTGCTTAACTTTAGGTATTTTATCATTTATCGCTTAGCTCTTAGACACCTATTTATTTCATATCAAATTGAAATCTAAATGTTTTCAAGCATCTATGTTGTCTACATATGATTCCTCTACTCTCTATATAGACCTTAGGATGGCCGTAGACCCTGCTCCCTCCTAGGGGGAATTTTTGCCACTATAATTTCCTGATACTAAAATATATATGCCACAGAATGAGACATGTTAGCCCTCTGAGAAGTGTCGCGTTATCATGTAACATCACAATTGCATACGTTACCCTAAAAATAATATGTTGGTGCCAATGCAAAAGTACTCTTAGACATAGTTACATACTTGATTTCGAGCTTGTGTGTGCTTATTTTATTACAGGGATGACTTCTAAAAGCGTTTCATTCCAAGAAAAGTGTGTTACTGACGTTACTTAATGTAACATATGTTATATTCGTGAACTACACCCAATAAAATAATTGATTTCCTTTTTTAATACCTTCCTTTGATAAGCTTTTAATGCGTATTTTAGATAAAAATACAATGACTCTAAAAGGCAATTAACCGACAAATTCAAAACTGCAAATAGCTGACACATTATTACAAAAATTCTTAGAGTTATAAGCTGTTGAGTATGATTACCCTGAATACAATGTGTTATAAGGTAAATATCTATTAATTGATATGAAGCATGTTATCCTATCTTTAAGCATTTAAACACCATAATATGAGCATTTTATTGATAAAGAATAGAGTATAGCGATATGTAAAAATATATGGTGTAGATTATCATTATGTTGCTTGTTTAATTATATGTAACGTATATTACTAACTTAAATACATTACATTTAATGCCTAGTTTTTTTTTTAATTTTCAATTAATTCCCAACCCATTGTTTTACATTAAATATATCTATATATCTATATAGCTAACTGTTTGTATTAAATAGAACTTAATAGTTCTTATTTAAAGACATTATCAATGCGCATTTAGTTTCGCACAACATAATATTTTTTCTTTGAAACAACAGAATAGTTCTACTGATTTGCCCAAAGTTATAGGTTTTAAAACTCATAAAAAAGAGAATATGATAGAATTCAAGTAACAGCTGAATAAAGACAATTCTCATATTCTGTCAAATTTGTTACGGCAACATAAATCACAATATAAATTATATCATATGGTCCTATTATTGTCCAAAATTTTGTCAAAGATAATGTTTTTGGCCTGGAATGCTGGTCGATTTAGGTTGTTATAATATTCATTTGGATTGATTAATTTATTGAGTTAAAGTTTAACATCCAAATCAACAATCTTTAAGTCATGTTTGGGCTCCTCCCAGATAGATGGAGAAAGAAAAGAAGAATAGGATTGACTAAGAGGCACCAACCTTAACTCAAATTCGCCTCAAGTGAAGCAAATTTCATTCTGCCAACAAGCCAAATATGACAGGGCTATCTCTCTGAAAGCTGCAGCAGAGGTCGTACCTCCTTACCAACCACAGTATTTACCTAAAGGAAACTCATTTGATTCAATTAGTTTTTTAAAACTTTAAAAGCAACTGAACAGTTTTGTGATCTCAGTTAACTGTTGCTCACATTGTACAAACTTAGTCAGTAACATGATACATGCTAATTTCCTAGCATATATATGTTCACTATGATACAAAACTGCTAATTACTAAACGTGGTAGGACACAACTAATAATACTATGCATTATAACTGTCTGTAATCAGTTACTTTTTTCATATCAAAATTTATTCCCACATTAGCGAATACAGATGGTGACACATTTATTTATAGTTAGCTTTATAATGATTTTAGTTTAATCTTCAGCATAACTTCCATTTTTTAATAAAACTGTTATCAAATCAACTTGAGTCTTCTGATCATTTGTTTGTCAATGAGCAATGTGAACTTTGTAAATGAATGAGTTAATTAAACAAAATATTTCTGTAAAAATGGGAAAATAAATTATAATGGTGGACCAAACATGGCAATGATCACATGTGCTATGATCACATCAAGGGAAATAGGTCAATTACTTACGATACCAAAATTTTCAGCCAGAAATGGGTAAGACTAAACATGACCAGGTGAGTTTAGAGTTAATTTAAAATAAATTTTAAATGTTGAAATATTTGATGAAAAAGTAACATTGTCACCAGTACGAAAGTGTGCAGGAACTTAATAAGTATCTTTACATATTTAATTTGCCAAATTGCCTCCAAAAGTATTCATTTATTTCATATTGTAATTCGATATCGTTACAAATGTCAGATATTTATATAGCAGTGACTCTCCTGTCATTTGTTGTAAAGTTGTTGCATATGATATAGTATACCAAATACTGAATATTTTATCACATATTTATTAATCACAATAGCAAAAGTGCCAGTTTCATTGCCATAGAACGAAAAAATTGGATTTTTTTTCTATCATAATATATAAATGCTCAAATGAAGATTTGGACCAGCACATGATTTTTGTACTTATCACATATGGGCAAGTGCTGACACAGTGGGGCTAAATTCTGGTCTGAGTCTTAATCTACATCTTTTCTTTGTGTATGGAAGCAGCCATGACCCTGGCAATTCTACACATTTACACATGCTTGACTGAGCCTTCATTGTGTCACACTACCAAAATCAAATATGCTGGCTTAGTTGATTTATTTTTCACATTAAATCCGGCCATTCTGGACATGCTTTATATACAAATAGACGATAACTATAGGAGTAGGCATGTGGACTGCATTATTATGACTCAGATAAACAATATCATATAACATTTTAAGCAAAATAATTTGACTATTAAACTCAGCAGTTCTTTTAATGCTGATAACATATTTGATTCAAAAGACTTCTATGGTAGTTTATGTACGTTAAGTTAAAGTTTCTTCCTCTACATCACCCATGCTTCAATCAGTTTTTCCTGTAATATGCTTTATATTAATAAGGACAAAATTCATCACGTTTATCAATAGTGATCCTTCAAATGGCAGCAATTTATACCCACTAGTAGTGTAAACTCATATAGTGCTTTTATTACACTTAAATGATAAATATAAAAGAAAACAACATAATGTAACTGTAAATGGTGCATTTATAGTTACAATTATACTTCTCGTCATTTGCGTTCAATTAAAAAATATTGACATGTAAGAATTAGAAATAATTTGATATTATCACTTACGAAATTCCTATTTCGCTATAGAATATGTTCTTTAAAGTTTTTAGAAGTCCCCATTTATTAGGATAACGTAATAATTTGATATTGCAGTGTAACCCCCAACTGCGTGTGAGCTAACAAATATTAGTTTGTGGCTTATATAATGAGTTTATAGTAAACTCTAATGAACAAAGCTTCGGAGGTATTATGAAAGCCAATGGTCAAGTAGCACTATACTAAATACAGCTGTAGTATAATATATATTTGAATTAAAATAGCGTATACCACAGTATTATCGTGAATATAGATTGTTTTGTTGTATGCTGGTTGTTGGTTTCATTTATTTAAAAACTTTCAATGCAATGAACATGTCGATAAATAAGAATAAGATTTAACTTTGTATTTGCAGAATAGAATTTGATACTATTATAGGGTAACGGGGTTAACATGACTGTAACACAGTAAAGCCCCGACTGCCAGAAGCTAACATGAGCCATTTTGAATCTTATATTCTGATATACATTTAATGCAGTTTTAGGAAATCATAGTGTACTGAATAACTCTAAAAGTGGGAGGGGTTCCATAAGTAGATTTTTTGGATGTTACGTATGTTACTATTTGCATTATGGTTTCAAGACAAGCATGATACTTCAGTATAATTTACTGCTGGTAACCACTCTCATAACATGCCAGCTGAATATATTTGTGTTTTTTAAACGGCATGACTTTATTCCAACAAAAATAAAAGCGTTAACGTTGTTATTATTGAAAAATTATCAAGTGGTAGCTATTTTCAAATGTCTATAAAAATTATTCAAAATACCTAGGGAGTCAGGTTTTGCAGTTTTAGATAGGTCAGTTTATTGTCGTTGTGGAAACATCAAAAACTAGACACAAAAGTCAGTAATCAACATATTCGAAGAAACGACAGGATTAATATTTTTTTCAGAAATAGGGTAGTAACGCAAAATGTCACGTGAGTAACATAGTGGATAGCATAAGTTTGTTTTTAATAAAAAAAACGCAAGAAAGTGAATCGTATGATAAAGGGTATTGTGCTAAAACACTCAAATGGCAGGGTACTTGTTCATGGACAGATTGCTCGTCAGACACAAGGTTTCTTTGCTGATGATGGTGTATATTTGTCGACAGTTGGGTACCATATGTATTTGTTTTCTCAGAAGCTCTGTCTGCTTTTATGAGACAAGTCGATTTGAAAGTATTTAATTTAGAATCATAGAATTGACTTTTTCACATTCCATGTAATTTGAACGAATTTTGGAGGGTATCGTACGTAGCAGGTGTTACATGGCTTACGCGACCGTTAAAAAAACTGTAAGACATTTGGCTGTATGTAAATTATAGTCTGCAACATTGCCCCTGGGGGAGCAAAACCATATCTATACCATGGCCTAATACTACACTGCAAAGAAAAACTAACTGAATTAATTGAACAAACTTTTAACAGAGATGGCTCACTTTATTTGGCTTGTAATAAGAAACGTGCATTTTTCACTTCTGAACAACCTAAACGATATAATTTGTGGTCATGTCTGAAAGTTTGTGATGCTCTCCATTATCTTTTGGACATTATATTTATCATATTTTCTCAACACTGTATAGACAAATTGTAGGTATTTCAATTGGTACTAATCGTGCTCCTCTTGTTGAAGATATTTTTGTTTTGTTATGAGAGAGACTATGAGAATGTATCCTATTGTTTCTAAGTGCAATGCCAAGAGGTGTGTCTGTTGCGCACATTTATGTACTAAAACTACCATTACATCTTCTGTAAATGGAAGAAAATTCTCCATAATTAATAATAATGATTTGGACTGAACTTCATCAGATCTGATTTATGTTATAACTTGAACTGAAACTAAATGTGGAATGCAATATGTTGGACAAACTGGCCGATCCCTCAAGACTAGGTTTTGTGAGCACTTTCGTAAAATGAAAAAGCCTAAAAAATTTGACACATTTCTTTATCGCCATTTCAAAAATAATGGTCATTCACCTAGTAAAATTGTAATTCAGCCTGTTGAAAAAATTATATATGATCCTAATTCATCAACTAGATTAAAAAATATTAAGAGACATGAAACTGAACTTAAATGGATTAAATTTTTGCAATCACCTTTTCCTTTAGGCTTTAATGATAATATATACCATGAAGGCAACATTTCTAAAATGCCAGATTTTGATGTTTTTTTCTGTTTTGGAATGTAAAAAACGTAAAAGTAGATCTCATGGTAAACGTAAAAATGGCAACATTAAGCGCAAAATTTGTACTGAAAAACGCTTAAATACTTCTCTAAAGGATCTTTCTTTGGCTTTAACTAATCATGGTCGACATGGCTTATTTTCATTTTTAAGTTCCTTGCCTATCTCAGTTTTACGCAATTTAGAGTTAGAGGCTAATAAACTTTATGATAGAGCAAATAAATTATATAAAGCAGCACTCCTTACAAGGTGTTATGTTCAACATTTCCTTAGTCCTTACATCGATTCTGAGGTCAACCATAAACGACATTTTATCAAAATTCCATTCATTAACAAAGGTATTGAGTTTATTGATTTACAGAGTATCTTCAAGGATAATTCAGTGATTTCATCTATTCCAAATTACTTTAATAATTCTGAAACTCCTATCATTTGTTATAAATATAACAAACCAATAAGGTCTACGATATTTAACTTTAATAAAATTGTAAATGATTTAGATATAGATTCCAATACTCCTGCCTCCTGAGATTGTAAAAATTCAAATTATTTATATCCCTCTGCAGGGCATAATATTACAGGTAATCTAAATGTCATTCCTGACGCTAGAGTTCGCAATATCATTTCTAAAGGTCCTAAATATAGATTTCCCTCTAATATCGATTTCTCTAAATGTCGTAGAGAGATCGCTGCTTCTTTAAATGACTTCAGTAATCGATGGTGCAAACGGGAAAATGTTGAACCTGATGCTTTGAAGGAATGGAAGATTAACATTTTTAAAATTATTGATACTCGTATTTCATTTTACTCTTGTAATACACATCTTTTGCCCCCTAAACCTAAATCTTCTTTTCGTCATCTTAAATGAGGTATCCAGGATTTTCATATGAACTATGTTTTGGTTCCAGCAGATAAAGCTGCTAACAATGTTGTAGTTGTATGACGATTGTATTATATTAATACTCTTAAGCGTGAGCTTGTTGACACTAGTGCCTATAAACTGCAGCCTTCTTTAAGTGAAAGGGTGATTGTTGATGGGCATGGTTGTCATACAGCCCTACATTTTGGTGTCAAAGCTAAAGAAAATCAAGACAGAGTTCCTACGTTGTACTGGTTACCTAAACTCCATAAAAAACCCTATAAAGCAAGATTTATTGCAAATTCTAGTTCTTGTACGACAACAGAACTTTCTCAATTGTTAACCTCGTGTCTTACAGCTGTTAAAAAACATGTTATCAAATATTGTGAAAAAGTATATGAGAGATCCGGTAAAAACCTGTTTTGGTCGATTAAAAATTCAGGTGAAATTTTAGATAAACTTAAAGCTAGAGATTTCAATGCGACCAGTTTGTCTACTTATGATTTTTCTACTCTTTACACTACTTTACCTCATAATTTAATTAAAGATAAACTTATTGATCTTATTGAAAGAACCTTCCAGAGAGAAGGCTCTCCTTACCTTGCTTGTAGTGACAGAAATGCATTTTTTACTTCAGAAAAACCTAAAAAATATCATGCATGGTCGTGTCAAAATGTATGTGATGCGCTGACCTTTTTGTTGGACAACATTTTTATTCGATTTGGCACCAAGCTCTATAGACAAGTAGTTGGGATTCCTATGGGCACTAATTGTGCTCCCCTGGTTGCAGATTTATTCCTGTTTTGTTTTGAAAGGGACTTTATGATGTCTCTTTCTGATGATAAGCAGGCTGATGTTATTGATGCGTTTAACACTACTTCCAGATATTTGGACGATATTTTAAATATTAATAATGTTTATTTTGATAATGTGGTTAGTCAAATATACCCTTCAGAGCACCAACTTAATAAAGCCAATGCCTCTGATACCGAAGCCGCATTTTTAGACTTGCATTTGTCAATTTCCAATGGTATTGTTTCTACCAAAATTTATGATAAACGTGACGACTTTGATTTTGAAATTGTCAATTTCCCATTTTTAGATGGTGATGTTCCTCGTTCTACATCCTATGGAGTCTATATCTCTCAACTCATTCGTTTTGCTAGAGCATCTAGCTATGTTACTGACTTCAACACTCGCAATAAATTGTTAACTCAGAAACTTCTTAAACAGGGCTATCGGTATCATAAACTTCGCAAAACATTTTCAAAATTTTATAGACGATACTTTGATTTGATTTCTAAATTCCAAGTTGGACTTAAATCTCTCTTGCGCCAAGGACTTTCGGAACCTGATTTCTATGGTGACTTGGTGTATAAGTTGAAGAGGATTGTTGGCTCTAATAATTTTTCAGCGCAGTTCATTAAAATAATTTCCCATTATAAAAAGATTGGCTATAACATTAATGTATTGCAACAGACTGCATGCTTGGAAGTCAACCCAATCACAGTTGGCAACTTTGCTTTCCTCTTTAATTGCACGCCGGTGGGTCGGACTTCAGACTCTATGATGGTTCCGACTTAAAGACTTATCTATTGATGAGATGGTAGGGGCCTGATGCTTTGGCTGTTTGTCGGGCCCACCGGGGTTTACCTGTTGGATTTCTTTTGCTCCGGTATTCAGTTTAATTTACTGTTGAGTCCTTATCCTTGCTTTATCTCCTTGTTATATCTTGATTTATATGTTTTAGGAGATGATGCATTGATAAGTTAGGGGTCTTTCATGCAAACCAAATATCTATGTGTCTTGATCCACATCTGAATTAAGGGTGAGGTTGGCGCCGTTAAACCGGTTTAAGCCCTCCAGTAAAATATTTTACTGACCGTTCCAAGGCGGTACTTCTTTTGTGGATCTTTTATGTTTTTGTTCTGTCTTGTGTTTGCTATGTTTTGTGCGCGTCTGTTTATATGTGCTTCGTGGTCACCTGCTGGGAAAGGGCTGACCTCTTGGCTCTCGTTTGTGGTGTCTTCTGTGAGTTTGTCACTTTCCCATTGGTATCCTGGGTCAGGTGTGGAACTTGATTGTATCGATTCCTGATCTTTGCAACCTTACTTACTTTCATGTTGTCTCTTTCTGACAATAATCAAACTGATATCTGCTTCAAGATATCTAGATGACTTGCTTAATATTTTGTAGTTTTGTATCTATGGTCTCTCCAACAAGGCGACAACAAAACAACTGCGTTTCCGCATACATGCTACAAATACTGATTGGAAAATCGTTTAAATTGAAACTTTGCAGTACCATATGTTTCTAAGAAAGCAATGTTGACAGATAAACTGTTCCACTCAGCGGAAACGCACCTATTTTTCTTTTAGGTATAATGAATGAAAATCAAGACCTGCTTGATATTTCTCTTTTTAATAGAACATAAATATTTGGGCCTACACATCAGATTTTTGGTACTTATTACATCATTGAGCAACGAAGGTTACGACGAATCTGTACATAAAGACAGTCTCGCATTCTATTTTCGCAACTCCAAAGTATAGCGTATGGGTGTTGATGAAGTCTGAGACTAAAATAAAGACTTCTAGACCCGTAAAATGCTTCCGCAATGTTGTTTAACAGAGGTATTTGTGCATATGCGATAAGTCTTATCTGCTTGCCCATTAATCACAATAAAAAGAAAAAAAACTCATGAAATTACATGTACATTGAGAAGCGCAGTCTGATTGGAGTCTTCGCTTGACAATTCACGGCCGACGAGAAAAAAAATCACAACAATCTAACAGAATTTGAATTCTTACCAAAGATCCCATAAGAGATCAACGAACGCTCAGGCGAGACTGTGCGATCATGCAGTCTCACCAGATTTTTTGTTGATGCTACAAAACAAATGCATTTAAAAAAAAAAGTCGTCTTCTTTTGAAGTAGTTTGGAGCGCAGTGGCTAAGTGGTTATTTCCAGACCGAGGGGTTCTCCGGCGTTCCCGAAAATGTCTTCCCGTCAAATGATTTTTAAATAATTGTAAATAATTTTAATAAAAAAATCCAGAAAACGAATGTTATAAAGAACAACGATGTGCAAATACTATTTTTCATTCATTTCCACTTTAATGCTTTCAGAGATTTTATTCTTAGTTACATGTCTTATAATCTTATACGTCGAAAATATGCCATTGGCACATGTACATAATGTATATAGTTTTTATATGTACCATTATTTTGTAGAGGGCCAATCGGTAGACTGGCTATACTAGCTAAAAGTGCACCCCTCTGAAAATATTGTATAAATAAAGTAAGTAAAATAAAATTGTTCGCAACCCAGCTACTCGTTCGCAAGCCAACTACATGTCGTTTTTCTCGAGAAAAGGCTCAAATCGTCAAAATGTTTTAAAGATTTAAATAAAATGGTGAAACTTTGATCGTGGAAAGTTCATCAATTATACATGAAAAAGTGTGCATAATAAAGGCGCCTATCAGACTGGGCGGAAGCGCATACTGGTCTGCGCATTTGATATACATGCAAGTCAGATTTTCTCAGCTATAAGTAGTTTGTTCGATTTTCGAGATTCAATTTCAGAAGTTAGTTCGATTTTCGATTTTCAAGATTCAATTTCAGAAGTTAGTTTGATTTACGATTTTCGAGATTCAATTTCAATATTCGGACTGTAACGGGTTTTCGTGCTATTATGCTCAAAACCTTGCATTAAATATAGATAGATGAGAATCGGTGTAAACAAACAGTGGCGAGTTTACCTTGATTTTGGGCGTGCAGGTAGTCTCAGTTTACAGTTATACTGAACCTACCACAGATTACTGCATATGCGCGTGGCAGTGAATAGTCATGTTTTACCAATTTATAAGAAAAATAGAATTGCCTCATACCTATGCATCTTTGAAACAACAATAAATGGAATTAATTTCGAAGTTTGGGTTCATAAAACGCATGTAATTTGGTCTGGTCTAACTAAAATACACCGACTAGCTGGAAAGGGAAAAAAGATTGACAATAAATATCTCTGTTGAAACCCCTTCAATTTTGCGTGACAGCGGTTTAAATAATTATAAATCCTCTAAAGTTCCATTTTTAAATTATTTTTGTGCGAGGGAATCTTCAATTTTTTGCACCTTGCATACTTTGACAACTGTCACTTACCTCTGCAAAATGACGTACATTATGCGCAACTAATAACGTCGATTAATAATTGGCTCGATCAAGCGCGCTGAATAATTACGTCAACGATAATCACGTTTTTATCGATGACGTCGTTTTTGCCACACTGTTGGAAATCTCGTGTCACGGCATTATATCATTTATATACGCACGATTCATTTGCTTGATCTGAGGCTGAACGCCCCTCTAAACTATTAATCCAAAATGACAGAACGCCGATTTTTCCCGTGTAGAACCTGTTCTAGCCAACAAAGCGCAGTCGGAGGGATTCGAACTTACGAAACTCAGTTGTTATCGCCGGCCCTGCACTATACCGACTGAGCTACGATGCTAACAATTACAAGTTGTATGTTTTGTTGTTTGCTGAACAATTTTGAAGCCTCCTTAAAAATAGTGTAGTACATCCCAGACTGCACCTGCTCCTGTAGGAGCAGTCTTATCTGGGTCCACACTGTCTGCGTCTATACTTATGTTAAACAATAAACAGACGCTTTCGAATGTAGTTATTTTGCTGGCGTTTTAAAGTTCAAATCATTACTGTCTTTACTAGAGTAGTATGGTACAATGATACAGTTACTTTCAAATAAAACCACACCTCATTTTCAGCTTTTATCCTTGTCTAAAGTAGACCAGGCCTAATTACACATCCATGAGGTGCCGCCTTTACAGTAACCAAAAAGTTCAGGAATATTAGGGTATAATGTCCATTTTTGAAAATGTCTATCAGAAAAATGGAGCTTGTTGTGAGCCCAGGTTCGTTTCTTGGAATATGGAGCGATATGTATATAAGAATCGCATTTGCGCTATGGAAATGGCAAATGCAGCACTAAAGGAGTCACGCTGAAACCAGAAGCATTGAAAGTATGGGCCTAGTTCAGTCAATGCTACTATTAAGCGTTTGGTAAAAACCCAACCATAAAGCTGTTACCATAGGAGAAGAAAATGATATATATATTTGTTATATGACTACACTGAACCGAAATTATAAGTAGCCACCATACAATTTTTGCTCCCGTTCAGAAAGTAAAAATCGCTCTCACAAAATTTAAATTCTATAAAAAGGTCCAAGGCTTTGTCGAGACTCTGCGAATTATGTCATTTCAAAATGACTGGTAGACCTTGCACAGTCGAGGTCCGAGTAAAGGTACCATCATTTCAAAAAGTCACACTTTTTAATGTGATATAAACTCTTCATCAGGTACGTTATCCATTTATATTTTAATTAGTTTGAAGATGTTTATAACAGCTGTGATATAAGATGAAAAGAATCAACAGGTTTTTTTTTGACAATTGAACACTCCATTTCTCTTCTACGTTAACATGAAGACAGCCACGGTCAACAACTTAATCAAAGGATTTTTAGCTTAACCATGCAGTTTGCATACTCACTTTGAATTGCTCTGTACGCTTTATTATCTGCAGCATAGCAGTGCAATTTTCAGGGATTCTTTATTTTGAATTGGCGTCACTGTTCTGCTAAAAAAATCAAAAGAAATCTTAAAAAATGCCATTTAAATGACCTATAAAGATTCACGTTAAAATCAGAGGTGGATACCAAATTGGTAAAAAATATCGTTAGAAAATGGGCTTATCAAGTTGCATGGTGTTTTGTCAAGCATATTAACATACAATGATTTTAGTATTTGCAGCTGATTTTTTCCGAAAATTTCGGAAAATTCGGAAAATTATCAATTTTTAAAAATTCATAAAAAATATGTGATTAGCAAAATGTCAAGTGTTTGGTGTTTTTTCAAGTCGACTAGGTAGGTTTGCAATTACCTGTACTTGAATTTGATAAAAACTGCACTCAAAACGCTTATTTTCTTCAAAAAATTGATTTTTGCATTTTTGAACCCAAAAATCGTGAAGTGATAGAAAACTCTCCCAAAACACCTCTTAACTTTAGTCCATTAAAATGCACATATTTGGGCGAAAATTCATTTCAATATCACTAGTGCTTAGTCAGAAAAAAAGAAATTGAAAAGTGGCTACTTAGAACTTTGGTTCAGTGTAGAGAGAATCCTGTCTCCTGATTGGCTTAATTTGTCTTTATAAATCACTATGTCTACCTGGAAACTGGTCTAAACCGGTTCACAAGTTAATATTGCATGAAATTCAGTTCGAACTAGTTTCCAGAAGTTAATATTTTTGACACTTCTGCAATATTACCCTCTAGAGGGCTAAAAATAGCATGATGAGTGTAAAACTAGCATGTGCTGCATGAAATTGACATGATTTGCTGATTCACCTCCCAACAGGTAAATTAAAGACTTTCATGAATTTTTACAACAGTTTTGTTTTGTTTGTTTGCTTATTTATCTTTGTTTGAATAAACAAACTGTAAAAACAGTTTTATGATAACATTTTATATTCCCAATTAAGAGAATTAATATACATTTGAAAATGCAAAATACTAAATTATAATATTTTAATAAAAGTTGCTAAAACTTGTGAGAAAGTCCTTAGATGTCTTAGATAGAAGGTTGAACATGTCTTTAAGAACAAAAGTAAAAGTAGCAAAATTTTATTTCTTAAATGAAGTCATATAACAAAACAGTTATTGACTTCAATTTCGGTAGACATAAGGATTTATCTACCCTTAAAAGTGATATTCACCTCGGCCTACCGGCCTTGGTGAATTATCACTTTTTCGGGTAGATAAATCCTTATGTCTACCTCATTGAAGTCAATAATTGTATAATAGCATCGTTGCTCAGTCGGTATATATATACACTCAGTCGGTATATATATATACTCAGAAAAAAGTTTAGTCAGTATTTATGTTTTCTCATAAAATCAACAATACTGGATATATCATTGTAAAATTGTATACATGAGTTGTATTATCGTAACTTTACATGTATAATGCCTTCAATGTTTACCGTCGTGAGTTGGCTCCCGGTACCGTTAGTTTAACAGGTGACAGGGCCCAGGGCGACGACAGTAAACATTGGGCTTACAGTACCTGTTAATTGTGTGACAAATAATGCCTCAATAAGACAGTAACAACCAAATTTCAAAATACACGATGTGCACGTGCTGCGGTAAACCTGCAGGGTTATTTTTTCAGATGCTGTTCGATATTGATGAGAGTTGTTCCGGAAAAAGCAAGTTTAAGTCGCCGTCCAGGCTATCGACAAATTACAGAAATACCGCGTTTGGACTTCTTGAAGCAGGTACACGTGTTGCTGACGTGCCACGTAGTGTTGGACGTAATGAACGACCAACGTATGGTCTGAAAACACGTATTCGACAGTCTGGCAGTAAAAATGACAATCCTCGGTCAGGAAGACCACGGATAACGACATCACTTGAAGTTAGGGTCATAGTGATGCCATCATGACGTAATCGCTTCATGGCCGCTTGGAAACTTCTTAAAGGCCTTAGACATGCAACAGGTACGAGAATTTCCGTCTATACGCGCTCGACTGATTTTTTTACTTTTGAAATTTGAATTTTGATATTGACCCCTTTGTGTGATTTTGATGAAGAAAAGGGGTTTATTTTCAAAATGTTTTGTTGAAAATGTTCACATTAATAGGAATTTAAAAGAATTTCATGTTGAGTAAGGTTTTCGACAATATTAAGACTGACTAGCAAAATTATTGCACACAGTGTCTGTACTGACTAAACTTTTTCTTAATATATATATATATATATATATGAGCCGCGACGCGCAGAAAGGGTCCTTAACGTAATTAATGACGTTACGAGATATTAACGTCAGAAGCGACGACAAGTTTACGCGATGTTTTAGTTGCCGATTATTGACGTCAGCGCTTTCTTTGTTTTTCAAGTTTAACGTTTTCTGTCTCCTGAATCGAACTTAGTTTTTGTCTTCTATTTTTTTACACGATGACCATAGTGGCATCACCAGCAGTTCAAATAAAACTATGTACAGAATATAATAATACAAATGGCTTTAATTACCGGTTAAGTCAAAGCACTGAAAGCCGATGATTAGATGTTCGGTTTACCGAGGCCTCCGTAAATACATGTAAATATCTATAGAACACACACGTTGCATCCAGTTTTATGCAGCCACTAGAGTTTGGAGAAAGGTTCTCTGGCTGTTTCCCGCCGTTATCCACGCCCCGTCGTGTTTGAGAAAGGCGTGGGCATTAGTAGTTAGAATTTTGACAAATGTCACCAACCAAGCGGGATCGACGACACTTGTAAGTCATTTTCGCTCAAAGCCGTTGTTAAAAATTAAGAAAATATTTATACAGAAGAAAGATTAAAAAAATATGCGCTTTCAAACAACGCATAATTATTTAGTCTTCACTTTTATTTGACAAATCAAACAATATAAATAATAACAATCATCTAAATAAGTTGATAAGCATTTAGATATGTTTTTTTTTCAGACTGAGTAATCTTACTATTACATACACGGGTCTTGAGCTTCTTTGGTCAAATTCAATTAGCTTTTCTTTTCTTTTTATTTTCTTTTCTTACAAGGGAAATAACTCAATCGGAGAGTAAGTAGTTTCCAGAGACGGCCGTGTATTTGTTTGTTTCTATAGGCGCGTTCCGTGCTGTTTAGTGTTTTTGGGGACGGATGCTGGCATCCGGACTCAATTTTAACACTTACAGTTTTTCAGTCACGTCGATTTTTCGCCCTTGCCAGGCTATACATTAAATATATGCTACACTCCTTGCAAATTTTCAGACATATAAGTTGCATGGTTTCAATATTAACAATTTAATTAGATGCATGATAAAGAGTCGTAAAGATCCAGACTAGTTTGATCCTGAGAAGCCAACTGATCCGGATCTACAATGTTTTCCAGAACGGGGTATATCCGGATTCCGCAGGATAAAGGCTTAATGCAAACCGAACAACTTTCTGGAAAATATTACGCTTAAAAAGCAGTTTTTTTTTTCGTTGTTTTTTTTTATTGTTTGTTATGCTTTGCAGTTTAGAAACTTCAGTTTGGGTATCGAAGCAATGATTTATTGCCAATTGCTAATTCAAATACAAATATATTTAAAAAATAATACATTGCGCAGTAATATTATAATGATAGGCATATTGTAAAAGACATAGTGGACTTGCCATTGTAGTCTGCTTTCATTGACAACAAACAAACAAGTCGGCGTGTTTTTTACGCGGCTATGTGTGTAAATAATATAACATTCATATAAATCAAGAATTATCTCAGCTGACCCCAAAAAGTCGCTTAAATATTGGGGATTAAATAATCTTACTTGTATGATTTCATTCGAAGTTTTACTTTATGCCAATCCCGCCAAAACGGTCATGTGATATACACACTACACGTATATGTAAATTATTTATACACAGCCAATCGCAACGCGATTTAGTACGTTCTATTTATATATATACAATCGGTCAGGCATTGATCAATTTTATGTTTTCGACAACGCTTAGAAAGTTGAAAATGTAAGAACAAATCTAAGTTTTCCCTTTTAATTCAACAAAGGAAACGATGATTAATTGTAAAAGAATAAATAACAGCTCAGACCCAATATAAACTGTTCTCGTTCATTGTTTTCTATCTATGACGGATGTAGGTCACCACTGTTCCACCATGATAAATAAGTATTGGCTTTTACTAAAGGAAGTGTGTATCAGTAAGCTTGGAGTACAGTAGCATAATCATTATTCGGGTTGCTATATTGACATCAAGGGACGTTTACAAACAGTTTGCAATGTTCCATTGATGCCAGAAAATATATAACTGCATTGATTAGGTAGCGTTTGTGTTACATGTTGTGCAATTTTCGACACAAAATGGGCCTCAACGCGACAAAAACCTGTCTTTGGGGCTTCTGAAAAAGCGAGTCTAAAAGCAGTCTCCTCATCTACAGAGGCTAGCTAGAAGATTGAAATTTCACTTGTAGCAATTCTAGAAATCATACTTCCCAAAAAGCAAATGAAAAAGGCGCTGATCAGTCTACGCTACTGCGCACGCTAGTCTGCGCATTTGTTTTTCGCACCCCCCAAGACAGGCTTTCACGTTCCGAGGCCCAAATATTTTTTTTTTTATCTCAATGTCAGTTTATATGGTGTCGTGTGTGCGAAAAACATAAGCATAGAGCATTATGTTTCATACGACGAAAACAATAAATTGAAATTATCCTATTGTCTTTGATCCCTATTACCTGCTACCTGCCGCAAACAGATTAAGAAGGTCTTTTAACTATCGGTCTTTATAATAGATAAATCAAACCAAAAGTAATTACTGATCATTACTCTTTCATTCTACAATTTGACTCAGTTTCACAAAAGTTCCAGTTTATATTGTCAGAATGGTTCATATTTGTCACATTGGACCGTACATTTGAACACTTAAGTGCATTTGAAAATGCCATTGAGCGCTACCAAAACTATGCCCGGTTGTCCACTGTCGACCCGCCAACCAAATGCCATAATGGAGTTTTGGTGACGGGCCGATGGTGGCCCACTTTTATATGTTTTCTGAGAATGTAGATTACGTACTGTTGTATAGAGATCATAGAACAGTAGCCAAAGCTCCTACGCATAATGAAAAAAAAAGCCGGACAAACTGTTAACGTACTACAACATCTCTTTCAGCTGTACACATGACAGCAAATAGGCACCGTGTTTAGAGAACAGATCTACCTACTCAAGAGGTGCAACTAATGACTTTAGATCAGTCTGCACATCGCCATGATAACATCCAGACCACCAGATTCTTTCACGGGTGTTTAATAATAATAATAATAAAAACCTTTCTTCTAAATCCAGAAATACATAGTAGGTATTCAAAAAGAATCACCTCACTGCCATTGAGACGGTTCTTTCGAGCACCAACCCTCAACCCTAGCTGCTGCACTTGAATTACATATTGCACCATCCTCATGTATCAGTCCATTAAAAAAATATCTACTGCTCTATCATAAACTCGGTAAAACCATTAATGAGCCACTTGGTTTAAACATATTTATTCATATTTCCATTTACAGTAATATACAAATATACATTTTACAATATAATCATGATGGGATTCAGAAAAAAGTCATGCGACTTATACGAATCTGTTTCCCTTTGAACATAAGGTGCATAGTTTGAAGTTATAACCGGTGGAAATCAATAAAACGTGAGTTGTATTCAAACCAAATGACTTTCTACTCTAAATGTAGTGTGTGTGTGTGTGTGTGTGTGTGTGTGTGTGTGTGTGTGTGTGTGTGTGTGTGTGTGTGTGTGTGTGTGTGTGTGTGTGTGTGTGTGTGTGTGTGTGTGTGTGTGTGTGTGTGTGTGTGAGAGAGAGAGAGAGAGAGAGAGAGAGAGAGATTCCATCCTCAACGCTCAAACCGTTTACTATCCAATATGTATTTTTGAACTGTAACAATAATTCTATAGTTAGTATCAAAGTCAGATTCAGGTATACCAAATAACACAATGTTTAAATCTGGTTAACAGTAGTTTGCCAGTTCATTTAGCATTGTTGTCCTGATCTCGTCATATCTTTGGCATTCGAAAAAGTAATGTTTTGTAGTTTCAACTGCACCACAGGCACAATGAGGACTGTCAACAATATTTTTTGAAAAAAGATGATGATTGAGAAAACTGCAATCAGTTCTTAGTCGGGTATGTTGTATCTGAGATAATCGGTTGCCGATGTAATAATATTTAGGGGGCTTCTTTAAATTTTTGTTTAGTTGAAATTTAAAACTTTGAATTGAGTTTGACTGTCTTACTTCAAGAGACAAATCGTTCCAAGCTCTTATACTAGAGGGTAAAAATGATCTATAATACAACTGGGTTCTGGACAATGTGTGTCTAAAATTATTTGCGTTCCGCAAGTTATAAGTGGTAGAATCTTCCACAGAAGCAAGAATTAGGGAGGATAGATAATTTGGGGAAACGCCGGTATTCATTTGAAAAAAGAGACATAGCTTATGTTTATGTCGTCTTTTTTCAAGTGACTCCCAACCCGTTTCCAGATATAATGTGTCTAAAGAGACAAGATTAGTAGCTCCAGTGGCAATTCGTGCAGCTTCTATTTGTATTTTTTCTAGCGCATTAATTTCGTATTGTGTACAGTTATCCCATACCACATCTGCGTACTCTAAGACTGGTCTAATAAAAGAGGTATAAATAATTTCAAGTGACTGTCTATCTAAGATAAATTTCAATTTACGCATAATATTTAATCTTGTCCATGCTTTAGAAGTTATATAGTCAATGTGTTGATGCCAAGTTCCATCATTAGAAAAGAAAATGCCGAGATGTTTATGACTAGTTACTTCTTTGATTGGTTCATCATTCATTTTTAATGGTGGGTGATAGGGTTTATTTGTTTTTCTAGAAATTAGAATAGATTCCGATTTAGCAGGATTAAATTTGACAAGCCAACGTTCAGCCCACAAGTGAATTTTTGTCAAGTCGGAGTTTAACTGCATTGCAGCTACGTAAGGTTCATTGACTATCAAGTATAAACTTGTATCATCGGCAAAGAGTCTAATATTTGAATGAATGTCCTCAACAATATCGTTAATATAGATTAAAAAGAGGAGAGGGCCTAGAATTGAGCCTTGTGGAACACCAGCTGTAATAGCAACCCATTCGGAGCATGCACCAGGAATAACAACTCTTTGTTTCCTATTAGATAGATAGCTAGCAAGCCACTGTAATAGTGTTTCGTCGATTCCTTTATGTTTGAGTTTGTACAATAAGCCTTTATGCCAAACACGATCGAAAGCTTTGCTTACGTCACAAAAAATAGCCCTTACCTCCTTACCATCATCTAATGCTTTGCAAAAAGTATTGTAAATATCGACAAGCTGGTTAACTGTGGAATCGCCTGGAACAAAACCAGACTGTAAAGAAGTAATAGCATGCTGGTCTAAAAAGAAGTTAAACATATGTTTATGAACAATTTTTTCCATAACTTTACCAATTGTATTTAACAGGGATATAGGCCTATAATTAGACACAGATGATGGGTCGTCCTTTTTAAATAAAGGGGAGACATTCGCTTCTTTCCAAATATCAGGAAATATACCTTTAGACATGGAATAATTAAATAAATTACTCAATGGTCTACTTAAAGGGGATGAAAGTTCTTTTAAAATTCTGTTATTTATGCCATCCGGTCCGGACGATTTACCTAGCTGAAGTGACTCAAGAACACTTTTGACCTCAAGTGATGTAAAGTTTATATTAGTTAAAGTAGGTCCTATTATATTCACCATAGCAGGAATAGTCGCAGATCGCTCGTCGAGTGATGTTTGTTGTACAAAGTATTCATTCAAAAGGTTAGCCTTTTCTGTGCTATCTGAAACATAGCATCCATTTTGATGTAATGGAGGTATTTCTGAGGACGACTGAGCAGGCTTTATAAAAGATTTAAGAGTATTCCAGTAATCTTTAGATGATAAATTTGATGTTTTAAGTTTATTTGCCAGAGATTCAGTATAATCTTGTTTGGATTTTCGAAGCAATGAAGTTACTTCGTTCCTTATTTTTTTGAAGTTGCTGTAATTCTGGACAGTTTTAGATTTTTTGTATTTCCTATAAAATCGATTTCTTTTTCTCATTAGTTTCCGTATATTATTATTAATCCATGGTAAATCTTGGGGCCTTATGGTAACATTTTTATTAGGAATGTACTGCTCTGATAAATTGATTAGAGTTTGAGTCAATGCATTAGCATATAAGTTGACATCCTCTTTTATTATTGTGTTCCAGTCATAATCAGAAACAGCTTGACGAAATGCATTATAGTCGCCATTTTCAAAAAGCCAAATTTTACGCGAAAATGCTTTAGCGAGGTGCTTTTTGAATTTAAGGACACAATATGTTGGGCAGTGATATCGAATATCTTGCATCAAAAGGGGTTCACCTACACCAGATAGTTCAACTGTACGCAAGTTATTAACTAAGATCAAATCTATTATTGTGGATGACGTTTCAGCGAAATTTGTTGGCTCAGTTATAAGCTGCGTCAAGTTGAATTGCCTACATATGTTGTTGATTTTTGATTTGGATTGAGTATTAAGAAAATTTAAGTTAAAATCACCTAGAATTACAACATCTTGTATACCAGTATCAATGGCTAGGCCAATTGAATTTTCAATGTCTGCTAAAATGAGAGGGGTGGAATTCGGCGGTCTATAAAATGTTCCAACAAGTAGTTTTTTATTCTTTATATTCAGTTCAAGCCATATGCATTCTATTGTATTTAGTTCTAGGTCATGTCTCCTTTTACATGGAATGTTTTCTTTAACATAGACAACAATTCCACCATGGCTGTCACCAACCCGATCACGTCTAAAGGGTAATCGATAGTTGTTGAAGGCTAAATCTTGGGTCAAGACCCTTTCGTTTAACCATGTTTCTGTCAGAGATACAAGATCGAAATTCGATAATTCAGGTTCAATAATATCTATTTCTGCAACAGACTCTGTACATTGTAGTGCACAACCGAAAAATTTCCTTGAAAAACTGGAAAAGACGATTGAGAGGATGTGTCATGGTTCGAGTTATTATCTGGACCCGGATTCTTTTCTACATCACCAGCCTGGTACAGTAGCATTGCCAAAAATGTAACGAGTTCAAAATGATTAAAGCATGAAAATCCTTTCAGTTTAAATAATCTATACCTATGCAGACCTATGCGCGCCCTATAAATGCTTATGTCAACATTCATTTAAATTAACACAATCTGTATTTACAATTAGGGTATATGAGGGCGCGATAGCATACAAATTGTAACTGGGTAATGATAGATTCAGTACACGGTATGAGGATGAAGAGAAATTTGTTCAAGTTTGAGGATGTGGAGAGGAAGCAGTAGGAAAGTAAAGATGATAATAAGTTAAGAAATAGCATCTCAAGATAGAGAGAATACATGTGAAAACATTTTAATGTGTGTGGTATATAGAGTTCAGCAACATTTACATAAAATAATAATAATGGTAGAGTTAAGCTATTAAGCTATTAAGCTATTGGGTCACTGTGAAGGCGGCACCTCATGGATGTGCAAACAGGACCGGTCCATCCAGACACAAGTTAGAGCTGAAAATGAGGCGTGGTTATACTCACAGGCAACCGTATCATCTTACACCATAACCACCTCGGTAAAGATACAAAACATATTATTATTCAGCCCTTTGACGCCAGCTGAAACCGTCTGTGTAAAATATATATCGAGATAAACTGTGTGGAACCAGATCATACTTTCCAGTCTGATCTGGATCCAAACTGTTTATCGACGAGGCTCCAAAATCATATCAGCAGACTACAAAAGCAGACAACATTGGTCGAATTGGCACCCCAAGGATTTTTAAATGTGAGTGTCAGTTTATACACGAATTGCAAGCATGTTGGTTCGAACAACGTATTAACCAGTTAACTCTAATTTTCCTAGCAGATTTTATAGCCGAATCGTCCCCGGGTATGAGTTTTAAAATTACCGCCTGTACAGTGACCCAATTAATACACCAATGGATAGTGTAATTCACATGATAGATCAATCATCAATCAATTTGTTTACCGAGAATGATGCCACCAATATTCTCGTGGATACACTCGAATCATTATACACTGAAAGTAAATTACCACAGTGGAATGGACAAAACATGACATGCATGAAGGGGATTACCGTTAAAAAAATTACATTACCTCCAACATATCCTAATAGTGCTGGTACACACTGTTCCAGGTATAAATGGATGCCAGACGTCATTCTCGGTAGTCAGGAATATACATGTATATAAGTTTAATGTATACACAACAAGAAAGTAAGTCGGAATTTGCACAACCTACTTACAGCATATAAGTTTTGACGTTTAGAACTCGACCAACAGGATATATTCATGCTACATTGGTCACACAAGAGGGCACGCTGAGACTTTTTATGGTAAAGGTGACCTCAGTGTATATCAGGATTTAAGGATATTTCACAGAGACAAGCACGTGATGCACAATACAAAAGGTAAGTTTGCTAGAAACGTACATGATCAGTATTAGAAGATACGTTTGGAGAAATCAGGGGGATTGGGGAGGTTATAACAGGGTATTGTCTATTTTTGAGAAAACTGTATTTTATTTATTTATTATTGATATTCCGACCCCCTTCTCTACCACTCTGTGTCGAAAACCGAAAAGTACAGAGTTGTTGAGAGAAGAGGGCAGAAATCTTTTTGTATCTGTATATTATACTAAAACCCTTATCCCACGAGCCTTAGACGAAACGAAAACCAAAGGCAAGTGGAAATTAGGTGTTTTTTCATTCATGGTATCGCACAGTCTACTGCAGATTAATTTTGTCACGTTGCAAATAATATGAGCCATGATCAGACTGCCCCTGAGGGGAGTCTGGTTTGTCCCACACTATTCGCATTTAATCCATTTGACTTGAGGCGAGTTCAACAATACGAGCGCTCCCGGACGCCCGCTGCCCTGATGTCAGGCTTTACACATTACGAATAAAGATAGGCACCCGAACAACGAGCGTCCGCGAACGTCCGCAACGCCGAACCCGTCTCAATTTTAACACAGAAGCAAACAATGTGAACAGAAGATAGTTCATACATCAATCCTCGTGAGCAGAGGTAAATAAGAAAAAATAACCCTTATCCTATTGTTATATCGGTCCATTAACCGTTATCTTCACATATTAATTCTGCTGCACTCCATGTTATTTTGAGCGCGGGAGCAAACAATACGAGCCCTGATCAGACTGCACTTTAGAGAGTATTCTGGTCTTGGCCCACATTGTTAGTAAAATAGACATCCAGCCTCATTTTATCACTAAAGCAAACCGTGATGAACCCTGATCAGGCTGACCCTAGGGGATTGGTTCATATGGATTAAAATTTCGGCAACAAGGGTGAAGAAGAGAAAACAAATAACAAAAAGCGAAGAAACAGTAAATAAACCGTGCAAACGGTAATAGGCATATTACTTAACTTTTCGTTTACTGTAAAGGCGGCGCCTCATGAATGCGTAATTAGGACTAGTCAACCTTAGGCATAGCTAAAAGCTGAAGTGGAGGCGTGGTTTTATTCAAAAGTAACAAAAAGCTTATTTACTCTTTACCAAATTATAAATAAAGCCTGATTTCCCTTCTTTAGCAGATGAAATAACCGAACCGCATCCAAATATGAATATTAAAGTTGCCGCCATAACAGTAGGCGAAAAGTCAAGTAATACAATTTGAGACCAGTGATATAATATTTTCGTGTGATTGTTTGCTTATTACGTCAGAGGTTTGAAATCAATTACATTACATAGTTCGCAATATAGGACATATACAGCCAGTTCAACGTGTACACAATATCTGGGAACTCCAGAGCATCCCCATTTAGAAATTGCTAGATAGTAGACATCCTATTTACATAATATGGGTAATGTACAGGCCCTTTGGACCCGGTGCAGTGTTGGGAAGGTCTACTATTAACTTTTGCTGCTTATCACCATTAAGTTAGGTTTATAAGCTAATAAATCATGACTGTGTTGCCGGAAGCAATCGGTGAAGACCCAAATGAGATGCCAAGTACACGTAGCAACTCTTCTGGGTCCTCATTGTCTGCGATACCGTAACCGTTATGTAGTTAACATGATTATAACACAGAAAGCTAACATTAGTTCCTATGTTTTGCGTGAAAGGTACACATATTGAGTGATAACTGTCCCACCAGCCAAGAGTGACATCGACTTCATGTTAAGTCCACAAAATTATCATGGACCTATAATCGATAGATCACTTTTGCAGGATAGGATTAATACAAAAGTGGTCCATCGATTCGCGACTGCCCGAGCGACGTGTACACGTTAACTTTCCACTTAGCAATTATAAACAAAGTACAACGTCACTGTCGCTCTTTGTTGGCACGACAGTATTATCACATAAGATGTTTGTAATAGTAAATACCTGTGGGCAATCAAGCAAGGCACCGACTTATATCATACGACAATAAGCAAGGTCATTGACCGAAGACGATAGCTACATAACATACATTATAGTTGCTATCAGCGAAGCTGGACACTCAATTTTTTTAAATATTAAACAACAAGAACATCTCCGAAAATTTTGAAAAAACTAAACAGGTTACATGTTGAGATAAAATGGCATTTAACTATCTACCTGCCAGACTGCATACTCTTAAGACAAACTGTTTGAATCCAGATCAGGCCCGACAAATCAGGCCCGATCACTATTCGAACAATTTGACGATAATCGAATTTCTGAGAAGTTTTGAACCAGTCGAGTGTGAAATAATAATGTCGGGATTTAAAGTGGTTGTAAACTATGTTTTATCTGTGGTGATTAAGTATGGTGTGGAAAATAATATCATCGTCAGGTTATCATTTAACTTGTGTCCTCTGCAGTTATCTGCCCCAAATTATTTGGACCCAGACCAGACTGGACAAGGCATCCGGCCTGATCTGGATTCAAACAATTAGGCACTAAAATATTGTATCTGTACAAGCCAAGTGTAGATATAACTACCAGTTGACAATGCTAGTAATCTTTTGTCCGTATTATATAACCTCGACAAATTGTATGGACCCAGATCAGGCCTGATAAGATATCGGGCATTGATCTGAGTCCAAGCAATTGGACACTACTGTTATTTCGGATCAAGGGTGGGGAACAATATCAAATGATCATTTAACCTATTACCTGCTTGTAACTACTTTTGTCCACTGCATAGAGCCTATGCAAAACTGTTTGGACCCAGATCAGACCCGGCAAATCACCGCGCCTGATTCAGACCCGAACTGTTTGGCACTGACGATATACATGGAGAATTTTATGTTCGTTTGTATTTTTTAGTCGAGAGTGACAAAAGGGGTATCAAGCAGATGACAAAAACGTGTGGGACATATCCTAGCATGCAAATAACTAAGGGGCCGGGGAGACCCTGTAGGGGTCAAGTTCCCTGTCACTAGTTATTTTCACTTTATTTCCGTCCCGCTTTTCAATAAAGATGTTGCCGTTGTATACCCAGGTTTTTGATAGTTTGTTGTCCTTCACAAGTTTTCTGCATTGGTATGCTTAGTGTTTTCGGTACTGGGTGAGATCTTCATTGATGAAGACGCCGTCTTTCAATTGGCGTAGTGTTCTTCTTCCTTTAAGTAGGTCGAGGCGCGCCTGGGAATTATTGAAGCGGACGATTATTTCACGCGGTCTAATCTGGCCGCCAGAAGGGGCAGGTTTTCTGGGGCCAACACGGTGACTGCGATGAATGTCACTAGGGGCGACATCGACATCAATGCGAGCTGCCAGCTCGAGTACTAAGTCATCTGTACTCTCGTCGTCCGTTTCTTTAATTCCTGAGATCCGCAGACACGACCGTCGACTATACTGTTCTAGATCATCGACCTTGCAAGTCAGTTTACTTTCAAGTTCAGAAACACTATTTTGTAATTTGATGTTGTCTGCTCTTAGGGCGTCTACACTGTTTCTTAGCTCTGCAGTTACAATGTCAACCTTCTCCTTAACTAGTTTGTCGATTTCCTGGGTTAACATCAATTTGCACTGGATAGCGATACGCATCACATCAGAATCCGACAAGCCGACCTGGGCCATAGGCTGAAATTGTGGAATAAAGTTGGGTTGGAGTTGGATTTGAGAACCAACTTGACCAGGCTGAACAATAGGATGGGAGGTATACTGCTGGAACTGACCGTTCTGTATATAAGGCGCATCAGGGGCACTTGGGGTTGAGGTAATGATAGGCTACACATCCAACAGTGACTGTGATGGTGCTAAAGTTTCACTCAGTGAAGAATCCATGTTGCCAGCAGTTATTTTGACAGATTTGATAACAAAATCAGTGTCACTATCGTCACTATGATCGGATCGACTAGGTGAATGTGTGGTACTTTGCAAATTATCCTTAGCATCTGAGAATCGGTCTGATTCAGAGTCTATGTCTGATCTTACTTTTTTAGTTTGAAGATTGCCAACATTTGGCGATGTTTTACTTTTTTGCCGCTTTCTCTTCTTTCGTAATTTTTCTTTGGATTTTGGCATTATAACTCATATCAACAGTTTCATGATAACTATTTTGTTACTGTTGTTGTTATTATTACAGTAATAATATTACTGATTAACCGCAGTACACTGCAGACACGTGAGTAATTTGTTTTGAGTTATCTGTGAGCGAATTCCATTGCTATTTATAGTTTCTTTGTTCCTCTATTGTTATATGAAGAAAATGAAAATATCTATCAAAATCCACATTTTTGTGCTCAATTCTTTCTGCTACATATTTTGTATACTATAAGCCATCTTACTAGTTAAAGTTATATCCAAAGATATCCATTTGAACTCCTACCACACAAAAAAATCAGAGAGCAAAACAATTTACATGTTGAATCCACCGGAACCGGAAAAATCGTTCAATGAGCCACTTAAACCGCCCCTGTATAACATGATATTTCATGCTATAGTTTTTCTTGTTAATATGGTTTTTAGCAGCGGCTACTGTTTTTTGTTGTTGATTTTTTTTTCAATTTTAAATAGTCTGATTTTTTTCTTGCTCGCTCCGCTCGCAAACGTACATATAAAGATCTAAATTCAAAGGTGCCAGATCGGCGGCGCCCTGCTAAAATCCTGTCATTTTATTGTAGCCTACCATATCTTTCGGTTCCTTTTTCTGAATGACGTCTACTGGAGTCATCTGAGCACTATGTGTTAATGCTCACAACAATTGCCAATTTTATCATACGGTCAAGCATTGTGGCACCGGATCAGAGCAGTCTGAAGCCTGATACACACGATGAAACTTTTGTCTTCAACTTATGTATGCAACTTTTATGTGTACCATACACTACTGTACAGACGATGCAACTTCACATTACCTGTTGCTCTTTCCCGCTAAAACTGTGCATACTTTTTCAACATAGTGCTTACTGAGCATGCTGAGGAGGACGAAATTGCTGTCCCATTGTGTCTGATGATCATTGCACTTGTAACGCAACATTTAAATGGACCGCGAATAATACGAAGTTTGGATTCAACGAAGAAATGTATATAGGGCTCACCATATTGTACCTAGCTAAAAGACCCCTTTCTTAATTGTGTATGCACATTTGTAGAAATTACAGGTAAACTGACCTTCAGAAATAGCCGAGCTGTGATTAGCTAATTGTCTGGAAAAATATGAGACAAGTTTCAGAAAATATAGCAATGTCCTATTCGATGAAACTGTTTCATGAAACTCCAAAAATCTCTTGAAACATGTTTCTCGGACGTACACACGATGAAACTTTTGTCTGCAAATAATTATGTTCTTCGCATTTTCACAAAACAGTTTTTTTTCCAATCGCGCATGATAGAGTCTACAAGTTCGTTTAGAAAACCATTTGAAAGTTGAAGAAATGACATCGAAGTGCATTTTACCCATTCATTTCAAAATTTTATGACTTTGCCTGTTGAAAAAAATGAAGCTTTCTGATAAAGAATTAAACTGCATGAAAATGTGCCAGAAGGCACCAAAGTGCGCGGATTTTTCAATAAATCCTGGGGAAGCATGCCCCAGACCCCCTTACCCGCGCTTGGCACCTACAGAACTCGCATTCATGCATTCTGTGAATCGAAACACTCACATTAACTCTCAAACTCGTTGCTACGACCCTGAGTATAGGTTGGAATTATTTTCGGTGTGTGAAAGTGTACCAAGTTCATAACGACCCCCCACGCCCTAGCATGGCTTCGCGTCTTCTGCGCTCGCATGAAAATATTTCATGTTTTAAATATTGCCCCCCCCCAACATGGAATCCTGGATGCGCCCCTGCGGTTCTATCGCTACAGTGTCAAACATTTGGGATCCAGATCAGGCTCGACGTTTTGTTTGGTCTGATCTGGGTCCAACCTGTTAGCAAAGTTTATTATTTTGCGGGCTTCACCACTGGTATCATACCGAATTCTTGGCCGCGGATATTGTTCGACTAGTCTTTTCGCGGAGAATAAATAAACTGAAATTGAAGGTAGGGGCTCTCATTTGAAATAGTTTAAACTTATTTACGAACACTTGTCAGGCGCGATTAAAGGCATATACATATTCTTGAATAGTCATTCTAACATCACATCATGGCTAAGGCATTACAGTACGTAACCCTTAAAGCACCAAGAAAAAATGCATCTGAAAATGTCGTCTGCTGAAGTCGTCTGCTTCATACAATAGGCCCACTCCGGCTAGAGCTGATAAGCCATGTGAAAAAGGTAAACAATCTCGCCTGCGGTACAAATTTTTCCAGCTGCAGAGCCAATTTACACTAGCTGACATGGGGTTAGATTAAGGTTAATTGATAAAATTACATATTTTGACCCATTTTTAGGGTGATAGTGCAATATATTTTCCCACAATTTAACATTCTTTCATTAGTAGTTTTACTCTTGGCATGCTGGGTATTTTTTATGCCTTTGTTGTCGTCTTCTGACTTCTTTCAAATTTAATATTTTTTTTTTTTAAAAAAAAAACCAGGAACCAAATCAAAGTGTCGAACGGGCAAACAGGTTGGATTAGACCAGGACCGAGATTCTGTCCGTTCTGTTCTGGGTCCAAACTGTTTGCAAACGTTATCAGCAGACGACAAAAGTTGCCGCTGGCAAGGATATAGTTGCATTTGCAAATGAGGTACAAAAATGTTTTCCTTGGAACATGTAATAGTGACAGTCAGTCATAAGCCACAAATGCAGAGAGGTTGTTTCTATCCGTTTCCTAAACCCAGTGTAGACTTCGATAGACACAAGGCATGGATAAGCTCATAAAGGCATGTGAAAGACCCCATAAATAACTAAAAGGGATGATAGGTCATCATCATTTTGGTGCGCTCAAATAATGTTAAGCATTTTAATATTTAAACCCTTAATGCATTTTCTGAATTCACTTTTTTATCCTAAAATGTTGTCTGCTCTATACGTCTGCTGCATATATCCAAGCGCACTTCAGACTAGTTTTTATTGGAAGCACTCTGATCTTGACCCATGTTGTGCTACCTAAGAACGCAAAACAGATATGGGTAATTAACTGACACAATATGGCACCAAATGTTTATTAAATGAATAAACAAATAAATAAGTAAATAAATAGCCAGTCAGACTGCCACATGTATCTAATCTGATTGTTATTGAGCAGCCAGGCTCCAGCGAGACTGTGTAAATGTGCATTGTCCTCTGAGCCTTCGCTGATTTCCTTTCTGAAAAGTACCAAAAATCTTATTCACCAATCAAATAGATAAGTGAACACACATACAATTTTTTATTTAGCAACTATCACTGTAGAAGACATGGCAGAAATTCTAAAACAAAAATTATTGTTATCTGACTGGACATTTCTTCCACCCATGGTCAAGTGACTTATCTATATTGTCACCTGTTGGCATTTTTGATATCTATAATTATCTGATTCTAGGCTATTTCAGTGTTGTTAAGTTAACATAGTTCGCACACACTCATCAATGTTCACTAAATATTACTTTTCTTTCTTTCAAAAACTGCTGCAAATCTTTAACATTCTTGCTCTGAAAATTATTACACCCCATCTTCACTAATTAACATTAAAATTTACAGTTTATTCATTGATTACACATCAAGGTCAGACTATTTCTATAGAGAATACACAGTGATTACCTAGCAAACTGGAGAGTTTGTACCGCAGCAGCTGATTTTGTAATCTAATACACCAGCTGGAAGCACTGCCGGATAAGCCCTATTGCCTAACATTACTGACGAATCAAGTATAGAAGCAAACAGCGTTGACCAGTCTGGTCTGGGTCCACACTTTCTGCCATAGATGCTTCTTAAACATTTCGGCAGACGAGATAAGCAGACGACTTTTGTTGCGATTGGCGCTTTAAGGGTTAAATATGCGAGAAAAAAATGCAAATAGATCATGAACGAGTCCATGAAATCGGGACACTTTTGGATTGATTGACAATTACACATTTTTACAGAAATGGTTTCTATATTTTTGCGTTTTTGGTGAAACGACATTTACTTGTTTTTACCTGTATGTTAATGATTTGGCTTAAATAAGCGTCGATTGTTTATGAAAACGGGATTTCTGCCCCTACCCCTTCAACGGTTGCAAGTCTAAACCATGGAGGTGCGTGGAAAAATACTATAGCGTCCGCGGGGTTTTGTTATCTGGCCGCGAGGCAGGGCTTTTTAGAACCGTTTTCCACATATTAATTAAAGTGGCAAGAACTAATAATGGGCTCAAAGGCACTTACATTTTGAAAGCCTGTAGTTTCTACCAGCAGGGACAGCTGATACTGGTTCTATTGCGAGTTTGATGCAAATCTGAACCACGGGTTGAGAGCATGCTCCTAATCTTACCGCGGATGTGACCATTGTTGGCGTTGTTCATGGCCGTGGCTTTCTTGTCCACGGAAATCCTAAAAATCAAAACGTCAGAATCATCTATGACAAAAGAGAGGTAGCTGGTGTGCTGAAACGACTGGATCAAAACCCTGTTAGATCAGAATGTAGCCATTGGGTTTTCGCTTTTTTTATTTTTCTGTATGCTGATTTAGCACAATTATCTAGTTTCTATGGTAGTAGGATCGCCTGACCAAAGTGCTGAAGGTTGTGAGCAGCAAAATCTAGCTGTTTGTCTGTCTGTCAGTTAATCTGTCCGTCCGTCTGTCAGTCAGCATTGGTTCTTCCTTCTTTTACTTATATGCTCGTTTAGCCTGCTTACATGTGTCTAGTAGCTAAGGTGGTTGGAGCGCCTGTCCAATGTTCTGAAGGCTGTGAGCAGCATAATCTAGCCATTTCTCTGTCTGTCCACTTTCCAATGGCTGTCTGTCTCGCTTTTTCTGTCTGTTTCGTTCTTTGCTCTTTTGACTTTTTTGTATGCCTGTTTTGCTAGATTATCTAGTATCTCAGGTGGTAAGTGTGCCTGACCATATTTTGAATACTTTCAAGTTTTCTAAATACCTAGGTTTGGCATTGGACCCAACATCTACTCTTTACCCCCAAAATATAAGGAATATCAGGCATACCCAAAACATATTCGAACTTTAGCGACCCCAAAAACATTTTCTAAATCCGAACATTGACCTTAAAAAGCCCCAAATTGATAGAAATGACCCCCCAAAACGTACAAAAATAAATCATAATTTCATCATATCTCCAAACATATTTATTTTTCTGATCTCCTGCCCCCCCCCCCCCCCCCCAACAAAAAAATGTAATTCAAAATTTTGAATCTCCAAATATGGACAGAACCTACTTATATATGATAATATCAGTGTGCCACCCCCCCCCCCTCCCGCCAAAAAGCTGACCAGTGTTTTAGAGCAGTATGCAGCAAAATACAGCTGTCTGTCTGCTTGCTTTCTCAGCCAGTCAATCAATCAGTCAGTCAGCCAGCCTGCCCAATCAACCGCTTCAATTTCTTAGTGTAGACAGAGCCTCTTTGTAAAAGTGTATTCTTGTCACAGAAGAGTATTTGCGTGTCCCAGGGGGCTTGGGAGGGGTGGGTAACTCTTTTTTTCTTCATACGAAGGGTCTGGCCCAGCATCTACCATTCACCCCCAAGAAATATCAGGAATTTCAAGGACCTCAAAAATATTTGAAATTTTAGCAACCCCCAAAAAATCCTTGACGTAAAGAAAAGACCCTAAAATGCATAGCAATTACACCTAAATATAGTCCAATTTCGTGGTGAACCCCCCCTCCAGAAAAAAAATATCCATATATCTTCATATCCCCAAAAATATTCGTTTCTCTGAGGCTAGAGATCAAAATCTAGGACATCTTATTTCCTTTTTAGAATCATTTGGGTTTGAACAACAGTTGCGAGTTCAACAATGTGAGCGTTTGCGGGCACACTTTAATAATGGTACCTACGAGGGATGTTCGAAATGAATTGCTTATTGTCCTATATCTCAATATCCACGTGGGACACGATAAAACCAATATATACCTATATAGGTTTATTTAAGGTCTACACAACGGTGTATAAATGTACACGTTAGACACAACATTTGCCATATTAATACACGCAGTCATTGACCACTGTAATAAAATAGTTGGTACATGTAGAAGGGGTTACATCAAAGCTCGCTCAAAACTTGTCTGTTCTTTGAAGCAGCTGATGATTGAACTTTCTTCAACTTACGGACCTTCTTGTGTGTCTTATGACACAGTTAGGCGCTGGAAAAATAAAATTTAATCTGGCTTAGAATCCATCAAAAATGCACCAAAATCAGGAAGGCGAAAATTCGCAGCTTGTAAAGAAATCGTTTCAAAAATGAAGGAAATCATTTAAGGAGATGCCAGATTTACAGTTTGTGATATTGCATGAAAAGTAGGCATGTCACTATCAACGGTTCACTTTATTTTGAAGAAACATTTCAAAGTCCGAAATATTTTTGGTAGATGGGTGCCACATCTGTTGACTGATGAGCAAAACAGACAACGGGTTTTAGTAATGTTTCAAACTTATGACAAAAAGCAGTTTGCCAATGTCGTCCCAGGTGATGAAAATCGGGTCTATGAATTTGAGCTGGTCAGAAAGGTTAGCAATAAAATCTTGGACACTAAACATAGCAGACGCCCAATAATTGTCAAACGGTCTTTAAGTGCAAGGAAGGTTTGGTATGCAATTTTCTTCTCTGGTGAAGGAGTCGCAATAAAAGTGCTGGTGGAAAAGGGCAAGACATATAGTACTGGAGAAGCCTAAAACATATCAGAAACGACGCCCTGTCACTGGTTTTAAACATATCTGTCTTCTACATGGCAATGGCCCTGCTCATGCCTCTGAAATAGTTACAGTGTTTTTGAAGAAAGAAAAAGTAACTATTTTGCCCCACCTCCTGCATTCCCTAGATCTTGCCCCATGTGATTTCTTTATGTTTCCGAAATTGAAATAATTCCTTGCTGGGCGGAAATACCAGTTATTTTATAGAACCATTTGTATTTGAAGAACATGTACTATTTCATTTTCTTACTTTCTGTGACTTTAGGCCTTCAGGTTCGTGACCAGATGTTCCACTCTTTTGAACAAAATGACTGCCAGAGCTCTAGCTAAGAAACTTCTTTTAACAGAATTTCCTCCTGAACAACTGGCCCAAAAGCAAGTTAATTTCACAGAACTGTCCCCTATGGTGTCTTCTACCAATTTTGCACAAATGGTTCCACTCCACTGAACAATGGATCCACAAAAGCTCCAGATAAGAAATGTCTTTGAATGATTTCTCCTCCTGAACCAATGATCCAAAGTTTACAATAATTTCACAAACTTGGCCCTAATGATGCACTCTACCAAAATTATACAATTGGTTTGGCTCTGCCATTAAGAGACTTCATTCAAGCTTGCACATAATGTCTATGGTGGCGATAAAGTAAAAGTAGGAAAAGCATATACAAAAGTGGACAGAACTTTATCAAATCAGTTCTTGATTATCATTGATTTCTTTGAATAAGTGGGTGGATTTGTATTAGGTAACACTTTCCCTCATCCTCATAAGATCTTTAACCAACAGAAACCAAATGGAAATCTGAAGGAGAAAAAAACATGCCACGGTATTAGGAAATAAATTACAACTGTTTAGTTTTGGTTGTGCCAAACAAAGTTAAGAGAAAATTGTTTACCGCTTACCTGCCTGAAGAGCTTTCACAAACATTTATTGAGGGATCATTTTAACACTCTATAATAAAAGCGTTTGAAAATAAAGTTTGATTATTCACTTCTTAAGTTAGCAATTATCATCTGGTTTCTAGCATTGTTCAATAATGGATTACATTTGATAAACTCTCCCCAAAAAGGCTGTTTTTGTCCAATGAACAAATGCCAATGTCGTCAGAAAGATTGCTTTCCCATTTAACTTTGTGGCAATATGTTTGACCCTACATCAGAGACGGGACTTCCAGTTTCCATTTGCATGTTATAGAAAAGATATCTAACTAACAACCTCCCTATTTGAACGCTTCAATGCAGCCGTCCCCACCAGTACTCTCAGTGCTTTGATTGTTGTTGTTGTTGTTGTTGTTGTTGTTGTTGTTGTTGTTGTTGTTGTTGTTGTTATTCTTGTTGTTCCTGTTGTTGTTCTTGCAAAAATGTATGTATTGTTTATGAACGTTGCCTAATTATCAAGTTAAGGCACGGGCCCTATATTACAAACTTTCATTTAGATTTGCAACTTTGTCTTTTATTTGCAATGAAATCTTTATAAACTTCATATGAATCTTTGCTAGGCTTAAGGTTTTGCGCCTTTTATGGTGTTTTGAGCTAGTTTTAATCATGTAAAGGTGCAAAGTTTGGTAAAAAATGAAGAATAAACAAACTCTTTTCGGACCCGAAGAAAAGCGAAAAAAAATTAAGCCTCAATGTTTTTCCATGCTAACCAAACGCTCTAATACAAAGCCGGCACGTTTGTTTTTTGACCGACGACTTTAAAAACAATGTATTTTACAAAACTATAGAGGCTTAAATCATGAAAATAGAACACAATTTACGCAATAAGCAGAATTACATTGTGCTATAGTTATACTTAATGCATTGCGTTTTTGTACCAAATTCAACACATAACTTAAGGAAAAGTAGCCTAAAATGTCAAATATAGATGACGCCACAAATGTCACTCGAATGTAACCGATTAAGTGTACATTGAAGGTATTCCAGTTGTTTTATCGAGGGTTGGAAAACGCGGGGAAACCGTGCCCCAACCCTCTAGGTGCACGGAAATGCCAATGTTGCCTAATTTCACATTTTTATGCAAAAGATCGGCCCTGAGGGAAAGGGTTAGCGCCCCGGGGGAGGGGGGCTCTCACCTTTTCTTCAGACGTAGACTCGGGCCCAGCATCTACCTTTCACCCCAAAAAAAATCAGGAATTTCAAGCACCCCAAAAAATTATTGGAAAATTTTAGCAATCCAAAAAATTGTCCCCCATTCTGTGCCTTGACCTAAAGAAGAGACCCTAGAATGCACAGAAATTACCCTAAATATAGACCAATTTTGTGATGACCCCCCCCCCCAAAAACAAAAATATCCACAAAGTCTTCATACCCCCAAAAATATTCATTTTTCTCAAAACCCAAAAAATATTGAAATGCAAAATTTTGAACCCCCCAAAAATGACACGAGCCTACGTATGTATGAAAACATCAGAGTACCCCCCCCCCCCCCCCCCTGGAGGTTAGCGCTCCTCAGCCCTGGGTCCCTCAACCGTCTCTAAATCTCGTATGGCCGTTTCTTTGTTGGGGGTGGTGGTGGTGTTTAATATGTCTCAGTAAACAGATATGGTCACGTCGAGACGGTGATCTTATTAGCGACCCCGGGATCTGAAGGGACTCGCTACAGACTGCGCTACGGGAACCTGTTTATATGGCCGTTTACCTTTTTAAAGTTTCATGATAACATTAATCAAACGGAAAGTTTCAGTTTGTGACAAACTGAAAATACGTGTTCGCAAGCGTGAGACCAAACATGCAATCTTCACTAAAATCCAAATATTTGGGATTTTTTTCTCACTTGACTTAGATACCCCCCCCCCCCCCACACACACACAGAATAAATCATAAAAATATCGTTTTTTTAAAATATATGTTGGATGTACTCAAAAGAACCGTCTCAATTAATCAAGACCTACAATAATGAAAGTGGGCTATCTTAATTTGACAAACATGTATACATGTGCAGTACGGGAGTACCACACGCGCGTTGAAGGCATATATTTATATTTCATTTAAAATTAATCAAAGTCGGCAGATTGGGTTTTGCACTTTTATCAAAGTATAATAATGTGATGAACGACTGCGTAGTGTAGTCCACCATCTATGACACAGGCCAATAGAGTGCGCATGCACGCACGCACGAACGTTTTGAGTCGTGGTAAACTAAAATGAGTAGTGAAAGACGGCGTACTGTGGCCTACCACCTGTGGCATAGGCCTATAGAGCGCGCATGCTAGGCCCAGTTTTCACGCAGCCACCTACGCTTTGAGTAATCCATGTCTGGCCGTGTTAAAATAAAGATCCCCCATACCCCCTCGAGAGTGCGTACTCTATGAAATGCCACAGGAACGCGCCTGAAAATCATATGAATATGGACATGCAAACGTCGATCTCCATCTTCTTTATACTATTGAGTGAAAAGAAAAGAGGTTCTAGCGAGAGTGCGTAATTGTGCTAGAGATCGCTGATCGCATTTCGCGACTTTTCAGTTATTTCAATTCTAGTTGAGACCGTACGCCCGAGCCTTCGTTGCTAAGTACCATTTTCGCTGCGGATATGGAAAATAACGCAGATATGTAAATGCATAGATACGTGTGTAGGGCTGTCTGGTGTTTCATGCTGAAAGTGCCTGATAGTTGCATAATGCTTTGGTCCGCTAACCCCCACGCAAACCATGCCATAGCTCCATAAGGCCGACATTCTGTGCAACCCTGAATTCCTAGAAACCTAAATCAGGATAAACTGTAACGGAATTTAAAAAAAAACAGAGATGAAAAAAAAAACAGGTTTGTCAAAGACCTCCGTGTTTCTTGTCTAGCCCAAAGGCCAAATACGTCCACAAAATAGCATATCAAATTATTGACGTCGTCAAGTGACGTCATAAGTTTGTACCAATGTCTATTAGGGTATATAACTTTGAAGAGCTCTAGAAATGGTTATAATAGGGGTACGGCCACCATATTTACACAAGTTGTTAAGAATAAATAGTTCTTTTGAAATTGGACGAAAACTGAATTTCGAAAAAAACACGTTAAGGACCCTTTCTGCGTGTCGCGGCTCATGTTTGAGATATATATATATATATATATATATATATATATATATATATATATATATATATATATATATATATATATATATATATATATATATATATATATATATATATATATATATATATATATATATATATATATATATATATATATATATATATATATATATATCTCAAACAGCTGAAGTACTGACATCAATGTTTAAAGCCACAGGAAAACCAAGACTTAAATCAAAACAAAAGGGTTTCGAGCATCTAGTTTGTCTACATATAATTTCTCTACTCTCTAACGTAGTAACGTTGCCTCATAATCTAATCAAAGAAAAACTAAAAAACTTTTTACAGAGAGGGCTCACTTTATTTGGCTTGCAATTAGACTGTGCTTTTTTTTTTTACTTCTGGACAACCTTAACGATATAAGTTGTGGTCATGTCAAAACTGTGTGATGCTCTCCGTTATTTTTAGGCAATATATTTATAGTATTTGGCTCGAAATTGTTTAGCCAAATTGTAGATATTCCAATACATACTAGTTGTGCTCCTCTTGTTGCAGATTTGTTTTTGTTTTGTTATGAGAGAGACTTCATGCTGTCTCAGTCGGACAATAATCAAACTGATATTATTGAAGCTTTTAAATCCACCTCCAGATATTAAGATGACTTACTTAATATTGATAATCCTTGTTTTGAACAAATGGAAGGTCAGATATATCCCACTGCACTTCGGCTAAAAAAGGCAAATTCTTTTGATACTGAAGCTCCTTTTTGAACTTGGAATTGTCCATAACAACAGGAATATCTTCATCAAAGATTTAAGATCAACGGGATGATTTTATTTTGAAATAGTAAATTTCCCATTTCTTGATGGAGATGCTCCTCGTTCCCCTACCTATGGTGGACATATTTCGCAGCGTATTCGTTTTGCGAGAGTGTGTTCTAATGTTGATGACTTCAACAACAGAAACCTATTTTAAAACTATTTAAACAAGATTATAGATATCACAAAATTCAAAAAAGCTTTTTTTTTTTCTAAATTCTACCACAGACACTCAGAGTTGATTGTTAAATACAGTATTGGTTTAAAACTCTTCTGCAACATATCAGAGCCTATATTTTATGGTGATTTAGTTTATGAATTCAAAGGAAATTGTTGGAAAACCCAATTTTAGTGATCAATTCAATAAGATAATCAAACGTTATGTCGCAGGGTATGGATTCGAGGAGCCAGTGATCTCAACGACAGATATGGTTATATTTTTAATTTACAGATGTAAATAAAAAGGCTGTCCTAAACTACAAAACAAACAATGAAACAGTACAGACATCACAGACAGACAAATGAACAGACATGGACAACGGAATACATTGCACCCGTATGCAATACATATTTACAACACAGACAGACAGACAGACAATCGGACACGGACAACGGATTTACTTGCAACTGACTCGCAAGTACGATATAGTGCGTTCAAACACAATTCGGTTGGTACTCATCTCATGTCATGTCTATTTTTAGACATGGGTATTTTGCAGTGATAAAATTATGTACAAAGAGATTAAAATATAAAACTACACCTTTTGCATTTAACCTCGGACCCAGTATAAACGGAAATACAAAGTTATGTTGTCGAGGCTTTATTTTAGCGCTATTTCAAAGTACTACAGCCAATAAAATTGATTCTGAACATACACAAGCTTATAAGAGGTTACTCCCAATATGCGAAGCTGAAATATTACGAGTTATAGTAAAAAGAATTGAAGTTTTCTCATCTTTTTATGTTGATTTCTGACGATTATCGGCTAAAAGTGCCGAAAATAGCTAAGAAGGGTACCTAGGTTTCTTGCTGATGTTCATAAAGACGGATAAACTTTCAATAAATATAAAAATACAGTCATAAAGATTGTACATTAAACCATTGCTTTTTGCAGAAAATTCAAAGATATGCAGAGAAATATTGGAGATATGATTATTTAATCATCAACATACGTCAGTTTTGAAAGCTCAGCCACCGTTCAGCCACGACAACGTATTTCCAATATATACATTTACCTGTATGTAAGAGACCAGTTCGTGTTTATTGGGTCCGAGATTTAACTTACATCATATGCGTTAGCTCATTTTACTAATTCCTCCATTTGCAATGCCCATAAATATCAAAACGATAGCCACGCCTTATTTTAGAAAGACAGAACACAAACCGAAAGCAATGTACTTTGCGTTAATACGTCATACAGAAATATTGTGAACTACATCACAGGAAATGTACAGAATGTAGTTCCTGGCGAAAACCTCCCTTTGGTATTTTCATCAGAAACGACAATCTGTGATCTGTATGATAAAAAAATATAAATTCACATACCTGCTTTAATAATGTTTCCATATTATTTCGGTGAAGGAATAATATACAAATATCTAATAATGCAAAACGATCTACAACCTTTGTATCGATGGAGTCGATCCAGCGGCAAAAATGAGAATGGCTTTTTCCAATTCTGCGCCTATGTTATGCGCATGCGCTAAATAAATTAATGGAGGTGTGTTCGTTAGAAACCAATCATACTTCATCTTACATCCATATGTCTAACTAAAATGGCTACTGATTGGACGATAAAATAGAATATCTCAGTTTCAAGGTACCCTATTAGAAAACAATGCAGGACAGGTAAAACCAGTTTTGCCACGCTTGGTATGATTAAAGTAAATATCAACACTACTCACTGTGACTCGCTAGGAGAAAAGGTGATTTATGCGTTAAGCAAAATATTCATAAAGTTCACCTCTGTGACATTCTCCCCTGCTTTGAAAAAATGTCTCCTGACATTTCTGAACATTCGACAAGCTTTTTAATAAACACAGGCCACCTCAGCAATCACAATCATGTACAAGTATGTTGCATTTAGGTTAATTTTACCATACAGAAGTTTTCACATTTATTAACAAACATTTCTACTCTAATAGTGAACTGTGAAAATGTTTTATATAACTTCAGAACATCCAAAAATAAAGGCATGTACTTATTTGAGGGGTCACCCTCAACAAGCGAAAAAAACTATATGTATGAGACAATCAAGCAGGAGAAAATATAATATATATATGCATTTCTATATATTTTGGAGAACATATCATATGCATAAAAATCATATTGGAATAAATTCTTCCTATCAGTGACATTCTCCTCTGATATTTATGAAAACTAATACATATACCTAAACATACCAAATCTGTTTCAGGGTTTAAAACTTGCTGAGTATTAACCCACTCGCCATACCGGGTCGGCGCTTGCCGTACCCTACCTGTATGTCTAGGTAACTGTGGAGTAAGTACATTATCTTCACTACCTACATTTCCTCCACTGAAATCTCTGGTACTGCCAGTGGTACCTACATCTGCACCAGCAAAACCACCACCTGCACTTGAATTAAAACCACCTGAGCTATTAAAAACAACTGAACTATCAGATCTATTAAAACCTCCAAAGCTATTAAAAGTATCATCATGAACTGACACATGAGACTTTTCTTTATTAGAAGAAACTGATTTCGACCCATTGATATTTGATCTTAAGAGGAAGCATATATCTTGGGTAAAATAGTTCTTCTGTTTCTGATTCAGAAAAGTCAGACTCAGATTCAGTTTCTTGCATAGGTTTTGATGGGTTATGTACAGGGGCTGCAGGTTTGCTAGGTTTACTGTGAGGACTGTCATAAAATAGGCCAAGATCTAAACTGCTAGGTATGGCAGAAAAAGGAAGCAACATGTTCATGTGTAAAGTTTTCATCGTTAAATCACCTGATTCACGCTGAACCCTATACACAGGTACACCTTCATTTGGCACTTCAATTACAATATATGAATGCTTATCTGCCAACTTGTTTTTGCTTTTATGCCCACCTTTCTAATACGGACTCTGTCCCCTACACCAAGGGTTGCTTCTCTGACCTTACCGTCATAATTGGACTTATGCCTTGTAGCATTTTTATTTGCTTCTTTTGAAGCTACCTTGTAGGCAAAGTCCAACCGTTTCTTCAACTTACTGGCATAGTGCTCTCTGGATGTACATTCTGAAACCTGTGAAGAATTCAGACCCAGATAAGCATCTATAGCCAGCCTGGGATGTCTCCCAAACATTAAAAAGAATGGGGAAAACAGTGCTATCATGACGGGTAGCATTATAAGCATGGACTTAAGGGGCTACATATGACTTCCAGTCTTGTTTCTGGTGATCTTCTACGGTACCCAGAATTTTTAAAGGGAATGGTCTCTCGACCATTCTATTTCCCATAGGGTGATATGGAGTGGTCCGGGACTTATGCACACCCGCAAGACTGCACAATTCCTTAATAAGGCTACTTTCAAAAATTCTTCCCTTATCACTATGGATCCCAGCAGGAAAACCATATTAAACAACAAAGTTCTCAAAAAGTATTTTGGCTGTAGTCTTAGCCAACTGGTTTCTAGTTGGAAAGGCCCGGGCATAACGGGTAAAATGGTCGGTCACGACTAAAATATGTTCATGCCCACCCTTGGACCTTTCCAAAGACAAAAAAACCATACATAACAATTCCATTGGTTGTGAACCGGTTATGTTGACTTATTCTGCACTAGGCTTAACCGGAGTTTTTGCCTAATACAACGGCCACAATTCTTTATCTTTTCCTCAACATCATTTTCTAGATCCAGGCCAGTAAACTCTGGAGCACACTTAAGAAAGTGTGCGGTCTCTACCTTGATGACCCAAATCATCATGTAACTGTTTTAAAATGATGCTTCGAAAATGTTGAGGCAGCACCAGCTGACATGTTTGTACATTATTTAATGTAGTATTTCTGTACAATACTCCGTCAACCAATGACAACCTAGACCATTCCCGAATATATTTCAAAACATTTGGTGACTCAGTCAGGAGACTACTTTTGTTCAGATAAGAATTACTCTACAACACTGTAACTTTTACTCTACGACAATGGCGCCCACCACAAATAACCCATCCTATTTCCTATCTGTGCATATATATCTCCATTGGTCTCATTTCACGTGATTCCTTTACCAAGAAATTCAGGGACGAATTTCAAATTGGAGGGGGTGAATGTCACAGGGTCTCGGTATATATAATACACTTCTACTGCCTTGCGGTAGAAGCCTGCTTTTACAGCGACGTGGTAGAGTGTTTGCCTGTAGATCCAGCGACCTTGGTTCGATCTCGGCAGGGACAGGTAAAATATTTTCGCCCCACGTTGGGCGCCAATTTGTCACAGGGTATGGATTCGAGGAGCCAGTGATCTCAACGACAGATGTTGTTATATATTTAATTTACTGATGTAAATAAAAAAAAAGTGTCCTAAAATACACAACAAACAATGAAACAGTACAGACAACACAGACAGACAAATGAACAGACACGGACAACGGAATACATTGCACCCATATGCAATACATATTTACAACACAGACAGACAGACTGACACACAATTGGACACGGACAACGGATTTACTTGCAACTGACTCGCAAGTACGATATTGTGCGTTCAAACACAATTCGGTTGGTACTCATCTCATGTCATGTCTATTTTTAGACATGGGTATTTTGCAGTGATAAAGCTATGTACAAAGAGATTGAAATATAAAACCACACCTTTTGCATTTAACTTACATCATATGCGTTAGCTCATTTTACTAATTCCTCCATTTGCAATGTCCATAAAGATCAAAATTATAGCCATGCCTTATTTTAGAAAGACAGAACACAAACCGAAAGCAATGTACTTTGCGTTAATACGTCATACAGAAATATTGTGAACTACACCACAGGAAATGTACAGAATGTAGTTCCTGGCGAAAACCTCCCTTTGGTATTTTCATCAGAAACGACAATCTGTGATCTGTATGATAAAAAAATATAAATTCACATATCTGCTATAATAATGTTTCCATATTATTTCGGTGAAGGAATAATATACAAATATCTAAATATGCAAAACGATCTACAGACTTTGGATCGATGGAGTCGATCCAGCGGCAAAAAAGAGAATGGCTTTTTCCCAATATCGCGCGCCTATGTAATTGTGATGTTATGCTCATGCGCTAAATAAGTAAATGGAGGTGTGTTCGTTAGAAACCAATCATACTTCATCTTACATCAATATGTCTAACTAAAGCGGCTACTGATTGGACGATAAAATAGAATAACTGAGTTACAAGGTACCCCATTGATAAACAATGCAGGGCAGGTAAAACCAGTTTTCCCATGCTTGGTATGATTAAAGTAAATATCAACACTACTCTCTGTGACTCGCTAAGAGAAAGGGTGATTTATGCGTTAAGCAAAATATTCATAAAGTTCACCTCTGTGACAGTTATAAAAAAAAGTTTGTATATAACTTGGATATCATGCGACAGTCTGCATGCATGGTTGTAAACCCAATCATTGTTTATAGCTTGGTTTCCTCTTTAATTGCACGACCGTTGGTCAGGCCTCAGACGACTCTGACGGTTGGTGACTGATACTGGTCTGTGGCTGGGCCCACCGTGGCTTAACTTGAGGTTTTCTTTAGCTCTGATTATCTGTGAGTCGTGAGTCCTGTTCGTTGTTTCATCATAGTGTGTTAATTTGATTAGATTTTTTCTCTATGATGATACATTGCAATAGTTAGGAAGTCTCTAGCCGAGCGTACCATTTTTGTAACAACTACAGAATCAAGGGCGAAGATCTGGTACCAGTAAAATGCATTTAAGCCCCCCCCCCAGTTGCTAGGCTGCAGTCCGTTCTAAGGTTGTTGATTGTTGCTCCCATTGTCAGATTCTGTATTTGTTCTATGTTTTGTTGTGTGTTACATTGTGTCCAATACTCGTTTTGCAATCATCTTGATGGGGAAGAGGCAGCTGGTTGCATTGCTTTGTTTGTCTAACTGGTGTCTCGTGATTGTTGTGTGGCTGCCCTCGCGATGACAAGGGTTTGTCTGCAGTTTGTGATTGTGGTATTTCCTGATCATACTCTCTGTTTTTGCTAAGAACAAAGCACAATTAAAGCAAATCTTTGAAAAAAGAAAGCTTTACTTTACAATCATCTGGACAAACAAAAAGCGTTGTAAGTGATTGGTCAGCATTGCTTTACATTGTCAGATGGCGAAAAAGGGACATATAGTCAGACTTTCTAGTGCAGTACAGAAAATATATCTAATATCTGAAGACATTGACGTGTACCTTGTTTTCGACAAATATCAAGATTTTAGTATAAAGCGTGCAACTCGAGCAAACCATGGAAAGAATGTCAAAAATCCAACATACGTTATTAACTGTCAAATGCAGTGAAACATATACTGAACACCCCAGACAATAAGAAACCACTGAAATTCCCAGTTCTAAACGACCATAGGTAGTAAACATAGACTTATAATTACTCGGAAAGATGAGTCCGACATCCCTCGAGGTAACAGATGGAGATGTACACGTTAATATTCCACGACATGACATGCGAACACAATGCAGAGGCAGACAATATCATTGTTCAGCAACTGATCAATATTTTGAAGGAATCTTCACTTGGTGTTTCAATGATATCTGATGATACAGATGACTGTAATCTAACAATTTGTCAATGTATAGGTAAATTGGCTACAAAAATGTCCACCGGGCCGCGTAGCGCAGTCGGTAACGTGTCTGGCAACAGATGCGAGTCTGATTGCAGATCCAGGTCGCGAGTTCGATCCCGACCCGGTCCCATACTTTCGTGGAGATTGATCATGAAATAATTTCTACGGTCATTCTCCTCCCTTCCGCTGAATCATTCAAGAAGGGTTGTTGTCAGTTACAAGCGAAAGTATGTGCACGAAGTACTGGTTAACTGCTTGTTCAAGCTTGCCCAGGAAAAAGTGTGATTAGGTGAACTGACCGTCCCGCAATGACCATAGCTGTTGACTTGGGACGTAAAGCAACAAAACAAACAAACAAAACAAACAAACAAAAATGTCCATTCAGTTGAGTTGGCGACAATAGAAACCAATTTTAACTTCAAAGTTATGAAAACAAGGTTATCAATACCATAAACTACATAAAGCTTTATCAAAATTGTATCACAGACACTTAGAGTTGATTGTTGTAAACAATATTGGCTAAAAAAACTCTTCTGCAACAAGGCATATCAGAACCTGTATTTTATGGTGATTTAAGTTAATAAATTTCTAAATATAAAAGAATTGTTGACAAGCATAATTTGATAAAAAAAAAAAGATATTCAAACGTTATAAAAAGTGGGATACAACATCAAGCGACATTGCATTAGTTAGGAAGCCTCCATGCGAGCTAAACAAGTTTTGTATTTTAACATTTAGCGTCAGTAAAATGTATTTAAGGCCCCCGTGGTTAAGGCTGCTGGCAGTGGTTCTGTAGTTGTTGATTCATTGTTTTATGTATCCCACATTGTTTGTGGGGGTTCTGTGCTGGTCTTTGTTTTATTATGCATTACATTGTGTCCTTTCTAGTTTTGCAATCAGCTTGACGAGGAAGAGAGAGCTGGTTGCTTCGCTTTGTTTGTCTTCCTGATGTCTAGTGACTGTTAGTGTTCTGTGGCTCTTCCTCACGGTGCCATGGGTGGATCTGCAGTGTATGATTGTGGTATTTCCACGTCATACTCACTTACTTTTTGTTGTCGGTTACAAGCGAAAGTATGTGCACGAAGAACTGGTTAACCAGCTTGCCCAGGAAAAGTGTGGTTAGGTGAACTGACCGTCTCGACATGACCATGGCTGTCGACTGGGAGGTAAAACCTCAAACCCAAACACAGTATCTATCAAAATTATTTGCATATTTCTTTAATTGTGACTTGTCACATTGGAATTTCCAATGTAAATCCTTAGAGATATTAGAGGTTGCAACTAATTTTGAAATAGGGTACCAAAAGTATTTATAAAATGGACCCAACAATTTAATTTCTTTTGAAAACACTACGATTACAGCTGTCCAAATTCAAAGTAAAACAATCAAAGCAACCTAGCCTGGTGAAAGGCATATTTTCGCCGACTATCACTGAAATCTCAAAGGGACATCTCTACAAGCCTCTGTGAATGTATTGAAATTGGAATAGAAGCTACCGATTAGTTCTGATTTATCGCTTGGCTTATACACATTGACTCGAAGTTTGGACAATGGTTCATAAAAGTTTCTTCTTTCTATTTGTGATGGTAGTCGGAACCATATATTCCTGTGAGGCAGAAATATTTAACAGGTAAAATAGCCACAATTATTTGGGCCAGCTCATTGGATTTCGGTACTTATCGCATATGCATAAAGTTACTCTTTAAACATGCATACATACATGTATTATATCCATTGGGGAGCGGGAGGAGCCTTCATTTACTCCAATACGTCATGAAAATTTTATCCTAAGCGTTTTCATACTTTCAGGCCATGACGTACGCACATGCAAAGTTTCAAAAATAACGGTGTAAAACTGTTGGAGTAATTGAGCACACAAGGTACCACCAATAGTATTGAAGTCTCTATAGTTAACATCGTGGAAAAGTGACGACAAGAGCTCCGCAAGCGGACACTATACGTCCAACTAATACTTGGACTAAATATATTTGTAATTGAGAAATGGTGTATAATTATGTAGTGGAAGAAAACTCAGCAAGCGGGGGTGGTATATGGCAACAAGGCAAATATGTCGACTTTTTATCTCCCCACGAAGTGTTATTTTAGAGAAATAGAAATCCCATTTCTTCTACAAACTTCCACCTCGGGTAATATTCAAGTCACAGCCATGCGATAAGTACCAACATTCAATGGGCTGGTCAAAAGATAATTTTTGTTCCTTTTTTATAATTTGATTCCAATGTGGACCATTACGAAACCATTTGCGTGTAGAGTCGCAAAATCATTTGAGTAGCTATTTTTCTGATCTCTTGCTTAGGTGATTAGAAGTGTCTAATGAAGGTTCCAGTGGACGGACACACACACACACACACACACACACACACACACACACACACACACACACACACACATGCACGCACGCACACACAATTGGGAACTATTGACATAAAAAGCGTATTTAATATTCTATCCATACCAGAAATAACAAGCAAATTCAGAGAATTTATGTCCCCTCTCCACTTAATGTTTGTCTTTTTATATATGAGTCAAAATGAATAAGTACATAAAACTGAAAAAAAAGAAACAACCTTATTCTGAGAATTTTATCCTAAAAAATTCATATCTTCAGGCCATGACGCAAGTACCTGTAAATGTGTAAAACTGTTGGAGAAGTTGCGCACACAAAGTACCGGCAATAGTATTGAAGTCCGAAAATCTCTATAATTAACATCATGGAAAAAATGATAACAAGAGCTACGCAAGCGGGCACTAAACGTCCAACTAATACTTGGACTAAATATAATGTACTTGAGAAATTGTGAATAATTATGTAGTGGAGCGGAGGTGGTACATGTATAGGACAACAAGGCGCATTTGTCGACTTTTAATCTCCCCACGAAGTTTATTTTAGAGAAAAGAATAAATCACAAAATAGAAATCCCATTTCTCCTTAAATAAGTCCACCTCGGGTATCATTCAAGTCATGTCAACTATGCAGTACATGTACACTTTTTGTTTAGTATCAATATGCTTAAATGCACACTTTTTGACCATTAATGCAACCCAAGAGGCCAGGGTGTGTGTAAAGTCAAAAGTAATGCATACAGTTTGATCTATGCGTCATTCTCTTTAATTTGAGATACAATATGACCACTTTCAGAAAAAATGTTTTGACCTTTTGTTTCCGCCCCAGTGGCCAATTTTGCGTGTAAGGGCATAATATTTGCATGTACATCATGGGCTCTCGTGGCTTTAAATGGGAATGTTTTAATCTGGAAAGAAACACCCTTAACTCGACGCTGCACTGCTAACCCGTTACTTCGTCGTATTAAACGTGTAATAATTCATTGGTGTCCGTTCAAAAGTGTGATTGTATTCATAAATAGTAAGTGAGTATGATCAGGAAATACCACAATCACAAACCACAAACAACCCCGTGGCACCGCGAGGAAGAGCCACTCAACCATCAATGCATACCTGCAAGGTGCGTTTGGAGTAAATTATAAAATGAAGATGCAGACCACTTTGGGGAGGGGGGGGTAAACATATTTGCCTTTAATTGTTGTTCCGATTGACCTTGTTAATGCGTTTAAATAATAACAAGATAACCGGAATAATGACGACTTGAGTGTCAAAATAGTAAAGTAAGTAAAATACATAATATGACGTCACATCAATGATACAGCCTAAAATGTCCTGCACGACACTTACTCGAAGTCCTTCCATACATTTTCGACATTATCGTACATGTATCAGTAGGCAGGGAAGGCATATGCAAGTCCGTGCATTCATTTCTAGATGATGGTGTAAAAACACTAACATTAAATGTTATTTTACGGATACATGATTTAGTAACGGTTTCTGAAACACTGACCTACCCATTAGCTGTTGCACTTGAAATAATAAAGTAGTATTGACACTATCGGTCTGATGTCGACGTCATCACTTGTCATAGCGTATAGTTGCTAACAAATACGCCATTGACGTCATGTTGATTGTTGGAGAGGACGATTTTAACCAGCAAAACCATTTCGGGTTGTAAAGTAGATATGGGTCAGTATACGATAATTTAGTAATGATCACATATGTGCACAAACCCCATATAGACGCACGTGTTGAATTATCCAGGGAGGTGGTGACCTAAGGGTCTCAATTTTGGTCTGAGCATTTCTCTACTTTCACAAAAATTGTGTGTGTGATAAGCAAAGTCTCTGGCGAGAATGTGCGCATGTACATATAATTTCGAAGGACGTGGGAGCGTGTCGTAAATACGACTAAATAGGCCAGCCACGGATATAAAATTTTTGGAAAGGTTCGAGTCAGCATATATAAAGTGTTAAATTTGGGCATTATAGCAGAAATTCGTTATGTAGTATTTTTGGCGAAATAGTTTCCACTCATAAATAGCTACCCCATTGTCACAAGCGTGTCTAGTAAACATAAACACCGCTCGACAGCGATCGCAAAATGGGTGGCTTACCGCTTGCCTCAGTGACAGTGCTATTTGTAGTTTATAGCATGGTTTCAGTTAGTCCGAGTTTTCTCTGACGTTTAAGTGGCTTTTCTTTATTATGATATTTGCCACTAGTGGCAAAGAAGGCTCGGATTAGGTTTCAGTGAAACTCCTCGAATCCGAAATGACTGAAATTTTGTTTACTTAATTGATTAAAATGTGATTGAGTTTATTGGGCTGTTGAAAGAGATCTTAAACAATCAAATGAACAGAATACGTACGACCCAGTGCGAGATTCTGGTACTTATCGTATAGGCGACTAGCGATTACTTAGATATCCGCATGAGCAATTCTAGCTGGCCACGATAGTGTAACGATGTTCGGAATTTTGAATTAGTCTCTAGACAAGCGCGCTACAGTCTTGGCATAGCACGGTTTGACACGTTAACAGATTGAAGACAATATACAGATGCGCTGTGCAGTTAAAATGCCATGTGAACAGCAGGGTTGATTAAGTGCGTGCAAAAGTAACTTACCGGTTGAAGATGCCCAACTTTTTCATACATGGTACAAGTAAATAGCTATTCTTAATGTCATACTGAAGTCACGTTACGAACCGACAAGTAGTAACGATTTTATTAATTGAATTACAAAAACCTAAAAGGGTAAACTGGACGCGAAAAACTTACGTATGCGTTTCTTTTTTGTCGGGTATATATACAAATACGCTCCGAACATCGAACTCATTCGCCAGAAGTGATACTGGTGTTGTGATTGACAGCGAGGCACACCTGAGTCGCACGTGCAAAACAAGCCTCTTGTTTGCTCCATTGGCTGTCCGTGTTCAAGCTGGCTGTTCCGCTTTTCCGTTTAATACTCCGACTAAACCGTTAATACGATTATATTTTAGATACAAAACTTTTCATTGGTGCAAAGTATACTAAACCATAAATTTGCAATTTGTTTTTTGTAAATTTATGTGAAATTGTTTATATGACTCCTCTCATAGTATATACAATGTATACTAGAGTAGAGACACATAATATCTATAAATCTAATTTTTTTTATCAAATGACAAGATTGAAAAGAGTTGCGAAACATGGTAACGATCAGCGAAAAATGGGTTGAAGCTATAGTATCCTTAGATTATACTGTACAATTATTATTTCAGACTTGAACTCTGCACAAAACATATTATGTATGCGCTTAAGTCAGTGTGACCTATACTTCTTATGTTTCTTATTTTTGTATTAATGCATTTTACTCTTAGTATACCGGGGACACCTAAACGCGTACAAGACTCGGATGAAACGCTGCATACTGGTTCTGTACTCAGTTATGTTGGCGATTCAGGGACTAAATTACGTCTTAAGTTGAAAAAAAAGACCCGTGACCACTTGACCCCTTGATATGCACAATGAAGCATCCCGGATTCATTGTATTAAACAATTTAAGATTGGGTCATTCCTCGACAAAGAGTTACTCAAGTGTAAGAACGTATGCTTGGGCTTTGTTAGTGGCCCGACATTTAATTGAATACATACATGTATCAACAATCTTGATCGTGTATTTGACTTTGTTTCAAACTCATGACAAATGAAAATCGATTGAAAACGATGTAAAGAGTAAAATCATTTTCATTTTAAAGTCTGGTGGCGACCCAACGGATAGAGTATGGTAATTCAATACGCTATAAATTTTCTTTTTTTTAAAGGAGGGCTTGTCTAGTTAATTGCTTTCAAATGTATAAACCAAAGTTGCAAAACATTCCTCATTCATAGAATACATGTGTTCAGGCTGCCAAACCCTTACTGGCATTAGAATAGAAAAAGTAGGCCTTTATATACTTTTATATGTCAAACCTAGATACAGTGAGCCACTTTAGTTACGCACCACTTTTTCAGGGCCCTCATTTTTGACAAAAATACTGGAATCGAACATTCTCTATGATAATTTATTTATTGACATTTTATCTGTTTGATAACATCGAAAAAAAATTATTGGAATCACTCATGCGAATCATTCTGCTGCTCAAAGGCAATTTGACAAATTTTGAAAAATGCACGTGCAAGCGGAACGTCTATATTTTCTATTTTTGTTTTGTGCTAGGCATAATCCATGGTGATCGTTGTGACAGAAAAACACCATAAACAATTTATTAATTCAAGTAAAACCCCATTTTTCGGTCGTTGAATTAAGTAACACCGTTAAGTTTTGAGGAAATGCTCGTTTTAACGTCATATTAACGTCAGTTACAATAATCAAACTGGGTTTTCTTCGCAAATTATTTTGTAATGAGTCACTTGTGGACATAGAAGTATCAAATCACTTAAACATCTTATCATTGACACGTCTTATAGCCTTGGTAGTAGTGACGTCATCACTTACGTCAACACCATAACGCCAATAAATCCATTAATTTTTTTTACGAACATAAACGGCGGATACATGTTTGTTTTAAATGAAATCATAAAAGAAGTGTTTTGATAACTAGTTTACTCAGAGTCATACGAAATTTTAACTAACTTAAAAAAAGGTACTAAAACCAACTTTTTTCAAACCTTGGTCAGCTGGGAACCAAAATAGTAAAACATTAAAAAAACTATGAAGTTAACAATCACATACCAGTCTTAGATATTGCCAAGAATAAATCGGCTCTTATATCTCGCATAGCAGAAATTCGACCCTGAAAAAAGTGCAATGTGATCTGAGTTTCATTCGAGATAATACAATGTGAAATGGTGTTTTGAGGGTAGTGCACTTTAAAATCCATTTTCTCCTTCGTTTCTGACCTGATCACAATGAAAATTCAATGGCTAATGCAAATATAGATGCGCTTAACGTTGGTAGTCTCAAAATAAAAAATATCACTTTTCTTTTCCGAGAAATTTTACATTTTATAAGCGGTGCGTAACTAAAGTGGCTCACTGTATGTATCGTTTATGATTTATACCAATTATTGTTGTGGCAGCCATTTTGGTGATGTAACTTGGACTTATAATTGGCTCGGTGGCTTGTGAGATGTTTTATGTGCAGTACTTATTCGGTAAGTTCTGTTTTAAATACATTCCAAGCTGCAACAGCCCTAAGGATCGAGTTTACAATATCTTAGACCGACAGTGTATGATTTTGGACAGTGATAATGGAAAGGGTGAGAAAAGGTCCTGAAAAGGGCCTCATGCAAGTATCTGTTCAGTTACAGCCTACAGCAAACAGGATATATAATAGTTACGTGACGAATGCAAGACATTTGTGAAAAGTTATTTGATAACACTTGACATACATTTTTCTAGTTTTTTTCTAAAACCTAGGCCAAAGGCCAGGGTCAAAGGGACCCAGAAACAGTATGCGACACTTCGCGACCCCAAAATGTATCCACACACCAAATGTTGGATTCCTACCTCAAATAACATACAGATATGCTCCGGATTCGACCTATATAGAACTGAAACCAGAGGTCAAGGTCAAAATGACCCGAAGCAGAAGGTGGCACGCCGCGGCCAAAAGATGTATCCACATACCAAATTTTGGAGGTCTATGTCATATAATATAGAAGATATGCTCCGTACGATATTTATACACTTAAGGTCAGAGGTCAAGGTCACAGTGACCAAAAAATAGTACGCTACAATTTCCAACATCAAAATGCATCCAAACACAAAATTTGAGATTGCTACCTCAAATCATGTAGGAGATATGTTGCGGATACGAATTATTAAGAATTGAGGCCAGATGTCAAGGTAACAGTGACCTAAAACAGTATGCAACATTCCACTACCCCAATATTTATCCTCAAATCAAATTTGGGATTTCTATATCATATATAGGAGATATGCTCCGTACACGATTTAAATAGAACTGAGGGCAGAGATCAAGGTCACAGTGACCCAAAAAAAAATAGTACGCTACAATCAACAACAACTATGTGCACCCAAACACGAAGTTTGAGATTTCTACGTCAAAAAAATAATACAGGAGATATGCTCAGGACACGATTATCCTAGAACTGAGGCTGGCGGTCAAGGTCAAACTGACTCAAAAAATGGTACACGACACTTTGCAACCCAAAGATGCACTCACATACCGAATTTGGGATTCCTACCTTGAATAATATAGGAAATATGCGCCGGACACGATGTGAAAAATAGTAAGCGAGTATGATCAGGAAATACCACAATCACAAACCACAGACAACCCTATAGCACCGCAAAGAAGAGCCGCTCAACCATCACGAGACACCAGGAAGACAAATTAAGCAAAGCAACCAGCTCTCTCTTCCCCATCAAGATGATTGCAATACTAGAATGTACATAAAGTAACATACAACATAGAACAATTACAGACTCCCACAACGGGAGCTGCAATAAACAAAAAGTCAACAACAACAGAACCACCGCCTTAGAACGGACAGCTGCCTAAGCCACCAGGGGGCTTAAATGCATTTTACTGGTACCAAATCTTCGCCCTAGATTCTGCTGTTGTTGAAGTTCAAGAAATGTTCAGCTCGCATGAATGCCATCTAACTAATGCAATGTATCATCATGGAGAAACACTCTAATCAAATTAACACACCATGATGAAACAATGAAAAGGGCTCATGACCCACAGATAGTCAGAGCTAAAGAAAACCTCAAGTTGAGCCACGGTGGGTCCAGCTACAGATAAGCACATGGCACTAACCCACCCATTAAAGCTTTACGCCAGAGCCGTCATAGAGTCTGAGGCCTAAACCACCGTCAATTAAAGAGGAAACCATAGCTAAAAACCGTGATTGGGTTTAAAACTAGGCATGCAGACGGTCGCATGATCTCCAAGTTAATCTCGGGATGGTTGAGCGGCTCTTCCTCGCGGTGCCACGGGGTTGTCTGCAGTTTGTGATTGTGGTATTTCCTGATCATACTCACTTACAATTTTTTTTTATATCCAACCCTTATATAAAGTTTTACTACCCTTTGAATCAATCACTAAAACTAGACTCAGACACTTAGGATGGACAGTCACTACTGCATGCAAGATCTGCTAAAAAGCTGTTAATTAGCCTTTAAAATGCAATGAAATATTGAAAACGAGTTAATTTATACCTTTAAATCATGTTGCATTTTTTAAATGGCATTACAACATTCTCTTAAAATGCCATTAATCGGACAGTGTATGACCCTTAAATGGTCATCAAAACATATTCAATACGAGGTGTTAAAATTTAAAATTCTTGAAATTCCCATGAATTCCTGTATAAATATTTTAATGCTGGTTTAATTGTGCTTAACTTGAACCAGCACTAGTTAACTTCAAGCTGTCCGTTTTTAAGTGCCATCAAGATTGTTTCATGTTTTCTGTTGCCTAAACAATGCAAGTAGAAAATAAAAGGCCTTCAAAATCCCATGAAAATAATTCAAGTTGATTTTAAGGGCATTAAATATTGGTTTAAAATCATTTAATATGAAGAATCAGCTTTTAAGGGTGACAATGCAGATGGATGATGGGAAAAAATGGCTGCCGGAAATGGAGGGATAATGAATGCTGCGCTAAAAATAGATCGTAGGCAATTTCTAGATGGCAAACACAATAGTAAGTTAATTGACTCAGTGAATATTGACCTGAGACATAGTTTCTAAGGTTTTCATAGTAAATGTTATTAAGGTTGCTGTTTTTTCCTGAAGAAAATGTAAGACTAGGTTTTGAAATGGGTGGGGTGAGAGTAAATTGGCATGGTTGCTTAAACAGAGATACTGAACAGTTTACATTCATTTTTACATAGGTTAAAATTGCAAGTTATAATGTATCAGTTTTTGCAATGAATGTTGTTTATTTTTCATTGCAAATAGTTCTTGTGAATTTATTTTTGTCATAAGGATCCTAAAACACCTGAAATCAAAGTCACTTAAAAATAATAAGTGAGTATGATCAGGAAATACCACAATCACAAACTGCAGACAACCCCATGGCACCGCGAAGAAGAGCCGCTCAACCATCACGAGACACCAGGAAGACAAATTAAGCAAAGCAATCAGCTCTCTCTTCCCCATCAAAATGATTGCAATACTAGAATGGACATAAAATAACGTACAACAAAACATAGAACAATTACAGACTCCCACAATGGGAGTAACAATAAACAAAAAGTCAACAACAACAGAACCACCGCCTTAGAACGGACAGCAGCCTAAGCCACCGGGGACTTAAATGCATTTTACTGGTACCAAATCTTCGCCCTAGATTCTGCTGTTGTTGAAGTTCAAGAAATGTTCAGCTCGCATGAATGCCATCTAACTAATGCAATGTATCATCATGGAGAAACACTCTAATCAAATTAACACACCATGATGAAACAATGAAAAGGGCTCATGACCCACAGATAGTCAGAGCTAAAGAAAACCTCAAGTTGAGCCACGGTGGGTCCAGCTACAGATAAGCACATAGCACTAACCCACCCATTAAAGCTTTACGCCAGAGCCGTCATAGAGTCTGAGGCCTAAACCACCGTCAATTAAAGAGGAAACCATAGCTAAAAACCGTGATTGGGTTTAAAACTAGGCATGCAGACGGTCGCATGATCTCCAAGTTAATCTCGGGATGGTTGAGCGGCTCTTCCTCGCGGTGCCACGGGGTTGTCTGCAGTTTGTGATTGTGGTATTTCCTGATCATACTCACTATTTTTTTTATATCCAACCCTTATATAAAGTTTTACTATCCTTTGAATTATTTTACAATATATAATTAGGGTCTTATTATGGCACGTATACACTATGAAGCATCAATTAAAGTTGAATTTCAGAATATGAAGTTTAATTACAGTACTTAGCTCATTTAACCAGTGAAATATGGTTCCTGATATTATGAATGTATCCTGAACTGTTCTTGGAGTGTTCTTAACTAGTTCTTAACTAGAGTCTATCAGACAGAACCCTTGTAATGTTTCGACGCATTTGACCCCCACTTCTCGAGAAGCAATTGGACCCCCTCTGTAAAATAGCTGATGACTAAAAATATAAAAAAAGTTGTCAGATATTTTGTCAGTTTGAACTCCACCACCCAACTGCCCATGCGCGGGTCCAATGTGGGGATGGCGTTTCGAGACCCACCTGGAAAATCACAAGTACTCTAGGTTCGCATAGGAATACTGGTATGGATCCCCTCCATAGAAGCAATGGGATCCCCTCTGTAAAATATAAATATAAAAAAATGTCAGAGCTTCTGTCAGTTCGATCCCCCGCCCACCTGCCCACGCGCAGATCCAGAGGGGTGGTGAATCCAGACCCCACCTTGAAAAAATCTGCAATATTCAGTTATTTCAAAAGCCATTAACTTTTACAGTTTTAAGTGCCCTGAATTTTGTTAAGATAAAGGCATTGCGATACCATGGGGCTTTAAGTATCATTAACACTTTTGTTAACTTTAAAGGTCCTCTTAATCATGCTATAGTCAGTTATTCTAATGGTGTTTAAGCATCATTAAAATCTAAAATAATCAGTGCCCCTTAAAAATTAAGCAGCTCTTTAATTGCCTTTAAAAATCATATTGCTCTTAAAATACCCTTATTTAATGGTGCTTAATTTACTCTTAAAACACCATAAATTTAAACGGCATTAAATTGCTATAGTTTGAGGGTTATTTTAACTGCATTTTAATGGATGAATTTCATTAAAATTTCATTGAAATTCCATTAAATTTCCATTTTTTTTGTTTTAAGGGTCATTTAACAGCAGTGCATGCAGTAGTGAGTGTGATTAAGTACTATACAGCCTCTCTTTTGGTGCATAACAACTGTCTGTCATGTCTGACATAAGGTAGTGCCTCAATTCTGTTAATTCAATTTAATTATTTTATGATATAGATAAAAATCACATAATGACGTTGACTAATGTGAAGCTCGTTTGGACGTTTTTTGTCAAGTGGGGGCATTTTTAATAGGGAACGTTTTACTGTCAAAATTCTACAACACAGTATTTCGCGTTGCGACATGCGGATCAATATTGGTTCCTTTAACGACTCCTTCCCACAAATCCTCAGTAAGTTTATATAAATCGACAAAAATGGTGACTTCCCATAAGCTTGGTTCCCGTTTCTATGTATTTGGTCACAAATGAAACCTTGGATGAAGACCGCAACAGGCTAGAGGGTATCACTATTCCATTTCAAATGTAGACCGCAAGCAAAAATAAATCTAAGCAAAGTCACACTCAGTCTGCGGAACCGAAAGACTTTCTCAGCAACTTTTGTTATCTGCTGATAACATTTTGCAAACAATTGACCCAGATCAGGACCGAACAAACATTTTGACAACCTGACGGTGTTCCTGAAAGTTTTGCTTTTGAAACAGTTGATTTTGAAAAAAAAATCGGCAGACGACATCAAAAGCAGGAAAACTTTTTTTAATACCCAGTATGCATGAGCCTGGCTTTTGTTATGCCAATCTAGCAGAGATTGCGCATTGTCACGAACGTTAAATCTCCATGGACACTGGCTAAATGGTCGTTTAAAGATTATTTTAGTTTGCCTAACTACAACTGCTCGCTTATTGTATGAGGTGATGGTCTCATTGTTCGTAAAAATCTACATTCTTGCACCATAAAAGGGCTTTAAAACCTTTTTACGTACATGCAGATACAGTGTAGATCCTGATGGTACATGTATAATACAGGCACTGTTTTATTTCTGCATTCTTTTCGCTCCATCTTTGGACATCCTAATTTGAAGTCATCCAAATCAAAGTTGAACTAGAAACTATGAATATGACAGCTTCTAACCTAAATTGAATGGTTATGGAAACATTGTTGTAGCAATTAACCAATGTGCCAGCTCATGATACTTTGGTACATATCGCACATGCGTAAATATCGCCTTTTAAACGTCAATGCACAGCTATCTAGTGGGGGCTAAAATACCATGTTTGACTTATGTTTCCAAATTTTATGTATACAGGTAGAAAAGACTACAAGACCGGCGGTGACTTCATAATTCACAGCCCCAACTTCACACTGGATATTTCATAGTTCATTGTATAGAATGTATGGTTTACATTTCATAGTTCACAGCTTATACATCACAGTTCATCGTTTAAACTTCCTAGTTCACATGTCAACGTTAACAGTTTAAAGTTCACAGTTTATTCTTCATACTTCTCCAATCCGTTCTAAAGTTTATAGTTCACAGTTCATAGTTCATAGTTCACAGTTCGTACTTCATATTTTTTATATTTCCGTGACATCGTTTTTATGAAGGATGATGACAAATTCCTAAAGATAACACCGACCCTTTATCCTTTGTTAATAGACAACACAAGAATTAGTTCACTTCAAAATTTATTGTTATCAATCTTGAAGATTATAGAAGCATTTCTTGACTTACCTATGAAGAACATGTACATTTAACCCTTATCCATTAAACAAAAGAAACAATAAAAAACACATACAAAGGTTTTGGCTATCTCTTGGGACTATACACCATCATGCACAACCCAACATCGGAAATACCTTAGATCACATGATTCCTCAGCTTTGGCGGAATTGCGTCAACTCCATGAAGATTTGATGTGGGGGAATATGCGTCAATCCCACCAGTGTGAAATTAGATTGGGGGAATATGCGTCAACCCCATAAAATATATATTTTTTTGGGGGGGGGAATATGCGTCAACCCCCTACTTGAAAGACTGACCCTTCTGCGGAAGAGTGGAAGCGTATCTTGACTTTGCTGACTCTTCTGCGGAAGAGTGGAAGCGTATCTTGACTTTTTACTGACTCTTCTGCGGAAGAGTGTAATCGTATCTTGATTTTTTGCTGACTCTTCTGCGGAAGAGTGGTAGCGTTTCTTGATTTTATGCTGACTCTTCTGCGGAAGAGTATCTTGGAGATTTTTTGCTGACTCTTCTGCGGAAGAGTTGAATCGTATCTTGATTTTTTGCTGACTCTTCTGCGGAAGAGTGGTAGCATATCTTGATTTTTGCAGGAAGGTATCCGATATTGGGGTGAAAATGAACGGCATACAGATCCTAAAATAAGTTGTTTATAAACTTATAACTTAGGTTGATAAAACATGAATGAAAATATCACCTGTAACTATATTTTTACTATGGTGGGAAATTGCTTGGGGATGGAGGTGGGATAAGCAAGTTTAAAGCTGCTACACATGTATGTCTTATTGCTACTGAGTCAACGTCTACACTGGCTAGAGAAACTGCCCACTGACCATCCCCTTACTTCAAAGAAAATAATTACATAACAGCTTGATAAGAACCAGCCTGACTGGTTATTAGTATACAATACACACAGACTCCAGATAAGTAGCTGGAATCCAAATAAGAAATTCCTGACCCCCTGCAATGTATGTCCAGCCTTCACAATCAAACTGGTTTAGGAAAAAGGGCCCTCGTTAGTCTAACAGTCCAACAGAGGGAAAAGGGGCGTCTTGCTGTGTCTTTTAACTACAATTATTTATTTAATAGACAACACAAGAATTAGTTCACTTCAAAATTTATTTTATCAATCTTGAAGATTATAGAAGCATTTCTAGACTTAACTATGAAGAACATGTACATTTAACCCTTATCAATTAAACATAAGAAACAATAAAAAACACATACAAAGGTTTTGGCTATCTCTTGGGACTATACACCATCATACACACCCCAACATCGGAAATACCTTAGATCACATGATTACTCAGCTTTGGGGGAATTGCATCAACTCCATGAAGATTTGATGTGGGGGAATATGCGTCAACCCCGCCAGTGTGAAATTAGATTGGGGGAATATGCGTCAACCCCATAAAATATATATTTTTTGGGGGAAATATGCGTCAACCCCCCGCTTGAAAGACTGACTCTTCTGCGGAAGAGTGGAAGCGTATCTTGACTTTGCTGACTCTTCTGCGGAAGAGTGGAAGCGTATCTTAACTTTTACTGACTCTTCTGCGGAAGAGTGTAATCGTATCTTGGTTTTTTGCTGACTCTTCTGCGGAAGAGTGGTAGCGTATCTTGATTTTATGCTGACTCTTCTGCGGAAGAGTATCTTGGATTTTTTGCTGACTCTTCTGCGGAAGAGTGGAATCGTTTCTTGATTTTTTGCTGACTCTTCTGCGGAAGAGTGATAGCATATCTTGATTTTTGCAGGAAGGTATCCGATATTGGGGTTAAAATGAATGGCCAAGCGAAATTTATAGTGCCAGGTGAATGACACTATAAATGAGAGACCCCAAAGAGGATAGCTTATATATTTAGATAGATACAAAGTGAGTAGTATACATGTATTGTATAACACACTACTCATCTTATATAATTGATTCATGCCAGATCAATATCAGGCTGTTGCTTCAGTACAGTCAGATAATGAACTAGATGTACCCATACTTACTAACTGAGGAACAAAACCTAAAAACACAAGTAGACTAAAACAACTTCATCAATGATTCCTTTACCTGTACAGTATGTACATATGATATTGCCCTTAGGTTGTGAATGGAGAAGGAATTACTTAGTTAGATCAGCCCTATTCTGAATAAGCAAGCTGACCTGGACTTACCCTGGCCACCATATACTATGTTAGTTTTAGACCTTGATACACAGTATTGTATACAACTAGCAATACTCATTGTCCACAGTGTTAATCCTGTTCAGCCTGTCTTTGAATAAGCCAGCTGATCTGGACTTGCTCTGTGAATTCTGAACTCTTGTATTTCCTGCAGTCAACAGAATGTAAATGAATTTTAGACTTGCTATAAATTAAAATTGTTTTCATTTACACTTATCTACAGTCTGATTATCTGATTCCCCTGCAAACCTCCTTGAAATCATGACGACTATGACAGTACTATTGCCTAGTACTCAAACTCTCGATACTAAGTTTCTACATAAGGTTGTCAGTGTTAATCCTGATCACCATGTCATAGAATAAACAAGCCAATCTGGACTTGTCTAGACCAATCTCAGTACTCTTGTCTGTTTTTTACATTTGGTAGAGGTAAATATATAACTCAAAGCTATACATTGTTATAGTCTCACCTCCTGATGGTCTACAGTGCTAATCCTGATCAGACTATCCTTAAGAGCAGGCTGATCTGCACTTGCCCTGTATCCTGTCTACTCATAGATATAGCAGATGTAACAAAATGACTAAATGCCTAGGCTTAAATACATAGCATTCAAATTTTCCCATATTACGAACTACAGTGCTAACCCTGATCAGCCTAGTTCTGTAAGCAAGCTGATCTGGACTTGCCCTGTAATTTCTCTTTGAGATCGTAAGTTTACTGTCAAAGAGAGTTGGTGTTTCTATATATGAATGATATATGCATTTATTTTATACTTAGCAGTGAAATCAATGCATATTAAACAAATAAAAGTGATATTAATCACTAGTGAAATGATATGATATCAATCACTAGTGATTGATATCAGCCTATATTTTCACTGTAGCGTTTTTTGGATCACCTCTGACTTTTCCTTTCACTTAATGCAGCTCACTTCGAAAGTTCAAACAAAAACATCAAGTGTGGGTAGTCATTTTCTTAGTTAGAACATGAAGAACATTTTGGTACCAAAATAATTCAGATTTGCTGAAATTTTTCGATTTTGAATTTTCAACACCTCCCGCTTCAGTGATTGAGGCAATGCATGTAACCTATGCTACGCAACGTCATCAACAAATTATGACGTCGCTTATGACGTCACTTGTCTCGCACTTTGACACTGAATAGATTTATTTTTATCTGTAAGTTCTGATGACTTTAGATCATGTAGATTGATCTACTCCTTTGTCTTCTGTTACATTACTGTGATTCGGATTGAAGCATGGTTAACAAAGTCAATTTGATAAACTGTCAATCTTCAAAAAAAGTTTAAATTAAAAAGAAAATTTACTTTTTTTAGTAAATACCAAATATATTTCATCTCGTGAGTTGAAAACATCGAAATTTTCATTCGTGCTGCCCACTCATGAAAATTCTGATGTTTTCAACACTCTCGATGAAATATGTTGGTATTCACACCAAAAAAGTAAATATCCTCTATATATATGCACCTACTAAACGTCTAGTCTACAGTGCCGATCCTGGTCAGCCTGTCCTTGAATGTAAGCAAGCTGATCTGGACCGGTTCTGTAAACTCCTGTGAAGTTCTTGAAGATAACCGTAGTAAATATATCTTCCACACTTCTGCTAACCATGCATATCCCGATCAGACTGTCTGTCTGTACCACTTCTGATCAAGATCTGCATTATATGCTTTATCCAGTCTTTAATGGAAAATTGAGATATAGCGAGTGAAATCAGAAACTCATGAAATACATTTATGCAAGGAATGAAGGTTTAACTTGCGTCAATTTCTGCTGTGCTTCTTTTAGTGAACCTTTGTCCACATGAATATATCTCATATAGCAAGAAAATTTCCATCTTCCCAGAGTCTTGATCATATGATCCTCTATGTCCACTGCTGCGGCAGTGGTAGATGCTCCGCTTCTAAAAGAATGACCACAATAATCAGTAGGAGAAAATCCAAAATGACTGATTACTTGTCTTAAATAGGAAATAAAGAGATCTCGACTAAATGAATGTCCTCTGTCGTCCACAAACAGGGGGGCATTACTTAGTAGGGATTGTTGCCTAACCCCCACTATGTAATTCCAAATACATGTTACAGGACTCAGAAATTTATTTTTTTTAAATGAAATTGTAATGCCACTTTTGAAGGGATCTGTCTTAGATGATGTCAAGAATAAAGTAAACATAGCTTTATCCTTGGAAAAAACTTAATATACTGAATGCATAAAAAGTGGTGTTGCATATTACCAACAGTGACTTCAGAGCGTTACGCAAAAACCCAAAGAATGCTGCTATACACATACATTCCATAGTCCTTCGAATATGCTGTGAGAACATCTCAGTTTTGAATACACAACTAACTGATTTAAGACTTGGATAGTGATAGGCAACCTTGGCTTACTTGTCAGAGTCTGCAGTTCTCTTTATGCCTTTAAGACTATATGTACCCTTTCAACTTATTGTAAATGGTTTGCCCAACCAGCTTTAATGTAATGGTATCTTATACCCGAAAGATATAGTTTGATTGTCATCCACTTCAGCCTTAGTGATGAGTGACCAATGTGTAACAAACAATATTAATATTTGTTTTGATAGTACTGGTAATTCTTCCGATTTAAAATAACCTCCAAACCTCTTCACAAAGGTCAACAGACATTGAATTCCTGCTTGATAAGCTCCCTGAGTGTTGCTAGAAAGAGACGCATCCCACAGTTTGTTAACATCATGCACTAAAACATCAGATCGGAAGCCGGAGGGCTATACCACGATTGTTCAAAACCAGTGAAAATATTGCCATTGTCCTGTCTGCCTCGGCATTGTGTGTATCCACAGCTAAAAAGTCATCTAGCAGATGTAGAATATGACTGACACCATAGCTATTTTCCAGAATTCAGCAGACTGCCTGCGATAAAGTGTAAAAAATCTTTGGACTAGACCTACTTCCGAATACAAGTCTTGTGTAGAAATAATATTGTTATTACATTTACTCCATAGAAAGGAAATAAGTCCACAATAAGTCTCTTTTTCTTAGAATATATTGATTTGGCTAAAGGTCGTATTCAGTAATTATACCATGGTATGGTGTCAAATGGTCCCTAATTATACGATGGTATGGTGTCAAATGGTCCTATCACATAACACCATATCACATTCGGTCTCCAAAGCTCTGAGGTAATTCCTGGTTGTCTTTTAGCGGACAGTAACTTGTCACACTCCCATGGAAGTTCAAGAAGCCTGGTCAGTCCTGTATCAAAACCCCAAATAAAACCTTTTAACAAATAGTCACCGATGAATTTTTTTAGCTCTTCGGACAAAGCTTGAATGTTAACTGACTGACATAATTAATTAGGTACCTTCGTGATTGATTGTGCTTTTCAAGTTTTTTGACTCCTGACATGCTTGCTGTGAATGCCCTTTATGGCATATGAGACAGGCATGAAGGTAATTACATTTTATGCGGTAGCATCCACGGGCAGAATTGAAATTGATACATATTTCACTGCCCTGTGCCTGCATGCGGACTCTACCAAACATATCTGATGTTAAAGGGCTGTTGCGATATCTTGCTTGGGCATCATTTTCAGTCAGCTTTGGACAAAATGATGAAAGATGTAATGAGCTATGACAGAGGTCACATGTTCTTGCCTTACTATTTGTGAAAATGCTACAAAATAGTGTCTTATTTCGAACTGACCAGTCTACCTTCTTCCCAGAGTAGCTTAAATGTGCAGCAGCTTGGGCGGAGAACATTTTATGATACTCATAGAAACCATTGCCTGGGTAACGTGTAGCCATGTCTAAAATATCTCTTTCGTACAGGTCTAATTCAGGGCGACGGATTGGATACGCCTTGCACATAATATTCTTATAGATCCCAAATGCCTGAATGAATTGAGCGAGAGTTAATTCCTGATTAAGTCTCATATCCGGTCTCTCTTTTGTAATAACTGACGGATCTGCATGTGGCCTGGTGTAGTAAGGAATAAGTAAGGAAGCTAGATTTATATCCTTCCCTTCCAGAATCTGTTTTTTCAGTGAAGGATGAACAGCGTCCATGAAAGGCAATGATTCAGCAGAATATCCATATTTAGTTCTTACATATCCTGATGAGTCCTCATTATGATTCATATCACTGGCTAGTAAGACACTGTTGCAGGAGGCTTCCCTGTCAAATGAGGTGCTAGGCACACAGGACTCTGCTGCTGGTGGAAAAGGTTCAGCTTGTGTCGTGTGATTGGTCAACACTAGGGGGTTAGCCATCATAGTCTGCACAGTCTCTAGGCTGGACCCTTGATCTACTATTGTAGGAGATCGTACACCCTGATCTACATTCTTAGAATGTTGCTTTAAATGATGCACATTCTCTGATAGATCCCGTACTGTTTTCTGAAGTTCCGCGACAGTTTTTGTCAGTTCCAGCAAGCTGTTGTTTGGTTGTTCAGCACCAGACTGTGCTTGCTGTGGGGGTGATAGAGGAGCTATTCGACCATCAATCAGCCCATTATCCTTACACAACTGAATAAGTCTTGATTTCTTGGCTGATGGACTGAATGGTATGTTGTTCTGCTGTAGCTCAGCTTTTAACTGTACTACTGTCCAGTTCTGTGGCATGCTCAGATCATATCTTGTATTGTCAACATTAGCACCATTGCTCACTAAACGAGACCGTTTCCTGCTTGGTCTAGTTGCCATGATTGAAAAATAAATCTATACACTGTTCAGTTCAATAGTTATTCCAAAGTATATAGATGAGAATATTCGTACTAAATGTCCAGCATCCCATTCATTAGGAGCTTAATAAGAATCCTTTTCCAAATAAATAATGTTTCAATATTTAGTAGTTAATCCAATATAGAAATCCCCAATATAGAAATAATAAGCAAGTTTAAAGCTGCTACACATGTATGTCTTATTGCTACTGAGTCAACTGGCTAGAGAAACTGCCCACTGACCATCCCCTAACTTCAAAGACAATAATTACATAACAGCTTGTTAAGAACCAGCCTGACTGGTCATTAGTATACAATACACACAGACTCCAGATAAGTAGCTGGAATCCAAATAAGAAATTCCTGACCACCTGCAATGTATGTCCAGCCTTCACAATCAAACTGGTTTAGGAAAAAGGGCCCTAGTTAGTCTAACAGCCCAACAGAGGGATAAGGGGGGTCTTTCTCTGTCTATTTACTACAATTATTTATATAATTGCCATCCCAGAGGTGATTGTAGTTTAATATACGAGGGTCATCCAATAAATAGCGGGAATCTTCTCATAATGTGAGAGTTTGTGCATTTAAACATCACAAAAGTTACCATTTGGTGGCATAACTTTTCGGGCATGCAACAACATATCCAACTATGTGATTGAAAGCGACGTTGCTTGTTGCTGAGCAACGAAAATATGATATCAAAGCTAGCCTGGCCGGATTTTCCTCATATAAAATCTCATGCTAAAGAAACGTAGGCTGCCATTTAGCTATTATCATATGTATGTACATAATTTGTAATTTACTTTGTTCTAGTATAATTGTTCTCAATGTTACATATAAAATATGGTCAATAACATATACAAGTTAGTCACGGTTGCCTAGCAACCACGCAATTGTGGAAATTGGACTATTTGTATATTCTATGTTCTTCTTTTGCTAGGTAACAAGAGGTACACTTGATACGTGCTTTTTTAAAGTTATTGTTTTAAAATGTAGAATATATCTAATAATTTAAGGGTTTTTAAAAACGTTTATACCAACCAAAAATAATTTAAGAGCCAATTCATGACCCCTACTCCCATTTTTGATGCCACAAGTTTGCATTCTTGTCGCTTTTTTACGCTAAATGTACCTGTCAATTTTACAAGCGACATCACTTTCCATCAGACTTTTGGATATATCGTTGCATGAGCAACAAGTTATCCCACCTAATGGTAACATTTGTGATGTATAAATGGTACAAACTCTTACATTATAAGGAAATTCTCGCTATTTATTGGATGACTCTCGTATTTTGTATAAAACATTGTGCAATATGTTGATAGTTTTAGATATTATGTTGTCCTCTTCCAAACAATTACAACAATTGCTAATGTAACATATGGTGGCCCGACACAATCTGAAAGATTGCGTGAAGGAAGTTATGAGCTGAATATAATATGTACGAATAGTGAAGTATGATATGTGAACTCAGTTGTACATGTATAAATCGTGAAGTGTAAAGTATGAAGTTTAAATAAGAACGAACTGAGGAAGTGAGGCGTAGGACGTGTGAAGAAGTGTTAACTATGAACTCATAGCTATAAACTGTGAAATATGATATGAACTATAAGATATGAGCTGTGAATGACGGCCTCTGAAGTCATAACTGTAACAAGAAACAAGATACAAGAAACTTTATTTAAAGTCGGCATTCAATTTTAACATATCAAACATTAGCCATCATGGCTATTTTACTGCAAACAAAGTGAAAGACCGTACAAGTATAAACATATAACAAATCACAGGAATTTGGGTTAGTATCACAGAAATATACATTAATATAGCACTGATATTTATAAGTTAAGATCATATGTAAGATAGAAATCTTATAAAAAGAGAAAATTTTATAAAACTGATAGTTTTTTTCTAGCGTTAAAAATTATTACAGCACATGACTAAAGGGTCCTTCTTAGCGATCTATCTAGAGCAAAAAATGGACGAAAACCGAAAAGGTGGGATAAAAGGGCTCAAGAGGCCCTGGCCGCCAAGACGGCTGGTTGCAAGGCTCTTAGGCGAAAGACGAAACCTAGATAGGGCGCAACAGACCAAAGGATTTGCTCAGCAGAGAGCAGACCTTATCAGCTGCATATAAAACAGCTATAATGTGATAAGTTCAAGCAAAACGCTTAAATCAAGTCAATTAAAATAAATTAACTGAAAGATATCTAGATTAACTTAAAATGTAACTAAAACAAACGAAAAGGTTATCAGAACAGTAAAAGACACAACAGAACTAAGGGCAGGTAAAACAAAACTACGATATAACACATAGAACATTTACATGAAATACCCTCCCAGGCCGGTATCAGTCTTCCAAATTCCTTGAAGTCAGAAGTTGTCCTCAGTGCATTTGGGAGACTAATCCAGATATGGGCGGCATCATATCTAAACGATTACCTACCGTAATATTCTAAGTCAAGAATATAACCTGGTGACAGATTATTAAGAATTTTAATTGGTTGTATGGCATTTTTCCGGCATCTGGTTATTTGAAGGGTACATTCAACTTTGCCTTTTAGAAGATCTTCGTAAGATCTAACAAAGTCACTGTATACCAGTCTCAGGGCTCTATACTGAAGTTTTTCCATTTTGTCAGTACTTGATTTGGAGCAAAAGTGTCAGGCTACTGGACAATAACTAAAGTTAGATCTTACGAAGGACGTGTAAATAAGTAATTTGGTTTCAGTGCTTAAGTAGCGACCGAGCCTGCACAAGACATTTATCTGCCAAGCTGCTTTTATACAGATATCTGAAATATGCAAGTCAAAATTTAACATGTGATCAATTATTACCCTTAATAGCTTGACTGAGTCTTCATATTTAACAGTATTATCCTGTATTGAGAAGCTCTCACAGTCACCATACCCTCTCTTACCCACGACAATTGCCTGGGACTTTCCATGATTGGCCTGCATCTGGTTTGTATCAAACCATTCAATGGCATGTTCACTTTCGGACGTGAGGACATTCTTAGTTTCAAGAAGATCAAGATGACTGTAAGAAAGTATATTGTCATCTGCATAATTATCACTTCTGCAGAACGTAACCATTCAAATACCATTAATCTACAGTGAAAATACCATTAATTCTCTTGAAACCATTGAATTAAGACAATAAACCTTGTATAAAAATTGGTATGTATTTGAACCCATTAATAACCAATTAAAGCCTACAATCATGGTCATTAACTGAAAACCATCAAATTCAAAAAACATGAAATGACCCTTAATTATATAGCATAATAAAAGTAAGATAAAGAGCAAAGATCAGGCATCGATACAATCAAGCACCACACCTGACCCAGGATACCAATGGGAAAGTGACAACTTCACAATTAGACATCACAAACGAGAGCCAAGAGGTCAGCCCTTTCCCAGCAGGTGACCACATGTCATAAATGAAAACTAATGGGGTCAAACCTTGTTTTATCTTTTTTCATGACCATTATAATGACCAAAAATGTGTAAATAATACCCATTATATGGCAAATAAAATGATAACGAGTGGTTACAAAGGAATGAGCATAAAACTCATGGGTATTTTGACGAGTTTCATTGCAATTAGAATATTAATGGGAGTCATTATCCGTGCATCATGTTTTAATGGCCATTATGATTATGAAAATGTAAAAGTTATGCGCAATATTTGATAAACAAAATGTTGACTAATGGTCACAAAGGAAACGCGCATTAAACTCATGGGCTTTGATTAGAATCATGCCCATCAAATATTATTTACTAACGCTCATTTCCATCAATATTTCATATAATGGGCGCAAGATACAAAGATACATTTTGATGCCTATAAATCTCAAAATTCGTGGTTATTTATTTATTTTAATGCTCATTACAAATTAATAGGGACATTAAAATAAAAATGAGAATTCATTGGCAGCAAAATTCTAGTCATGGGGATTAGAAATAGAAAGGTAAAAAATTATGCATATTTCATACTAAATTCACACCCATTAATTTCTGCTTTACACATTGGCCTCAGAGGTAGTCTATTAAAAATAAGTAAAGAAACATGATCATCAATATTAACTTTCATGGGGAAAAGAAACAACAAAACGAAAAATATTTGATTTAATGCTCATCATCATTGAAATAATAGACATTAATTAATCCATGCCAATTTTGAAATATTAACCAAAAAACTAGAATACTTTGTAAAACAGATGGAGAAATCATTGTCATCAGCATTAACCCGCAGGGTCATTTAAGAGTAAGTTAGAAAATAGAAAAAAAGATATGAAATATAATGGGCATAAATTAACAAAAAAAAATAAAACCATTAAATCATATTCCGTTTTGCTGTGATCTTATGGTCATTATTTATTAAGCAATTACTTTAATGGCCATTAGAAGGGGCCAATTAAAGTGGAATAAGACCGAATCACCACTATTGTTTTGGCACATAAAAATAGTTCCCAGAAAGACATTGGAAATAAAAGAAACAGTAAACATTGGATTGGGCATGAAATAGTTTGGTACATTTATCTTTGTAAGTGGATCTTAGTGTATATTTTGGCTCATTTTACATGGTTATGCTTTTATAGGAAAAAAATCAAACACTAAGTTTAAAAATGATGGCTCAAAACATTGGTCACAATGTCATTGTGAAAATTGGTTTTAGTTAATTTCCAGGATTATTTATGGGAAGATAATTTGCAAGGTATATGAAACAATTTTTACAGTTTTACAGTTTGATATATTGAAACCCATGCACCATGCTTACATATTGATGACAAGCTTTAAAACAGAATTAGAATTCAGACAGGGCCTAATCTAGCATATAATAATCACTATTCTTCAAACAATTAAAAACATTTAAAGTTCCCAGCCAAACGCACTAACACATAAGAGTCCTTCAAGAATGTAGGAGCACAAGGGAGCACTATACAATTAAATCTATGGATCACCGGGGGTTAAAAATGGTAAAGCACATACCAAAACTTGACCATCTGTGCAACTGTGAAATGTCACTGCCAATAATAACCAATTTCCCAAGTCATGACCATAAAACCACATTGAAGCCCTTAGTCAGGGCCATTACAATATAATTGTCAAAGCTCATGACCATCAGAACACAGCCTTAAAAAGAAAGTCATGGCCATAATAGATATTAAAGCTTTATATCATTGAATTATTAATGGCCATGACTCAAGAATAATGGCCATTAAAGGCAACATAATTAATGGGTCATTAAATTATTTGTTGCTTTTCATGGGAAAATAATGTCCATTCTTCTCTCTCCTTTGAGTTAATGGGCCAATACTACTTGCCATTAAGAAAATGAATGTATATCTATAAATTATTCAATAATTTATGGGCATTAAAAATGAAACAGCATCATTATTAATTGGCATTATTTTAAATTAATGACCATTAATAATTGTATAACTAATGGCCATTAAATGAAAATGCATGATCAAGTTTTTCCAATAAATATAAAGATAGAAAATTAATGGCCCTGAAAAATGTTTCCATTAATTGACATTCATTTGACATACAACCGGCAGGGGTTCTGGTTCTAAAAACATCTCAGAAGACGGGACTCATCCGACAGACTGGGAGAGCCGGGGATTGAACTCCAGACCCCGTGGTACAGGGCGAGTGACTTATCCATTACACCAGCGCAGCTCACTTTTTGTGGCTGTTCTTTGGAAAGGGTTGGGTTTATGTTTCTTGGCTTAATGGCCGGGCACCTGAAGGCTTAACCGGCAGTGGTTCTGGTTTGAAATGTCTCAGAAGACAGGGCCACGGCTGAAAGTCTCATCCTACAGACTGGAAGACGTGGCACATTGAATAGTTTAAATGTTCTAAATCAGACGCAATCTCGATCTCTGACACCTTGTTTATGGCCGTTCCTTGGCTGTAACCAGTACTGGGTCGGTGGGTTTATGAGTTTTGTGGGTTTTTATGTCCGGGAGCACCCGAAGGCTCAACCGGATGTGGTTCTGGTTTTAAAGAGTCTCAGTAGACGGGGCCACGGTTTTAAGGTTTATCCTTAACATACTGGGAGAACTGGGAATCGAACTCAGGCGATAGTTGCTTAACGCGAGCGCTTTTATGTAGCGCTACGTCGCGCTTTCCTAACTCTATGCAACGATTATGCCTCAAAAAAGCGCTTTTTTGTAACAGTCTGTTGCGCAACGATAACTTTCCTATTCAAAATATGCATACACATAAACCTCTTCGTAGCGCTCTGCTTATGCAACGGTTCGTTTCACATATCACTTTCCGCGAGACTGCTCAAGAATAGTTTTATAGTGGTACGAAGCGCTATATTGTAACATACCGTTGCATAGCAAAGTACCACAAAGCGCTACAAAACGCTCGCTTTAAGCAACGCACCCCCGGACTCTTGGGCACAAGGCGAGTGACCTATTATCCATTACATTACGGGGGCCCACTCGATCTTGTTCTGTTATATGAGTGGCAAAATTAATAGAAAAATACATAAATATAAAGCAAAATTTAAAATAGAACAAGTTAGTTAATACATGCATATCAATTTTAAAGCTATATTTTAGAAATGCTTAAGTCGCTAGACTGTTGTCAACAACATCATGTGTAGACGAGAATGTCGACATTAGATAAAGATCAGAATTGGTTCTGTGAATTCCAAAAAAATTGTAACAAGGGAGCTAATTATCTGATAATGTCCCTTGATTTACAGCCGAAACGTCCCCAAGTCAAACTTCCCCCAACATCTCTAATGAAGATCTCACGAAGAGCGATCTCACGTGACTGAGCTGACTGAGCTTCTGACCAATCAGATACACGGAATTCTGTATAGTCCAAGGTGAAATCCATATAGTCCAAAGTGAAGTCCATATAGTCCAAGGCGACGTCCATATAGTCGAAAGGTAACCGTATAGGTCTGAGGAAAATCAAATATAGACTATATGAAAGTAGAAACGTCACAAGTATGACACCGACGCATTTCGCTGTAATTGAGTAGTTATTTTATAATGAACTATTTTGTTATTGTGTAACTATAAAATCAGGCTTGACGTCTCCACATACAGGTCATTTATAGCCATTTTCTGTTTGCTTCTTTACAGTGGCAGAGTTTTGTGTAATGCATACCGCGTATTAACAAAGGTCCACTTCTGGCCTGTGATGCATCATAGCAGACAGGTGGATCTTCAGAGAATATAACAGGCACAGTCTATAAATAGTATGAGGAGCTCCTTGTACTCATGAAAACAATCTCCATTTTTGCTTGATAGTCAGGCGCGTACCTAAGGCATTTGTATAGAGTACGCAGTCTTGATGGGGTCTGTGGTTACTACACCTATATGGGTATGAAGCCCTGTAGCGGAAAATGTTTTAGAGCATTTCACAGGGCTTAAATGGGCCTCGTCGTGACAAAACCTGTCTTCGGGATTTCCGGCAAAGCCATACTAAAACTAGTCCCCTCAGCTACAGAGACTAGCTAGAAAACTGAAATTTCGCTTGTAGCAAGCTTTGATATGGTTCTTTCCAAAACGCGAATGACAAAGGCGCTGTTTAGACTGCGTGGATGCGCAGGCTGGTCTGCGCCTGTGTTGTTCGCAAACCCCTGAAGACAGGTTTTCTCGCGGCCCAATTAATCTATCAGGACACGCAACTACACACCACAGGGGCGTGTATCGTATTTTTGTAAAAGTTTTAGGGACCAAGGTAGGGGCCTGTATCATTTTTCAGTTTTAGGGGCATGTATCATATTTATTTTAAGTTTTAGGGACGAAAGTCGCTAAAGCTTTAAACAAATACGATACAGGCCCCTTTGCTACACACTTTTAAATATGAAATTATACGGCTGAAGCCCCAATACTTGAAGCGCGGAGTTGTACGCACATGCGTATTTGCGTACACGTAGGTACACCTTTGATAGTGAACAAATTAATTTTAAAAAGGAATGCCCTTTGACTGTACATTGATATAATTACAATTGTATTGGTGCTGTCATATTCTATTAACAATATGTTCCCGTTCTATACAAATTCGCGATGACAATAATGTATAATGTATAATAACTGAATTACAGCCACTCCTGTGTTGATGAGTGCTTAATGACTAAGTGAGTCTGACCAGGAAATGCCACAATCACATATTACAGACCAACCCATGGTACCATAAGAAAGAGTCAAAGAACAATAACAGCGACATGACAGTCAGATCATAACAAAAGTAAAGCAACCAGCTCTCTCTTCCCCAGCGAGATGATTGCAAAACTAGAAATAACACAAAGTACGGCAAAACAAAACAAGGACCTAAACACACCCCCACAAACAATGGGAGCAGCAACAAACAATGCATAAACAACAACAGAACCACCGCCTTAGAATGGACAGCAGCCGAAGCTACCGGGGGCTCAAATTAATTTTACTGGTCAAATATTCACCATAGTTTCTGCAAAACATAAAATTAGTTAAGCTCGCATGGAGGCCTTGCTAACTTTAGCAATGTATCATCACAGGGAAACAACCAAAATCAATCAACAAACTGTGATGCAATAAAGAAAATGGCTCTTTACACACAGACTGTCAGAACTAAACGAATCCCGGTTTGGCCACGGTAGGCCCAGACTCAGACAAGACACTGATCAAAGATTTAAGTCAGTGTCGTCATTGAGTCTGAGGCCTTGCCCACCGTCGTGCAATTAAAAAGGAAATCAAAGCTATAAACCGTGATTGGGTTTATAACCAGACATGTAGACTGCCGCATGCTCCTTTATAATGATTGATCATGAAAAGAGGCTTTCCATCGATTCTTTTGAAATTATACCCCAGATTGCCATAAAATATCGGCTTTGTTATGCCTTGTTGCAGAAGAGTTTTCAAGCCACCATTGTATTTAACGATCACTCTGAGTGTCTTCGGTGAAATTTTAAAAATGCTTTACGAAGTTTTTGATAATGATAGCCCTGTTTCAGCAACTTAGCGGTCAAAAATTGGTATCTGTTGTTAAAATCACTTACATTTGACCATATTCTAACAAAACGAATTAGCTGCTAAATAGATACACCATACGAAGGAGCGCGTGGAACATCTCCGTCCAGAAATGGGATTTTTTTTCAAAATTAAAATGGTCTCGTTTATCGTAAATTGTAGATGATACTACGCCATTGTTTATGATCTGGATCCAAACTGTTTGACAATATCATGGTATTCCTGAATGATTTTTCTAAAAGTTAATTTTGACAAATCAGCAGACGACAAAATTATGAAAAATGTCCCAGTATGCAACGCGTTAAAGGTAGGGTTAACCGTTTTCATTCTGGATACCTGTTTGAAGACCCAGGCGGCATTACACCAGGGTCTGCACTGTTTTCTAAGATAAAATAATCTTCCTGGACAGATATACATCATTTTACGGAAATTATGACCAGCAACCCCCTAAAATGAAAGAAAAATGGACTATGCCATACTTATTGCATCAATATCTATTGGAGAATCCATCAGAATGAAAAGGGTTAATGCTAAGATGATATTTATTTCAGAATCTGTATTCTGGAAATTTGCGTTTATGATGTAATACATTTCAAATGACTATGTGGAATTTGATGCTTGAGAAAATATATCATACAAAACATTATATGATTTATATATTGCAGCATAAAACAACAATGCATCAAAAATTACTGACAACTTGAGAGCTTACAGATCAAGGAAACGTCTCGCGTACTCGTACTGAAATTAAAAATCAATGCTTCTTAAACATAGGAGTTAAAGAGTCGCGGTCTGTAAAAAGCAACAACAACAAAAACAAAGGCAATGATTTATGATTTTATTCATTTATTGGGGTGTAAGGAGGTCTACAAAATATAGCAAGAAGTGAGCAAAGCTCACATACCCCCGGCGGTAGCCATCAGAGGTTGTAAGACTTTCAGAAAAATGAAAAGAGTGTTAAAGATATAACCACAGAATGAACTGATGAATTGATGTACTGCTCTTTGACGAACATTTCCACATTCATAACATTGGAGAGAGAAAGAATAATGTACAATTAAAGGGACTGATAAGCAAAACATAGTTGTTTTTGATACACAGTTCAACTTGTCATATCTGATAGTTGTACAAAATTTCAAAATTCTAGGTCTAGTAGTTACTGAGAAATCTTTGATGAAAACTTCCATAATCATTACATCGGAGAGAGAGAGAGATAAAAAAAGGTAAAAATATAAAAAGAAGGCAAAAATAATTCTCACCACCTTAGTTTTGTTTACAGCAATACACTTGATTTTCCTCAGCATGTAAACAAAATTTGAAGACTCTAGCACTTATAGGTGCTTAGATGATAGGATGGAAAAATTTACTTGAAATGAAGAAAAATGAAATGTCCATATTTGTTATATAGGTGTGACAGAAGGAAAAATTGAACATTTGAAAAAGAAGGCACAATGAGGATAAGCATCTTTATTTTCATTTACACAATACGCTTTACCTACCTGAAGGTGTACACAAGATTTCATAATCCTAAAGCCAGTAGTTGCTGAGATAACTTTGACGAAAAATGCCCATATCCGTTATATAGGAGTGACAGAAGGAAAAATTGAAAATTTGAAAAAGAAGGCAAAATGAGCTTTATCATCTTTATTTTCATTTATACAATATACTTAGCCTACCTGAAGGGGTATATAAATTTTGAAAACACTGGCTCTAATTAGATCTAGGAAATCTGCGACAGAAATTGTCATTTGAGAGAAAGAAAAATGCACAAATAAGGGAACTGATAAATAATATTACTTTGTGGCTATTTTTGTTACACAATACAACTAATCACTATCAAGTTTTGTAGAAAATTTAAAAACACTGGCTCCAATAGGAACTGAGAAATCTGCGACAGAAATTGTCATTGGAGAGAAAGAAAAATAAAATGAACAAATAAAAGGACTGATAAGCAATATGTGGCTGTTTTTGTTACACATTACAACTCATCACTATCAAGCTTTGTGGAACTTTAAAACTATTAGAGGGTCACTCATGAAGCCTAAATTGCAGAAACTAGCTAGTCTGGCCCAGAAAATATGCACACTCTAGTTTCAGTTCTTTAGTGCATTCTTGGCTTCCAAAGGATACCCTTTTAAGAACATATTTGTATCAAATTTCATTATATATTAACTAACATTACTAGTTACATGAAATTTTATTGTACTATTTTGTTTTACAATTATACGAATAATTGGACCGAAATTTGAAAATGAGGGTATTTATTGCCCAGCGATAGACTTGTGCAGTCCATTCAATTAGGTTTTATATTTGCATGCAAACAAGTAACTACTATTCTCTCAAATACTGATCTTACTGAATTTTCAAAGAATCTGGAGAGAATTGAATAGACTTATAAAGAGCGATTCTGATTGATAGACTGTTATCATTGCCTGTCAAGAATAACTGTAATATTTAGATAAGACCAGCTAGCCTTGAAAGCTACTGGCGTAAGGAAAATAGGTTCTGTAGCATGTGGGTTTAGCCCTATTAAAATCCATTTTTCTGATTACCCGAAAAGTTTAATAAGGCCTAAATTATAAAAAAAATATGTGTGTTTGTCCTTTACCTACCCAGCATTTTGGTCTTGGGTAGGTAGGTATTATATTTTGCTTTAGAAAAACAAGTGTAGAAAGTGGAAAATTAACTTTATTTTTTTAAAGACTTTAGCCTACTTACATAGTATTTTATTTTAGAAAAACAAGTGTAGAAAGTGGACAATTAACTTTAATTTTTAAAGACTTTAGCCTACTTGCATAGCATTTTATTTGGCATGGACTGTATTAATGAGTATTTTAAATCACTTTTAACCTTGCATTGTATGTCCCTGATTATGCATAAGCTAAATATAGTAGTTGAAGCACATTCATGCGTGTTGTTGGGTTTAATGTCATTGACAACGTGCTTTCAGTCATATCACAACTGTGTTTCGTTGCGACAGGGAGCTCAATATACAATTTAATAGTGCTGCCTCACTGTGGTATCAAGTCACAGACACTTTACTTGATAGCACGCACAGTCACATTATACTGTCACTGAGGCGACCAGTCCTAGCCCTACCACAAAAATCTGATTGCCCAGCAGGGAGCAAGTAGTACCACTGTTAACACTTTTGGTATGTCGTGGCCCGGGATTGAACTGGTACCTCTTGATCTCAGAGGACACTCTCTAACTACTGCGCTACTGAGGCTAGCACTTTCGTGATGAGCACAAGTATAAATACTGAGTTAACTAACCAAATATCTGTAGCAAGTGCATGTCTCCCTGATCTAACCAATGTGTACCTGTAACCCCCACCAACTGCTTGTAGTTGTAACCCAAAGTCATATATATTGGAACAAATGCATGAGCAAATAGTCAAGACCTAGACAAGACTGCTCCTAAGTGTACTATAATACAGCAATGGCATTTGAACCTTCCTAATGTATATTGGTGCCGATGATAAAATATTTGTTCCCATTGCAGCATATGCTCAGTGTGTTCCAAATTATACTATCATTGTCACATTGCGGCAATTCTTACTTCTGAATTCGGGGAATGCTTTTTTGTGATGTATACATTTTGATTAATCAGAGGCAGGCCAGATGCTTATGTTGCAAATTTGACAAAGTGTTGAATACTGATAAGAAATCTTTTGTCTTTATTAAAAATAATAACTTCTTTGACAAAAACCAGAATCATGGTAAACTAACGACCTTTTTGGTTACAAACAATAAAATGATTTTTCCTCATGAAAATGCAATGTAATTTTTGAGCAGGGGGGTAAAATGGATAGGTAGGTAAAGGACAAACAAAGAAGATTTTCATTTCAGCCTAATCAGCAGAATAAATGAAGTTTATGTATTTTTCATAAAACATAAAATTAATTTATAACCGTTTGTTTGCTGCAATCACACATGTTATTGTGTTGGTGTTGTTTATGTGACGTCAGCGTCACGTAATGTATTGTTAGCGCCACGTTATCAAAGTAGATCCTCGGTGAACATCCGAGGTCTGATTCCACGGAATTGGCCGAGGCAGTTCCGATTGGTCTTCTGACATTGAACGAACCGTATGCGCATCGGCGTCGCGCATCATAGACGAACGACTGATATTTTATAACAAGTTGGCTCCCTTCAATAAAGAAATCCAAAACGTGGGGCAGCATTTTTGCAAATCTCCAGTAATAAGTGTTGTAAGTACAGCAGTTTAGTGATATATTTTCAAATAAAATATTTAATAATTTTTGAAAATTTAAGTTTAAAATGAAGATGCTTGTGAATTTTTGTGATACTACCACCAGCAACATTTTGCTGCCACTTACTAGAGCAAGATTTGGTAAATGGTAATTGGATATTTGGAAAACATGCGATTGGATGATTTAAAAAATATGCGATTGGATAATCTAAAAAATATGTGCCTGAATGATTTAAAGAGACCTTGATAACTTCTAGTAAATTCAGGTCTAAAAAGTGTCTGAAACAAAATCTGTTGCCGAATTGTCTCAAAAACCGTGTTGCCGAATTGTTCTTTTGGTGAGTTTTCTTGTTCTCACAGTATGTGCATACTGGTATTTGCATGGATTGAACAAACTTGGCCCCAGGCGCACAGTTGATGACAGGATGAAATGGCTATGGGCCCAAATCGTTATGTACCGAAACTTAATGATTGTTTGATCGAAAAGTCATGGAAAACGGGCAATTGGTAACTAGAATTGTCAGAGAATCTGAATATATCCCCGCTGCAGCACTTTTCATGGTGTAAAAAGGTCAAGTCCTATAGGTATTGAGCAGAAACCAAATTCTGAAATCAATCAAGAGCCATAACTCTGTTACAAATAAGCAAAATATGAAGGGTAGCAACCTAGATTGCATATATAAAATTTGGTAAAATTCTGTCAATTCCTTCTCAAGAAATTGAGCGGAAATAAATGGCCATAACTGTGGTAAGATGTGGAAAAAATGGTGTGTAGCAATCCCAACCTAGATCTTATCCATATGGATGCATATATACATACACATTATCATAATAGTAACTTGATCTGGCGTACTGTATCACGTCGAGTGGATGAGGTCATACCATCGGATCACCCGAGACGCGTAGCGTCGAGGGTGATCCAATGGTATGGCCTCATCCACGAGACGTGATACTGTACGCCAGATCAAGTTACTATTTTGATAATATGTTTATTATATGCCTTTTTTCTGACATTCTTTCTGATTTTAAAACCTGTTTTGGTCTTTAATCCCGAATTTGCCATACCGTTACGTTTCTTGACGTCACGTCAACATGTTTTCCGTCTCTGGTTCCATGCTCGCAATTTTCTTTACGTAACGTCGCCGCAAAAGCAGGTAACCGACGTTAGCCTCGTTTTAAAGGATAGTGATATGGATTCAGAAAACCTCAGTTCGTTGATCCGGCTTTCTGTATCAGATGGCCAGAAAACAGACAGTTCTAAAGTCGTATCAGTTATAGGTATATAATAAATATAGATGCCATCCCTTGTAAAAGGTACCAATATACGACGTGTACTGCATCAGTCGTCGTCAATATCAGCGTTTCCTGAACATCCTTTTTGGGGATGTCTCAGTGGCGCAGTTGGTGTCGGTGTCTGGTGTAGTGATAGGCGGAGTTGTCATGGTTCGAATCTCGCCAGAGGCAAAAAATTTACAGCATCTATCGGCTCAGTTGATTCATTATATCCCTCTGTATATATATTGTTGCAATGACGAGTGCATGTGAAGGTGAGTTAACTTACCTAAATCCTCAAAGCAGGAGGCGAAACTCAACTGTACTAGAAGACTGCAGATAGGTAACTGCTGACCATACTCCAGGGCGGGCTCCATGACGTCATTATTGGCGGGAACAGTAGCTCATGGAGCCCGTGGAGGTAGAGGGGTGAGCACATCTCACAGTATGTCGTGTATCTCCGGGTCTCTCCGGAACTCCCCGGTACCTTCCGGAACTCCCCGGTAGCGGCTCTCACAACACTCTACCCCATAAACAATATTAAAAAAAGACACACTGGAACACTTTAAGTTTTTTAATTAATTTTTTCAGCAATCGGTATCATCATTGAAAGCTTGAAAATTCAATGATGATACCGGTTCCAGTGTTTCATTTTTTTTTAATTTTTAATTTATTTTTACCCGTATTATGGACTGAATTGTTTGCTTCTTCTTCTTATACAGAGGGATATAATGAATCAACTGAGCCGATAGATGCTGTAAATGTTTTGCCTCTGGCGAGATTCGAACCATGACAACTCCGCCTAGCACTACACCAGACACCGACACCAACTGCGCCACTGAGACATCCCCAAAAAGGATGTTCAGGAAGCGCTGATATTGACGACGACTGATGCAGTACACGTCGTTAATTGGTTCCTTTTCGATGGGTGGCATCTATTTAGTTCGCAAATGAAAGCCTGATAGATCCAAGGATACAAGTGAAATAAGATAAATATCAGAAGTGTGGAAATATAATTTCACAAACATCATTGCTTTCGAGCTACACAGGATCAAAAATTGATGCAGATTCATAGAGTAGATAAACACAGAGTGATATAATGAATCAACTGAGCCGATAGGTGCTGTAAATATTTTACCTCTAGCTAGATTCGAACCCACGACCATGACAACTCCGCCTAGCACTACACCAGACATCGACGCTACAAACTGCGCCACTGAGACATCCCCAAAAAAGGATGTTCAGGAAGCGCTGATATTGACAACGACTGATGCAGTACACGTCGTATATTGGTTCCTTTTCAATGGATGGCATCTATTTAGTTCGCAAATGAAAGCCTGATGGATCCAAGGATACAAGTAAATTAGATAAATATCAGAAGTGCGAAAATATAATTTTCACACTTTTATCACAAACATCATTGCTTTCGAGCTACACAGGATCATAAACTGACGCAGATTCATACAGTAGAGAAATACAGAGAGATATAATGAATCAACTGAGCCGATAGATGCTGTAAATATTTCGCCTCTAGCGAGACTCGAACCCATATATATAATGATAACAGTAAGACATTTCTGATTCTTATTTTTCTTAACCCTTAAAGCGCCACTCACAATACAAATCATCTGCGTTTGTCGTCTGCTGAAAAGCTTTCGAAACATATATGAATAAAAAGTGTTGACCCAGATCAGATCCTATTGAAGCTGTTTGCTTCTATCCTTTATTTAGCAATAATGTGCAGTAGACGACGTCAGCAGACGGCATTTTCAGATGATTTTTTGTCGGCGCTTTAAGGATTAAAATATCATCAGGATGATCAAACTGTACCTCTAGTCTGGCCAAGTGGGAGCCCGAGTCTCTATTTATACTTAAGTGCCTGTTCAGATAAAAATCATGCAGGTGACTCCACATGATGGTCAACCGATTTGTTTGATTTTGATATCACAGAAAGGTTATGATGCAAGAACAAGAAAAAGCATTTTAATTTTTTATTATTATCATTTTGGTAACCATGGCAACGGAAATTAATATTTAAGCCAAAATGGTACAATGAATCAACTAAAATTGCCCAAATTCAGTCAAATATTACACACAACTGCCTTCCATTATAAAGAAAAAAACACAAATAATACAAACAAACAACACCACTTTAACATTTTAAGCCAAGCCATCAATTGAGTAATTGCCTATGTCGTTGCCATGGCAACAAACAGTATACCACTGAAGAGTAAAATTCAAAAATTGCATTTTTAGGTGTTTTGGGGTCAATTTATGGCAACTTTTGTAGACTGATATAGATATGTCTTATCATTATACTTAAAGAGCAACTCTTGTTTGGTGTTATTCAAAAATAAAATGCTTTGCAAAATCATATGCCTAGTTGCCATGGCAACAAATAACACACTACCAAAGACATTTTGCCTAATTTTGCTATTTTAGCCATTTTGAGATCAATTTTTGGCATTTTTTGTAACTTGGTACAGCTAGTTCATAACATCATACTTATAGTTTAACCCTTGTATTGCATGATTTAAAAATAAAACACTTTGCAAAATCATATGCCTAGTTGCCATGGCAACAAATAACACACTATCGAAGAAATTTAGCCAAATTTTGCTAATTTAGCAATTTTAAGATCAATTTTTAGCACTTTTTGTACCTTGTTACAGTTAATTCATAGCATCATACTTAGAGTGCAACTCTTGTATTACCTGATTCAAAAATAAAAAATTTTGCAAAATCACATGACTAGTTGCCATGGCAACAAAGAATACACTATTGAAGATATATAGCCTAATTAAGCTATTTTAGCTATTTTAAAATCTATTATAAGCAATTTTTGTAAACTGGTACTGCTAGTCAATGGCATCATTATTATAGTTTAACTCTTGTTCTGCATGATTCAAAAATATAACACTTTGCAAATTCATATGCCTAGTTGCCATGGCAACAAATAACACACAATCGCAGAAATAAAGCCAAATTTTGCTAATTTGGCAATATTGAGATCAATTTTTAGCTATTTTTCTACCTAGTTACAGTTGGTTCATAGAATTATACTTAGAGTGCAAGTCTTGTATTACCTGATTCAAAAATAAAAAATCTTTGCAAAATCACATGACTAGTTGCCATGGCAACAAATAGTACACTATTTAAGACATATAGCCTAACTTTGCTTTTTTAGCTTTTTTAAAATCAATTTTAGCAGTTTTTGTAAACTGGTAAAGTTAGTTAATAGCATCATACTTTTCGTTTGACTTTTGTATTGCATGATTCAAAAATAAAACCATTTGCAAAATCGTATGTGTAGTTGCCATGGCAACAAATAACACACTATCGAAGAAATTTTGCTAATTTGGCTATTCCGAGATCAGTTTTTAGCAATTTTTCTAACTTGTTACAATCAGTTCATAGCATCATACTTAGAGAACAATTATTGCATTACCTGATCCAAAAATAAAAATCTTTGCAAAATCACATGACTAGTTGCCATGGCAACATATAATACACAATTCAGACATATAGTCTAATTTTGCTTTTTTAGCAATTTTAAAATCAATTTTTAGTACTTTTTGTAAACTGGTAGAGAGAGTCCATAGCATCATACTTATAGTCGAACTCTTGTATTTAATGATTCAAAAAGAAACGCTTTACAAAATCTTAAGCGGAGTTGCCATGGCAACAAATATCACACTATCGCAGAAATTTAGCAAAATTTGGCTAATTTTGCTTTTTTTGAGATCAATTTCTTGCAATGTTTGTAAGTTTGTTAGTGAGTTCATAACACCATGTTCAAAGTGCAACTTTTTCATTACATGATTCAAAAATAAAAGGCTTTGCAAAATCAAATGCCTAGTTGCCATGGCAACAAATATTACACTATCGTAGACATATAGGATAATTTTGCTATTTAAGGTATTTTGAGATCAACTTTTGCAATTTTTGTAAACTGGTAGAGTAAGTTCAAAGCATAATACAATGTAAGCAACTCTTGTTTTACATGATTAAAACATAAACTGTTTTGCAAAGCACATGCATTGTTGCCATGGCAACAAATAGTACACTATCAAGACAAAAGGCTTTATTTGATATTTTCAAGCGCTTTGATATGATTTTAGCAGTTTTTAAACTGGTTCATTTAGTTCAATAAGTCCATAGCATCATATTTATAAAGTGCATCACATGCCTACACAGTACATTGTTCAAACGTAGTAAGTTTTGTCATATTGAATGCTTAGTTACCATGGCAACAAATAGCACACTAATAATGACACCAGGCCTATTGTTTTTCTTTTTTAGGTAATTTGAGATCAATTTTTAGCAGTTTCTTGTAAACTGGTAGTACAGTTAGTGTGTCGTATCAAAACTTAAGTGCATCTCATGTAGTAAATAATTCTACCTTAAAAAGCTTTCTCTTATCATATGCCTAGTTGCCATGGCAACATATAACACACTTACAGAGACAAAAAGCCGTGTTTTGCTATTTTATGTATTTTGAGACCAATTTAAGCATTTTTTTTTTGTAAATTGGTACAGTTTGTTCATAGTATCATACTAAAAGTGCATCCCATGTAGTACATGATTCAAACATAAAAAAAGCTTTGTCAAATCAAAAGTCTAGTTGCCATGGCAACAAATAGCACTCTAATGATGACAAAAGCACTAATTTTGCTAATTTTGGTATTTGAAATCAATTTTTTTGTAATTCTTTTAAACTGGTAACTGTTATAGATAAGTAAAATTCATAAGTGTTAAAGTTTTAATATTTTCACCAGTTTAAGCATATGTTTTGGGTGCTCAAAAGAAACGTCTCAATGAGACAGTTCTTTTGAGTACCCACAACATATGTTTTGGTTGAGAAATAAGAAAAATATTTTTTGGTACGCACTTTTGACAAAGGCATAATCATACTTTTGTGTTACATGTTCCAATATTAAAACATTTGCAGTCATATATCTGGTTGCTATGGCAACAAAAAAGCAAACCACTGAAAATATAAAAAATCAGTATATTTAGATGGTTCATGATCAATTTACAGCAAATTCTGGGATCAGATACAGATTCTCTATAGCATTATGAAATTAAATGATCATTTTAACTACATGATCCAATAATAAAATACTTTGCTAATTTGTATATTATATATGCCTGGTTGCTATGACAACAAGAACCATACCAATGAAGGAAAGGTAAAACAAAAGAGAAGCCATGTGGCCAGGGATAGGGACAACGGCAGGATCTGCACCAAAAGCAAAATGTCTCCCATCAATATGTTTGCTTGTTTGATTTGATTCTTTATGTCCCATCAACAATCTTTCAGTTAAACAGGGACGGGTCTTCCTGGGTTGAACCAGTACTAAGCTAGGATAAATGTGTCTTGCTCAAAGACCACAACCCAGTGAGGCTCGAACCCGTGGCCTCTCGGTCTGGAGTCAAGCACTCTACCACTGAGCCACTGCACTCCCTTCCCCCATCATTATAGCTTTGCACTATACATTGTAATTGCCTACATAAACAAAGTCAAAGGTCGGTGGCTCAATCAGGGACCAATTTAGGGCGAGATATTGAGAGAATTGCTAAATATCCCTCTTATTTCCTTGGAAATAAAAACTGCTACCATAATGTTACCATAGTAACTGGCACATTCAGATCAGACACAAAATTTTTTTTTTCAAAATATTTGACCTTGAAATTAAGTACCCTCTGAATCATATATATCTATGTGCAAGCTTGTTTCAAATCTATCCATCTATTTTAGAGATAATTATGGTGTAATCAAGGAATTTATCAACTCTCTATGATCTCTTGTGACCTTGAAAATAAGTCCAACGTCCCCTAGATCGAATCAGGCCTCAAGGTTATAAAACTTTTTCCATGCTCAATTCAACTGAGAACGAAATTTCAACTGCTCATAAAAACTTAAATACCAACAAATAAAAAAAAGTCTTGCTTTAAGTCTCTCCAATGTTAGATTTATCATGCTAATAAATGTTAAAATACCAACAATTGTTGGCATTTTAACATTTATGAGCAGGAAAAAAAATTGTGTTCAGCTTAGTTGAGCATGAAAAAAGTTTTATTACCAATTACCCAATGGTATATCTGAGCAAGTTGGGTCTAAACCCATCAATCCCTAATTTTTTGGATAAGATCAAATATTTTGAAGCAGGGAAGAATTCATGGTCAGCTAAGCTTTGCAATTTTGTTACAACTATTGAACATGCCACCTGTATACTTCATAGCTAGGTCAAGATAAAACAAATTTTTTGTAAGAAAAACTTGAATATTTTTCTTATCATTTGTTTTAGGTGCTCAAAACAACCATCTCATTGAGAGGGTTCTTTCCAGTACACATATACTAAACAAACAATACCTGTTACTCATCGCTTTTTGATTGAACAGCGAATGGAACTTACGCATGTACATCAAATGGTGAAAAACGTACAATGCCCATGCGCAAGGATACTGATTATATATACATCATAATTTAAAACCGTTTCCATAAGCATACTTATGTTACAATTTGCCCTTCATCTTCAACCCAACTTCAAGATTTCAGCTTTTGGTATGTGTGAACTTATAACACTTAATTTCTTAAGAAATGTCTGATTCAATCAGACATTTCTGAAGAAAATAAGCGTAAATCAGACATTTCTTTAGAAAATAAGTGTTAATCAGACATTTCTTAAGAAAATAAGTGTAAATCAGACATTTCTTAAGAAAATAAGTGTAATAAGGTCACATGTACCAAAACATTCTGATTCAAACAGTGCATGGTAAATGTACAATCAGATTTCATACAACATGAAGTCTGGTCCCTAGTCCAGTCAGACTTGACCCCATTTGCTACTCAAGATTAGAATTAAGAAGTATCCATAAATGATGTGTTATTCAATAAACAAGAAGTGCATGTATTACTGACAAAACCAAAAAAACTGATTGTCATCATAATGGTTAAAACCCAGTGTCAATTTCAGTAGAAAAATGTTTGTAACAATAGTTAAACCTCATTCAGGTTCTTAATAACTATCATCTGGTCTACACTTAAAAACTGTCTAATATTTTCTTGCCTTAATTCAAGGTTAACAAAATTTCCAGAGTAAAAATCTAATTACTTTCTTACTCATCAGTTTTAACATTTGCTTTTCGTTCTGAAAAGTCTCAATAAGACTGTTCTTTTGAGTACCCACATACAATGAAAAAAGAAAATTAATTTTTAACTATGCACTATCTCATTCTGGAGGATTCATCACTCCACAAAAACCTTGGTGCTCATTGGAAGTGTCTCATTGAGATGCTTCCAATGAGTACCCACAAAAAATAGTTTCACTTAGAACTGTTCTTATCACTTATATGGAACACAATTGTCTAAACTACATGTAGCACAGTTTCTACTTGGCTGTCATGTTCTTGTCCTAAGCCTATTAAAGATTCCTTGATCAACAGCAGGTCTCAGATAGGCTCTCCAATAATCGAAATCTTCTATACCCAATACTAGTTTTGGCATCATGGGGGCTAAGGTGAGTAATTTGAAGAAAACTGAGCCTACACTACATGGACTGCATACTTCATCTTGTTACCTGCAATGATAAACCAAACCGTTCAATAAAATTTTTTATCATATGACGTCATATCTGAGAGTGAAATAACACCATGCAATAAAATTGATAAACCACTAGTGGTTTATAGATTTACAGGAAACATTATGACGTCGATAACAACGTTGCAATCATAATGACAAAATTGTAACGTTTTAACGCCAGAAATGAGATTTCAAAGTATTTGTCATATGATAAATAGAATCTAACATTCGTGCTCTTGTATTATTGAATTTATTAAACTCGTTGTGAAAAAGAGAGAAAATGCTCGGCAAGCCTCGCATTTTATCTCTTTTCCCCAACTCGTTTAATAAATTCAATAAAACATGAGCACTCATGTAAGATCCTCTATGTAAAATTGTATGAAAACATAGGCAATGTCCTGAAAGCAAAATATTACTGAGTGTGAGTGAGTGACTGTGTGACACTTTATCCCTTTTCAGACTTTCACTTATAATGAAGTCAGAATGGCCCACTCTATATATTGAGGGGTCCAAGTTATGATTTCAAAAAAAATAGTTATTTCTCTGAAGACTGTTTTTGTCTCAGCAACAGTGCAGACCCTGATGGAATGCTGTGTTGTATTGGCATTTCATCAAGGTCTTCACTGTTTGCATTTCATAGAGGTCTTTACTTTTTACTAGCATTTAGGTCAACTTTGAAAATGGCTTTGTTTCTGTTTTTCAAACAATAATAACAACTGGAAATTTATGTGTCTATGTGACACATATGACCCCTGCCCGGGGCCATTGTATGTGAAAAAAACATTATTCGTATGAGACCCAGGGTACGTAAGGGATGTACAGACAAGGGCGATGTTTCAATTTTTACATGTATGCACTTTATATTTCACACTGGCAAATCTGGGTCTTTACGTATCAGCAAATGAAGGCAGTTGAAAATCTCTTAGTTTAAACAAGATTTTGTTTCAAAGATAGAATGCATTAATCAATACTACATTAATATGGTATTAATTATTTGCTGTTCTGAGCTATCAGCATTTTGTGCAAAGAAAAATGTTTAAAATTTTAGAACTTTTAAGGTACATTATTCGACCTGATAAGCACACACATATATGCTCATATAAGCACACATTGAGTTATTAAAGAGCTGTTTACACTAAATGAACTTAGATTTCTAGTCAATCCATTGATGAAATTTCATTATTAAAATGGATTCACTGTGTAGATGGAAAAGAGTGCGGATCAAAATCAGATGGCATGAGGCCCTATTATTTTGTTGGGCCTGATCATGGTCCAAACTGTTTGCAAAGGTTTCCAGCAGAGAAAACCAGCAGATAAAGAGCTATTTATGCAATGTACACTTACTTTTGATTTATGAGCGCCGACGACTTGTGACATATATGGTCAACCACTCTCTAACCAGCATATCGTTGTTGTCATCCAATTAGCATTCCATTGTTCAAGGCATGAAGAATATGCTTAATAAAACCTAGAAAAGATAAAAAGAAACTTTGAAAAAAATCAAATGCACTATAGGCTGCAAATGTAAGGCTACATCTGATTGGATAATGTCATATAATTGGCAACATTATGAAATGTGAAAAACTGTTGCAAACTCGACGCCATTATGTAACTTATGGATAACAGGATAACAAAATTGAAGCATGAGTATCAGCATAAATGTTGAATGCATGAAAAAGTGTGATATTATGATAGATGTAATGTACTGGATCTCCAATGAAGGACCAGAACATTACCTCCATCCAAAATTCCAACAGTTTCTGCAAAGCTGAAAAACAGCATGAACATGAAAATATACATGTGCATGAAAATGTGGATAAATAAAACAAAAGTTATTTTGTAATTTCTATATGACAGGATGGGAGGTCTCAGATCATCCCTAGGGATATAGGAGGTTTTATCGTGACGTACTTCCGGTGCTATAAATAGATTTGGGATATACTGGCCGTCAAGTGTGTATTGTCTGGATAGGGAAAGCAATAGAATTTTCAATATTGTCCACCGTGTTACAATGTGCTGTATATTTTATATAAATGCGATTTGTAATGCATCTATAAATACTTCGTCAGACAATATTAACATTTATTGAGATAATGCCGTTTGAAATGAATAAAACGGGTACCGTTTAAAACATAGGCTATGTTGAATTTTTTTCATTGCATGTACAAAATTTCACCATGTCGCATCGTGTATGAATTCATCTCGGATGCAGGACAACTAGGCCCAAAATATATTAAAAATCTCTCGAGCAGCGAAGGCTCATGTGCGCAGTTACGCCAGAACACATGTATATATTGCTATAACAAAAATGGTCAGATGATTGTGGATAGAAAGGAACTAAGCAAAAAAAGGAAGATGGTCGCTGAAAAAGGGGAAATTAAACGCACCTCTCAAGCAGAGACGGTTAATATGAGACTGCACATAAGCGCATTCCTGCAAAAACACTCACTGCTATATAAAAATTAAGGACAGAAAACATGCGCTTAAAAAATAAACCACTTTCCTCTCCAACAGCGAATTTGGCTCATATGAGACTTCATAAACGCACATTCTCGCAAGAAAGTTGGACGTCACTAGTAGCAGATAGGCGCTGAAAAAATACATGTATAACACTTTCCTCTCGAGCAGCCAAGGCTGATACGAGACTGCACATGCACGCATTCTCGGCAGAACATTTTGTCGGGCTTGAACTGTATTCGAAGGTTATCAGCAGACGACACTTGTACTGTAATTGTGAACATAAACTGGGCACTGAAAAAAAAAAATTAATGTTCACTTTCCTTTCGAGTAGCGAAGGCTCATGACAGAGGGTCTGGATGGGGAGGGGGGGTCTGGTATTCACTATTCATTAAAAATTTAGCCCATTATTCATCTTATTAAAATTTTGGGTTATTCATTAAGATAAGACCAATTATTCATTTAAAGTAAGAAAGGTGGCAAAGAAATCTGATTATTCACTATTCATTATTTTTTTCTTCAATTCATTAAAAATATATAGAGGATCTTACATGAGTGCTCATGTTTTATTGATTTTATTAAACGAGTTGGGAAAAAGAGATAAAATGCGAGGCTTGCCGAGCATTTTATCTCTTTTTCGCAACGAGTTTAATAAATTCAATAATACAAGAGCACGAATGTTAGATTCTATTTATCATATGACAAATACTTTGAAATCTCATTTCTGGCATAAAACGTTATAATGTTGTCATTAAAAACGCAACGTTGTTATGGACGTCATAACGTTTCCCGTAAATCGATAAACCACTAGTGGTTTACAGATTTTATTGCATGGCATTATTTCACTCCCAGACGCGACGTCATATGATAAAAGATTATTCATTAATTTTTATGCCCTCATTATTCACTATTCATTATTTTTAGGCTCATTATTCACTATTCATTATAAAAAAGGGCCATTATTCACTAGTCATTATACCCCATCTAGACCCTACACACACACACACACACACACACACACACACACACAGTGAGCACCATGAGATTATACAGATCTGGGCGTTAAAATGTAATTGTTCCAACGGTTGAGGACTAAAAAAACGTGTGATTTTTCTGCTTGTTGCACTGCCTCCGGTGAGCCTGCGCAGATTCACGAGATCATATGTAAAATGAAGATGAGATATGGACCTCTAGATACAACGAAATGGGTTCCGAACCCCCTGGAAAATCAGTTTTGTGGGTTTCTATAGGGAATAAGCAATCCCCCTTCCTAATCCCCCTGGAACCTCGGAAAATGATAGTTTTCTTTGAAAGTAACCATTGGACTTCTGTGAAATAAGTTGAGGACTAAAAAACGCCAGAGTTTTTATATGTCAAATGGACCTGAACATCCCCCTCGGCGAAAATTAATGGATCCGCGCATGTGTCGGCATCCTTTATTACTGATCTTTTATGACACCAATCACTTGTGAAAACATTATGATAAGACATCTCTGGGGCTTGCAGTCCATTTATTCAACAGAGGGTGACGAAAGTGGATCTGTTTGGCTACAAATATAGAACAGTGATGGAATTTTAGTTATTTCTTTGGGCAAATTATACGTAAGTCAACTGTTTTAGCCTTTTAGCTACATTTGGGACTGTCAATAATCACCGGTTTGAGTAGATTGGTTCCCCACGTTGATAAAGCTCCACTTCCGCTACGCATATTACGTTTGGTAACTAGTAATTTTTTACCAGTAGAGAATCCCACTCATCCGACTGCGCATGCTCCAGAAAGAGCATCTGTTTACATCCTGGGTCAATTTCGCACATTAAAATGAGAAATGAACATGTACTGAAAACTGAGAAGATTTGCCGCACTTTCTTTTCGATACGAAGACTTTCAAATATTGCTGTTATTGGTAATTTCGATTTTAATAATTTTTTCAATGTACTTAGATTTTGATGTAATCAGGTGACGATACCTGTCCAATTAGCGCAAGTTGTAGCGCTTTAGCTTAACGAGGTAAGGGTCTAGAGATCGAATCCCACACACCTGATTTTTTTTTTCTTCCGCATATGGTATTTTTTCAAGTAGAGAACCTGCGCATGCTCCAGAAAGAGCGTCGGTGTTGAAAAAGTTCATAAATAGGCCAGGTATTATATGAATCCAGTGTGAACCAAATTCAATTAAATTTTTTACTATATAAAAGGCACAGAAAGTGGACTGGGTGGGCCAGCTCATACTCACTTACTATCCAATGATGCAAACCATGTTTCAAGGTCACCAGTCTTGTGGTTCATGTAAAGAAGGTTTAAAGGGTATTCACTACCTAAAAATAGTATGTGAGCATGATCAGGAAATACCACAATCACAAACACAGACAACCCCATGGCACTGCAAGGAAGAGACACACAACCATCAAGAGACACCAGGAAGACAAACTAATACATCCGTGGATCATCGTGGCTACAGCATGGGATAGAAATGTATAGAACTCCCGTAAAACAAAATTCTGCACCCTGCAGAGCGTGTCTGCATGGTCTGTGGAAAGAGCGCACAAGAGGTCCGAAGGATCGAATCCACAAAAAGATCAGACATCAACGCCAAAGCATTGCTCGCGAAATATGGGGGCATTAATGTAGAGAGTGGCGTTAGGCTTAAATGAAATATATGTGTGGTTCCTGTTGCCTACCTACCCTAATTTTTTAACCCTATTTACCCTAAACAATAAAATGGTCTTTGGAGAAAAAATGGGCACTTTTTCAATTTCTGTCACTATTTTCTTTGTTAAATGTTATAACAAAATTTAATAATTTCCCTACCTACCTACCCTGAATTTTCTTGGCATGAAACAGGAACCACACATATATTTCATTTAGGCCTTATGTGTAGAAACTGTTACTCGAAATTACAGAACCTCGATCAAAGATGTAGACTTTTTTATGAGGGGTGCCAACGAAATGCAAGGATAGTGATGCGTGCTAATACTAAAAGAATGATGCGCTCCTCTCCTCTCTCTGGACCACAAAAGAGAATTAAATTCTCAAAAACACCAACAAAGACACGCAAAACACAACGCAAAACACAATTGTTTAAAGAGAGTGCCACCCCTGAAAGTACCACACCCGAGGAAATTGGCCTTAAAGTGGATTTTGTTACTGGTAGGATGTGTTTCCAGGTTTTAAGTGACCCCCGTTTTTCTTTTTTAAACAGCTTTAAAATGATCTTAGAAGAATGCACACCGCGTAACTAAACCCTATGGATCCCCGGAGCCCCCCCCCCTTCCTAAAAATCACAAGTTATTGTGATAGCAATTAGCATTTGGATCCCCCCTTGGATGGACCTCCCCTGAAAATGTTGGACCCCCTCTGGATCCTTGGGAAAGTATAGTTTTCTCTGCAATAAAACCATTGCCCCCCCCCCCCCTCTGTAAAATAAGCTGAGGACTAAAAAACGTCTCAATCTGGACCCCCCCCCCCCCTGTCAAAAATTCCTGGATCCGCGCATGATATTATACATGCTTTAAAGTCATATTACGGGGGTCGCGCACATGCGTTCCTTTTTCGCCACGCTCCCTAACTGTGAATGATGACCATCCCGCCCCCTCCCCTAAAATATCCACAATTTTATCATAGATCCCATAAAATATTTATTCAATCTGAACCACCTAAAATTATTGAAATTAAAAGTTAGACCCCCTCCTTAAAAAAGGTCCCAGTCCACATAGGCTACGAAATATCAGAGTAACCCCCATCCGATCTGAAATCCCCGACACAGGCATGCACGGACCCAGAAAGTGTTGTAAGAGGGAGTCCAATTTATCTTTAACAACTTTTTTATGGTGAGAATCCAAATACCTTTCAAGGTGTATCATCATCGGCCAATTTCAATGGCGTTTCGCTAGCGGCCGAATTAATGGCCCAACATTGAATTCTGGCTTGCCTTTGAGATTTTCAAGTGGATCCAGACGAGTATTGCTAAATAAATCCTATAGCTTTGTGATTTTGCTGGGCCCGGAGCCCCGGCCCCCTCTGGATCCGTGCATGGATAGTTTTCCTCGTAACCTGGCTTATTTAATGAACATGAGACAGAGGGGCCGCGGGTTCGAGCCTCGCAGGCGTCACTGCGTTGTGTCCTTGAGCAAGACACATTAATCATAGCTTAGTACCGGTTCAACCCAGGAAGACCCGTCCCTACATAACTGAAAGATTGTTGATGGGACGTAAGAATCAAATCAAACAAATCTCCTTCGCAATGCTTGCCCAATGTCAAGTGCTCCGGAAACATAAACTTCTTTTAATACCAAACACATTATTCAGAATACAGGCACAGAGGATTTTGTAATTATATAGTGGTGTTTAATAATGAGAGAATGGTCGACATTGTTGCGTCGGTTCGATGTTGGTACAAGGTTGGTATGCGGCGACGCCCACATTTCCACCAACTACCAACGTGGGCCCAACGTATCTTTGCTATCTGTGTAGTGACCCCAAACACAAAATATGACGTCCGCTGATATTGTTCACGAATTCCAAGCATACTCGCACCTGGGTGAGAAAGGGGGGGGGGGTACTCTGATATTTTCAAACATACGTAGGCCCGGACCATTTTTGGGGTTAACTTTTTGGTATTTTGTGATGACCCCAAAAGATATCCACAAAATCTTCATACCCCAAAAAATTTTCATTTTTCTGAAAACCCTCAAAGGTATTGAAATTCAAAATTTTGAACCCCAAAATGGTGCGAGCCTACGTATGAATGAAAATATTATAGTACCCCCCCCCCCCCCCCCCCCTCCACCCTCTCCTCGCAGATAGAAACAGGGGCCGGGGGCGTCCAGACTCAAATAACAGAAAAAAAAAACTCTGATAAGGGTGTTTATTGTTGTTTTTTTTTGCAACTATATTATATTTTTTACGGTTCAAAACTATATTATATTTTTTACGGGTCGAAACATTTATCGGGGGGGGGGGGGGGGGGGGGGGGGGGGGGGGGGGTGCAACTTTTAATTTTTTTTTTTGTGGGGGGGGGTGGGGTTGGGGGGGGTACAAATCCTTATTTCTATAGAAACCTATATAACTTGTGATTTTTCGGGGGGGGGGGGGGGGGGGGGGGGGGTCCGGACCACCTATCCCTCTCTGGATTCGCGCATGGGTAAGAAATAAGTAATTGCCCACTTCCCTGTCACGGATTGAGTTTTCTGAAAGTCTCAGAAGGTTTACCGGCCGGCGCAGTCGGTAACATGTGTTTTTATTTCGGGGATGGGGGGGGGGGGGGGGGGGAGCAAATGCTTATTTCCAACGAAACTTAAAGAACTTGTGATTATTATTTATTTTTATTTATTTATTTTTTTTTTGGGGGGGGGGGTGTCCAGACCACCTATCCCCCTCTGGATCCGCACATCGGTTAGAAATAAGTAATTGCCCACTTCCCCGTCACGGATTGAGTTTTGTAGGTGCAAACTGAAAGTCTCATAAGTGTTTCCCCTGTGAACATTTGAAATTCCAGAAAATAGTTGTACCGGGCCGCGTTGCGTCTGACTAGATGCGGGGTAACTGTATTTTTGTTTATTTTCGGGTGGCGGGGAATGCTTATTTCTATAGAAACCCATAGAACATGTGATTTTTTAGGGGGATGGGGGGGGTAGGGTGCGGACCACCTAACCCCCTCTGGATCCACGCATCCAGTGTTGGGTTGGGGATGCTTATTTCTATAGGAACCTATAGAACTTGTAATTTTTCAGTTGCCATATTCCTGATAATAGAACAAAATAAACTTTATAAAAAAATCCAATCCGCACGTACAATTGGGCCACTTTCGGCCCGCCAACGAACCGCCATCCGCAGGTGACGGTTCGTCGGCGGGTCGATAGTGGCTCGTGATGGGATGCTAGCTGGGAGCAGTTGTTTAAAAATCGCAAATGCACTTTTTATTCAATACCGCATATGGACTCAAGACGTCCCAGGTATTTTCCAATACTACGTATTTTTCCATTACTACGTCAGTGTATATGCTATAAATAGACGCAATGGCGTTTAGTAGTTACCTGTCTTAATATGCTGACAAGCTATTAAAGGGAGAGAACCAGTCTACGGTTTGAGATAATTTTGATCACGGGTGGGTAAGAGAGAGAGAGAGAGAGAGAAAGAGAGAGAGAGTAAAAACTGGCAGACAAGCAGGTGGATTCACTTTGTTAGCTATAAAATTGCATAAACAAACCAAAAATGTACATGTTAAACGTTTTATGGGTTTATTGATATAAAATATCAGCGGTCAGATCGGCACTTCTGGATTTACCGCCGTTTCATAATTTGCCTTTAAAACGAATAAACGTTTATTTTTCGGAACCTTTATTCATGGTAAAGATGTATTTTGAATGTATATCAAAGAAAACAAACAAGTTTTGACATGACATTGGCTATAAATGCCCATTTTCTCAAAACGTAAACCCACATTTAACACAGATTCAATGCGGCTGGCCTATGCGTTGACGGCCACGGATATGCGCATGCGCGAGAATGACGTCACTTTGGGAATCCCTAAAACCTCCTATATGACTAGTATGAGGCATCATACCTTGAAATAGAAGTGTCAATATTTGAATGAAAATAATAATTGTCCACTTCAAAGTTACATAGAAATTTCTTTGATATAGTGAAATATGCAAAAGGTTAATTACTTGTAAATGTTCAGACATACTAAAATCTTGAAGATGGTAACGCATCATGGAGCTCATATGCGGATCTAGAGGGGGACACGGGGTCTGGACCCCCCTTTAAAAATCACAAAAATATAGGTTTTTTTTGCAATTCTGGTGCAGATCCCCTGATAAATCATGAAGCTACCGAGTCAGCATCCAATGTTGGGCCATCATCAGTACACCAGCAAAACGCCATTTAAATGATGTTTCGCCGGCGAGCCGATGATGACCGGCGTAATTCGATCCTCCCACCCTTCATAAAAAATATTTAAAAAAACAACAATGTTAAAACATTGTCAAAGTTGGACCCCCTCTGACAAATTTTTTTGCATCCATGCATGGAGCTTATAGTTAAGGCATATCTATAAAAAAAAAGGTGTGATGGGCCTGTAGGGTTGATCCATTTTTTGCAAGGCAGTGGCTAGAGGTACGGATCCGTACCCCTAGCCTGGGAGGCTAGGGATACGGATCCGTACCCCTAGCCTGGGAGGCTAGAGGTACGGATCCGTACCCCTAGCATATTCTACCATGTCAGCATTGTCGCGGACATGAAGCATGCTAGCACATACTCACCTGTCGCCTTTCGCTCGGTGCACACTGGGATTGAGCCGCCATTTTTATTAAAAAATATATTATGCGATCACTGCTTACATGACTCAAGGCTTTACATCCAGGAAATATCGACTAAAAGAGAAATGATAAACTGTCAAAAAATTAAATTTTTGCTATTTTTAACAATAAATTCTGTCACTATCGGAGTGCGAGATTTGAACGGGACTAGCCAAATATCGCTAGTTACCCATGATGCAATGGGCGAAATGCGAGAGATCTAGATGAGGTATCGTCAGGTCTCGCGAGAATGACCATGTCAGGCTACAGGTACAGACATATAACCCTGATGATAAATTCTAAATTATCATTATGATAACTGTTAGAAAATACCTTGTTGTTGTGTTATGAAATACCAATACAGTTAGTCGCCATTGGCAATGTGGGATAACTCTGTATAGTAATTATAAAAACGAAACACGAATTGGGACAAGTGGCGCGGGATTTATGTTGTGTTATTATTACTATTATTATTATTATTATTATTATTATTATTATTATTAAATCAAATTAAAACTTGTTATTCAGGATTTGTTTTTGCTGTTTTCACATTCGGGTTGTGTCATTAGCGAGGGTGCGAACAACATTCTGTGATTAATTGGTCGGCATAACGCACCACAAAGACATCATTAAACGTAAAAGAACAAATTACAATGATTGGCTGAATGTTTTAATGTCCGACCTCAAAGACATCAGAAGAACTTACGAACGTCCTTAATTAGTTTTGATATAATGTGTAAATCAACTATTATATTTTCAGATAAACATTTTTGGTGCTCAAAAGAGTCTTCACGATGAGACGGTTCTTTTGAAAACCAAAAACTAACATTAAAAGTGATAGTAAATACAATTTTACACACCACCCGTCCGTCTCTCCGTTCGTCAGTCCGCAGGATTTTATTATTTGTTTTCGTGCTTAGAAGTAACATAAGTACCTTAAGGATCTAAAAATATTAAGTTTGTCCATACGTCTAAAGGTCCTAACAAATAAACCCAGCCAGCACACAATGTCGGACCAATATCGGTCCGCTAGCAAAACGCCATTCAAATGGCATTTCGTTGGCAGGCCGACACTGGCCCGCTTTTTTATGTTTAGTAGGATATATAATGCGTAGATCCATGCGCGGATCCAGGAATTTTCGTCAGGGGGCGGGGGTCCAGGTCAGTCTGATAAAAAAAGCTCTGACAACATTTTTTTTTATTTTTTTTTAATTTTTTAGCCCTCAGCTTATTTTACAGAAGTCAAATGGTCAATTTCAATGAAATATATCATTTTTCAAAGTTCCAGAGGGGGTCCAACATTTTCCAGGGGGGGGGGGGGTCCAACTGTTTCCAGGGGGGGTCCAATTGCTTATTCCCTATAGAAACCCATATAACTTGTGATTTTCCAGGGGGGGGGGGGGTCCGGACCCCCTGTCACCCCTCTGGATCCGCACTTGAGATCAATTATTCTCAAGACATTTCAGACATAAAGTTGGTGCTAAAAAGAGTCTTCTCGATGAGACGGTTCTTTTGAGCACCCAAAATCAACGTTAATTTAGAAAATACAATTTTACACATCTATCTATCTATTTTTGTTCTCAAGTTATTGATAGTATCACAGATGCAAATTCTGGATGTTTAGGACATGGTTTGGGGTGGTTTAGATGTGGTTTGCGGTGGTTTGGGGCTAACATGGCAGGTCAACGTAATAAAAATGCTTTTAAATTTCTTCATCAATTATTGATACTATCACAAAAACATATTCTGGGTGTAAAGAAAGTGGTTTGGGGTGGTTTGGGTGTTTCCACGGACCCTGACAGGTCGTATCATTTCACAAAAATATTTCATTTGAGTTTAATCTTCCTTTTATAGAATAATAATAATAATAATAATAATAATAATAATAATAATAACAACAACACAACATAAATCCCGCACCACTTGTCCCATTTCCGAATTTGTGCTTCGTTTTTATATTTACTATACAGAGTTATCCCGCATTGCAAATGGCGACTTGCTGGATTCGTATTTCATAACACAACAACAAGGTATTTTCGAACACTTATTATCATGATAACTTCGCATCAGGGTTATATATCTGTACCTGTAGCCTGACATGGTAGAATATACTAGGGGTACGGATCCGTACCTCTAGCCACTGCCTTTTTGCAAACAGTCCAGTACGAGTAAACATTGTCAACCCAGATCAGACTGCCCCAAAAGGAAATGGGTCATTACAGTTTTGTATGTTATTCACATTTCATAAAGCAATGTTTGATTTTAAAAATAAATGTTTTAGTGATTTGTCAAGCATCCAATGCTCAAGTTTGCAAACATTGTGAACCCTGACCAGTTTACTCCATAAGCAGTCTATGATACGGGTGCCGAATTTTCGGGTCTGGATGAAAATAGATGACAGTTGATTTATATAACAAAAAATGCCACAAGGCCTTAGTTTATCCCCTCCCTACTTCTTTCAGGGGAGGGGTTGGCTGTCTCATGATTTTTGAAAAAAATTGGCATAGGTTCCCCTAGCCAGAGCATTTTCAGATTTTTTATTTGAGGGCCTGTAAAAAGTTTTGGGTAAGACAGAGATCAGGCAAGTTTGGATAGATTTCCCTTATCCAAAATAAATCTTTCTTGCACCGCTATTATGGATAGATTTTGTTTGAAAATTTAAAAAAATAATAATACATGCTTTGCTTCAGCACCAGGCCAATGGCACTCGGATACTCACTGCCTTTTATTTTTGTCCAGGGCCTGTCCTGAGCAGATGACAGATATTGTGATTATAGAACTTTCCAACTGTGTATAGCACCAGGTTGACATAAAAACTAATCAGCATTCTATTTTTTTAAGGCTGTGGGAATGAATATATTATGCACCAGTCATTTGTTACCATGGCGGCTTGCCCCCAGCCCCTGAGCGGTTTCTAGTCAACTCGCACCTAAGTCAACTCGTACCTAAGTCAACTCGTACCCATTTTTGGTCAACTTGTACCTGACCTTTGGTCAACTCGTACCTACCCCAAGTCAACTCGTACCTGAGTGAAAAACGGGGCAGGGTAGAGCATGATAGACTGAGAGTTGGTAAGCCTAGGTCCTAACAAGCCTTTTCAAACACTAAAACATAACAATTTACTATAAGGCCCCCCAGGGGGGTCTGTGCTCCCTTGATCCCTGAAAATAATGCATTGATCTCCCCAGATCCCTGAAAATAATTGCCTCTGCTCCCTAAAAATAATTTGGCCTTTGCTCCCCAAATCCCTAAAAAAAGACCAGCTTCTCCCCAGATCCCCAAAAATATAAGTCATTTCTCCCTAAAATGTATTTATCTTTTCGTAGGATTAAAATCACATACTTAAAAACTATGAAACTATACAAGAGCGCATGACTTAATGATAGCTTGATATTTTGCCTTATACATGTAAAGACAGGGCTTAGTAATGGATTATATGACATATAATTATTTCAATGAAATGCATGGTATATGGCTCAAAGTATCAAAGGCCATTCCTTAAAATGTTGTTGCTGTACCTGGTAGAGTGGGCATGGCGGAATGCTCTCTAGCTTTGATTTTCTTTAATTAGAGACAGACCATTTGTTTTTTCTGGTTGGGGGCAGGGGCTGATTTTTTTCCAACAGTTTAAACTAGATTTGTCAATTATTAATGTACTTATTTTTGTATAACATGTACATCTTAATTGACCTCAGGGAGAAATATGGTAATTAACTTTTGTTGTTGTTCATTTATTAACCTTAAAATTGTTGAGTTTTAGCTAGGTAATAGCATACTTTAGAACGCCCAGATTGCAACAGATCGCACCATTTTTATCAAAATTTTCACGGGGGAGCATGCCCCCGGACCCCCCCCCCCCCCCCCCCAGCACGAGTCTTGCTGCATATTGTTACAGTGCTACCTATGCACCTGCTAAGTAATCCTCTTTTTAGATGGTAAGCTTATTTTTATAAGAATAATTAAGAATGTTGATCAAATATATACTTGTTTGGTGAAACTGAAGCTAAACAAGTGTATAGGGGCTAATAGCAATTGTAGAAAATTTTATTACAAAAAAATACTTTCACTTTGTCAATAAAAACAATCTAGTTTAAGCTGTTGGAAAAAAATCAGCCCCTACCCCCCAACCAGAAAAGCAAATGGTCTGTCTCTAATTAAAAAAAATCAAATCAAGACCGCCATGCCCACTCTACCAGGTACAGCAACAACATTTTAAGGAATGGCCTTTGATACTTTGAGCCATATACCATGCATTTCATTGAAATAATTATATGTCATGTAATCTATTACTAAGCCCTGTCTTTACATGTATAAGGCAAAATATTAAGTTATCATTAAGTCATGCGCTCTTGTATAGCTTCATAGTTTTTAAGTATGTGATTTTAATCCTACGAAAAGATAAATACATTTTAGGGAGAAATGACTTATATTTTTGGGGATCTGGGGAGAAGCTGGTCTTTTTTTAGGGATTTGGGGAGCAAAGGCAAAATACTTATAGGGAGCCGAGGCAATTATTTTCAGGGATCAAGGGAGCACAGACCCCTCCCCCTGGGGGGGGGCTCATTTGTAAGAGCGAGCATCACCTGGGCAGTATACTGTATTTACCCATTTGTAATTTAACGCTCCCTTTTGAGTGCAGAATTCGCCTAAGCCATAACAGAACTTATCATTTTGCTTTTGTCATGATTAACACACTTAGACAACGGCATAAACCTCTTTCATATTCTATTATAAATATACTAAGGTACGAGTTGACTTAGGTACGAGTTGACTAAGGTACGAGTTGACCAAAAATGGGTACGAGTTGACTAAGGTACAAGTTGACTTGGGTACGAGTTGACCAGTACAGGGCGGGCCTGAGCAGGGTGAGGGATGGTCAAGCAAATGAATGTGCTGTGTTTTTAACTTATAATGCATTGTCCCTATGGCTATAGTGTGTGGGAATTTGAGAAATGCACCTAGGCAAACATGGCAGTGCAATGTAATAACAGACTAGGGGGTGCTACCATTTTTTTATCAGCTGGCTGTCCCCACAGTGTTGGTGTTTAGGTCAGGGAACTGCAGACAAAAGGTCAAAGACCCAGCTGTTCCCCGGGGTTAGGGGCAGTGGTTACAAATGACTAGTGCATTATGAGGCTTCTTTCCTAGTGTCCATCAGACTCATCAATGCATGAAAATCAACTTGATAATGAACAGAATAAAGACTTCCCAAAGCTGAGTTTAAACCATTCTAAATTTTAGACTTTCCTAAAGTTTGGGCTAAACAACATTTTTTTTCAAACTCAAACAGATACTTACCTACCTCTGCATTTGCCATGGTCGTCGTTGCATATCTGTGAAAGGCACTAGATTATGGGGAGAGACTATCGCCTCAATGTACTGTCTTTCCGTATTTTCGTATAAAGCCTTCTCTTCTACCAATATTTGCTGAAAGCTTTTCAAAAGCTCAACTTGTTTCTCGATCTCTTCGCCAAAATGTTACCCTCAGAACTGACACTCGCTTTACGATGCATATATCTTGTTGTGTCCCAATTATGCTGACCGATTCTTAAATGCTTTGATTCATTTGGAAACTGGGATTAAATGCCGAAACTGCTAGAAAAGTACAGCAACGTTCAGCAATCCGTTAGCCGCGAAATTTTGTGACACATGAGGCATCACGTGATTACGTTTCTCATAGCTACAAAGTAAACAGACTGGTTCCTAGCCAGTGTAAGTAAAGAAACGTCGAAGCCGTGTACCAAAACCACCCCGATACCCAGGGGCAAAAAACGCTAATAATTGGACACATACCCATTTTGCAACGCATTTTATTTCATGTCAACGTAGTTCAATAATTCAGCTTCATGCCCGTACATGTAACATTGGCGTCCTCGTCTACAAAAGTTACGAAAAATGTCGCTGATTTTCGCCATCATTTTCCCATAGACTTTAGGCTAAATGTCAAAATAATGGTTAAAAAATATAAACCGGATTTTCTAAGTAACGCAATGATTTTAGAAAAAAATAAATTAGGACTGAATTGCAGGTCCACCAACCTTCCTACTCTGTAATTTTTACTAAAATCTGTTGACCACCATGTGGAAAGAAATTTTCATTTTGCATGATTTTTATCTGAACCGGCACTTAAAGAAACGAACACTATCTTTATAAAATTGATTTTTTTCGATGTTTTCATGCATTTGAGCTTCGTTGATATGCCGATGGTGCTTTCAACTTATCAATTGAGAATTGGGACTCAAGTGCCAGTGAGTCTGGCCTACTGACAAATGCTAGAGACACAGACAGTGCCTTTGCATTAAAAACTAAAGTAACTATTGAGTTGTTTTCAATAAAAAAACAGATGCAAACCCTTTTCATTCCTGAAGCCAAAACGAATTGACTGCTATTAAGCGATTAAATTACAGAAACGAATTAGATAAGACAGAAATAACTTATTATCTTTTGGCTTAATTTCATTCTAACCTATTGTTTCTTATCACGTATGCTATCAGTTGAAGGTAATGAAAAATACACCAACATTGAAATTCAAACTAGAGCAATCAGGGAAAATCCATCTATCTATAGATATATTTTAGATAATTCTGCTAGCCTATTCTCGTAATATATATATATATATATGAGGTCGGTGTTGCAATCTGGCAGCAAATGAGCGGTTTTCTGAAAGTCTCTGAACACTGCAGGGAGTTTGAGTCTAGTGGTTACGTGCTTTACCCACATGCGTTTCGCAACCTGGAATACAATATTGAGAAAGCGTCTTGCAGACATAGTCTTTCAACATAGTAAAATCTCGGGGAAAGTGTGAATTTCGCTGATTTCTACTGCGTGGGCTTAAGGGCCCCACGCAAAAATATCAGTCGTTCGTCTATGGACGTTTTGTATGGGAAATTCACGTGAGGAATAATAAACACTATAGTTGGTAATCGACCCTCATTTATATCACCTTCTCCTGGGCGGTTTGCATTACTCTTTACAAAAGAATAACCCCGGCATTCATGGAATGGCTAAATTTGACACAGTAATCCTGACCCGAGAGCGATAACACACTGATTATTTTTCTACCTTTGTCAATAGAAGAACTGAACTTGACACCATTGCCTTACTTTTTATAAATCTTTATTACAACGTTCATACACTGGTCATGGTCAGTCTCACTACTTATGCATGAAGATTGCACCAGCTGTCCATGGACGGGTCCAGTTCTTTTTTCTGAGAGCGGTCAATATTATATTGCACAATCAAAAAAATTGATAATCATTTGTTTGGTAAATGTTCAAGTATGGGGATACAGCTTATATCTGCCTGTAGATTGGTAGGACCACAAATGCGGTTTATATAATGAACCGAAACCATCAAGCGGACTGTTAGCGTCCGTGCAAATGTTTAAATAAAATAAGATACTTGACGTAAATTTGTTAAATTAGTCCCCTTTTGTCATGATCAGTATAAAGATAACCTCTATGTCCTCAAGAGTTGATAAATATATGGGCCATAACATTGTATTCGATTGTACTTATCAAGCGTCCGTTCAGATGAGACCTTCTCATCGGCGTACTTTCGCCACTCACCTTTTTCACTGATCATACGCACACCATACAGAAGTAAATGTAACTTTCAACCAGATAGCTGCCACTTTTATCCAAAGAGGCGTTTTCGTCTATGCGATAAGTACAATTATCACTTAGACTGAAGAGCTTTCAAAGCGAAGTTGAAAGTTAGATTTATCACGGCTTAAGCCTCGTTTATATGCACAATATACACCCCGGTGCAAATATACACCCGGGGTGTAAATTTGCACCTGGTGTGTATTTTGGTCATATAAACGGTGTTTTATGAAAATGCACCCGGGTGCAATTTAGCACCCGGGTGCGAATTTGCTCCACCTTTGTAGGTGGTGCAAATTCGGTTGAGCAAATTAGCACCCGGGTGCACATTTGCCCCTAGGTGCAAATTGCGCACATGAACGTAACTTGTTATCACATATGTACAATCGAGCTTAGACTTTTATAAATTACCCATCTTTTCTATATGAACATGTATATGTGTATGAAAATAAACTATATAAATATTCCCTTTATCAAACTTAAGGTCATGGCTTTCTCTGTAGTCACTACTTCATCAGCTATGCCGGGTTGCCACGCAGAACAACTGGAATTTCTGGTCTATGTGCTTCGATTTGCACGATTCTATTTCCGAATAATATCTCTTCCTAACCTCAGCAATGGAAATCAGAATTTGCCAGAACCCTGACACCATACACAAGTCCATGCTATCCGATGTACACTTCGGTGATAATCCCCCCCCCCCCCTGCATAATAACGGAGTGACCACACTTTACGATTCATGTAATTAACGTGATGTTCAGACAGAGCAATAATTAAAATATGTCTACCCTCTATCTTACCCCCCTCCCCCCCAATCTGGGAATCCAAACCTCTTGTAGCCATTTATAACCTCGGTTGAGTTATTTCCCTTCGGACTTAACAGAGATTTACAAGGGTTCGTCAACAATTGAAGACCAAAGCCGTTTCACACATTCACAAGACGATAATTTTGCTATTACGAAGAGGTTTACTTTTTAGAAGAGCATTTCAAACATATGAAAACGTATGAACTTGGGCAATTTTCGAAGATAAATGTTCAATAAAGCTGTTAATTGCATATGATCTTGGGCGTCAATGTTTCACAAACACGTTTGGTTTATAACATATAACATAACATCAATTTTATTAGACTTCAGCTTATGCTCCTCATCTTCATCTAACATACGAGGGGGGATCAGAAAGGTCGCGGAAAAGTGCTATTCAATCCCATAGCTTTTATCGACTGCAATGATAATTTATAGATATAAACTACCATTCTTAACAAATTGACTGAAATTGAAATTTAGAAAATGTGACGTCAGACGTATGAGCACCTATTATTGCACGAGGCGCTACTGTGACGTCACATTGCTGGAACCCGCCCATCTGTACCCCTGGGTTGCTTCTCAGGGTTAAAACTCGTAGTTGTGTTTGAAATGATTGGTATTTTGGGCATACTTAAATATAGTGAACCAATGTGGAATCCTGCCTTATAAGAGGATGTATCCACACAAATGTGGTATCAAAATAAACTTTGATATCTTAATTACACAGATAGACCAATAATAATAGCCATATCCTCTTATAAGGTGAAAATCGAGGCCATCAAACTTCATTAGGGTCAAAGCCATTTTTCTTCATCGCGCATCCATGTACATGAGCATTTCCAACACTCGTGCAAGCCTTTGGCATTATGCACTTTGAAAATCAGTTCTTGAAACGATTGGGCAATGATTATAAATAATACCCATTCCGTGTTTTCTGTAATAAAAAGGTTCTCACTGCACAAAATGCGCAAATCATTCACCCATGTGAATCTTGTTGACAAGTCGGCCATATTGGTAGAAAAGTAGTGTAAAGCGTTTGGAAACACTTGCTATTGTTACGAACTCCCCAGTAGTGGCCCAACACTAAAGGGTGCCGAGTCATATAGGGGCATCTATAACAGAAATGCTGTTTATTCCGTATTAAGTTACATTGACGGAAAAAACGCATTTTGATATAAAAACATTGTATTCTTAAGAAATGTGGAATCATTTCTATATAGAGATGCAACCAGATTTTGGCAAAGACTGAATAATTGTTTTCTCAAGAAATGTGGATACATCTATATATAGAAATGATTCCACATTTCTTAAGAAAACAATTATTCAGTCTGGACCAAGAATCTGGTTGCATCTCTATATAGAGATGATTCCACATTTCTTAATAAAACAATGTTTTCACATAAAATGCGTTTTATTCCATAAATGTAACCAATACGGAATAAACAGCATTGCTGTTATAGATGCCTCTCTATAGATACATCTTCAAGAAAGCCAGTTTTCAGGCTATATCAACATTCCTTGAGGAAGCATTATTCAGCCTCACCGATACAGTTGACATGATCTTTTATCGAGTCAACTGTATTGGGAAGGCTGAATAATTGTTGGGAAGTTTTACAGCCAAACTCCCAAAACATGATCCATGTTTGAAAGACGCTTGCATTTTCATTGAGAAATTGAAATGGCCGACATCGACTGTGAAAAAACACTGACCCTTGCCAATTTAACTGATCATTACAAACGATATTTGGGCCCGGGCGTATTGATTGTAGTATAAAATATAGTAGTATATTATTCGACCACACAAGTGAGGACACATCCTTTTATATGGCAGGATTCTACATAGGTCCACTATATTAAAGTATTACCGTTTTTTTTAACGGAAAGCAAAGTTCCGTCATTCTTTGAACATTATATGAGGTTTTTATGTTATTCCGCTGCGCTATGTATTCAAATTAATAGGTCTCAGTCCAAAGGGCATGCCTAAAATGCGTCAATTTTTCGAGTTTTTTGTAAATTTGAAATAAAAAAACTTATTTTCTTGTAAGTGTAATAATTATAATATCGGACTTAACTATCAATATAATATATTCTATCCTGAAAAAAAGTTTTTTTTCGATGTGTATAAATGATTTATTTTAAAGAATTGACATGCCAAAACAGACATTGAAGCTGAATGCTTTGCCTTATGACAGTACTGTTAGTCGTTTCAATTTAGAATACCATCCGTCAGATATAAATCTTTGAAAGTTTGCATATGAAATTTCAAGGAATATGACATTCTATATGTAAAAATGCGACATTTCTATGTAAAAATGAGACATATCTATGAAAGAATGCGCAGCTATCTCTATATAAGAATGCACTATCTTTATGTACGAATATGACATCTCTGTGTAAGAATGTGACATCTCTTTTTAAATATTATGCCTCTATTATGTTATTATGTTATGCCCCATTTTGACGGGGTGGGGGGAGGGGGGGCTTAAATGCATGTTACTGGTACCAAATCTTCGACCTAGATTCTGCTGTTGTTGAAGTACAAGGAATGTTCAGCTCGCAAGTATCATCTTTATATAAGAATGTTTCATCTTTATGTAAGAATGTGTCATCTTTATATAAGGTTGTGTGTGTCATCTGTATCTTAGATCATATTGCATCACTATATGACAAGGTGTTATCTCTACATCTCTATAAAAATTGTGACAAGTCTATGTAAGAATGTAACATGTCTACAGAATGTGACATTAGTAAATATGAATGTGACATCTCATAGTAAGAATAACTATAATATTTGTATGCAGGAGGGTGATATCACATTGCAATAATGTGACATATCTATGTAAGAATTGGACAATGTCACACCTGTGAATATGACATCTCTTTTTATGAATTTGACATCTATATGTAGGAATAAGACATCTGTATGTAAGGATGTGATAAATACTTTGTAAGACTAATATGATATTTATTAAAATTTCTTGATTTCATAATTTGATTTTTTGATGAGTAAAGGTATTAAATGTCGTCCGTTACTAAACTCAAAGGTTATTAAAGCAAGTTATTGAGATAAATATTTTTTCGACAGTAATGAGAACAGTTTTAAAATAAAAATGTAGAGAATACAGCACGGTTATTTAACAAAACAATTAATGTATTCCTTCAAATCCAAGGTGGACACCACTACGCATTCCTATCTACCCTGACAAGTCCTCATGTTAACCGCAGAAGAACATTTCAGTTTTCTAATGTAAGAATGTAAGAATGTGATATCCTTATGGAAGAATGTGACATATGTATGTTAGAATGTGGCATCTCTAGGTAAGATGATGACATCACTATATATGAATGTGACATATCTCTATTTAAGAATGCAATATCACTAAGAAGTAAGAATACAACATTGTATGTTAGAATGTGACATATATAATATGTAGGAATCTCTTATTTTTCTGTAAGGATGTGACTTCGTTATGTAAAAGTCTGACATCTGTATGTAATAATGTGACACCTGTAATGTAAGAATATGGCATGTATGTAAGTTTGCGACACATCTTTGTAAGAATATAGCATCTCTATGAAAGGATGTGATATCTGTATGTAAGAATGCTACATATATATGTTCAAAATTGACAGTTTTTATACAAGAATAAGTTATGTGTTAAATAAAAAGGTGCTATTTGACAAATAGCACCTTTTTCAAAGCAAAAAAAGGCGCTATCTGTCAAATTGTACATTTAGTCACCCAATACTGTATTATTGTAATCATTTTGATAAATGCAAAAGGTATTATTTGTCATGTAACACCTTTTAACCCTAAATAAGTTTAACAAAAGCAGCACTTTTCTTCCAACTAAAAGGTGTTATGTGACACATAGCACCTGCTGCAAACTTGATGCAAATAACTCCTTTTGTCGCGAGCAAAATCATAGTTATGCACATAACCCCAAATGAAATTTTGTTACCATTATTTGTGTTCAAGGAATACAGCCATGATAATTTGTGAGATGATAGATACTATGTTAAGAATCGTAAAAACTAGAATAACTCAATTTTGTTGAAAATGTTAGATAGCACCTTCTACCACTAAGGGGGCGAAATGGCAACTATTTTCCGCGAACTTTCTGATCACCCCTCGTATATACAATGCATATACATAGCGAATACTTTTAAAACCAAATGTCTAGGTGGAGTTAAAATTGCATGATTTAGCGTTTAAACTACGTTATTGTTCAGAAATGGAAGAATAAACATCGCACATGCCTAATTAAACTCAAACAACTGGTCTAAATAATGAATAGAACATATTACGATGTTTCACAAAGATATTTCCGTAATACTTAAACGCATGACATTTTCATGGTATCAAGAGAGTTTTCCCAGCTGAATGTGCTCAATTACTAACTGACAACCGTTTAATTGCATCAAAATGGCCTTAGGAATGATTATTTCAATTTTGCGCTTTGTAAATTCCACCAAACGGTTCTGACATCCTGCAAAAATGACCACCTTAGACGAAAAAAATAGTTGCTGTACTGCCACTATGGTTACCCTTCTTGTCATAGTACAGAAATAATACTGTACTGCCACTGTGGTTACTTCTTCTTGTCATAGTTCAGAAAAAATACTGTACTGCCACTATGGTTTCCTCTTTTTGTAATAGTACAGAAATAATACTGTACTGCCACTGTGGTTACTTCTTCTTTTCATAGTAAAGAAAAAATACTATGGTGCCCCTATGGTTATCCCTTCTTGTCATAGTACAGAAATAATACTGTACTGCCACTATGGTTACCTCTTCTTGTCATAGTACAGAAATAATACTGTACTGCCACTGTGGTTACCTCTTCTTGTCATAGTACAGAAATAATACTGTACTGCAACTGTGGTAACTTCTTCTTATCATAGTACAGAAATAATACTATGCTGCCACGATGGTTATCCCTTCTTGTCATAGTACAGAAATACTACTGTATTGTCACTATGGTAACCTCTTCTTGTCATAGTACAGAAATAATACTGTACTGCCACTGTAGTTACTTCTTCTTATCATAGTACAGAAATAATACTGTACTGTCACTATGGTTACCTCTTCTTGTCATAGTACAGAAATAATACTATACTGCCACTGTCGCTACCTCTTCTTGTCATAGTTCAGAAAAAATACTAGACTGCCACTGTGGTTTCCTCTTCTTGTCATAGTACAGAAATAATAGTGTACTGCCACTATGGTTACCTCTTCTTGTCATAGTATAGATATAATACTGTAATGCCACTGTGGTTGAAGTTACCACATACTGCCACTGTGGTTACTTCTTCTTATCATAGTACAGAAATAATACTGTACTGTCACTATGGTTACCTCTTCTTATCATAGTACATAAATTATACTGTACTGCTACTGTGGTTTTCTCTTCTTGTCATAGTAGAGAAATAATACTGTAATGTCGCTATGGTTACCTCTTCTTGTCATAGTACAGAAATAATACTATGCTGCCACTATGATTACTTCTTCTTGTCATAGTACAGAAATAATAGTGTACTGCCACTATTGTTACCTCTTCATGTGTTGTCATAGTACAGGAATAATAATGTACTGCCACTATGTTTACCTCTTCTTGTCATATTACAGAAATAATACTGTACTGTCACTATGGTTACTTCTTCTTGTCATAGTACAAAAATAATACTCTACTGCCACTATGACTATTTCTTCTAGTCATAGTACAGCAATAATACTGTTCTGCCACTATGGTTACCTCATCTTTTCATAGTACAGTAAAAATAATGTACTGCCACTATTGTTACTTCGTCTTGTCATAGTACAGAAATATTACTGTACTGTCACTATAGTGACCACTTCGTGCCATAGTACAGAAATAAGACTGTACTGCCACTATGGTTACTTCTTTTTGTCATAGTACAGAAATAATACTGTACTGTCACTATGGTTACCTCTTTTTGTCATAGTACAGATATTATACTGTACTGCCACTATGGTTACCTCTTTTTGTCATAGTACAATGATAATACTGTACTGCCACTATGGTTACATCATCTTGTTATAGTACAGAACTAATACTGTACTGCCACTATGGCTACCTCTTTTTGTCATAGTACAGAAATAATACTGTACTGCCACTATGGTTACTTCTTCTTGTCATAGTACAGAACTAATACTGTACTGCCACTATTGTGACCATTTTTTTCATAGTACAGAACTAATACTGTACTGCCACTATTGTTACCTCTTTTTGTCATAGTACAGAAATAGTACTGTACTGCCACTATGATTACTTCTTCTTGTCATAGTACAGAAATAACACTGTACTGCCACTATGGTTACTTCTTCTTGTCATAGAACAGAAATAATACTGTACTGTCACTATGGTTACCTGTTTTTGTCATAGTACAGAAATAATACTGTACTGCCACTATGGTTACCTCTTTTTGTCATAGTACAAAAATAATACTGAACTGCCACTATGGTTACTTCTTCTTGTCATAGTACAGAAATAATACTGTACTGCCACTATGGTTACTTCTTTTTGTCAAAGTTTAGAATAAAACTGTACTGCCACTATGGTTACCTCTTTTTGTCATAGTACAGAAATAATACTGTACTGCCACTATGGTTACCTCTTTTTGTCATAGTACAGAACTAATACTGTACTGCCACTATGGGTACCTCTTTTTGTCATAGTACAGAAATAATACTGTACTGTCATTATGGTTACCTCTTTTTGTCATAGTACAGAAATAATACTGTACTACCACTATGGTTACCTCTTTTTGTCATAGTACAGAAATAATTTTGTACTGTCACTATGGTTACCTCTTTTTGTCATAGTACAGAAATAATACTGTACTGCCACTATGGTTACCTCTTTTTGTCATAGTATAGAAATAATAATGTACTGCCACAATGGTTACCTCTTTTTATTATAGTACAGAAATAACACTGTACTGCCACTATGGTTTTTTCTTCTTGTCATAGAACAGAAATAATACTGTACTGCCACTATGGCTACCTGTTTTTGTCATAGTACAGAAATAATACTGTACTGCCACTATAGTTACCTCTTTTTGTCATAGTACAAAAATAATACTGTACTGCCACTATGGTTACTTCTTCTTGTCATAGTACAGAAATAATACTGTACTGCCACTGTAGTTACTTCTTCTTATCATAGTACAGAAATAATACTGTACTGTCACTATGGTTACCTCTTCTTGTCATAGTACAGAAATAATACTATACTGCCACTGTCGCTACCTCTTCTTGTCATAGTTCAGAAAAAATACTAGACTGCCACTGTGGTTTCCTCTTCTTGTCATAGTACAGAAATAATAGTGTACTGCCACTATGGTTACCTCTTCTTGTCATAGTATAGATATAATACTGTAATGCCACTGTGGTTGAAGTTACCACATACTGCCACTGTGGTTACTTCTTCTTATCATTGTACAGAAATAATACTGTACTGTCACTATGGTTACCTCTTCTTATCATAGTACATAAATTATACTGTACTGCTACTGTGGTTTTCTCTTCTTGTCATAGTAGAGAAATAATACTGTACTGCCACTATGGCTACCTGTTTTTGTCATAGTACAGAAATAATACTGTACTGCCACTATGGTTACCTCTTTTTGTTATAGTACAGAAATAATACTGTAATGCCGCTATGGTTACCTCTTCTTGTCATAGTACAGAAATAATACTATGCTGCCACTATGATTACTTCTTCTTGTCATAGTACAGAAATAATAGTGTACTGCCACTATTGTTACCTCTTCATGTGTTGTCATAGTACAGGAATAATAATGTACAGCCACTATGTTTACCTCTTCTTGTCATATTACAGAAATAATACTGTACTGTCACTATGGTTACTTCTTCTTGTCATAGTACAGAAATAATACTCTACTGCCACTATGACTATTTCTTCTAGTCATAGTACAGCAATAATACTGTTCTGCCACTATGGTTACCTCATCTTTTCAAAGTACAGAAAAAATAATGTACTGCCACTATTGTTACTTCGTCTTGTCATAATACAGAAATATTACTGTACTGTCACTATAGTGACCACTTCGTGCCATAGTACAGAAATAAGACTGTACTGCCACTATGGTTACTACTTTTTGTCATAGTACAGAAATAATACTGTACTGTCACTATGGTTACCTCTTTTTGTCATAGTACAGATATTATACTGTACTGCCACTATGGTTACCTCTTTTTGTCATAGTACAATGATAATACTGTACTGCCACTATGGTTACATCATCTTGTTATAGTACAGAACTAATACTGTACTGCCACTATGGCTACCTATTTTTGTCGTAGTACAGAAATAATACTGTACTGCCACTATGGTTACCTCTTTTTGTCATAGTACAGAAATAATACTATACTGCCACTATGGTTACCTCTTTTTGTCATAGTATAGAAATAATACTGTACTGCCACAATGGTTACCTCTTTTTGTCATAGTACAGTAATAACACTGTACTGCCACTATGGTTACTTCTTTTTGTCATAGAACAGAAATAATACTTTACTGCCACTATGGCTACCTGTTTTTGTCATAGTACAGAAATAATACTGTACTGCCACTATGGTTACCTCTTTTTGTCATAGTACAAAAATAATACTGTACTGCCACTATGGTTACTTCTTCTTGTCATAGTACAGAAATAATACTGTACTGCCACTATGGTTACTTCTTTTTGTCAAAGTACAGAATAAAACTGTACTGCCACTATGGTCACCTCTTTTTGTCATAGTACAGAAATAATACTGTACTGCCCTTATGGCTACCTCTTTTTGTCATAGTACAGAACTAATACTGTACTGCCACTATTGGTACCTCTTTTTGTCATAGTACAGAAATAATACTGTACAGTCATTATGGTTACCTCTTTTTGTCATAGTACAGAAATAATACTGTACTGCCACTATGGTTACCTCTTTTTGTCATAGTACAGAAATAATACTGTACTGCCACTATGGTTACCTCTTTTTGTCATAGTACAGAAATAATACTGTACTGCCACTATGGTTACCTCTTTTTGTCATAGTACAGAAATAATACTGTACTGCCACAATGGTTACCTCTTTTTGTCATAGTACAGAAATAATACTGTACTGCCACTATGGTTACCTCTTTTTGTCATAAAACATAAAAAATACTGTACTGCCACTATGGTTACCTCTTTTTGTCATGGTACAGAAATAATACAGTACTGCCACTATGGTTACTTCTTTTTGTTATAGTACAGAAATAATACTGTACTGTCACTATGGTTACCTCTTTTTGTCATAGTACAGAAATAATACTGTACTGCCACTATGGTTACTTCTTCTTGTCATAGTACAGAAATAATACTGTTCTGCCACTATGGTTACTTCTTCTTGTCATAGTACAGAAATAATACTGTACTGCCACTATGGTAATCTTTTTATGTCATAGTACAGAAATAATACTGTGCTGCCACTATGGTGACTTCTTCTTGTCATAGTACAGAAATAATACTTTACTGCCACTGTGGTTACCTCTTCTTGTCATAGTACAGAAATAATACTGTACTGCCACTATGGTTAACCCTTCTTGTCATAGTACAGAAATAATACTGTACTGCCACTATGGTTACCTCTTCTTGTCATAGTACAGAAATAATACTGTACTGCCACTATGGTTACCTCTTCTTGTCATAGTACAGAAATAATACTGTACTGCCACTATGGATACCTCTTCTTGTCATAGTACAGAAATAATACTGTACTGCCACTATGGTTACCTCTTCTTGTCATAGTACAGAAATAATACTGTACTGCCACTATGGTTACCTCTTCTTGTCATAGTACAGAAATAATACTGTACTGCCACTATGGTTACCTCTTCTTGTCATAGTACAGAAATAATACTTTACTGCCACTATGGTTACCTCTTCTTGTCATAGTACAGAAATAATACTTTACTGCCACTATGGTTACCTCTTCTTGTCATAGTACAGAAATAATACTTTACTGCCACTATGGTTACCTCTTCTTGTCATAGTACAGAAATAATACTTTACTACCACTATGGTTACCTCTTCTTGTCATAGTACAGAAATAATACTGTACTGCCACTATGGTTAACCCTTCTTGTCATTGTACAGAGATAATATTGTACTGCCACTGTGGTTACCTCTTCTTGTCATAGTACAGAAATAATACTGTACTGCCACTATGGTTACCTCTTCTTGTCATAGTACAGAAATAATACTTTACTGCCACTATGGTTACCTCTTCTTTTCATAGTACAGAAATAATACTGTACTGCCACTATGGTTAACCCTTCTTGTCATAGTACAGAAATAATACTGTACTGCCACTATGGTTACCTCTTCTTGTCATAGTACAGAAATAATACTGTACTGCCACTATGGTTACCTCTTCTTGTCATAGTACAGAAATAATACTGTACTGCCACTATGGTTACCTCTTTTTGTCATAGTACAGAAATAATACTGTACTGCCACTATGGTTACCTCTTCTTGTCATAGTACAGAAATAATACTTTACTGCCACTATGGTTACCTCTTCTTGTCATAGTACAGAAATAATACTTTACTGCCACTATGGTTACCTCTTCTTGTCATAGTACAGAAATAATACTTTACTGCCACTATGGTCACCTTTTCTTGTCATAGTACAGAAATAATACTTTACTGCCACTATGGTTACCTCTTCTTGTCATAGTACAGAAATAATACTGTACTGCCACTATGGTTAACCCTTCTTGTCATAGTACAGAGATAATATTGTACTGCCACTGTGGTTACCTCTTCTTGTCATAGTACAGAGATAATATTGTACTGCCACTGTGGTTACCTCTTCTTGTCATAGTACAGAGATAATATTGTACTGCCACTGTGGTTACCTTTTCTTGTCATAGTACAGAAATAATACTGTACTGCCACTATGGTTACCTCTGCTTGTCATAGTACATAGATAATATTGTACTGCCACTATGGCCACCTCTTCTTGTCATAGTACAGAAATAATACTTTACTCATGACAATCAATTTTACCCGTTGTTTAGCAAAAGGTAGAAATCTTGAGATAAATATATAGTCCAGCTCATGCGGACTTTATGCAGACTGGATTTCTCCTCTATTTAATTTGACAAGTCCATTTCTGATTTAATGATGGGCCCACCGTGGCTCGACTTAAGGTTTTCTTTAGCTCTGACTGTATGTGACGGGAGACATTTTCTTTGTTTCATCATATTATATTTTTCTCTGTGATGATACATTACATAAGTTAGGAAGCATCAATGCGGAGCTAAACAACTTTTTTTGTGTTTTAACAACATAATTACCTAGGGCGAATATTTGGTACCTGTAAAATGCATTTAACCCTCACCCAAGTGACTTAGGCTGCTGTCGGGTCTTAGGCGGTGGTTCTGTTGTTGTTGATTTATTGTTTAATACTGCTCCCATTGCTTGTGTGGGTTCTGTGTTTGATTCTTGTTTTGTTATGCAGTGCTTAGTGTCCTTTTCTAGTTTTGCAATCATTTTGATGGGGAAGAGAGAGCTGATTGTTTTACTTTAATTTTCTTTCTGTGGATCTTCTTCATGGTGCCGTGGGTTGGTCTGCCGTGTGTAATTGCAGTATTTCCTGTTCATACTCACTTACTTTTTGTGTGGTTGTATTTTTAATTTTTATTGAAAATTTGATAGACCATTCTGTAAGCGAATTGTGTAGACCAAGGCAGACGCCGCTAAGCTTATATGGACATCTATCAAGTACGGCTAGTGGCCAAATATTGGGTCTGAGCATTCATTTACTTTCACAAAGTTGCTTGTGTATGCGAGCACCAGAGGCCCTGGCGAGACAGTGATGATGCGCAGACTCGTTTTAACATTGACTGCTGGGATGATAACATGTGCTGGTCAATACTAATCTCTTACTGTGGCACGTATGCTTGAAAGTTGGGCATAATTGAGCTGTGACATGTGATTTCCAACAATATTGCATTTTGACATGTGTAGACTCAGACGAGCCTGTACAGCCTCCTTTTAGGCGTAGAAACTCCAAAGGATGTTCAGTCAGTAGCTTAACAGTCATAGAATATTCAAGCGACAAGCAAAGGCTCTGATCAGACTGCGCTTATGCGCAGGCTGATCTGAGGCTTTGCTAGTCGCACATACCACATTGTTGGAAATCTCATGCACTGGCTCAATTAATATATTGCATAAAGTAAAGTGGCAAGGTTGTGTTAAATGTATACCATGTAAAAGACGGGCAAAGTGCACATTCAGAGCAGATGTATCTTTGTCAACAATGTTTGCAAATGTCCCTTTTAGCGAATTAATATCATGAAGAAGTTCCCGTAACTAAGTAATTAGATTTGTGCAGCAAGCTCTGATAATTAGTTAATAATACAGTACGGTGAAAGTTACAACGATACTTGATTCCATTGGGCATAGCTAGTTTCTTAACAAAATCACATGTATTTAGCCAACTGTTTGGCATCGATAAATTCAATCTCCATATCTTTACATAATTAAAGTAATAAAGCTACATGTATACCATAAATATGACATACCATAGATTATAACCTTGCTATTTTACCATATCTATTTACTTTTAATTTAACAGGCTTACGAAATGGCTTCCTTCAAAAATAAAAGGAATCCAATACGTGGGATAGCAATGTTTTGAAAATTTATTGGTTACCTCAAAAATAATATGTGTTCAACGTCACGCAAACGTCAGTAAACAAACCACGTTATTGGATGGCATTGACGTTGGTCCGCCCAAATGGCGCATATGTGCACATGTACGTGGCTTTAATCGATCCGTTCATGAAATTTGAATACATCTCAAATGTTAAGCTTCATCTAAAGACTCGCAGTGAAAATATAAATATTCAACTGTAACTGTAACTGCAAAACCAGGAATAATTTCAAATACTTTTCAGGGTGAATAAGAGGTTGTCGATTTCATCGATGAAGAAAATCTATGAGCTGTGTGATCGCAATCATGATGGTTTGATTGATGATGCGGAACAACTCTGCGTTAGAAAATCTACCAGTTTCTTCTTCAGATAAGGTAATGTACATACACTTGCTTAACAAACTTATTCTGTTGAAGCAACAATTCCATACATTGGCCAATTCATGCCATGGTGTTGAGAAAATAAGAATTCATCATAAGAGTGAGGGTGGGATAGAAAAATCCGTCCCGAGGATCACCCCCACACTTTATATTGGAAAATCATGAGAAAGGCTTCCAGAAAATCTTGAATTTGCTGAGATGCGACATGGTGATTTTAACATTACAATGACGTCACGAAACGACGTGCGGCGAGCGTGCGGCTGACGTGCGGCTGACGTACGGCTGTTCGTTTTTTATCTTTCCCATGGGCTGATATAGGCATGTGAGATAAATAGAATCTATCATTGGTGTTAAGTGGGGACATGAAAATCCCGAGGTGAACGGTGGACCCGAGGGTTGGGATTTTTCTGGAACCACTGAACAGTAATGATCGATTACTTTTCTCATAAACCAATTTTACACTCAGCATGTTCAAAGCATTGAATAAATGTTTGAAATCACGGAAATCCCGATCTGGTGTACGAGAACATGTGATATTTGACACAATAATACATATCTTCAAGGCATTTTTACTTCGAACAACATATGCTTCTTAAGACTGGGAATGGGAGATGATGGCTTAACACAGCAGACTCGTCTATATGATCTTATGAGGCCATGTACTACTTTTATATAGATACCGCTCTTAATAGTGGTTACTTTTCTTTTCATTACGACATTTATGAACCAAATGTGGCAATTTATTTTTTATAAATTCGGTCAACAAAAATGTCGGGCCTGATCTGGAGCCAAACTGTTACATACTCTAATGGTATCCGTGAAAGATACTTTTTGGTGTTAATTTTAGATAACATCCACAATCGACAAAAAGTATGCAAAATACCCAGTATACGAAGCGATAACATCTAGCATGCATTTCTTATTGTTTCGCAGTGAAATAGAATTAGTATCTGATGGAGTGAAATACGGTATTTTACTAATGAGATAATGAATTTTGCAGGAACTACTTTGTTTTGTAATAGCTTAATAAGTATCTTGAGTAGTATAGTGGCATATTTCACTAGTGATGATATGATGTCCTGTTTGTCTGTGTATAACTACGCCAATTTCTTCTTTGTTGCATGTTCTTGTCTTTTTCTGTTTTTTTTTTTCTTGTGTGATATACAGAATTATATTCTGTTTACATAATAAGGAAACTCTGTCACTCAGGCTTGGCTGAATATGCGTAACCAACTCCTCCCTGGTGGACTCGTTGTTTATGCGTATTCAGCCAAGCCTTCGTGACAGAATTTTTCCATATCAAGGAAACACAGTGTATTATTCTCTATTTCTATTTTTCTTACTTAAGAGTAATGCTCGGATACATCTTCATATTATGACCATCGTTAGCTGTCCTTAGTCCAGACACAAGCGTGCTTTAACGAGGATCATTCAACACGCGTATGTAGAAGATTACATGAAAGGGGAACTTGTCGTCAGCAATCGGCACAGCCACAAAATATGTTACATATGGATGATTTAACCCATTTAAGTCAAATGAACATGCCTACCATTTTCACTAGTACGAGCCTAATTCCAATTCTAGTCGTGTTGGCTGGTATTTTTCATGTTTTCCCATTTTTTTAAAGAACATTTTATAAGCAAGCAGTGAAGATCTTGATCAGACACCGCATTATACATTATGCGGTGTCTGATCTGGGTCTAAACTGTTTGCCTATATACGTTTATAAAAACTTTTTTCTTTGGCTGTTACCAATACTTATGGTTTTGTGTTTTTTTTATGTCTGGGAGCACCCGAGGCTCAACCTCCAGTGGTTCTGGTTTAAAACGTCTCAGAAGACGGGGCCACGGCTTAAAGTCTCATCCGACAGGCTGGTGGAGCCGGGGGTCGAACGCGGGACCCTACTGTTCAAGGCGAGTGATTTATCCGCCACAGCACGCCGGCATGGTTGAGCTTAACAGAACCTTCCACCCAACCATTTCGGAGCTATATGTTATTCATTATAAGGGGTAGAAATTCAAACTGTTTCAGTTGATACTTTTGGCTTTAATGAAAACAGGTATAGAGCCACGATTTGCTTTTGTAGACTGGAATTCGTCTTAAGCCCTAAATCCCCTCGACGCCAATTAAAGGTCACTAGGCGTAAATATACTAAAAATAGTAAGTGAGTATGATCAGGAAATACCACAATCACAAACCGCAGGCAAACGCATGGCCCCGGGAGGAAGAGCCACACAACCATCACGAGACACCAGGAAGACAAACTAAGCAAAGCAACCAGCTCTGTCTTCCCCATCAAGATGATTGCAAAACTAGATTGGACATAAAGAAACGTACAACAAAACATAGAACAATTACAGACTCCCACTATGGGAGTAACAATAAACAAAAAGTCAACAACAACAGAACCACCGCCTTAGAACGGACATCAGCCTGAGCCACCGGGGGGGGGGGGGGGCTTAAATGCATTTTACTGGTACCAAATCTTCGCCCTAGCTTCTGCTGTTGTTGAAGTACAAGAAATCTTCAGCTAGCATGGAAGCCTTCAAACAAATGCAATGCATTTTCAATGCAATGCTAATACACTCATTTGGTCATACTGAATCGACCACTCTGTTTTAGACGAACTTCAAGTCGATATAATTTCATGTTGGCGAAAAGCTGACATGATCTCTGTATGGCAGAAATGGTATTTGATATATTAAGGCGATTCAGTTGTATGAAAAATTATTTTTTGCACTTTTCATTACTTTTAGATATGATTTTAGCATTGAACCTGAAAGAATGATAGTTAGAACGCGAGAAATGTCAAGAAATATCTGCGTAGATGGTTTAAAAAATATGGTACGGCGCGAAAATTCTTCCGTAGAATTGCCGATATTTACTAAACTAATGTGCGTACAGGAATTCAATAAACATCGCTTTTTGGCGATTAATTTTATATATTCATACGAATCGCACAACGAACTTTAGAATTGAATACATTTATACACCGCCTAATTGGTGATATTTTTTTTCTTTACAAAATGGTTTGTCAAATGGGCTGTGATATGATGGAATTTGTCCTCATTTGCGCACAAGCATTTTATAATTTTCCCTAAAAGCACCTTATGGCTGCTAAGTTTGGTGTATTTGTTGATGAGGATCATAGCAAGCTTCCTACGTTATACTGGTTACATGTACCAAAACTTCATAAAAGACCCTCTAAGTCACGTTTATTGCTAACTCTAGCTCATGTACTACTACTGAGTTGTCGATATGTTTGACTTCTTGCCTTACTGCGATTAAAAACCAAGTTATAAAATATTGTGAAACTGTTTTTGAGAGAAATGCTAAAAATCTATTTTGGTCTGTTAAAACGTTTTCTAGCATAAAGTGTGTCTACATATGATTTATCTACTCTCTATACTACATAACCTCATAATCTTATCAAAGAAAAACTAACTGAATTAATTGAACACACTTTAACAGAGAGAGAGGGCTCTTTTTATTTGGCTTGTAATGAGAAACGCGCATTTCTCACTTCTGAACAAACTAAAATATTTAAATTGTGGTCATGTCATTAAGTTTGTGACGCTCTCCATTATCTTTTGGACAATACATTTATAAGATTTCGCTCAAAATTGTATAGACATACTGTAGCTATTCCTATGGGTACTAATTGTGCTCTTGTTGCAGATTTGTTTTATTTTGTTATGAGAGAGACTTCATGTTGTCTCTTTCTGACAATAATCAAGCAGATGTTGTTGAAGCACTTAACTCTATCTCAAGATATCTAGATGACATGCTTAATATTGATAATCCTTATTTTGCACAAATGGTGCCTCAGATATATCACTGAACTTCAGTTGAATAAGGCGAATCCTTCAGATACTGAAGCCCCTTTTTGGACTTAGACTGAAAGTTGTCCATTCCAAATGGTAAGTTTCAACCAAAATTTATGTTAAACGGGACGGATTTATGTTTTAAATAGTATGATGTATGCATTTCGCAAGTTATTCGTTTTGCAAGAGTATGTTCTCATGTTGATGACTTCAACAATAGAAAATAATTGACTTCTAAGTTACTAAAACACAGTTATCGATACCATAAACTCCATAAAGCTTTTTCTAAATTTTATTAACGACACTCAGAGTTGATTGTTAAATACATATTAGTTTAATGACTTTTCTGCAACAAGGCATACCAGAACCTGTATTTTATGGCGATTTAGTTTATAAATTTAAAAGAATTGTTGGAAAGCCTAATTTTAGTGATCAATTTAAAAAGACTCTTTAACGTTATAAAAGAGTGGGATACAGCATGGATATCATGCGACAGTCTGCATGCCTGGTTGTGAACCCAGTCACGATTGATAGTTATGGTTTCATCTTTAATTGCACGACGGTGGGTCAAGCCTCAGACTTAATGACGACCCTGACGTAAAGCTTTAATCCGTTGGTTGGTGCCTGATGCTTGTCCTTGGCTGGGTCCACCATAGCTCAACTTGAGGTTTTCTTTAGCTCTGACTATCTGTGAGTCATGAGCCCTTTTCTTTGTATCATCATAAAGTGTATATTTGATTTGATTGTTTCTCTGTGATTATACATTGTATTAGTTAGGAAGCCTCCATGAGAGCTAAACAATTTTGTGTTTTAACAAACGGTTATCGCGAGGAACTGATTTTTCTATCCCATCATCACACGATTAGTGGCTTCTTTTTGTTGCTCACCACTACATTATACCTCATTTTGTATTGGAAAAACATAAAAAAGACTTCAAGAAAATCGTGAATACGCTGAGATGCGACATGGTGACGTCATTTTAACATTAAAAGACATCACGAATCGACGTGCGGCTGGCATGCGGCTGACCTGCGGCTGTTCGTTTTTTTTATCTTTACCACGGGCTCGAACGGGTATGTGAGATAGAAATATCTCACATGGGTAAAAATAACGGATATCCTGATCTTGTGTGCGAGAAAATATTGTGGCCTCCCCAACTAATATCCGGGCGCTTGTTCCTATGAAATGAATTGCCGTGTTCCCTTGTTCCTTAATTCAAAATCTTGAATTTCTATGTTAAAAGCCTTATCTAACTGTTCATCTGATTTAAAAACAAATTCCAACTTGTTTTACTGAATAAATTGTCATGTGTGTTTCTCCAAACACTGATTTGTTTACACCTTGCAGAGTATAATTTGCATGCGCAATCGTAATTCCTGACAACCATGAAGGATTAGAGAAAATGATCACAGGGCTCTCCCGTTAGGTGTGATCAAAGTAAAAACATACTCATCCAATGAAATTCTCGTTAATTCTATGTAAATCGTCAAGTTGCTCATCAGTCCTATACCGTGCGAATGAGTCAGTTTGTTTTTATCTTTTACAAATATATACGAAAGCAAACATGGCAGTGCAGTGTAAAACATACCAGAAAAGGGGGAAAACTGCCATGGTCTTATCAGCTTACTGTCCCCGCAGTGTGGGGTTATAACAGGGAACTGCAGACGGAAAATAAAAGTCCTCGCCGTACCCCAGGCTGGGAGCAAACAACGGAAATATACATGTACTATGTGTCATTTTGTCATAAGCGCTTAGAAAACAAGGTACGAAATTTGATTCTCGCCAAATATGATTGATCAGACAAATTTATAATGCGCAGTCTCTTCAAAGCTTTTGCAGTGCGTATGTAGACACACCAAGAATTATACTGCTGGTGACCGTTTTCTTACAATCTGATATAAGAAATTAAACATGGTAATCATTGAACTGTATAAACCATGTGTTACCCTTAAAATGTTCAATGAGGGAAAATGAGGAATTTTCTAAATCGAAAACGACTATTTTATTTATTTTAACGGTTATTTTATTTTACAAGAGATTCCAGACTTTTCCTATCATAAATATTAGAATATGCAATTGTATATTAGGCGGTTTATTATTATATGCATATGCAAAATGTTAGTCCACAATTTTATCATTAAATACATTTTAAAATAGAAAAGCGATGTTCACTGACTTGAGTTTTCGCGGGATTCCCGAAATCCTGCAGCCTAGAAGCATTACTGCCAGATAATGAAGTCCTAAATTTTGGATTACCCTCTTACCCGCAGAGATTCCCTATTAAAATTATTTACTGAGCTTAACTGACCGAAAACATAACAAAGTATCGAAAGCAACCGTGAAAAACCCATCAATTTTTTTCTCGTGTTTTTTGAGTTTCTCACGTTATACTCATATTTAACATGCCTTCTTTCGCTTCGTCTTATATCTTTTGTTAAGATATTTCTTGTTATCACTAAATTAATGAATAGCCTGTCATAGATAACTTTTATTTTATATATTAAGGTAGCAACAAATTCTGATACAGACGAGAGGCTGCAGATCATACAAGGGGTGTTCAAAAAATTCTGAAATTTACCTCGTAGCTTTGTCGTGACACATTTTTGAGAAGCATACTATGCACCATTCGAAAGAACTATCTTTTACCTTGAAACTGATGTTAATATTTCAAGTAACATTGAAACTGATGTTAATAATTCCTCGCTGTATTGTTTCATTCAATGGTTACAGAATAATATATATCATCTACTACATACCAACTCGGTAATATACATTATACTGGGTCCGAGATACCACTGACCTGTTTTTATGTTATAGAATAATAATACTTTTTGAAGACGAATCTTTCAAGCCGGGCATTTTATAACCACAAAATAAAACTGCATTCAATTTGTAATTTTATTTTTGATTACTTATAATGTCCATTTAAATGTTAGAATGGCGATAGGTTCTACTGATTCAATATTTAGAGCACACTGCACAATTCTTATGCCGTCATTGAAATTGACAACTACGTCATTTTTAATACATTGCAGAATTTTCATTACCGTGTATATATTTTAAACCATCAGTGATAAGAGTACAGACCATTGATAACAATGAAACCATCAGTGATAAGAGTACAGATCATTGATAACACTGAATCCATCAGTGATAAGAGTACATACCATTGAACATACTGAAATCATCAGTGATAAGAGTACAGATCATTGAACATACTGAAATCATCAGTGATAAGAGTACAGATCATTATACATACTGAAATCATCAGTGATAAGAGTACAGATCATTGAACATACTGAAATCAACAGTGATACGAGTACAGATCATTGATAACACTGAAACCATCATTGATACGAGGACAGACCATTGATAACACTGAAAGCATCAGTGATTAGAGTACAGACCATTGATAACACTGAAACCATCAGCGATAAGAGTACAGATCATTGATAACACTAAAACCATCATTGATACGAGGACAGACCATTGATAACACTGAAACCATCAGTGATAAGAGTACAAATCATTGATAACACTGAATCCATCAGTGATACGAGTATATATTATTGATAACGTTGAAACCATCAGTGATACGAGTACAGACCATTGATAACACTGAAACCATCAGTGATTAGAGTACAGGTCACTGATAACACTGAAACCATCAGCGATACGAGCACAGATCATTGATAACACTGAAACCATCAGCGATACGAGTACAGACCATTGATAACACTGAAACCATCAGTGATACGAGTACAGACCATTGATAACACTGAAACCATCAGTGATTAGAGTACAGATCATTGATAACACTGAAATCATCAGTGATACGAGGACAGACCATTGATAACACAGAAACCATCAGTGATAAGAGTACAGATCATTGATAACACTGAATCCATCAGTGATTAGAGTACAGACCATTGATAACACTGAAACCATCAGTGATTAGAGTACAGATCATTGATAACACTGAATCCATCAGTGATTAGAGTACAGACCATTGATAACACTGAAACCATCAGTGATAAGAGTACAGATCATTGATTACACTGAATCCATCAGTGATTAGAGTACAGATCATTGATTACACTGAAATCATCATTGATAAGAGTACAGATCATTGATTACACTGAAACCATCAGTGATTAGAGTACAGATCATTGATAACACTGAATCCATCAGTGATTAGAGTACAGATCATTGAACACACTGAAACCATCAGTGATAAGAGTACAGATCATTGATAACACTGAAACCATCAGTGATTAGAGTACAGATCATTGATAACACTGAAACCATCAGTGATAAGAGAACAGATCATTGATAACACTGAAACCATCAGTGATACGAGTACAGATCATTGATAACACTGAAACCATCAGTGATTAGAGTACAGATCATTGATAACACTGAATCCATCAGTGATAAGAGAACAGATCATTGATAACACTGAAACCATCAGTGATACGAGTACAGATCATTGATTACTCTGAAACCATCAGTGATTAGAGTACAGATCATTGATAACACTGAATCCATCAGTGATTAGAGTACAGATCATTGATTACACTGAAATCATCAGTGATTAGAGTACAGATCATTGATAACACTTAAACCATCAGTGATAAGAGTACAGATCATTGATAACACTGAAACCATCAGTGATACGAGGACAGACCATTGAACATACTGAAACCATCAGTGATAAGAGTACAGATCATTGATTACACTGAAATCATCAGTGATTAGAGTACAGATCATTGATTACTCTGAAACCATCAGTGATTAGAGTACAGATCATTGATAACACTGAATCCATCAGTGATAAGAGTACAGACCATTGATTACACTGAAATCATCAGTGATTAGAGTACAGATCATTGATAACACTTAAACCATCAGTGATAAGAGTACAGATCATTGATAACACTGAAACCATCAGTGATTAGAGTACAGACCATTGATAACACTTAAACCATCAGTGATTAGAGTACAGATCATTGATTACTCTGAAACCATCAGTGATTAGAGTACAGATCATTGATAACACTTAAACCATCAGTGATAAGAGTACAGATCATTGATAACACTGAAACCATCAGTGATTAGAGTACAGATCATTGATTACTCTGAAACCATCAGTGATTAGAGTACAGATCATTGATAACACTGAATCCATCAGTGATAAGAGTACAGACCATTGATTACACTGAAATCATCAGTGATTAGAGTACAGATCATTGATAACACTTAAACCATCAGTGATAAGAGTACAGATCATTGATAACACTTAAACCATCAGTGATTAGAGTACAGATCATTGATTACTCTGAAACCATCAGTGATTAGAGTACAGATCATTGATAACACTGAAACCATCAGTGATAAAAGAACAGATCATTGATAACACTGAAACCATCAGTGATAAAAGAACAGATCATTGATAACACTGAAACCATCAGTGATTAGAGTACAGATCATTGATAACACTGAATCCATCAGTGATAAGAGTACAGACCATTGATTACACTGAAACCATCAGTGATTAGAGTACAGATCATTGATAACACTGCAACAATCAGTGATACGAGTACAGACCATTGATAACACTGAAACCATCAGTGATAAGAGTACAGATCATTGATAACACTGAATCCATCAGCGATACGAGTACAGACCATTGATAACACTGAAAGCATCAGTGATAAGAGTACAAATCATTGATAACACTGAAAGCATCAGTGATAAGAGGACAGACCATTGATAACACTGAAACCATCAGTGATAAGAGTACAGATCATTGATAACACTGAAATCATCAGTGATTAGAGTACAGATCATTGATAACATTGAATCCATCAGTGATACGAGTATATATTATTGATAACGTTGAAACCATCAGTGATAAGAGTACAGATCATTGATAACACTGAATCCATCAGCGATACGAGTACAGACCATTGATAACACTGAAAGCATCAGTGATAAGAGTACAAATCATTGATAACACTGAAAGCATCAGTGATAAGAGTACAGACCATTGATAACACTGAAACCATCAGTGATAAGAGTACAGACCATTGATAACAATGAAACCATCAGTGATTAGAGTACAGATCATTGATAACACTGAAATCATCAGTGATTAGAGTACAGACCATTGATAACACTGAAACCATCAGTGATAAGAGTACAGATCATTGATAACATTGAATCCATCAGTGATACGAGTATATATTATTGATAACGTTGAAACCATCAGTGATAAGAGTACAGACCATTGATAACACTGAAACCATCAGTGATAAGAGAACAGACCATTGATAACACTGAAACCATCAGTGATAAGAGAACAGATCATTGATAACACTGAAACCATCAGTGATAAGAGTACAGATCATTGATAACATTGAATCCATCAGTGATACGAGTATATATTATTGATAACGTTGAAACCATCAGTGATAAGAGTACAGACCATTGATAACACTGAAACCATCAGTGATAAGAGAACAGACCATTGATAACACTGAAACCATCAGTGATAAGAGAACAGATCATTGATAACACTGAAACCATCAGTGATAAGAGTACAGATCATTGATAACATTGAATCCATCAGTGATACGAGTATATATTATTGATAACGTTGAAACCATCAGTGATAAGAGTACAGACCATTGATAACACTGAAACCATCAGTGATAAGAGAACAGACCATTGATAACACTGAAACCATCAGTGATAAGAGAACAGATCATTGATAACACTGAAACCATCAGTGATACGAGTATATATTATTGATAACGTTGAAACCATCAGTGATAAGAGTACAGACCATTGATAACAATGAAACCATCAGTGATAAGAGAACAGATCATTGATAACACTGAAACCATCAGTGATACGAGTACAGATCATTGATAACACTGAAACCATCAGTGATACGAGTACATACCATTGATAACACTGAAACCATCAGTGATAAGAGAACAGACCATTGATAACACTGAAAGCATCAGTGATAAGAGTACAGACCATTGATAACACTGAATCCATCAGTGATACGAGTATATATTATTGATAACGTTGAAACCATCAGTGATTAGAGTACAGACCATTGATAACACTGAAACCATCAGTGATAAGAGTACAGACCATTGATAACACTGAATCCATCAGTGATAAGAGTACAGATCATTGATAACACTGAAACCATCAGTGATAAGAGTACAGACCATTGAACATACTGAAACCATCAGTGATACGAGTACAGACCATTGATAACAATGAAACCATCAGTGATAAGAGAACAGATCATTGATAACACTGAAACCATCATTGATACGAGGACAGACCATTGATAACACTGAAACCATCAGTGATACGAGTACATACCATTGATAACACTGAAAGCATCAGTGATAAGAGTACAGACCATTGAACATACTGAAACCATCAGCGATACGAGCACAGATCATTGATAACACTGAAAGCATCAGTGATAAGAGTACAGTCCACTGATAACACTGAAAGCATCAGTGATAAGAGTACAGTTCATTGATTACACTGAAACCATCAGTGATAAGAGTACAGACCATTGATAACACTTAAACCATCAGTGATAAGAGTACAGACCATTGATAACACTGAAACCATCAGTGATTAGAGTACAGATCATTGATAACACTGAAACCATCAGTGATAAGAGTCCAGACCATTGATAACACTGAAACCATCAGTGATTAGAGTACAGACCATTGATAACACTTAAACCATCAGTGATAAGAGTACAGACCATTGATAACACTGAAACCATCAGTGATAAGAGTACAAACCATTGATAACACTGAAACCATCAGTGATAAGAGTACAGACCATTGATAACACTGAAACCATCAGTGATTAGAGTACAGATCATTGATAACACTGAAAGCATCAGTGATAAGAGTACAGATCATTGATTACTCTGAAACCATCAGTGATACGAGTACAGACCATTGATAACACTGAAAGCATCAGTGATAAGAGTACAGACCATTGATAACACTGAAAGCATCAGTGATAAGAGTACAGACCATTGAACATACTGAAACCATCAGCGATACGAGCACAGATCATTGATAACACTGAAAGCATCATTGATAAGAGTACAGATCATTGATAACACTGAAAACATCAGTGATAAGAGTACAGACCATTGATAACACTGAAAGCATCAGTGATAAGAGTACAGACCATTGAACATACTGAAACCATCAGCGATACGAGCACAGATCATTGATAACACTGAAAGCATCAGTGATAAGAGTACAGTCCACTGATAACACTGAAAGCATCAGTGATAAGAGTACAGTTCATTGATTACACTGAAACAATCAGTGATACGAGTACATACCATTGATAACACTGAAAGCATCAGTGATAAGAGTACAGACCATTGATAACACTGAAACCATCAGTGATACGAGTACAGACCATTGATAACACTGAATCCATCAGTGATACGAGTACAGATCATTGATAACACTGAAAACATCAGTGATAAGAGTACAGACCATTGATAACACTGAAACCATCAGTGATACGAGTACATACCATTGATAACACTGAAACCATCAGTGATACGAGTACAGACCATTGATAACACTGAATCCATCAGTGATACGAGTACAGATCATTGATAACACTGAAAACATCAGGGATAAGAGTACAGACCATTGATAACACTGAAACCATCAGTGATACGAGTACATACCATTGATAACACTGAAAGCATCAGTGATAAGAGTACAGACCATTGAACATACTGAAACCATCAGCGATACGAGCACAGATCATTGATAACACTGAAAGCATCAGTGATAAGAGTACAGTCCACTGATAACACTGAAAGCATCAGTGATAAGAGTACAGTTCATTGATTACACTGAAACCATCAGTGATAAGAGTACAGACCATTGATAACACTGAAACCATCAGTGATAAGAGTACAGACCATTGATAACACTGAAACCATCAGTGATTAGAGTACAGATCATTGATAACACTGAAACCATCAGTGATAAGAGTACAGACCATTGATAACACTAAAACCATCAGTGATTAGAGTACAGATCATTTATAACACTGAAACCATCAGTGATAAGAGTACAGACCATTGATAACACTGAAACCATCAGTGATACGAGTACAGATCATTGATAACACTGAAAACATCAGTGATAAGAGTACAGACCATTGATAACACTGAAAGCATCAGTGATAAGAGTACAGACCATTGATAACACTGAATCCATCAGCGATACGAGCACAGATCATTGATAACACTGAAAGCATCAGTGATAAGAGTACAGTCCACTGATAACACTGAAAGCATCAGTGATAAGAGTACAGTTCATTGATTACACTGTAACCATCAGTGATAAGAGTACAGACCATTGATAACACTGAAACCATCAGTGATAAGAGTACAGACCATTGATAACACTGAAACCATCAGTGATTAGAGTACAGATCATTGATAACACTGAAACCATCAGTGATACGAGTACAGACCATTGATAACACTGAAACCATCAGTGATACGAGTACAAATCATTGATAACACTGAATCCATCAGTGATAAGAGTACAGATCATTGAACACACTGAAACCATCAGTGATAAGAGAACAGATCATTGATAACACTGAAATCATCAGTGATACGAGTACAGATCATTGATAACACTGAAAGCATCAGTGATAAGAGTACAGACCATTGATAACACTGAAACCATCAGTGATACGAGTACAGATCATTGATAACACTGAAAGCATCAGTGATAAGAGTACAGATCATTGATTACACTGAAAGCATCAGTGATAAGAGTACAGTCCACTGATAACACTGAAACCATCAGCGATACGACCACAGATCATTGATAACACTGAAAGCATCAGTGATAAGAGTACAGTCCACTGATAACACTGAAACCATCAGTGATAAGAGTACAGATCATTGATAACACTGAAACCATCAGTGATACGAGTACAGATCATTGGTAACACTGAAACCATCAGTGATACGAGAACATACCATTGAACACACTGAAACCATCAGCGATACGAGTACAGACCATTGATAACACTGAAAGCATCAGTGATACGAGGACAGACCATTGAACACACTGAAACCATCTGTGATAAGAGTACAGACCATTGAACATACTGAAATCATCAGCGATACGAGCACAGGTCATTGATAACACTGAAACCATCAGTGATAAGAGTACAGATCATTGATAACACTGAAACCATCAGTGATAAGAGTACAGACCATTGATAACACTGAAAGCATCAGTGATACGAGTACAGACCATTGAACACACTGAAACCATCAGTGATAAGAGTACAACACATTGATAACACTGAAACCATCAGTGATAAGAGTACAGACCATTGATAACACTGAAACCATCAGTGATAAGAGTACAGATCATTGATTACACTGAAACCATCAGTGATAAGAGTACAGATCATTGATAACACTAAAACCATCATTGATACGAGGACAGACCATTGAACACACTGAAACCATCAGTGATAAGAGTACAGATCATTGATTACACTGAAACCATCAGTGATAAGAGTACAGATCATTGATAACACTGAAACCATCAGCGATACGAGTACAGACCATTGATAACACTGAAAGCATCAGTGATACGAGGACAGACCATTGAACACACTGAAACCATCTGTGATAAAAGTACAGACCATTGAACATACTGAAATCATCAGCGATACGAGCACAGGTCATTGATAACACTGAAACCATCAGTGATAAGAGTACAGACCATTGATAACACTGAAACCATCAGTGATAAGAGTACAGATCATTGATTACACTGAAACCATCAGTGATAAGAGTACAGATCATTGAACACACTGAAACCATCAGTGATAAGAGTACAGATCATTGATAACACTAAAACCATCATTGATACGAGGACAGACCATTGAACACACTGAAACCATCAGTGATAAGAGTACAACACATTGATAACACTGAAACCATCAGTGATAAGAGTACAGATCATTGATAACACTGAAACCATCAGTGATAAGAGTACAGACCATTGATAACACTGAAAGCATCAGTGATACGAGTACAGATCATTGATAACACTGAAACCATCAGCGATACGAGCACATACCATTGATAACACTGAAAGCATCAGTGATACGAGTACAGATCATTGATAACACTGAAACCATCAGCGATACGAGCACAGATCATTGATAACACTGAAACCATCAGTGATACGAGTACAGATCATTGATAACACTGAATCCATCAGTGATAAGAGTACAGACCATTGATAACACTGAAACCATCAGTGATACGAGTACAGATCATTGATAACACTGAATCCATCAGTGATTAGAGTACAGATCATTGATAACACTGAAAACATCAGTGATTAGAGTACAGATCATTGATAACACTGAAACCATCAGTGATAAAAGAACAGATCATTGATAACACTGAAACCATCAGTGATAAAAGAACAGATCATTGATAACACAGAAACCATCAGTGATTAGAGTACAGATCATTGATAACACTGAAACCATCAGTGATAAAAGAACAGACCATTGATAACACTGAAACCATCAGTGATAAGAGTACAAATCATTGATAACACTGAAACCATCAGTGATAAAAGAACAGACCATTGATAACACTGAAACCATCAGTGATAAGAGAACAGACCATTGATAACACTGAAACCATCAGTGATAAGAGTACAAATCATTGATAACACTGAAACCATCAGTGATAAAAGAACAGATCATTGATAACACTGAAACCATCAGTGATACGAGTATATATTATTGATAACACTGAAACCATCAGTGATAAGAGTACAGATCATTGATAACACTGAAACCATCAGTGATAAGAGAACAGACCATTGATAACACTGAAAGCATCAGTGATAAGAGTACAGACCATTGAACATACATAAAACCATCAGCGATACGAGTACAGATCATTGATAACACTGAAACCATCAGTGATAAGAGAACAGACCATTGATAACACTGAAAGCATCAGTGATAAGAGTACAGACCATTGAACATACATAAAACCATCAGCGATACGAGTACAGATCATAGATAACACTGAAACCATCAGGGATAAGAGTACAGACCATTGATAACACTGAAACCATCAGGGATAAGAGTACAGACCATTGATAACACTGAAACCATCAGTGATACGAGTACAGACCATTGATAACACTGAAAGCATCAGTGATAAGAGTACAGACCATTGATAACACTGAAACCATCAGTGATAAGAGTACAGACCATTGATAACACTGAAACCATCAGTGATAAGAGTACAGACCATTGATAACACTGAAACCATCAGTGATAAGAGTACAGACACTGAGGTAATCAGTATTAACAGACCAGACTATTGACAACACTGATGCCATTAGTGTTAACACAGTGTGGATCATTGATTAAACCAAGGAAAACTAGTGAATTTTGTTATTAGCTTATTGAAAAGTATCATATCTAAATTTGCTGCTACATTCAAATGTTCAGGATTCTACCTTGTCTATGTAGCTGAGCAGGATGGTCTGAACCTTACTTGGCCGCTTTAAATATATAACACACGAAAATAAGAAACGCAACAGTAAGATTTTCCCGTTAGGTTCTCCCTAACTTGCGAAAATGCTTATTGTCATAAATTACTAACTTCATTTAAATTTGTAAAATGCATTTAAGCCGCCCCCGCCCCCAGTGGCTTAGGCTGCCGTCCTTTCTAAGGTTGTTAATTTGTTGTTTTACAATGTATGTACCTCCCATTGTTTGTAGGGGTTCTGTGTTGGTCTTTGTTTTGGTATGCATTACTTTTTGTCCTGTCTAATTATGCAATCATCATAACAATTAATTTTGCGTTAATTGTCTTGTTGCTGTTAATGTTCTGTGGCTCTTCTTTAAGGTGCCGTGGGTTGGTCTGCAGTGTGTGATTGTGGTATTTCCTAATCATACTCACTTTTCTTCTGATTAAATCTAACTAAAACTTCATTATGGCCGAGATAAGACTGTTACCATGCTCTAATCATTTTTGTAAGACAGGACTGTTACCATGCTCTAATCATTTTTGTAAGACAGGACTGTTACCATCTTATTTGCGTTCAAGAAGTTTATCTCTATTATTGAAGCATTTATCAAAGGGTAGTCACAGAACAGGGGCTACCAAGCCGCACCTAAACAAACATGCTTAAATGACAGATAGAATTCGCAAATAATAAGTGTCAGGGTACCATGAGGTCTACTTTGACGGCTTCATTGCGTAATGAGAAATCCAGCGAGTGAGCATAAAAAACTCAAACTGTATGTGACTTAACAATTTGATCCCCGTCTGGTTCATAGTCATTTCTTTATCACAAGTAATATATAAAGGATGCTTTTCCGAGGCTTTCTTGTTTAAACCGCGAGGCGAGCGGTTTAAAAAGAAAGCCGAGAAAGAATCCTTTATCTAGCTTGTAGTATGGCGCAGGCGCAAATAAACACGTGATACTGACACCTGACGAAATTTACATTCGCTCCTCCCTGCATCTGGCCTAAGCTGCAATTATATTACATTTACCTACGGGTTAATTTGTGGCTCCCGCCTACATCGTTTAACTAAAATTGGAATTTAGAGTACGGTCTAAGCTCCTCCTTCGTCGTTATTCTCGGGTGTCTGATTTAAACATAAGCAAAGATCAAAGAAAAAAAAGCATCGGCCATACTACAATTTTGACACAACTTGCAAAGATATGGAATGCAACAGTATCTGACAATCCTTTGAACCTAATAAGTATGTAAACTTACCTACGATCTTTCTGGAAATGGATATTAAGTTGTACTGTTGCGTTTCTTTCTTTGTTTTGTATACATCATATCCACATACGTTATTTGGTGTTGCTACTTGCATGATTCTAAATGATAGTAAGGTTTTGGAGACAATTGTTTAATTGCTTTTCAAAACTAGCATCACTTACAGGTACATACAAAATTGTAATAATGTTTCTATTTCGACTGTTTCGTCAAAACTTTCTTAAAAACTGAAATTTAGGTATTACGATTGATGTCATTACAGCTGGTCAGCTGCATAATTGATCTACCCAAACCTCATCATCTAAATCAAATGTTAAATAAATTGGCGATATCTATTGGCACATTTCACAAAATTAAAAAAAGCAAAACAGTGAGTTGGTATGATCAGGAAATACCGCAATCACACACTGCAGAATTAATAGACAACCAATAACACCAATCACACGGATAAGCATTTGCAAGAGAAACATAAGCATAGGCATATCAATCAGCTCTCTGTTCTTATGCGATACGATCATCAACGCACTACACCCCATCAGCCACATCCACAAAATAGCAAAAATCAAGCCAAAAAAACAAATGAAATGTGAAAGCGTATATTGGTGTTTTATACATAGAGGATCTTACATGAGTGCTCATGTTTTATTGAATCTATTAAACGAGTTGGGGAAAAGAGATAAAATGCGAGGCTTGCCGAGCATTTTATCTCTTTTTCGCAACGAGTTTAATAAATTCAATAATACAAGAGCACGAATGTTAGATTCTATTTATCATATGACATTAAGATATCTTTGAAGTTTCATTGCTGACGGTAAAACGTTATAATATTGTCATTATGTGCGCAACGTTGTTATGGACGTCATAACGTTTCCCGTAAATCGATAAACCACTAGTGTTTTACAGATTTTATTTTATCACAAGCAGTGAATTCAATGAATATCAAATGTGAGTAAAATTGGTATTTTTCTACAGTGAAAAAATATCGTATTTTTTCACTAGTGACTGATACGATTTATATTTTCACTGTAGAATAGAATAGAACTGTAGCAAAACAAGGCTTTCTTGGCAATTTTGTGACTGGGATTTTTTAAAATAAGGTTTTAAGTGAAGTATATTTGTCAAAAATAACGCTACGCATGCTGTGACGTCAACATCAAACATAATGACGTCACCGTTTGACATGGCGTAGCGCCAGTTTGCACGTGACGCCTACCATAAGGCACACTCAATAGACTTTCTTTAAATGCTGATTTCTTGCGTTTCATTCGTTGAAATATGATTCTAAGCCATTTTCTAGGTGCAAACTATGTTTACACCCAATGTTATACCCAATAAACACACTGCAAAAGTCAAATCGAACGAGAAACGACCAAGTAAAAAATAAGGTTGTGATTTTTGTATTTCGGTTGAGTATAAAATAAAAAGAAAATTTACTTTTTTACGGTAAATACCAAATATATTTCATCTCCTGTGGTGAAAATATCTGCATTTTCACTCGTGCTACGCACTCGTGAAAAATACTGATTTTTTTCACCGCACTCGATGAAATATATTTGGTATTCACCTCAAAAAAGTAAATATCCTCTATTTATTGCATGGCGTTATTTCACTCCCAGACGCGACGTCATTTGATAATTATTTTTTTGTGCAACAGCATCCAAAAAGCCCATAAGAATGTATACGGCTAGGCGTGAGGATAACTTTTGAACTGAGTCTTCATTTACATTCATACTTTGTTTATACGAGCCTTTGTTGCTCGACAATGATTAAAGAACCAAACTCACATGTGCCGGTCCATATGTCAATCGGGGAAGTCCGACACAATTCCAGAATCGAATCAAGCCTCGGATGTACGTTAGGCGCATTACGCGCAGTAGTATGTACAAAAAAGCTCCATTTTGTTGGCCGAAACTGGCGTAAGGAAAATTAGTTCTGTACCATGTGGGTTCAGCCCTATTGAAATCTATTTTTCTGATTACCTAAAAGAATAAAAGAACAGAATAAAAGAGTTATATGTATTTTTTCAATAGAATATCGCTATATTTTATTGAAAAAAAACCCATAAACTTCATTTATAACCGTTTGTTTTGCTGCAATCACACTTGGTATTGTGTTGACATGGTTTCTGTGACGTCAGCGTCACGTAATGTAACGTCAGCGTCACATTATCAAAGTAGATCCCCGGTGTACATCCGAGGTCTGATTCCACGGAATTGGCCGAGGCAGTTCCGATAGGTCCATATGTGTGTATCAGTTAATAAGATATTGGTGCAAGAGAACTAACTAACTATTTCCAATACTATTTAGCTTCATTTAATTATGTTTCTTTCTATTCCAGAATGGTGTGGCCTATTCGACAATTCTTTCTATCAGTGTAGATGGCAGTTCAAATAAACATACTAGTGACATACTTAGCAACTATAATTCAGTCTATTCTTAACTTCTAACAAAGAAAACAAACACAGTTTGCATGTTGGCGCGCTTTAATGTGAGCAAATGAGCAGAGTGACATGGAAGGACACAACAGTCCTTGATGAGATCTATTTAAGAAATGCTTGTAAAAACCCTGCCAGTAACACAGCTTACTTAACCCTTAGATCTTCTCATTGCCGAAGTACCTGCCGTCCAGCCCACATGACACCAAACTTTCTCTTTTTTGTTTGGCGAAAACTTGCTGTGATTTTATACAGTGCAGTGTACCACATAGCAATGACGACGTGCAAATCAACACGACAAGATCTCTTGCTCGAATCTATACAAAAATTTGTGTGTTGCTCACGTCCGTGAAGCCGCCTTAGAACTGATTTTTCAGTTAATAATATACTGCACATCCTTTGTTAATGCTAGTACCGACTAGAAAAATATTCTGCTCTATTCGATGAAACGAGAAGAATGTTAAGTCTATTCTTAACTTCTAACAAAGAAAACAAACACAGTTTGCATGTTGGCGCGCTTAGAAATTACAAATGTTAGAGAGCGACAAAATTTTGTATAGATCCTAATTACGTTTTCACGTTTTCACAATGCCTCACATAGACATGACCTCTGTAATTTTTAACATTTCGACTCCAAAATCTTCAACGTACATATTTTACTCTCAGGTGACTTCCACCAAATTGGGCTGCATAAGTATGCCATATATCTTGAAATATGCACCTGTGTGCTATTTTTCTCGCAACACTAGTGTTTAGATTAAGCTTAGATGTTACCATAATAGTTGATAACACAAAAGAATTAACAGTTCATACAACACGCGGTATACGTGTACTTATCTGTAGTTCTGCTTGCTTCAGGACACAATGTGTTGACTTCTAAATCGCTTCGTCAAAAACGGATGCTGTTGTATGTTTCTGATTGAGCCAATACCTGCAACAAATGAAAACAAATAGCCATATACAAATAGCCTTATTGTCAATACATAGTATTCTTATTTTCATTGCAATCATGTTTAAGTCTAAAATTTATTTTCCAAAAATATCATTGTTTTCATGCCCCTTTGCACTTTGTCTGATACAAATGACTTTATCTGGTACTCATTTCATTTACTTATTTATTTATTTTTGTTTTGCTAAATGTATCGCCTATTCAAATTAGACAATCGGGTACAGACGGCTGGTCAGAAACCCTTAAAGTACAACAAACAGCCATATCTATTATACTAAACAGTTCCCCTTTGGCTAACTCTGATACTGACGCAATAATCGGGCAAATCTATCTGGAATTAACTTATTTGTATCTACGTTATAATACACACTGAACTTGTGATTTGTTTGTGATTCAATATATCAGTCAATCTAATTTTCTCCTTTCTCTGTTTTAACTAAACGCATATCTCATGAAAACTATACCATATCCATTTTACTGACATTTTAATTTCGATGATGTCACGTAATTTACCAACATGTCAATATTTTGAAAACCACTTTTTCTACTCCTGATTTTTTATGAGTGACTTCATTTTCTTGTTATTGTAATAAACATTGACCTCATATGTTATCTTCTAAATACTGCTCTATACAACCATATTTACTCCCCCGTCTTTGTTCACATGGAGGACATTTTTTCTTTCAAAACCAAATACTTCGTTGTTTGAAAGTCTACTCTTATTTTCGTGTGAGATTTTGTTTGGCATTTGTTCATTGATTTTGCTCTCAGGGACTTTTGCACCTTTTAAAATTAAGCCCTTCAGTCTGCATTTTCAACTTGACTTCAACTTCCGGGGAAAATCTCAGTTATTATCTGTTTGCAGGTAAATAACTTTTTCCACTTCCTGGGAAATCTCAATTATTACCATCTACCAGGTAAATAACTTTTTCCACTTCCGGGAAATTTGTTTCCACTCCTGGGAAATCTCAATTGTTACCTTCTAACAGGTAAATACCCTTTTCCCATTACAGGGGAATTTTACCTTTTTCCACTTCCGGGGAACTCATTTCCACTTCCTGGGAAATCTCAATTATTACCTTATACCAGATAAATACCTTTTTCCACTTTCAGGGGAACTTCATATTTCCCAAGTCTGGGAAATGACATGTGACCTAGTCACCAGCCGATTTTTAGAGCTCTCTTATGAGGTTTGTTTTTCCCACATAAATCCAATGCTCCTATGTAATGTTTTCTTACCTTTGGAAATAACCTTCTATCAGGTAAATACCTTTTTCCCACTTCCTGGGAACTCGTTTCCACCTCCTGGGCAATCTCAATTATTACCTTATACCAGATAAATACCTTTTTCCACTTCAGGGGAACTTCCTGTTTCCTTTTCTTGGGAAATGCCATGTGACCTAGTCACCAACCGATTTTTAGAGCTCTCTTATGAGGAATGTTTGCTCTTCCCACATGAATCTACAGCTCCGATTACATATATTCTCACCTTTAAAAATAACCTTCTACCAAGTAAATACCTCTTTCTCACTACCTTATAATTCACAAAATAATTTTTTGAGTGTCACTTATCTTAGTCAGGGGCGATCGGGACTTCCGTGCGAATTTGATGCCGATTTATGGTGACCTATACCAAATCAAACTTTAGGGGATAACTAATGAAAATCGACTGGTCACCCATCTGGGTTTCACGTCTGGACGTCATAATGACGTCATCAAAATAGCGTATATTGTATCAGTGCAATTTAAACGGTATGTCCATTGTAGTATATGGAGATCAGGACTTTCTTGCATTTTGTGTGCCAATTTCAGGCGAAATACACCAAATTTAACTTTAGGGGGTTAATAATTAAAATTAACATGTCTCCCATATTGTCTTCGCATCAGAACAAAAAGATGACGTCATTGAAATGACGCCTTATATGTAAATACCACGTATATATGCATTTTGTCCATTTCCAACGCTTGGAAATATTCCTTTAATGAACTGGTAGCCTTATCATGACTGAATGCAAACTCTTTTAAGTCGTAAGATACGAAATATATTCAGATAGGGTGAAGTCAGTTCGAGGGTGGGACGTAAATGCCGTCACGATTTACGAATAAAAAGACAGTGGAGTGAATGAAAAACAAACAGTGTTTTTGATTATAAACGGAGTAAATATAATCTCTTATGCTTATATATATATATAGATGTACTACGACCTCTGACCAATGACCTTTGGGTCTTTCTATTTCAAACGATTGATGCAGAATACGTAAAATGAGCCAGTCCGGCTAGAACATATGTGCATGTCAAAGCTTTATAGTAAATGTAAATAAATGCCTGAAACTCTTTTTTCTAGAACAACATATCAATATTATAAATAGAGTCACGCTTCAAAGCTTTTGATTTATCTGTAGCTGCTTATCCTACACCCAAATAAAAGATAGTAGTAATAATCATTTGCATACACTATCAACCAAACTCATTATAGTCCGATTTTGACCAACAACTGAATGATCAAAAGTTAGAAGAGTCTACTTAATAGTTCATGATATGGAAATAAGGATAAACCCCTCTACAAGTTACCCATTGTACTTCGATAGCACGGGCAATAGAAAACTGTTACAATCTTATTTATCTTTCGCATGCTACTAGGCAGAATCGTCTTCAAAGGTCAAAATCGGACAATAAGGCATTCTTGTTGACACGGCTAAAGAAATACCTGAATCCACATGAAAATAGTTGTCAAAAGTCATAAGCATATTGATCACTGGCAATAGTTTACATGAGTCCTCCACAGCAACACAAATCAGTACAATATAAATGGTTTGCTTTGTACCTATTCCGAGATGTTTCGCATACAGACATGCTGCAACAACATTTTATCAGCTGCAGAGGTGTTTCGGGGGCAGGAGGCAACATGAGCGGATCCAGAAATTTTTGTCAGTTTTATTTAGTCCTCAGCTTATTTTACAGTTTAAAGAGGGGATCCGATGGTTTTATTGCTGAGAAAACTATACTTATACTTTACAAAGGATCCAGAGGCGGTCCATTATTTTCCGGGGGCGGGGGGGGTCCAACTTTTACCAGAAGGGGGGTCCAAATGCTAATTTCTATAGAAACCCATATACGTACTTGTTATTTTCCAGATGGAGTTTCCGGACCCCCTATCCCCCTCTGGATCCGCACATGGGCAATGTCATCATAACGGGACAATATTGATCACAGTCCGGCCTCTAATCATAATTGTCAGGCATTGATTTGTCAGGATTAATGACAGGTGAGGTTTTCCAAACGATTCACTGATACTGCGCACGTTTGACACCTTCGAGAAACACAGCTCTTGGAAGTGGTAGTTCTTGCAATTCAGCTTTTTTCTCCAAAACATCCACCACCTCAACGCAGTGAGTCGAACAATATCGGTGACTTGCTAATGCAAAGTAAGAAAGACGGCAAAGATCAGGAATCGATACAATCAAGTACCACACCTGACCCAGGATACCAATGGGAAAGTAAAAAAAAACAACTCTTAGTTAGACATCACAAACGAGAGCCAAGAGGTCAGGACAATTTACAACTATATTACTCTAGTGCATCCGCCACAGTGCTTTCTAAGGGCACTGAGCCGAGGTGAAAGAATGCTTCGGGGATAGAGTCTCCAGCATAGCTTAATGCCTGCCAATATGATTTCTCGCTCTTTCCTGACATTGAACTAGTTAATACCAGCACCTGAAAGTGCATGTAATTCGATCAGAGCCCTAGTTGTGGCATCACGACACATTGACATCTTTAATAAGTGTCCTGATCTTAGAAACTTGATGATATATGCGCAAGACTGTTTAAGAAAATGTAAAATATCAACACTCTGCAATTGTTTTATATGTGTTTTATTTAAGCGGCGAAAACAAAATTTGCTCCTCTGCAAAACTGGGGATAGGGTTGTGCATTAGCTCATATAAGACAAAATATTTAAGATAGAAAAGCAAACTTTGGTTTTGTATTCGTCAATTGAGTATATGTTTGTTAAACCTAATCTAAAACGGTTTGAAACCAACTCAGATCAGTCTTTAAACTAAATGACGATGGCCAAAATTACCACTTTTAAATTATAATTAAGTTCATGTAACGCACATAATACAACATGTAGCCGTATTAATGTTAAACAGCTGTCATATCTAGTAAAGACATCCAGTAATTTGCAGACTATTAGAATGTTCATTGATTAGATAGTTTGAATGTCTTCTTTCTGTACCTCAAACTTTCAATTTTCTTATTCTCAAATTGATAAAATAACATATGCAACAAGCTGATACAGGCTAACACCCATGCTTACAGTGTGCAAACATCTCCTATTCGACGCACCTTGAATCGGTACATACGATAGAATATGTCTAAAAGGGTTTTGGATGGAGCAGGTCATTACTCAGCTTGCAGTCAAAATCTTGTTTGATGATTATTCTGGTTTTTATGATATGAGGAGGACAATTATTTTACCAGAGAAGCAGAAATAATAATCGAAATTGTACATGTATATGACTTTGATAAGGATTGGTTTAGAATATTTACATTAGAAAGGGACATTTACTAAATTGTACTGTTTAAATGTGAAAAGATTATTTCCTATGTTCCGCTAGGATGTATCTTTCTTTTAGAATTATTCATATTAAGAAATATTGAAAACAAATATTCATAACATCTGTAACAAAGGTATAGGGGCTTAATAATCACCAATACCTAAGATTTAGGCACCAGAGGCTAGAGACTTTAGCTAGGAAAACATGCGAATTATACTCATTTTTTCCTGAAATATAATTTCTTACATCAAGTTAATGTCCTTGCTAATTTATTATGTCATGTAACATATGTTACAACCTTTAACAAGTGCTTCAATCTTGTTGTTTAACCTGTAAAATCTATAATTCTTTACAATATGAGCAAGACAATCCCAAAAATGCAAGATATCCAACAGCAGCAAATGTTTTCATATATTTTTACTTAAATGATGCCTACCAAATTCCGCTCCTTAAAATTGGGTGTAGCCTTTGGTTTGTTTTTATAATTGCTCGTATAAGACACTTTATTTGAAGTATAAAAGCAAACTTTGGATTTTCTCTAACCCAAATGAGTTTGTTAGTATAAAATTATCAAAACATTTTCGAAAATGCACATATCAGCTAAAAAGTAAATGATATTGGTCACCAATTTTCATGTTTAAAGGGTAATCTAATTAAAGTAACGCACATAACACCACATGAAGCTGTATTTTTGCTCCAAAAGAATTTATATGTAGCTAAAGTAGTCAATATGCAGATCATATGAGTAATTTAAATAATCAGCCTTCTTTCTGTAGCTCAAACTTTAAATTTTTTTTTCTAAATTTAATATGGTAACATATGTAACAGGCTGTCAGAGACTAACGCCCCGGCGAACATAGTGCAAACATCTATTAAAAGACGCAGCTTGAAATTCTCTTTTAGATGGGATAAGTTTGTGAAATTCCAAAGTGGGGGCAATAACATTCTCAGCCATCAGTCTAAAGGTGCCCCGATAAGCTAGGTATTTATAGGAAATCTGCAGTATTTCGCATGCAACATATAGTTATCGAGAAAAAATTCATTGTCAAAGTAAGGCAAAGCATTGATGTAACCATCATATGACTAAAATAATTGATATTATGTTAAAAAAAGTGTTCGTGTTGGATAAATATGACCATACCAACATAAACCATAGCCTTATTAACGAGCAGTTTCTCATTATGGTCGCCATATTTATGACGTCATAACTAGCCTCAGACGCGGATTTGAGATGGGTGACCACCTTTAAATCAAAGGTAAGACTCCATTGAAGGTTTTGATATAGGTCACCATAAATCGGCACACAATTCGCACGGGACCTATTTTTTGTCCCTTAGGGCCCTGACTATCTTTTTAATTCCGTAGAAGTCAACTTGCTCATCTCGTTCTGTCTGCTGTAATATCCTAGGTCGGTGCTATGGTATCTTCATACTCCAGAATATAGACCAACGTGCTTCGCTTTTTGTGTGTTGCTCACGTCTTTGAAGCCGCCATAGAACTGATTTTTCAAGACACTTCGTTCACAAATACCTGATTATTCTCAGTCCGTGCATGACGACCGAGTAATAATATACTGCACATCCTTTGTTAATGCTAGTACCGACTAGACAAATATTCTGCTTTATTCGATGAAACGAGCAGAACGTTAAACCCTTTGTATATTGGTGAACTGTTTCATCTGGTGAACTGTTTCATCTAGTTTGATATGATAAACTAGGGATGTTTCATTGTACATATCAAGGGTCAATAGGTTAAAATGTCCAAATTGCACGACCCGCATGTGTGCACCATAATCACATTGTGAGTCTGTCTGCCCGTCAGTCCGTTACCAGTTAGTGAAAATGCTCATAACTCTCGAACCACATGACATATTTTCAGATCAAATTTTGCATACGCATGCATGTCAGCATTGTATAACCACTGGCTTGCGTAACACCATTTTTATGGAAGAGGTTTTGCTGAGCATTAGTCCGGCCGGTCTTGGTCAGTAAGTGAACTTGCTCATAACTCTTGAACCATATGGATCAAAGTTTGCATACTTATTTATTTTAACATTGTCCATCCACTGGTATGCAAAACGGTGACGAGACTGCTGGGAGAATTCAAAACGTAGAAAACTACTGAAAACCACAAAATCTATGTTAAATTGAAAAATATGCAAATCGAGATTGTCAATAACAACAAAATTTTAAAGACTTGGTATCGAAATTTCGCACGATCCGCGGTTGTGCACTATAATCACTGTGTGAGCCCGTCTATCCGTCCAATTTGCTTTCCACACGTTCCTTCTGGCACCACGTACTGATTTATCTACGTTCACCACGGGTCGTGCACATTACAGTCAGTTGATTATGATGTATTTATGCTCCTGAAGATTGCTTTTATCTTAGCAAATAGTGTAGACCCTGGTTAAATATCCAGTTCTGTAGCATTACATCCGGGTCTTCACTGTTTGCCACAACACCCGTTTAAAGGTTTCAAGTATACGCACTCTGACTCTGACTCCAAAACACACTCCATCAGGCACAATTACTAAGAAATGTTGCGTTGCACCGAATAACTCTAAAAGCATATGTCAACATTATGCCAAGGCACATTAAATTGATAACCAAAGAAAATGCCTTGCTTTCCCAATAGATGATTTTCTTATACTTGTATTTGTTTATAAGAATACATACATGTTTGTTGTGGTACTCATGGAGGCACCCAATTGAGTGCATCCAACGAGTGCCCTGGTGTTTTCTTGGAAAGTCCCTACTTATCAAGGGCAAAGTTTTTATCATATGACCTAGCGTCTGGGGGTGATATGATGCCATGTATTAAAACTGATAATCCGCTTAGTGTTATACATATCTAGTAACGTTATGTTATGACGCCCATATCATCGTGACGGTCGCGCAATTGTTTATGACAGAATTTTAATCCTTAAAGCGCTAATCACGACTGCAGCAGACAACAAATTTTGCAGCATTTTCCCTAATTTTTTGAAAAAATAAGATATGATATTTCATGAGAATCGTCTGCCAGCAGACGATCTTCATGAAATATCATGCCTTATTTGTTATTTTTTAAAAAGCAGCAAAATTTGAAATTGTCGTCTGCTGCAACTTATAGGTGGCGATTTACGGTTGATATTTTCAGGCTAAAAACGCGATTTCAAAGAATTTTTGTCTTGATAAATAGAATCTAACATTCGTGCTTCTGTTTTATTGAAAATATTCAACTAGTTGCGAAAAAAAGATACAATGCTTGACAAAATAGAGAGGAAGGCAAAGATCAGGAATCGATCATTCAAGTACCACATCTGACCCGAAATATCATATGGGAAAGTGATAAAAACACAAGAATTCACAAAACACTAGAGAGCCAAGAGGTCAGCCCATTCCCAGGTGACCACAAGGTTACAAGGAGCAGAAAAGACAGCATAACAAAGACAAACAAGAAACATAAATAACAAAAAGGATCTACAAAAGAAGAACCAACTTGGGACAGGCAGCAAAACATCACTGGAGGGTTAAACATGTTTAACCTCACCCTAAATTCTGATGTGGATCAACATACACAGATGTTTGGTTAGCATGACAGATCCCTTACTTATCGATGTATCATCTCCAAGTACATACAAATCAAAATATAAAAAGAGATACAATTAAGGTAATGGCTCAACAGTACATACAACCGAATGCCGGAGCAAAACAAATCCAACAGTTAAACCGCGGTGGGCCTGACCAAAGACACGGCATCAGGCCCCAACCCTTCCATCTATAGAGTTTTTAAGTCGGAACCGTCATAGAGTCTGAGGTCCGATCCGCCGGCGTGCAATTAAAGAGGAAAGCAAAGTTGTCAACCGTGATTGGGTTGACCTGACCAAGCATACAGTCTATCGCAATACATTAATAATACAGGCATAACCAAACTTTTTATAATGAGAAATTATTTTACTGAACTGCGCTGAAAAATTATTAGTGCCAACAATTTTCTTTAATGTTCTTTGATTTATACACTAAGTCGCCAGAAAATTCTGGCTCCGAAAGTCCCTGGTTATGGAATTTAGATTAAGAAAAAAGTTAAAAAAAAGTTTTTTTTAAAGTTTATGATACCAGTTAAGACAAGGTTATCGGTATCATAAACTTCATAAAACTTTTTCTAATTTTTCCAATTTTTATCGCTGATACTATGATTTGATATCTAAAATCCATATCAGACTTAAATCTCTCTTGCGCCAGGGATTTTCGGAGTCGTAATTTTATGGCGATTTAGTGTATAAATTAAAGTTCTGTTAAAAGTTTATCACGAGTGTTGAAGTCTGTAACAAGGCTAGATGCTTTAGCTAATCGGATGAGTTGAGAAATATAAACTCCATAGCATGTAAAGCGAGGAACATCCATTGTCGCCAACAGGTAACGCTCTAGCACGCACTAACCTGTCACCATTTGCTCAGTGCACACTGGGATTGAACCGCCATTCCCCAACCATTTTTATTAAAATATATTATGCGATCACTGCTTGCATGACTTAGAGCTTTACATCAGAAATAAGGGTGGCATTGGTACCACGAAACTAGTTTAAGCCCTCCAATAAAAGTATTTTTACTGACCATTCCAAGGCGGTGTTTCTTTTGTGGATCCTTTATGTAATTTATGTTTCGTGTCTGCCACGCTGACTTGTCTGCTCATTGCAGCCTTGTGGTCACCTGCTGGGAAACGGCTAACCTCTTGGCTCTCTTGTATGTGATGTTTTCTTGTGTTTTGTCACTTTTCCATGTGTTTTCCTGGGTCAGAAGTGGTACTTGATTGTATTGATTCCTGATCTTTGCCTTCTTCCGTACCTTTACAGCCGGAAAATATTGACTATCAGAGAAATGGTAAACTTTCCAAAATTCGACTTTTTGCGATTTTTCTTTAAGCTTTAACTATAAATTGTCACTACAGGAGCGCTTGAATTGAACGGGATTAACCAGAATTGGCTAGATCCCATAGTTCAAAGAGGGAAATGCGAGAGATATCGTCAGGCCTCGCGAGAATGAGGAACATTCCCATCTAAAATGGGAAATTGACAATTTCAAAATCTAAATCGTCACGTTTATCGTTAATTTTGTCACTTTCCCATGTGGTTTCCTGGGTCAGGTGTGGTACTTGATCGTATTGATTCCTGATCTTTGCCTTCTGCCGTACTTTTACAGCCGGAAAATATTGTCTATTAGAGAAATGGTAAACTTTACAAAATTCGACTTTTTGCGATTTTTCTTTATGCTTTAACTATAAATTGTCACTACAGGAGCGCTTGAATTGAACGGGATTAACCAGATTTGGCTAGATCCCATAGTTCAAAGAGGGAAATGCGAGAGATATCGTCAGGCCTCGTGAGAATGAGGAACATTCCCATCTAAAAATGGGAAATTGACAATTTCAAAATCTAAATCGTCACGTTTATCGTTAATTTTGGTAGAAACTTTATTCATTAGAAGGGCAAATGCAAATCTAAAAACGAGACTTTTAGATCAGAGGTATTGTCCTCTCTTTAGGGTATATTGAACTTACCATATTGTCAATGTAGATGTGGTGTTTAAAACGTCAATGATGTCAGCATGTTTATCATCAGAAAGAGACATGATATACTCCTTCACATAACAAAACAAGAATATGTCCACAACCAGGGGAGCACAATTAGTGCCCTTAGAAATCCCTATAACTTGTCTACACAGCTTAGTGCCAAATCGTATAAAATGTTGTTCGGTTCGTCATCATATGCCTCAAAAGATCACATGTCAGACTTTCCTAATTCCTAATTATGGTCATTAAATCTGGTTTTAACAGTGTATATCCTAATAAAATGCTGTATTCTGTGGTCTTTCATCTAGATCCTTCAGTAAGTCTTTTACTACTATTTGGTTTCCAGTATTGAACGGGATAAACGATGAAAAATAGACATAGGTGACCCTAAAATGGGACTATGACCAGAAAATGTCGCAATCACAGACCAGCCCATGTCACCGTAAGGAAGAGTCACTAAACAAAAAACGTCTGCCACATATTGTGCTAGCTATACAAAATTAGCCTTGCCAACATATAAAAGTATTACTGACTTACATCAGCAGTTAAAATTGGAGCAAAATATGTGATAGCAAGATGTATTTCTGTGCTGACCTCTGCTTAGCTTCAGCCAATAACACCTTATCTTCTCGCACTAATTTAATAAAACATAGCCCAATCGACGTTATCAGAATATGAATACTATTAAAGCACATCGTGACAAACGCTTACAATTTTATAACATGGCAATACGGTTCAGATTTGATTGGTCATGTCCATGCATCCATAAAATGAGCACAATAAGCTGTCTGTTAGACTGGGTGAATGGGAAGATTACGTGCTATAAATAAAGATAATGTCTACAGAAATTGTCGGAATGACTTGTTATGATTACACTAACCATCGAATATGTACGTTCTTTTGGACAATATGGTCTTGTCTAAATATGGAAAATAAGTGAATACGATTAGGCGATACAGCAAACACAGGTCAGGTCTTAGCCAACCTATGTCATTAAGATACAATTAAGGGATTCCGTCAAGTTGAACACAGCTAAGGTCATAGCCTACCTATGTCATTAAGAACCGATTAGGTGATACATTCAACACAGGTAAGGTCATAGCCTACCTATGCCATTAAGATACGATTAGGTGATACATCAAAGACAGGTGAGGTCATAGCCTACCTATGCCATTAAGATACCATTTGGTGATACAGCCAACACAGGTAAGGTCATAGCCTACCTATGCCATTAAGATACGATTAGATGGTACAGCCAACACAGGTAAGATCATAGCTTACCTAAGCCATTAAGATACGATTAGATGGTACAGCCAACACAGGTAAGGTCATAGCCTACCTATGCCATTAAGATACGATTGGGTGATACAGCCAACACAGGTAAGGTCATAGCCTACCTATGCCATTAAGATACGATTAGATGGTACAGCCAACACAGGTAAGATCATAGCTTACCTAAGCCATTAAGATACGATTAGATTGTACAGCCAACACAGGTAAGGTCATAGCCTACCTATGCCATTAAGATACGATTGGGTGATACAGCCAACACAGGTAAGGTCATAGCTTACCTATGCCATTAAGATACGATTGGGTGATACAGCCAACACAGGTAAGGTCATAGCCTACCTATGCCATTAAGTTACGATTAGATGATTCAGCCAACACAGGTGGGGTCATAGCCTACCTATGCCATTTAGTTACGATTAGATGATACAGCCAACACAGGTAAGGTCATAGCCTACCTATGCCATTAAGATACGATTAGATGGTACAGCCAACACAGGTAAGATCATAGCTTACCTAAGCCATTAAGATACGATTAGATTGTACAGCCAACACAGGTAAGGTCATAGCCTACCTATGCCATTAAGATACGATTGGGTGATACAGCCAACACAGGTAAGGTCATAGCTTACCTATGCCATTAAGATACGATTGGGTGATACAGCCAACACAGGTAAGGTCATAGCCTACCTATGCCATTAAGATACGATTAGATGGTACAGCCAACACAGGTAAGATCATAGCTTACCTAAGCCATTAAGATACGATTAGATTGTACAACAAACACAGGTAAGGTCATAGCCTACCTATGCCATTAAGATACGATTGGGTGATACAGCCAACACAGGTAAGGTCATAGCTTACCTATGCCATTAAGATACGATTGGGTGATACAGCCAACACAGGTAAGGTCATAGCCTACCTATGCCATTAAGATACGATTAGATGGTACAGCCAACACAGGTAAGATCATAGCTTACCTAAGCCATTAAGGTACGATTAGATTGTACAGCCAACACAGGTAAGGTCATAGCCTACCTATGCCATTAAGATACGATTGGGTGATACAGCCAACACAGGTAAGGTCATAGCTTACCTATGCCATTAAGATACGATTGGGTGATACAGCCAACACAGGTAAGGTCATAGCCTACCTATGCCATTAAGTTATGATTAGATGATTCAGCCAACACAGGTGAGGTCATAGCCTACCTATGCCATTAAGTTACGATTAGATAATACAGCCAACACAGGTGAAGTCATAGCCTACCTATGCCATTAAGATGCGATTATGTGATAGGGCAAACACAGGTAAGATCATAACCCACCTATGCCATTAAGATGCGATTAGGTGATAGGGCAAACATAGGTAAGGTCATAGCCTACCTAGGTAGGTAGGCTATGACCTACCTATAGACATTATATGTCTCTTACCATATTAAGGAAGAGACACAAACACAAAGCTAAAATATCAAGTCAAAATACAAGTATAAGGGGAAAAGCAGAGCAACTTTCCTTCTTTATATGTTCCTAATTGCCTAACTGGCAAGAGCACAAAGAATTATGTCATAAAACCACAACCCCCTCCCCACACACATACACAGAATGGGAGTTGCAAAGGAACTTTTGAACTGACTGTAGCAACAGCATCAGGGATAGAGTTTAAACTCATGTTTGAAAAAGTACAGAAGCAGAAGCAAATTCTGGTCTACAGTTCAGAACAGCTTTCACCCAATTTAGAAACTAAGTATTCAAGTTATTGAGCTTTTATATATTTTACTGCAGCTTTCTCATATAAAACAATGGTAAATTAAAAAGCAGGGATAAAAACTCTTGCTAAAATATGTACATAGTTTAATGCATTATAATTGCGTCTTGGGTACACTTCTGCACGCACATACAATTAAATATGCATTGATATGCCATTAAACTACCTTAATGGCTAAGTGAATAAACCCATTAATTATTGCCATTAATTTTTGTTGGAATATTATAACGGCATTATACTATACCATGAAAATAGCATTATATCAAAGGGTGAATGCCATTAAAATAACCATTAATTCTGCTCCAAATGATATTCCAACTTTCAAGGCAATTAAAAACCTGTCAATTCTTGTGAAAAAAATGATGTTTTGATGCCCTTTTAATGTGAATTAAATTAATGGTGAAACTATTAATGACACTTAAAGTAATGATTATAAATTCAAGGCCCATTAATAAAAGTTTAAAACAATTTAATGACCTTGAATGTAATGGCATAGTCAACTGAATGATAGTTAGTTCAAGCGGTCTACAGTTGTTTTTGATGAATTAAATGGAGCAACATGTTGAATGCTAGTTAATGCTATTTAATGCTATTTAATAGGATAAATTTTCAATAGTCATGAATTTTAAATTAGGCAGACAGTTGAATGATAGTTAACTCATACGTTTAATTTGTTTTGTTGGTTTGTTTTGTTGATTTACGTCCCAAGTCAACAGCTATGGTCATGGTGGGACGGTCAGTTCACCTAACCGCACTTTTTCCTGGGCAAGCTTGAACTGCTTCGTGCACATAATTTCGCTTGTAACTGACAACACCCATTCTTGAATGATTCAGCGGAAGGGAGGAGAATGACCGTAGAAATTATTTCATGACCAATCTCCACTAAAGTAAAGGACCGGGCCGGGATCGAACTCGCGACCCCTGGATCTGCAGTCAGACTCGCATCTGTTGCCAGACACGTTACCGACTGCGCTACGCGACCCGGTTTTATTTGTAATGACATTGAAATTAACGGAACAGTTAGTTTAATAAAAGAAAGTAAGTGAGTTTGATCAGGAAGTATCACAATCACAAACTACAGACCCATCCACGGCACCGTGATGAAGAGCCACGGGACATTTACAGTAACAAGACATCCAAAAGACAATAAAAGCAAAGCAACCAGCTCTCTCTTTCTCGTCAAGATGATTGCAAAAATAGAAAGGACATAAAGTAATGCATACGAAAACAAAAACGAACACAGAACCCCTACAAACAATGGGAGGAACATAAAACAATAAGTCAACAACAACAGAATAACCGCCTTAGAACGGACAGCAGCCTAAGCTACCGGGGAGCTTAAATGCATTTTACAGGCGCCAAACCTTTGCCCTAGATTCTGTTGTTGTTAAAACACAAAATGTGTTAATATCGCATGGAGGCTTCCTAACTAATGCAATGCAAAATCTAATCAAAGTAACACACTATGATGAAACAAAGTAAAAGACTCATGATAGTCAGAGCTAATGAAAACCTCAAGCTGAGCTACAGTGAGCCCAGCCAACGACAAGCATCAGGCACGAACCAACGGATTAAAGCTTTACGTCAGGGCCGTCATTTAGTCTGAGGCCTATGTACCCACCGTCATACAATTGAAGCTATAAACCGTGATTGGGTTTATAAACAGGCATGCAGACTGTCGCATGATATCCATGCTATATCCTACTCGTTTATTTTTTAATTGATCATTAAACCAATATTACTCAATAAGATGCTGGTAAAACCTGAAAAGTCACCAACAACTACATTACAAAACAAAGATCCAAAACAAAACGCCCACACACAATGGAAGCAACACCAAACAACGAATTAACAAAAGCAGAACCGCGCCCCTCGATGGGCAGCAGCCAATGCTAACCAGGTTGGGGTTTGGGTGGAGGGTCCGAAGATATTTTTTTTGGCGGGAACCTTCGACCCAGACTTCGCTGCAGCCAAGACAAACATCCTTTTTAACTCACATGGAGGACTCCCGGCCAGGCAATGTAAAAACAAAATATGCAAAGCAATACAATGTCTGTATCTCAGCAAAAATTCGAATAAACTCTTAAACTCGTAAGAAAACATAATTTTGTTTCCAGTTCGTTAGGCGAAAGACAGAATGTCATTCTATACGACTGAGGAACACACTCTCATGAGCTGGTTCAATTAGCATCCAGTAACAAAGAGTAAGTCGTTCTGCTGTATAACTGTTTCATGAAGTTAAGTCTGCTCACAATTAGCCAGCACTCTTGTTTCCATTTTTCATAATGATTTTATAAAGTACGCCCATGTGCTTTTGGTTTGGTTTTGTATATCGTGGCATCTTTCAGCTGCAGATTGAAATATTTTCTTGGTTAGTCAAACTTGATAAATGATTTTGAGAAAAACAAATTGAGTATGACAAGGGAGTGTCACATTCTAAGAAAACATACCAACTCCTGTCACGTAGAGAAAACATACAAACTCTTGTCACGCAGAGAAAAAAATCACAAGCGGCAGCTCAGGTCTCCAGTTAAGAGCGCGTAAATGAAAATTCCTATTCTTATTTCTCAACCATAATATATGTTGTGGATACTCAAAAGAACCGTCTTAATATGCATGGTTCTTTTGAGCACCAGAACACATGTAAGAATGGATGGGTAAGAAACTGATTTACGTTCGAAAGATCTCCTTTTCAGGACATAATTATGTCAGCCTACAGACAAATCCGCAATACATACATACACAAGAGAGACTTTAATAAACACATGAATCAGTCCTCTTTTCCCACTTTCTCCATCGAGATGATTGTCAAACATTGAAAGGAAACACACGACTGGACTAATCATGAAACATCAAGAGGCATTGAGCGTAAAAAATGCTGTGACATGATAGCAACAGAATCACTGCCTTATAACGACCAGAAGATGCGCATACAGCAGCTACTGAATGTTCAATATAAAGTCTGCATCAGTCAAATATATCTTACAAGATCCTTGTACGAAAGACTCGAGGTTATAAAATGTTTTCATATCAAACTCAACTCAGTATAAAAATAATCCTGCTCACAATTGTTGTTGTAATTTTAACATTTGTAAGCAACAACATCTGGTTTCTTTAAGGCAAGAAATACTTATTTTTCAGTATTTTAGTTTTTACCAACAGTTGAAATGTCATACTTACATGTAGTTGAGTTGGACAAGAAAACGGTTCTATAAACTCGGGGCCAGAGCTGTTTGTCGTAAGCAGATGTCTGGAGGACACTTTTCTCGTCGTTCAACCCATATTTTCAAATGCATATTTGATTCAAAGGAAACCCGTCTTAATGCATAATAAGCTCAATAACTTACGCAACCGTATGTTTCCGTATATTTGATCGTCTGATTATGTCTGCATTATCGCGCAGCTGTCGGAATTCGTCTGATTTACGCTCTAGAATGTGACAAACCCTATGTTTATTAATGGATTTGCAGCAATCACGGTAGGACACTACAGAAACATCTGTGCATTATCGAAGACAATTGATCGTCAATGAAATGCTTCATTAGAAGGTCAATATAAAGAGTACAATTGTCTCTCCATAGCTAGATTCATGACTACTTACTTGGAAAAGTAAGTGAGTATGACCGGGAAATGGCACAGTCAGATGCCACAGACCAACCTAGAGAAAACTGAAATCTACAAACTATAAATCGTGATTTGGTTTACAACCAGACAAGCAGACTGTCGCATAATATCCATGTTGTATCTCACTCTTTTTTAACGTTTATTTAAATTGATCACTCAAACTAGGCTTTCCAACATTTTTTTTTAATTTTATGAACTAAATCACAATAAAACATAGGTTCTGATTTGCCTTGTTGCAGAAGAGTTTTTAAACAATATTGTATTTAACAATCAGTTCTGAGTGTCTGTAATAAAATTTAGAAAAAGCTTATTACGAAGTTTAAGGAGTCTTGAACCTTGTTTTAAATAACTTAGAAGTCAGAAATTTGTTTCAGTTGTTGAAATCATGAACATTAGAACACACTCTCGCAAAACAAATAAGTTGCGAAATGTATACACAATAGGAATATCTCCATCAAGAAATGGAAATTTGACTATTTCAAAATTAATATCGTCCCGTTTATCATAAATTTTAGATGAAACTGTGCCATTTGTTATGGACAAGTCCAAGTCTAAAATGAGGGCTTTAGTATTTGAGGAATAAAATTCTGTGGGATATCTGACTTACCAAATAAAGATTATCGATATAAAGCAATTAAGTCATCAAGATATCTTGAAGTAGAGTTAAATGCTTCGACAACATCTGCTTGATTATTGTCAGAAAGAGACAACATGAAGTCTCTCTCATAACAAAACAAAAACAAATCTGCAACAAGAGGAGCACAATTAGTACCCATAGGAATACCTACGATTTGTCTATATAATTTTGAGCCAAATGTTATGAATATGTTGTCAAAAAGATAATGGAGTACATCACGAACTTTCTGACATTACCACAATTTAAATATTTTAGGGTGTTCAACACCTTTCAAGTATAAAAAAATATTTATCAAATGTGCACAAAATAGGAGGTGCACATTTCAATGTGTGAACAGTCATTATGCGAAGTTTAAATATAAAGAAATGAAAAATGTTAGAGTTACAGATTACACAAACCTAGATACCACCTAAGCATTTTTGATGGAAAAATGTGTGAATAATCATTATGCAAAGTTTGAATATAAAGAAATGAAAATTGTTCGAGTTACAGATTACACAAAAATAGTAAGTGAGTATGATCAGGAAATACCACAATCACAAATTGTAGACAAACCCGTGGCATCAAACCAGATACCATCTAAGGATTTTGGAAGGAACAAATGTCTAAGTTCAACCACCCAAAAAATGAGAAAATATTCATGAAATGTGCACAACATAGGTAGTGCACATCTTCAATGTGTGAACAATCATTCTACAAATGAATATAAAGGAACGAAAACCTTTGGAGTTACAGATTACACAAACAAAACACACCCTAAGCATTTCGGATGGAAAACATGTCTACACTGAACCGAAGGTATTAGTAGCCACCGTACAATTTTTGCTCCCGTTCAGAAAGTAAAAATCGCTCTCACAAAATTTAAATTCTATAAAAAGGTCCAAGGTTTTGTCGAGACTCTGCAAATTATGCCATTTCAAAATGACTGGTAGACCTTGCGCACACGAGGTCCGAGTAAAGGTACCATCATTTCAAAAAGTCACACTTTTTAGTGTGATATAAACTATTCATCGGATACGTTATCCATTTATATTTTAATTAGGTTGAAGATGTTCATAACAGCTGTGATATATGATGAAAAGAATCAAAAGGTGTTTTGACATTTGAACACTCCATTTCTCTTCTACGTTAACCTGAAGACAGCCACGGTCAACAACTTAAACAAAGGATTTTTAGCTTAACCATGCAGTTTGCATACACACTTTGTATTGCTCTGTACACTTTATTATCTGCGGCACAGCAGTGCATTTTTCAGGGGTTCTTCATTATGAATTGGAGTCACTGTTCTGCCTAAAAATAAAAGAAATCTTTGACAAACTTTGCCATTTAAATGACCTTTAAAGTTACACGTTAAAATCGGAAGTGGATACCAAATTAGTAAAAAAATATCGTTAGAAAATGAGCTCATCAAGTTGCATGGTGTTTTGTCAAACATATTAACATAAAATAAAACACATACAATGATTTTAGTATGTGCAGGTGACGATTTCCGAAAATTTCGGAAAATTTGGAGGATTATCAATTTTTTAAACTTCATAAAAAATTTGCCATAAGCAAATTGTCAAGAGTTTGGTGTTTTTTTCAAGTCGACTAGGCAGGTTTGCAATCGCCTGTACTTGAATTCGATAAAAACTGCACTCAAAACGCTTATTTTCTTCAAAAAGTAGATTTTTGCATTTTTGAACCCAAATATCGTGAAGTGATAGAAAACTCTTCCAATACACCGCTAAACTTTAGTCCATTGCAATGCACTTACTTGGGCAAAAATTCATATCAATATCACTAGGGCTTAGTCAGAAAAAAAAGAAAATGAAAAGTGGCTACTTAGAACTTCGGTTCAGTGTAAGTTCAACACCCCTCAAAAAATAAGAAACTATTTATCAAATGTGCACAAAATAGCGAGTGCACATCTTAAATATGTGAACAATCATTGTGCAAGTTTGAATATAAAGGAAAGAAAACTGTTTGAGTTACAGATTACACAAACTAGATACCCCTAAGCATTTCAGATAGATCATAATGTCTTAGCATAAGAAAATATCTATCAAATGTGCACAAAATAGAAGGTGCACATCTTCAATGTGTGAACAATCATTATGCAAAGTTTAAATACAGAGAAATGAAAACTGCTAGAGTTACAGATTACACAAATCAGATACCATCTAAGCATTTTGGACGGAAAAAATGTGTGAACAACCATAATGCAAAGTTTAAACTTAAAGAATTGAAAACTGTTCGAGTTACATATTTTACAAACCAGATAGGATCATCATAGCATTTTGGACGCAAAAATGTCTAAGTTCTACTACCCTACACTATTTCTACAAAGTTTGAATATAACGGAATGAAAACCCTTGCAGTTACAGATTACACAAACTAGGCACCCCAAAAGTTTTGCAGACGGACAGACGGACGGAGTGGACCCAAAACTAGACCTGAGTTTCACCCAGACAAGGCAGGTAAAATACCGTTGGTCAGTAAGCCTCAAAATGTTTCATTTTAAGCACATTCCCTTTCCAATTTATCATCCAGGCTGGAACGAACGATGTACAGAAACAACACTGAGCTTTGAAACACATTGATAGTGCATTCCTCTCATCCGTGTGTATTTCCATGAAAATTTCTATGATCAGGAAATGCCAATTATGACATACGAAAACAGATCTCATACCAGTTTCTGGAGATCTGACTTGTAAGTGAAAACAAAATGATCTTTTACATCTTTAGCCTAGATAATTCTGAAATATGTACATGTAAATCCGTGTAACAATGTCCAAATAATGCATGCGAATGCAAACATTGATGAAACGCATTATGATGTCTGATCCATTTCATTGTAAGCAAGGGATGGCGTTCTTTTAAGTGATTTTCTTGTTTCAAATGACGTACTTGGGGTTACTTTATGAGTGAGATTAAGTCTGAAAATTTCAAAATCGGCTGTATTACTTGCAAATGAACATCAAAGCGACCAGAAGAAAATGTTACAAATGATTTTTGCTTAAATTTTCGCTGTGTATTCGTTCACGCAAAAATGACTCTGTCAATGGAATGCCAGAAAATGTAGCATCAAGGAAGATTTTAACCAAAATGGCAGCATCAGAATTTTATAGAATATAAAGCAATATAAAAAAGTTTTGCAGGTATAAATCACCAATATATGGATGTTTACCACACGAAGAGGCAGACTGAAAACAACCCTCGTTCATGTAGTTATCTGCTTTTGAAAACATTTTTTAATTTCATATCGCAGTGTACTTCAGCACCCTATCTTGAAAGTGGCTTGTGTAAAGTAGATAAGGAGCTAGACAACTGCACTTGTTCATTTATTTAGCCAAGAATTAGACCTGTGATTATTAGAAAGTGATTATGAAGTTTGTAAATATAAAACTTTGGAATATACTGGGCTGTTTTCATTTAAGAAATAGATACGCGCTCGCAGTGTTTTGTTGCTTAATATATCACTGGCTGGAGGTCAGTCGTTAAAGTGAGTAAGTATGATTTATCCACTTACGACTGACCGACAGACAGTGATATATTAAGCAACAAATCACTGTCAGTGCGAATTTATTTCGATTCTAACACAAAAAAGATTAGAAATACGAGCGAATCCTTCATAGTCGAATCATTCCGCCATCTTAAACAGACTGTCAGAGTTTCCCGCAACTCTTGTTCAGACTGAAACGCGTATTTTTCATACATTTTGAACGTCAAGTAGTTGTGAAAACGACGTTACGCCGTCTATTGTAATATATGACGTCATAAAAATCAAACTGGCGACTGAATGACGTCACGTCGGTCCGTGCCCAGTCCGTGCAATTATTTATCAATCAATAAATCACTGAGTTTAACCATTGGCTATATAGGCGAGGTGTGTTAGAATACATATTGAACGCCCCTCGTACAAGTACTTTCAAGTCTGTAACAGTTTTAACCCACAAACAAGTGAGATACCGATGCTAAAACAATAGGATATCTTTTTGACAAATTATAGCCATATTTTGTTTGAGAATAACATACAAATTCAATTAAGCACATATTTTTTCATTGATATGGAATATTAAACATTAAAATGTGATATAAATGAAATTTTCGATGTTTGAATGCAATGAATTAGTCGAAAATTGTTTTCCCTTGTTTTGCTATGCTCCGATAGGTAAGTAGCCGTGTTAAGAAACCACGAGAAAGTTGAGTTTAAGATTTGAAATAATCATTCAGCTGTGGAACGACTGACTAGACAGACGTGTTTTATCGAGAAGAACTATGTCGTTAGATAGTACACTACGGACAGTGAATAACGGACATGTACAGAATTGACATCGGTGGAAATTTGAGGGAACTGTTGTTTAATCCAGCAGAAGTTCAAAAGCCATAGGCCAAAGTATTGGGTTTTCTGATTCTGTTAATCAACGTATGTGGGGTGGGGCAGGTCAGGTCCCAGGAACATTTCTTGAACAGAGATACACACACACATCGGTGCACCAGCTTTGGTTCCTTTTGAGCTTATTCAGACATAACAGTCGTACAACGAGGTATCGTCGGAACTGGTTTTGCTTGTAGTGAGGCGAACAGCATCGGAAGAAACTGCCCTTTCACCAAGAACGAACTACCAGAGAAATGAGACCTTCTCTATGGAAGATTCCAAGCCCATGGAATTTTAAGATGAGTATTGCATTTTTCATTTTGAAAAAATGAATAGATAATTAAAATCTGAACGGGGCCAACTATCATATTGATTTTGGCAGGTTCAAGACAATCCAAGTTGGGTGAAATTCAATACCATAAAATTATGTCTGATTTTAAAAGAAGGTTCATTTGTACATGAAGCAGTTTATGATATTTTGGAAAAGGTCTGATTTAAAAATGTGAAAATGTTTTGTTGTAATTTCATTAAATGCTTCAGTTCAAAATAATGGCAAAAGAGGTTGCTTGATAAAGGCTTTATACCAAGATCTAGTTTGAAAATGTTTATTGGGGCCAGTACAAATTTTGGAGTCGCTTGGGACCGTTTTGAACTTTGTGGGGTTTTCTTTTAGCATACCTCAAGACGGATTGATAAGGGAAAGTCTTCATTGCGAGATATACGCCAGTACTGGGTGGATCCCTGTTACGAAAGATGCCAGCTTTGTGGCGTCAAAATATTATATGAGTATAGTTATAGGATCTGTTTCGCAAATTATGACAAGGTACATTAGTATTGACATAAATAAGGCGAGCCCATGAATTTTCTTCATTATGGTTTCCCAAGAGAGCCTTAAACTGTATCCTTCTGGGAAAAGACAAGTTTCCTCAAATGTACTTAGTATTCATATTCAATAGACATATTGATGTGTTTGTACGTTAAACGAGATGCCGTATGGCTCCTGTGCTAAAAAAGCTTAAAGTTTTCTGATGAAGTGGTTGTGTGATGTATATTAGAATTTTACAGTCACTAAATCATATTTTGAGCAAGCATAGTGCAAATGCTTCACAGAAATTGGCATAGTACATAAAGGATAATTTATATTAATCCAGAATTGCAAGATTTAGCCATGCAGTTTTTTCAGATTTTCGTCAGGGATGCCATTTATTTAAAAATCGTTTGGCTGCCGTGGATATTTTGGATAGAGTAGATTATTTATCATACGTCACAGAAAGATATGACTGAGGGTTATCTTGTGATATGTTAGGCTTGAGTAAGCGGGGAGTTTTAGAAATTGAATATTTTGTATCAGAACATGATACTTAATTGGCATTTTAATAATAATAATAATAATAATAATAATAATAATAATAATAATAATAATAATAATAATAATAATAAAATGTAGCGAACGCATTTACGTTTTGATGTAGGACTAGAATGTTTTGTACTGTTTGTCTCACCTATTTTTTTGGTCACTAGAATGTTAAGAAAAGCGGAGAGGTGCAAGGCTAAATTTATGCGTTTTATTATTTCCAGAGTGTAATCGGTCAACCTTTGGCATAAAGAAGGAAACATGCATTCTTTCATAGAATATTTGCCTATGTATTTGCCTAAAGAGAAGCAGGTTTTCATACCATACTTAAATGGGGTTGATATGTTTCGTAATGCAAATTTAACATCTAATACGGGTTACACTTGTAAAATGTTGAAGACAATGCGTGGTAGTCTCGCTTCGTTAAGCGGTTATGGGGTATGCCTTAAAAAATTGCTATTGGCTGTTTTTGGCGAATAGGTTGTATGGGCGGGTATCGGCTCATTCTGTAAATTAAGCATTTAACACATATGTTATACTTTTATATTTTTGAAGCCATCGTTTAGAAGTTGTCTCGCTTCGTTAAGCGGCTATGGTGTATGCCTTTCTATTTGCTGGTATCAGCAGTTATGTAGTATGTGCGTGTATCGGCGCATTAACATTCAGCATATTTGTTATACTTGTAAATATTAAACACATCGTGTAGGAGTTGTCTCGCTTAGTTAAGCGGTTATGGCGTATGCCTTTCTATTTGCTGGTATCGGCGAATAGGTCATGTATGCGGGTATCAGTGCATATGGCTAAAACATTAACATGTTATATGTTGTTATACTTTTGATTTTTTTAAAGACAATGTGTAGGAGTTGTCTCGCTTTGTGAAGTGTTTATGGCACATGCCTTTCTATTTGCTGGTATAGGCGAATATGTCTCAGTGTGTGCGGGTACCAGTGCATATGGTTTAAAAATTAACATATATGTTGTTATACTTTTCAATTTTTTAAGACAATGTGTAGGAGTTGTCTCGCTTTGTGAAGGGTTTATGGCGTATGCCTTTCTATTTTCTGGTATAGGCAAATATGTCGTGTGTGCGGGTACCAGTGCATATGGTTTAAAAATTAACATGTTATACGTTATACTTTTTAATTTTTTAAGACAATGTGTAAGAGTTGTCTCGCTTTGTGAAGGGTTTATGGCGTATGCCTTTCTATTTGCTGGTATAGGCGAATATGTCGTATGTGCGGGTACCAGTGCATATGGTTTAAAAATTAACATGTTATATGTTATACTTTTTAATTTTTAAGACAATGTGTTAGAGTTGTCTCGCTTTGTGAAGGGTTTATAGCGTATGCCTTTCTATTTGCTGGTATCGGCGAATATGTCTTGTGTGCATCGGTGCATATGTTTTAAAATAGCCTACTGTTTTGGAAAATACACACTGATTATTAAAATGACTGACTGGCAATTTCTATGGCACGTTAAGGTAGCTAACAAAGAGAAGACCAGGATTATAATTCCTCTGAAGTGAATTCTTATCTGAATCTGCTCTTTGAAGCGATTGTGTTATTCAATATTTGTATACCTACGGCGACGTTGGTCTGAGAGGTAATCGACGTCGATATAACGCTTGTTTTTGACGTCATGAGTCTGCTTAGCGTTTGCGTGCATTTGATAGAGTGAGGTGAACTGGAAACGGTACAGGGGCTATTTAGGGTGATAATGCGTTTATTTTTTTCAGAGCCTTGCAGTTAAAATAGAGAAGCTACTTGGCGTCACGGCGGGCAAAGGTCTCCCTGCTATCTGAGTTACTCATAAAGAAAGAGCTGATAGAACGAATGCATTCTATAACGAGGATTTAACCGTTGAAGAAGTTATTGACTTGAAGTAAGGATGTGTTTGCCACCTCGGTGTGTCATATGGCTTTATATATTAGTATATCTCATTCAGTCTGCAAATACTGAATTCAGAGTCCCATAACAAACGCATATTACAGTATTAAGGGTGATAGCCTATTCGGATCGAACTGTTTAAATTGAAATGCAGCGAGGTGGCGTTTAACAGTGTATACATACATGAGTCTGTTTATTATATTGTCTAGTAAGACAGACAAATACAGAGACGGTACATGGATTCTAATAGCAAGAAATAGTACAATAATTTTCCGTTTTTGAAACTGGAGTGATATTTCCTATGGGCAAATATTGCCAACGATTCAGATATTTAAATTATTTCTCATCTGAGTGCAACCAAAACTGGTAATAGAGTAAGCAAAGAAGAAAAAAAAAAAAAAAAAAAGAAAAAAAAAAAAAAAATGTCATATAGTAAAATGAAATATTAGATCTTGTAACCACAACACTGATTTGAATCAGTACTGTTTGCACTCATTGAGATCTGGTTGTGACTGATGCATTCATGACAGATTTTTCAAGCGGCAAGGTATAGATCAGCCATGGACGGTTATATAAAGACTCCGTAGACGAAAGGTTAAAAGTTTCTCAGTCATTTTGAGCTCAATAACAGTATTGCAACATTTCAGCCCGTTCTTTTAGCTTCAGTCGGTCGGTAGTTCCAGCGGCTTATACCAAAAAATAAGATTTTTGTTCTTGTTGTATTTATAAGCTATCGGAGGTGGTGTTGCAAGGGAAATGAAATTTTCGATGTTTGAATGCAATGAATTAGTCGAAAATTGTTTTCCCTTGTTTTGCTATGCTCCGATAGGTAAGTAGCCGTGTTAAGAAACCACGAGAAAGTTGAGTTTAAGATTTGAAATAATCATTCAGCTGTGGAACGACTGACTAGACAGACGTGTTTTATTTAATCTGCATGTATATACATGTAGTATGCGATAAGAGGGCTATAGGCATTAAGGTATTGGTTTCCTGTATATAGTAATGCATGCATCCTTCTTATCGTAGTTCAAAAGTCTGCAGTGTTCTGTCCAAGGGGCTGTTATGTGGTAGATAACTATGTATGCATTTAGATGTTTTAATAAACATCAAGAAAAGTTTCTTATGAAAGAAATGGAAAAGTTTACGGAAAATATAAGGTGAAGTCGGTCGGTAGTTCCAGCGGCTTATACCAAAAAATAAGATTTTTGTTCTTGTTGTATTTATAAGCTATCGGAGGTGGTGTTGCAAGGGAAACTACATTTTTATTGTATGAAGCTCCAGTTAAACACAAAAAACAGACAAATCCATAAATGATCCTTTACATTGCACAACAGAATGCTCTAATGGCAGACCAATGATGGTTGCGTCTGCCATTATATTTTATCACTTCAGCATACGGTTTGAATAGATATTGTAGATACCAAATGTTTACGGAGTATAGCTTGTAACGTAGACAGTCTTGATATAGAGTGTATTTAGAAAGCAGTTTGTTTGAGTTGATCTTTTGCGTCCTAGAAAGCCAAAATCAGCCAGATCGGGATGTCTTCTTGTGTGCTTGCCAGTACTGACCAGAGGGAATAAAAAACTTGTGCAGGAACACAAAACGGCAGCTGCGTATAGTTCAAATCCCGATATCCTCGGCTTCACTAACTAAGGTTTGTCTGATTAAGCTGTAATCAAGTTTCCGTATGACCTTACCTGTTACATTGTTACGATCACTCCTTTGATAAACACAAACAAACAAACAAATAAACAAACAAACAAACAATAGGGCTCAACCCAGGGACTTCTTGGTCTAAAGTCGAACACTCTACCACTGAGCCAATGGGTAAAGAAGGCATGGTGCACGAGTTTGGTTCTTTTCGTATAGGCAATTAGTGAACGCAAAGGCAATCATGCATATGTGAACGGTCATACTAGAGTATTCACAGCTCGCATATACAGCTGCTTTCCAAATTTTCTCTAGATAGCAAATTTTGTCAATACCCCATGTACTTAAGATTTGATTTTGCAATATATTTAAAGGTGCAAATCAATTTTTGTTCTATGTTTTATTAAAGCACATTTATTCTTGAAGACTATATGGGCAAGGAGTTATGACTTTCCGACAAAAACGGCTTAAATGTGATATGATATACGTTAAAAGAAAGCATCAACTAATGTCGCAATTTGCTGGCTTTTCTGTTTAAAAAAAAATACTAAACTAAAAGAAAGAAACAACTTTTCTAATATTGGCTTTATTTGGCCATGACGGACATTGTAAAACAATTGCTAATGTTGTCATTTCTTTGTAAAAAATGTTCTATTACACAACACAGTTTGTGTCAAATTCACAAGATTCATAGATATTGCAATGTTAAATGTCATCAAAAAGATGTTCTATTAATAAACAAAATATGTATCCAAGTCACACAATTCACACATATTTCACTGATCAATATCATCAAAAACAATTCACTCCAAAAACATCAATTTTCAAGTTATAAAAAACAATATCACTTGAACTGTACTTAATAATATGGAGGGGTTCCAACCATATTGCAATTTTGATTGAGACGGCCGCATGCTAAACCTAGCATACAACATGTAGCAATATTCTAAAATCGAAGATCAATTTAAGCATTCTCGCCAATGAGCGGATTGCGTAGGAAGGGGTTTGGCCTCTGGGGCAAGTGTCCTGAATTTGGCCCACTGCATACGAGAAATGGCATCTGTTAATTGGTTATCAGACCCTCTCAGGTGTGTACTGTTAATTATGAAATCAAACTGCAATGACCATAACACAATTTGCCTAACAAGGGCCATTACTCGTTCTGATTTGCCAGTTTTTGCATTTAAGATGTGTGTGACAGCCATGTTATCCGACTCAAATAAAATGCGTTTCCCAACGAAATTCTCTTTCCAAAGACATACCGCTAATGCTATTGGTACCAATTCAAGAAATGTAATGTCCTTTAAAATATCTGAACCTTTCCACGATTCAGGCCAGCGTAGAAATACCCAGTCCCCCCTAAAATAAGCACCACAGCCTAAGGTTGCACCCCCAGCAATATCAGTCTGCAATTGTAACTCATTTGCAGGTGTCCATTCACTGTCAAGCATATAGGATATTCCATTAAACTCTATAAGAAAAGTTTGCCACATAAAAAGGTCTTCCTTAATTCCCTTTGACAAACGGATTTTATGATGTGGTTGTTTCGCTTGACTCATGCTTGAGTACATTCTTCTTATAAATGCACGAGCGGAGGGCATTGCTTTTGCACAGAACTGAAGAGAACCAGTCAAAGATTGCAATTCCCTAAGTGTAATCTTTTTTAACCCTAATGCATCTTTTACTTTCTGAAGGATATGGAATACTTTTTCAGGCGGAATTTTGATCTTCATTTCAATTGTGTCAAGTTCATAGCCTAAATATGTAAGGCAAGTTGTAGGAGACTGTGTTTTTTCCGATGCTATAGGAATACCTAATTCTTCACAAATATCTTGAAATTGTGACATCAAGTTCGCACATTCACAGCAGAGTGGGGAGCCAGCAAAGAAAAAATCATCCAAATAATGATCAACAGTTTTTGAACCTGACCTATTTATAATAAGCCAATTTAAAAAGGTGGCTACTTTTTCCCAAGCAAGGCAAGATATTTTTAGACCCATCGGCGCCATTTTGTCAATGAAATATTCGTTGTGTAATTTGATACCGAGCAAATCGAACTCCCCTGGAAAGCACGGCAATAATCTAAATGCAGACTTAATATCGGTGGTACCGATCAAACAGCCTTTACCAAGGGTTTTTATGATGTTAACGGCATTATCAAAGCTTGAATACCTGACAGAGGCATAAATATCATCAATATGCTCATTAACGCTCAAACCAGGAGGATATGAAAGGTGGTTGATTAACCTATAACCCCCCATTTTCTTTGGAACCAAACCAATTGGAGAGCAGCGCATAAATGAAATTGGCTTAGTGGAAAATGGACCTGCAATTCTGCCAAGTTTGACTTCCTGCATGATTTTTTCTTCAGCTAGGCCAGGGTTATCCTGCACTGGTTGAAAAGGTCTTGACATCGAGCTAGGCCGATTGAACCCAAATCCTAGTGTCTGATAAGAGGTCGATTGACCTGCATTGTAACGGCGGCTGTTACTCGATTGTTTAGACTCCAAATACAGATTGCATGTACATGCTGGATGTGTCACTCTGCATTTCATGCATGTATGAGCATAAGCACAGTTAGGCCTAGAACACACCCCTTTGAAATTATATTCATAGCAAGGTGCTGCATATTGTGTGCCAGCTGATAAGTCTCCAAATAAACCACATGACAACCAAAGATGGCCATCGATAGTAGCCCAATTTTTACTAGGATCTTTTGACATTCTCAGACGAAATTGTGTGTCATATTCAAGCCACTTATGTATTGGATTATTCATAGCAGCCCCTCTTATAATTGTCATATATTTAAGTAATTCAACAACTTTATCTCCGTGTTTAAGAGAGAAGACTATAATGAAATTTATAAATGCATCTGTCCAATTTTGGATTGAATTGATAGGCACTTTGATTTTTGTGCCAGACTGCTTTATGGTCAATTGATTGTCCACCACTGTTAATGTACTGGATGTATTTGTGGCAGATTGACAGAAATTCGGCCGAAGTAATAATGCCATATCAATGTATTCCCCATTAAATATATGGCTACGCCCTTACTGCTAACTAATACGAAGCTCTACGCCCAAGCACATATTTTAATTATTTGCGCATGCGCTCTGAAATCACCGCTCTCCTTGTATAACAATATAGGTCAATGGCACTTTCCAACTGCGTAGATTGCATATATCAAGGTTTATGGACCACGCATTAAGAACGAATCATTTACTTCAAAATATATATAAAGTTTCCTTTTAAAAGGACAGTTTGCCCAGTTTTCCTCGTGAACTACTGCCCTATAATCCCTAGGAAACCATACAAGGTGTAATAATCAAGTTTTGAAAATTTTTAACCCCAGACGGGTCAAAAGTGAGATGAGTACATGAAGTAACATAAAATTGAGAGATGGGTGAAGTATCAGGTTTCTGTTCAACATCAATAACACATTAAGTAATTATTCGATTTAAAATAACCACTACCATCTGAGTAACTATTCACATGCTACTAATTAGACATGTCAAACCAATCTTTGAATCTTCTGAGGTCGAAATTTACCTTTAGATGCACTAATTAAGCATGTATTCTTATCTGATTGAAGATATTACGACCCTACGTGGGGTGGGGGGGCTTCAGGTCATGCTTACTGAAAGCTCTGTAACGTAGTACAGGCTTAATTGAAAATGTGTTTCATAAGTTGCTATTGCTTTAAAAATGTGTTGATAATTAGATAGACCTAAAGCAAACAAAAATGAATGTCAATAGTTACGATATTCAGTCTCAATCAAAATGAATCATCACCACAACTTTCAGTTCAGACTTAAGACGAACTTATTTTCATTTATTCATTAAAAAAAAGTAAAGTAAAAATTATTGCAAGCAATGAAATTAAATAAATTTTAAGATTAGCTTTTCATAGTCATATTTTTTTTTAAATCAGTGCCTTATTAAATGAAAGAAAGTACAAAAAAATCAATCAATACATCAAATTGATCATCAAAGGGCTCATCATGTACAAACTAGTCTTTGCTCTATTAGCTAAAATGCAAATTGAATTGGTTTCTCACCTGAAAAGACAAAGGTGTGCAAATTGTAAAGAAAACACTGAATGTTTAACAAACAAAACTGTCAAAATACGGGACATGTCACTCAGACTAAAGAAGGTCCAGTTTATTAGACCTATCTAATCACTGAGCTTAAAATGCACTGGCTAATTCATTGGCATCTGTGTTAATATAGAGGTGTGAAAGTGTGGTCATTCTGTTATTTGTTGTTATCAGTTAAGTTAATAATTTAACCAGTGTCATGAATTCATAAAAGTTATTGTCTCAAAATGATGAAAAAAGACCCTGTTAGGGTTGTGTGGTTATTCTATTCTGCCCTTGATGATTAAAAAAGACAAGTGTTAGGTGCCTGGACTGTAATGCAGAAGTCAGTGCTAAAGTAAAAAGTACTCTTGGCAGGGACGAAACGGGATTCTATTCTTTTTTCAATAAATAGAACGTAAAACCTGACCTAATATCAACCACCAAAACGGCCTTTTAAAAATATCAATCAACCACTTAGATTCGTAAAGACCAGTATTGTCCACTTTTTGGCATATTGACCGGGGCGGTTTTAACAGGTTAAAACTGCTGCTTAAAACTGGGGGTGGTTTAGACTGCCCAACCTTGAAACCGGGTCATGAATTCTTATCCTAAGAAGTGCTTGTGTTCAGAAATATGAAAATTCAAAATAATTCCAGTGAAATTGAAATAATAACACAGAAATGTCCCTAATAAAGGGTCCATGACTAAACATCGAAATTATATGTATTAGTATGAGGATTTTCTCTGAGATATCAATGTTTCAGGACTGGGGCCAGTCTACATTTAAAATTAAAAAGCTTGTGATAGACCAGTTTCACATCTAGTTACCCATCTTTGAATTGTAAAAGGATTTAAGTACCACAATACAAATACCGGCAGCTATAAACAATCCTTTGTTGAATTATAATTTACTATACGGTAAGTCTTGTATAAGTTATTACAATCGAATAGTTTGTACACCATATATTATTCACGAATGTCATGTATTAGTTCGTACAGTGATCATTTTTGCTTGCGGCACTCTTGCCGCAAGCATTTGTTTTGGAAAAGTGATACCCTCTACCTGGTTGTCTATCTATATAACATACTGTTAGCATAACGGTCGTGTGTATGGGAACAAAACAATTCACCGATAAGAAAACTCACCGACAGCAAGCAAAACATAGTGTTAAGAGCATGTCTCATATCACATGTCATGGAATGTCTCTCACTGTTTTCAGCCACTGTGACCTTGATCTCAGGAGTCAGCTAGCTAGGTTGTGAAAAAATGCACCCACAGCAGATCGCCTATATTGTTTATGATAGCAGATCCATATTTGGTACGTAAATAAATATTGGGCCCTGGCGAGTCACCACCTGTTTCCAGGTCACTGTAACCTTGACCCCTGGTTTCACCGTTTCAGTTCCAGCAAGGTCGAGCCCAGAGCATATCTGTATATAATTTGAGGTAGGAATGTGAATTATATTTTGGGATCATGGCATGTCGCATACACTTCTGGGTCTCTTTGGCATGAAGCTTGTACATAAACATGTTTAAAACACTGTAGCCTTAGTTTATAACTTTATTAATCATGCCACGATTGTCCGAACATGAATGATCTGACGCAGTTGGAATGATATTGGCCCACTTCCATAGTTCCTAGTAAAGTTCTTACATAATATATGCTTGCGCACTTTTACACCCAAACGGCTACAGTTGCAACCTTTTAATTAGTTGTTAAATAAACAAAGTATATAGCCCTGTATGCCCCACCTCATTTCTTCATCGTAGACAAAAAGGGTGTGCATAAACTGCACAATAAACTGCACAGCCTGCTCTAATTAACAATAACGAATAAGAGGGACCGCAAATGGAACACATCAAGGATTTATTTTGTAAAATAAAAACATTTTTAGGCCATTAATAGATCTTGAACCCATTATGCTAGATAGGTCTAGAGGAGGGAACCAGACAAGCTTCTAGAGTAACGGTGCTCTGACCCACCGTTGATCTCTAGCTGGTTCGTGACGTCACTTTAGTAGTGAATCGAACTTAAGTTACTGAGTAGGAACTAAAGTTCGATTCGAAGTGGGTATTATAATTGCCATCAGTCAACTATATAGAATAGCTTCCAGTCTGATAATAAAAGTGGTCATTAATACACGTAAAATATTGTAATAGTATTTTTCTTTTCGTTTTCAAATGTTTATGTTCATGTCTAGTCTATAAAGTTAACGTAATTGTCTTCATTATCATAACTTAGCACCAGCCTATAGACTAGCAACAAAGTAGGAATATGTTTATATGAAAAATATGAAATGACTATTTGAAAAGTTCTAGGCCTTTGGGAAATGCTATCAACTATACAGCGCCCAAGATTTCGATATCAGGCTACAGGGAAAGTTAAATATCGACGCAGGTCTGGTTAACCAAAAATGACGACCTGTTGTACATGTACCTTACTTTGAATGTATCAACGATATTTGCTTCAACGATATGCGTTCTGGCTGGCTATCGTCAGTTCCGGACAAATAATAGGGCTTTGAGGGTAATTTGTATCCAGGTTTTAATAAAAATATCTTAATACCATTCCTTTAAATCACGTCTGATTTCTAGACAAATTTCAAACTGCAACTTTAGAATCTAAGGGTATTGCTATTCGATAGACTCTTGTCCTAACAGTATTTATTATTTTGGCATGAAATAAAAAACATGTTTTGCTGATAAGTTGATGTTCATTGTTGCAAAAATTCAAAAAATGATACATGAAAAATAAGTAAATTTTATTAATTTCATTTTTTGCGTGGCGCTAGGTGCCGCTTTAGATAACTGTTTGTGTCTTTTGCTGATGTTCCGTTCGTCTATGACGTGGTTTTAGTGCAGTGTAAAAAATAACCAAATTTGGAGGTGTTCCCAACATACATGGTGCACATGCTGTTTTTAGACTAGGCAAGCCCTCCTTTAAAAAGAGGAAAATTTATTCTAATATGTAATCTTTTATAATAGTTCGTACACATCGGTTTTTTTCTTCATTGGTGCATGTTTTTTTAATCAGCGTAGCTGTCTACGATACTTTAATGCTAACTTTTCGCCTGCCAATCTAACGGCTTACGTCGCTAACGTGAATCCAGCATTGACGTCGCATGTTTTAGATGACATAAAGATTTGTTTTCTGAAAGTACGTCGAGCAGATTCAAACTTACACGCCTATGTCGCCGATGCGTCGGAGATATTCTGTACGGTCATTACGAAATTCATATACACTGCCGTGCAAGCTTGGAAAATTGACTGTTTTATTTTGTTTACAATCGAACCCGAACATGAAATCAACTTGCGCGGTGCCCCCTATGAACTGGTACCAGGGTATTTTGTAAATAGCCTGCTGGTACTTACATGTACGACATATGTGATCAGAGAAGGCCCAGGAGAGCATGTGCGTTTGCGCAATCTCGCAAGGGCCTCGCTGCTTACTATCATAAAGTTTGAAGTGTACAAAGACTCAGACCAAATAAAATTCTAGACATCTACGTACGTTAAAGTTGAACGGTTGTGTTTTAAATACTTGAATACCAATTTCATACGAGTTCGGTGGTTTTCTTAGCGTAAATAACTTAATTCATGTAATAACACAGGGGGTTAACTCAGTCACAGTGCGGGGTGATTCTTTATGACAGTTGTCAATGATGCTTTATGAAAAGGGTTACAGGTCCTTTACTTTGGGTCAATGATTCTTTACAAGTTTCTATGCTCATGCCAAACGCGGGGTGAAAATGGTAATATTCGACAGTTTTAGAGTCAAATTTTGTTAATAGACATATAAGCAGCATGTTTCATGATAGTCTATGCATTTATCATACAGTTTAGCTGTCCAACAATTCACCAGTTACACTAGAGATGCTAAGTTGCAACAAATGCCATATGTGTATATTTCATGGTTTTATCGAGCCAAAAACGCTTGGAAACGAACCATTATATTATAAATTTGGTATCTGAAGCTTAAATTCTTCCTTGATATACGTTTTAGCCAATTTCAACATTTTTCGAAGTTAATGGTTCTTTATGAAAGGTTACAAATGCTTTATGAGCCTAAAATTCGGGTTACAGGTTCTTTTAGAAAGTTATTACATATTCTTTATGAAAGAAGTTACAAGTTCTTTATGAGACAAATGCAATTTCGTCCTGATATACAGCCGTAATGATTTTTGCCCCAATAAATGGGCCGCTGGTATGTGCGACCAACAAAGGCTCAGACCAGCCTGCACATATGCGCAGTCTGATCTGAACCTTTGCTAGTCGCTTAACTATTATATGACTGTTAAGCTATTGACCGATTAGCATTTGTAGTTTCTAAGCTTTAAAGGAGGCTGCACAGGCTCGTCTGAGTCTATTCGTGCCAAAATGCCACATCGCTGGAAGTTTCTTGTCCCGGCTCAAATGTCTTTGTTGGTTTGTGTTGCTGTTAAGAAAAAGTTGAATTTTGACCTATTGACCCTATCCTCAGGGTCGGGGTGGGGGGGGAGGGGGTGGGGTAGGAGAGGAGGGGGTACGAGAGGGGGAAGTCAACAATTTTTCCGTCATATTACGGCATCCAACACTTTACTGGGCAAGCTTAGCTAAGGAGGTTATGCCCTATTCCACACAGAACACGAATCCCCAGAATCATTAAGAATCGATAAATGTTAGGATTCGTGGAGAATTGTATTTTTTTTCAACCCATACGTGATGTTCTACGATTCAGTGGAAATACTGCAATAAGTTAAAGAAATGACCACGAATTAGTTGAGAATATGCCGAATGCAGCACGAATTGGGCACGAATTAACAGAAATCCGCGGCGATTCGTGATGATTCGCGAGATTTTCCCTCACGACAGTTATAAAAAAGGTCCATCCATGCTTCGGGGGCATTAGTTCCAAAATGAATGATCCTCGTATGTCAGCTGTAATATTTGTCAATTCGTGGGATTCGGGCCCTGTGTGAAATAGGGGTATAAAACAGTACTTGTTGCACATACTTTCACTTGAAACTGACCCTTATTGAATCAGCGGAAGTTGGCGAATGAACGTATATCCGTTTTCATGACCAATCTCCGGGTAATAATGGACTTTAGTAGGGTCGCAATGAAACTTACGAACCCTAGATGAACCACTGGGCTTGCCTCCGACTGTGCTGCAGGACCAAATAAAAAATTATACTCTCGTACGAATATTACCGATAGCATGAAGGTGTACCACTAGACTGATATCCGTCATAGATGCTAATATTTCCCTTATGAATCCATACCAACCGCAACCATTCCAAGGGAGTGCTGTGGCTCAGTGATAGAGTGCTTGACTCAGAACCGAGTGGTTGTGGATTCGAGCCTCACCAGCGTCACTGCGTTGTGCCCTTGAGCAAGACACATTCATCATTGCTTAATACTGGTTCAACCCAATAAGACCCGTCCTGGCATAACTCAAAGATTGTTGACTGGGACATAAAGAATCCACTCAGCCACCATCTCACAAGTTCAAGGTAACAACTTCAACTCAGATGTCTGTCCATCGATCATACATGCTTCGTGTCCTCTAGCTCTGTATCTCATTACAGTTTAAGATATCCTCATGAAACAGATATCAATCAACATAAGACGACGTGTAAAACACAAGGACTTTAGCTCTGTATTACCCATTTAATTTTGCAGACAGATGGCGCAAATTTGTTGTTTTTGCCAATTTTAAAAAACTACACCCAATATTTCAATTCTAGCTACTGTCCTGCCAGCCAAGAGTGACAGTGATGTCATGTTTTGTTTACACTTGTTAGGTAAAGCATTAACTTGTACACTCCAGCTGAGCTAACGCAAATCGATAGATCACTTGTGTATTAATAGGATTAATACACAAGTGATCTATCGATTATAAGTCCCTGATAACATTGTAAACAAAACATGACGTCACTGTCACTCTTGCCTGGCAGGACAGTAGCTTTTATAGCTCAAGAAGAAATTCACGGAGCGCCTTTGAGCCAGCTTGCATGCTTTTATCACTTTTCGTGGTACCTCAAACTACCAAGCAGTAGACACTATTCAAGGGCGGATCCAGAAAATTATGTCGGGATGCGGGACAGGGGGTCCACGCCCACAAAAGTATGAGATGTTTTCTGTCGTAGTTTTTATGGTCTTCATCCTATTTTAAAGGGGAATGCCTTTTACAATGTTTCGCAAAGAATATAAGCGTATTCCATGGAAAACTGGGAAACTAATATGTTTTTGAGGTACAAGCTTTCCTAGGGGATCCCTAATGCGTATTCCTATGCAAACCTATAGCGCTTGTGATTTTCCAGGGGGTCTGGACCTCTGCCCCCACCCCCTCTGGGCCCACCCATGCTGTCTGCGAGTCACTGAATCTACACATTTCACATGTATATTAATAGTGAGATGGTATTTTTTAATTTTATTCAAATTTCAATAGAAAATTCTGAAAGCAAACAGTGGAGACCCTGATCAGAGGCCGCGTTCTGCAGCGTCTGATCGGGGTATGTGCTGTTTGCCTATGTCCCACAATAAGGACGCTAGGCTTATATTGGTTAACAAAGGACCATAACTCCTGAAGATATGGAGCATTGAACTGGTACTAAACAATGTGGCCAATTTTCGTAAAATTCTGATCAAAAGAGCGGACATCATTGGTGTGACGTGCGGACGTATGTACGGACAGACAGACAGAGGTAATACTTAATGTCCAGGCCATTGTCATGGTGGGCGCATAATGAAAGGAAACACACACAGTACAAGTTATCAATTTTCTGAAGGATCACAAGTGATTGGACGATTTCGCTTACATAGCAGTGACTTCTTTTCAAACATGTCAAAACTGTATTCAAGAAAATCGGTAATTTATTAGATGAAGTCCATTTTTAAGTTATACAAGCATAAGCTTTATAGAAATGTTTGTTCTACCTTAAGCATACTATAAAAAAACTATTATTCTAGACTAGTAATTTATTACCCGAACAGAAGAATATGTTTTGGCAGACAGATATACATTGAGGAACCAATGAAGCTTGGCTTTTATTGGTCAAAACTTTAGATATGCCGTAAGCGTAGCCTATGCCGTAAGCGTAGCCTTAAAGGCTTATGCACCAGTCATTTGTATCTACGCCCCCCACCTACGGGGATAGCGGTGGGCTATGGTGCAGTGCAAGTACATGTACTTTTTGATTGTCCCCGCAGTACCGGGGAACTGCGGGGGTTTTAACATTGGGACACTTACCCCCTGTGAGATTTTCTGTAGTGTAGGGCGGGGCTAAGAGTAGGGTTGTTGCCATCAGCTTGTCCCCACAGGACTCTGAAAAGGGAAAAGTCACTATCCCCGCCCATCCCCGTAGGTGAGGGAGCAGTGGATACAAATGACTGGTGCATTAAGGGAGCAGTGGATACAATTGACTGGTGCATTAAGTGAGGATTATCGCCCGTATAGGCTTTATCACACCGGGTAGGCTCTGCAGTCAGTCACGCATCGGTAACGTGTCTGGCTACAGATGCGTGTCTGACTGCAGATCCAGGGGTCGCAAGTTCGATCCCGACCCGGTACCATACTTTCGTGGAGATTGATTATGAAATAATTTGTACGGTCATTCTCCTCCTTCCGCTGATTTATTCAAGAAGGGTAGTTGTCAGTTACAAGCGAAAGTATGTGCACAAGTTACTGGTTAACCGCTTGCTCAAGCCTGCCCAGGAAAAAGTGTGGTTAAGTGAACTGACCGTCCCGCAATGACCATAGCTGTTGACATGGGACGTAAAGCAACAAAAACAAACAAACAAACACCGGGTAGGCGGCAATCGAAAACGTTAATACTATCGACAGACGTAGATCAAAAATCGATTGCCGCCTACCCGGTATGTTTCTCATATTGCACCAGCTTTGTGCATTGTTAGATGTTGCACGGAATACAATAACTAATACTACCGACTGAAGGCTCTGTTTTCGTCTTCAAATTATGAGAAAACAACTCCACCGAAGAGAACTATAACTGCAACTGCAGGTACCCAGAACGAGAAATCTGGCTTCTGGGTTCACAAGTAGTCTGCTTTTTATAGGATGATTGTTAGATTCTAATGATTGGATATATCAATAGGCGAGGTAAGTTTGTGAATGTTGAAAAAAAAAACTCATTTGTATTTCTTTTGGGTACTCAAAAGAACCGTCTAAATGAGGCGTTTCTTTTGAGAATCCAAACATGTAAATCGTTGTTGTCTGCATGTCTCTTTTTGTTAATCAAGAGTAGAATATCAAGTAAGATAAAAGTTATTATGGACAATGTTTGCCTTAATCTTCCATGTCTGTGTGGGGCGCAAAGGCTCAATAGATGGGTTGCTATTTTGAGACTCAGAGACGTCAGAGTCAGTGTTTTACCCGCTGCTTTAGTACTGGATCCACCAAGGTAGACCCATCCCGACAAGACTGAAAGATTGTTGACTCGGATGTAAAGAACCAAGACAAGCAAACGAAAAACCAAATGCTGCTATTTTGACCTGTCAGGCTCAACTCACTAATTCATGTTAAGTCCCCGCCTATTGGGACGTTCAAAATACGCTGAGCCATCCCATCCCCATCAATCCACCACATGCTCCTATTGGGAGTTTCAAAAAAGAAATATTGATGTCTCGGATACAGTACGGGATACAGTACTGGATGCTGAAAGCAGGGTTTGGATGTTAACGATGCATGGGAGGATCCAGAAAATTCTGTCTTGGGGGTTGGGTGTCCTGAGATCTTTATTTTAGTTTTTTTTATTTCACAGAGGGCAGTGCGGACCTGACCTCCCTTTCGAAGCAATTGGGCCCACGGGGTCCTGCTTCTTCCCGAGGTTGTCAATAACAGTATTTCTAAGGAAACATATAACAAATTTTGATCTTCCAGCTGGGGTGCAAACCCTCTGTCACCCACCCTTGGGACACGCGACACATGCAATGCTTAGCTAACAATCTGGACTCTGTAGCTCGGTCAGTTGCCTATCTGCTTAATATGCAAGCAAACAAGAGATCGCACCCAGCATATTTTTCACGGAGAATTGTTTCTTCTCCTGATGTTTCAAGAAGACCAAGTTGCCAGTAACTTGTATAAGAATGGGCAAAAGTAATGGTAAACTGCCCTACAGTAGGCTTGCATAGGAACATTGTAGTTATGATAAACACAGCTGTTTACCGTAGACAGCCAATCAAATCAAATAACAATTAAATGAAACGAATTCAGAGGCTATGTCTCGGCATCACTGATATAATATTGAAATAAATATTAACCTTAATCGTAATGATAGGGCGTGATTTGCTTGACTTGGGGCAAATTTGGATGGGATTGGGCCCTTTTAGTCTCTCCCTGTCTCTTGGAGGAGTCCCATCATGACAGAAATATTGTTGACTGGGACTTTAAGTCTTAACTCAATCAATAAACAAGCCAGGGCTGTAGTAATAGGTCTAATTGCCCTGATATTTGATCCTAAAACCATTAACATATTTGCCAATTCTTTCATAAAGCATCCGAACCCTTTCATAAAGAACCAGTTATCCATCATTCGAACTGGTAAAGAACCTGTTACCAAAATGTGTTAATGATTCTTTATGACCAGTTTTTAGCTTGTCATAATTAATCATTTAAAATAAACTCTTTATAGTTTTACATGAGGAGACAATTGATTTTTCAAAGACATTTAGATTGAACTTGAAGTTGTATGCTAAATATCTTTGATTGAGTATGTACTTTGATAAAAATACTGAATTTTATTATGGGTTTTATCATTATCTTAATTAAACCGCCAATTAATCCACGACACATAAACCGTCATCGCAAAGACTGAAAGAGTAAAACCTTTAGCTTTTCAAATAAATGAATTAACAGAAAATACTTTTGGGCTTCGAAAATCTTAAGTTTAATGCCGTTTCCCATTACCTACCTTATACTGATTAAGGAAATCATAAAGCACCTGTAACCCTTTCATAAAGCATCATTGACAACTGTCATAAAGAATCACCCCGCACTGTGACTGAGTTAACCCCCTGTGAATAACGGCTCCTAAAGAAATATCAAATTCCTCAAAATGGAACATTTTAACACGGATGTATAGTCCGTGATTTTAACAAACTGTTGAGCCGATCGAGGCGTGTCTTGCTGCATTCGGAAGGTCCTGAAGAGTGTATACCAAGATAGTGTACGGACAGACACACATACCAAGAAATAATTTGATTGCAGCCGTGCTGAATCTAGGTCATGATGAATTTAATGTTTACATTGGTATTTTCATGAAATAAGCCCGTTCATGAGCGCATATGCGAGCAGCGAATGCTCAGACGAGCCTGCGCATCCGCGGAAATCTTAAACTGCTAACTGCCCACATACACATGGAAGGAATGTAGATGATCGATTCGCTTCATATACCGACTTTCCATAGTACACAGTTTGCTTAACTATTTCACTATGGATGGATTTTCCTACGAACTTGAGATAATCGCGACATATCCTTACCACATGTCTATAGATGTATGTATCCCGACTTTGTTGTATGAGACCAACGAAGTCGCATCGGCCTGCGCACCGCACAGTCTTATCAATAAAAACATTAAACATTTTGTTGGGCCTGATCTGGGCCCAAACTGTCAGCTATTATTGTCGGCCGCAGACAAAGTCTCAAGGACAGCATGTTGTCTAAGATCAAAGGTTAGCACGTGGTGGCCTTGGCTTCGCACATAAAACATGACTACCCAGCCAGAAAATTTTGTCCGGGGGACAACGTTTTTTTTTAGTTGATGATGGGAAAGAAGATCCAAACACCACAAAAGCGGGCCATCATTGGCCTGCCAGCGAAACACCGTTAAATTGGCGTTTCGCTGATTGATGACCCAACATGAAATGTTGACTTGGTAGCTTTGTGATTTTAAGGGGAACCGGACTAGTATGCTTAGAAACCCTATTTTTGGTGATTTTATGGGGGGGGGGGTCCGGACTCCTTGCCTCCCCCTCCCTCTGTTATCCGCCCATGAGCTGTCTCCCTTTCATGGGTTTGTATGAAAACTCACCAATTCGCGATATAAAATTGCTCGGCTACACCGTCACAAAAACCGAGATTTACTTTTTCTTCCTCGGACGCTAGTAGGCAAAGATGAGCATGTGCATCCAACACTGTTGGCTTTATGGTAGTATCATGCGCGGATCCAGGAATTTTTGCCAGGGGGAGGGGGGGGGCCCGAAAAAAAACTCTGATAACGTTTTTTTAGGCATCAGCTTTTTTACCGTTTTACAGAGGGGAATCAATGGTTTATTTTAAGGAAAACTATATTTTTAAGGTTCCAGAGGGGGTCCAACATTTTACAGAGGAGGGGGTCCAAATTTTTTCAGGGGGGGGGGGGGGGGCAAATGTTAATATAGATTTTGTGAATTTCCAGGGGTGGGGGTCCGGACCTCTGGATCCGCGCATGCGTATGATAGATCCACTCGCTTTTACAGTGAAGCCAATCCCGAAAGACAGGTTTTCTCATGCAATGGCTCATTTTTCATTGCTCGAGCGACTAGTGACACTTCAAAACATGATTAGGTACATGATTCTGGATATTTTATCTGGTTCTACATTGTACATACGTACAGGGACTTTATATGAAATAAGCATGCGCTGATACGTAAGTTGTGGGAAGCAGAAAAAATGCGCCGATCTTGTACATATATATATTGACTTGTCTCTTTCTGTGACCTGCATTTTCGAGGGCTCTCTGAATGATGTCATCATGGCTCAGCATGCAAAAGAGTTAAAGCTACTCGCAGGTAAAGGGTAAGTCAGTAGTGTTGCATCATTTCTTTCATTGTGGTCACTTTTGTCTTTTGGCTATTTTTACGAGTGTGCTTGCTCCACGGATGGACTTTAATTTAAGTTTTCAAACGCAATTGCGGATAAATGGATTAATGCAAATGGATAAATTAATAAGGAAACATGTGCGGATACAGAGGGGGAGACAGGGGGTCCCGACCCAATCACAAAAATATAGGGTTTCTTAGCATTATTAGTCCGGATCCCCTGTAAAAGCCAGCATTCAGTGTTGGGCCACCATTGGCCCACTAGCGAAACGCCATTTGAATGGCGTTTCGCTGGCGGGCCGTTGGTGGCCCGCTAATAAAAAGTTAAAGTTGGACCCCTCTGACAAAACTTTCTGGATCCACGCATGCGTAAACCATTTAAAAGGTAAGTCGTTTTCTTTTTAAACTTTTTTCTATAATGACTTGCATCTGGCCGTTCCAAGCTGAACTTTATAATGATTTTCCATTTTAGCGGGTCCTACAATATCGTCCCAAAAGTAAGTAATGGTGCAAAGATCAGGAATCGATACAATCAAGTACCACACCTGACCCAGGATACCAATGGGAAAGTGACAAACTCACAGAAGACACCACAAACGAGAGCCAAGAGGTCAGCCCTTTCCCAGCAGGTGACCACAAATCAAAATACACAGGCGGCGGTATTGCGTTATACCCGACTATTAATAACAATGACAGGGTTGCGTCAGACAGCTACTCTGAAGTGCGCATGACCGGATTTCCGAAAAAGTCAATCTGAAAGTTTGCTGCTTCGAAAGCAGCAAACAAAAAGGCATGCTAATTCAGTATTTCAAATAACGGAGCAACTGCTTTAATATAAAGAAAATCTATTTTTCTTTCGCGCACGTCCGCCACAATAACAAGCAATGGCAATGTCACCTTGATAAACATTTCTACAAGAAATATAAATTTATAAACTAGCGATCACTTCTACTGAAATCAAAGCGTCACTTCCAAAAATTATGTTACAGCACAAAACTAACAAGGTAATAAATACTTATTTTTGAAGAATTCCGTAAAATTACAATAAATCAACAAAAACGTTTTAAGTTCTGTGTACAATTGTATGGTTGAAGGACGCGAAAAGACTAATTTGCATATGCGTCAAAACAATGATGACTGGCTATTTATCGTATTGGAACAAGTTACCACTTTTGAAAACAATTGATAGGAAATGTGATTCTCAATAATAAAAGAATTTAATTCAAATGGAATTAAATTGCAGTATCGCACTGTAACAACAAATCATTTCGTCTTGAAACTGATTTAATTTCCAGCGAAAATCTGGCATGTCATCTTACACTTAGTAACACCAACATTAGTTATAGTGACAGCTTGACTGCTAGGTCATCTGAATTCAAGGTGCACCAAATTTGATAGTAATTTCTTTTATATTAGACATCCGACTAACGTGACGCTTAACAATGCTACAGTCAGTATATATGGGGTCAGATCTACACTGTAAGGTGGCAACTCAAGAATATCACCACCCTGGTCCCTGGTGAATGCGTGAATATTTTAAAGAGCTATTGCAAGGTGCGTTATCTTGTTGAATGATTGGGGCATAGTGCATTCATATTGAAGTTTTATATCGCTTTTGATATTTTCCTGATATGCCTTTCTTGTGATTGTTTCATTAACAAGCTAAAGTGGAGAGACCCCTTTAAAAGTTATAAGATCGTCCCCTCAATACGACTTCAGTGGACTTTTACCCATCCACCAATGTAATGAAGATAGATTTGTTCGTGTTTCAGACGCCAGATGGGAATAGGTTTGCAAAAGAAATAGGTTTAGAGTGTCGATCCATCTAAAAAGATGACATTTTCCCAGTTTTTATATAATTTCAAACCCCCATGGCCCATTTTTTGTTTGGCAGTACTGTACTTTTCTTTTGGCCTTTCTCCTAATTACTATGTAGCATCATAATTGAACACCAAAAATGCACTTAAAATATCTTTTTAAAGTAATTTTGTAAAATTGTAAAATGTGTGCAACCTACTAGTGCACATATACCAAAGTCAATCAAGTGATTCATTCTTGATACACTCAATAGCTTCAATTCTTAAAGTATTTTCATATTGCTCCATATACATTACTTTATAGATTACCACCACAGTTTTCTTTGCTGCTCTCATTATTATCCCATAATTCGAAAAAAGAGTTTTGATAAGCAACTTTGATTTGCTAAAAATAATCAACTTTTTTAAAGTTAAAAATTGATACAAACCATCTGCAAAAACAAGCCATATTTTTACTCACAATAACTAGATATTTCGTGCATACAGGAGCAGAAAAATCATATCTCAAACAAAGCACAAGTTTATTACAAACACGCTCAAACAAGTATAGGGTGTGTCAATAAATTTTGACAAAAATCGCTATCTATAAATAATTTGGAAAGCAGCTGTATAAAACAAATACATACCAAAATTATGTGCCAACGGATTAAGAACATATAACTCACCACTGGCTAGCTACAAATAGAGCAAAGGCACGCCCAAGCATTCGGCGAGCCCTTTTACAGTGCCAAATTTGTTGCTCTTGGGTTTCATCCAAGCTACAAAAGGGAGCCCTCGCGCCCAATATGTCAAATTTGCAAATGGACGTAAGACGCGCAGTGGCTTAGTTGGTAGTTTTAAAGGATCGAAGGAATTTGCTAATTTGTAACTCACCATAGTCATAGTGTTGTATTATTGGGCAATACGCTTTATCAGCTGCTAAGAAATGGTTAAAGACAAGAATTCATCCAAAAATGACTTAAATTGTTGATTGGGAGGTAAGGCTTCAACACAAATAAACAAAAAAATGGGCGTAAATTAGAGCATTCACTGACTAGCCATCATAATACACAAGAGATTTCGCTCACAAGACACAAACATATGCCTCCACTGACTCTCCTAAAATGGTAACTGTGGACTTAATGGTAACAGTTTGTTTGTTTGATGTGTTGCTTTACGGCCCAGTCAACATACATGGTCATGGCGGGACGGTCAGGTCACCTAACCACATTTTTTTTCCTGGGTACAGCTTGAACAAGCGGTTACCAAGTACTTTGTGCACATGCACTCGCTTGATTCAGCGAAAGGGAGAATGTCTGTAGAAATTATTGCATGATTAATCTCCACGAAAGTATGGAACTGTGCCAGGAGTTTCTCTCTTTTTTGGCCATATTTAAATATTTTGTTCTACTCTCATATTGGTTTTGGTAAATCAAAACCAGAAAACATTGACAGATGAAGCAAAACACCCCATATACTAGTACGATGCATAATTTTGTTTTGTTTTGTTTGTTTCTTTTGTTGATTTACGTCTCAGTCAACAACTATGGTCATGGGGGGACGGTCAGTTCACCTAACCATACTTTTTCCTGGACAAGCTTGAACAAGCGGTTAACCAGTAATTCGTGCACATACTTTCGACTTATCTATTGATAAGATGGTAGGGGCCTGATGCTTTGGCTGTTGTCAGGCCTGCCGGGGTTTACCTGTTGGATTTCTTTTGCTCCGGTATTCAGTTTTATTTACTGTTGAGTCTCTTTTTCATATCTTGATTTATATGTTCTAGGTGATGATTCTTTGTTAAGTTAGGGGTCTTTCATGCAAACCAAACATATATGTGTCTTGATCCACATCTGAACTAAGGGTGAGGTTGGTGCACCGTTAAACCGGTTTAAGCCCTCCAGTAAACTATTTTTACTGACCGTTCCAAGGCGGTGCTTCTTTTGTGGATCATTTTTGTTATTTCTGTCTTGTATTGTTATGCTTTCATGCACGTCTGTTTGTTGATGCCTTGTGACCACCTGCTGGGAAAGGGCTGACCTCTTAGCTCTCGTTTGTGATGTTTAATTATGACATTGTCACTTTCCCATTGGTATCCTGGGTCAGCTTTATTGTATCTATCCGTGATCTTTGCCCGCTTTCTTAGTTTAAATGATTTGGGTTTACTGAAACAATACAGTGTATATTGATTTGATTTCTTAGTAGAACTAGAAACAGAACCGGTGGTCTATAACTTAGCATCAATCTAAAATCAATACTGTGTTATGAAGAATAGGGACCTGTTTCTTATGAATGAGATGGACCTAAAATTAAGCAAAATCGTCATGTTTTTTAACCAATACAAACTTTTAGAAATCCGAAAATGCTTCTCGATGACTTCTAATAATTTTTCAGCGCAGTTCATTAAAATAATTTATGTGTCTTGATCCACATCTGAACTAAGGGTGAGGTTGGTGCACCGTTAAACCGGTTTAAGCCCGCCAGTAAAATATTTTTACTGACCGTTCCAAGGCGGTACTTCTTTTGTGGATCTTTTATGTTTTTGTTCTGTCTTGTGTTTGCTATGTTTTGTGCGCGTCTGTTTATATGTGCTTTGTGGTCACCTGCTGGGAAAGGGCTGACCACTTGGCTCTCGTTTGTGGTGTCTACTGTGAGTTTGTCACTTTCCCATTGGTATCCTGGGTCAGGTGTGGTACCTGATTGTATCGATTCCTGATCTTTGCATCCTTACTTACTTTGACATACATTAACAAGTTTGCCCTGATACATTAACTGATTCTAGAATCTGTATTGAAGTTGAAGAAAAATGTCATTTGTCTTCATTACAAAACATTTTAAACTGTCAAGCAGAATAACCTCTTAAAACCGAAATCGGTGTCGACAAATTCGATGAGTGTCTCATCGAATAGAAAAGCATTGACCGATTTTTGGTCTGCTAAGTTATTCAAACACGGTTATAGATATCATCAAATTCGTTAAGCATTTTCTAATTTCTACCATAGACACGGTCCACAGTTGATGGTTAAGTACAATATTGGTTTAAAAACTCTTCTTCAACCGGGCACATTGGAGCAGGTATTTTATGGTGATTTAGTTTATAAGTTCAAAAGAATTGTTGGAAACCCTAATTTTAGTGATCAAATCGTTATAAAAATAAAATTATATCAGAACGTTATAAATAACATGGATATCATGCGAAAGACTGCTGGTTTATGGTTGTAAACCCAATCACGGTTTTTAGCTATGGTTTCCTCTTTAATTGCATGACGGTGGGTCAGGCCTCAGACTCAATAAAGCTTTAGTCGGTTGGTTGGTGGCTGATGTCTGTCTTTGGCTGGGCCCACCTTGGCTCAACTTGAGGTTTTCTTTAGCTCGGACTATCTGTGAGTCATGAGCCATTTTCTTTGCATCGTCATAGTGTGTTAGTTTGATTAGATTGGTTCTCCGTGGTGGTACATTGCAAAAGTTAGGAAGCCTCAATGCGAGCTAAACAATTTTTGTGTTTTGACAACAAGAGAATCTAGGGCGAAGATTTGATACCAGTAAAATGCATTTAAACCCCCAGTGGCTTAGGCTTCTGTCCGTTCTAAGGCGGTGGTTCTGTTGTTGTTGATTTATTGTTTATGGTTGCTCCCATTCTTTGTTGGGGTTCTGTGTTTGGTCCCTGTTTTGTTATTCAGTACTTTTTGTCATTCTCGTTTTGCAATCATCTTGGTGGGGAAGAGAGAGCTGGTTGCTTTTTTGATGTCTTGTGACAGTAAGTGTTCTGTGACTTTTCCTCACGGTGCCTTTGTTTGGTCTGCAGTGTGTGATTGTGGTATTTCCTGACTCTCTTGCTTTTCTAAAATTCGCCCTCGAAATTTGGCAACAGAAAGTTTAATCCAACTGGTGTATGCGATGAGGGAGCTGGATTAGTGGCCGTGTACTAGACGATAAGTAGTGTACCGTCGGATTAACAAAGACATTTAAAACAAATGTTGTAATAGCCCTTGTTTTTTTAGCCAAGAGAACCCTATTTATGGTCAAACATATGATTGGGGGCTCAGTGTTTCACAAACGCAATTTCTAGTTTTACTTTATTTTTTTATGAAATTAGCAATTTGTATATGAATTTTGAGAAAGATTATACAAAGCATAATAGAAAATACAACTAATATCCATCATTTCAGCTAGTGCCCAACTTGTGAGAGATATATCCTAACTACCAAGACCCGAGTCTATCTTCATGCTTGCTTCTCCATTTCGTCTTGTGAGCTTTGTGGATTATATTTGACAAAATGATGTCGACGGACAACCAAGGGCATAATAAGCCATATGAGATTGCACAGAATGCATTTAAATGTCCACAGTTTTGTCTGTCACTAACATTTAGCTAACGGATGGTGGTACACCAAGCCAGCTATTTACATGCAGCGTAAACTGGTATAATCCCAACTCCACTTTATTATTATACAATGTATTTCTAGCAATTTAATTAGCTTAAGAAAGTATGCATTAAGATAAGATAAAATCAAATAGGAAAAACCATTATCAAAATGTACAATACATGTGCTTGCGACACAAAAAGCTTTTGGTGACAATATAGGCCAGCATATGGAATTTGGGTTCTCTTAAATGTATACCATTGTCGAGCAACGAAGGCTCAGGCCTCGTTAGAGCCTTCGATGCTCACATACAAACTCGAACCGAAATATTGAGACCTCTATATATAACCCCGCTGAATACGCATGGGCGTTTAAAGGTGGTTTTTGTGCATGTACGATAAGTAATCAAATCAATCAACCATGTGCTGGCCCATGTGATTTGTTGTGAATGTGAATGATGTGTGAATTACGGCAAGTCATTTACAAACGAAACACGTAAAGCTAGAAGGATTTTTCCCACTTGTGAATGATTCGCACGAGGTTACAAATCGCAACAATCCACAATAGTAAGGGTAACAACCAACGTCGTAGCGCAGATGTCGTAAGAAGTTTTTCCGCTCTTAAGGACATATCCTAACTGAAAATAATATGTCACTGTGTTCGATTTTTCACAATCTCATATATGGGATATTATGACAGATTTTCTGTACAATATTGGCATTACATGTAAATATCAAGTTAAGATAATTGCAATCTTCAGCCAGCTTCTTTTTTCCAACTAACATTATTTCTCATGACCCCAAACATCTGTAAAATGTGCAAATATATGTCCTGTTCCGAAACGTGACAAGATACTGCATGCTCTTTTTTTGGGTAATTCCTCTAAATATACTTTTTTTTAAACATATTCCCAAATATACTCATGTCCAATGAAAACGCACCACCTACAAAAGTGTTTATATCTTTTTAACTTTTTTTAATTGCGTCTTTTTGTACTGTAGCTATTGATAGGTCTTTAAAACTTTATGATCACCGATGGTCCGTGCCAGAAGCATTTAACAAAACAACCGTTAAAACAGACAGTCACACAGCCAGCCACCAAATGTGTCTGTATTTTCTAAAGCATTGCCCTCGCGTTTTTCTGTGCATTAATTGCAAATTGTCTCTAAATTGATAGTCTTGAATAGTCATATTGTCTTGAAAGCGGCTATAGCGTCACGATGTGACGTCACTACATGTAGCTTTATTTATGACATATTCAAGGAATCCTTATTTTACTGATGCAAAATTACGGCAAGGTCGTAGTCAGAAGATCTCTTGTCGTATAGCGGATCATTTACATCGACAGAGCGTAGGTATCGACGTTTTTGTTGATGAACGTCAGTCTCTAAAAGCTCGTACACACCTAAATGTTAGATAATACGCACACCAACAGATGAACACAACTTGCAGAATATTTAAAATGCTAGCGTTGCAAACAATGGCTGGCGACGCGCTCAAAGACGACGCCAAGATGCAACGTTAAGGTTTCAGAGAAGATCGTTGACGTTTTGCATGTCGGTTGGTTTGTACGACGAAAATAAACATTGTGTAGAACACTAGGACTGTAGAAACCGCAATTAAACATTTTACGTCGAGTTTTGTCAAACCAAGCCATTTTTAAGCTTACATAGTGACGTGGTTCAAGCTGGTGTAGTGTTAGATGTTCCGTCACAACTGTCAAAGTTGTGGCGAAATAACAGTGGATCTACTGGCAAACAGAAAAAGTTTGAACCGTCTTGGCGCCAAACATGTGATTAGCGCAATTTTGAGGCTGATGTTACTTCATGTGTTAATGGAGTCACTGGAATTAAAATTGTTTTGCGAAAATATTGCATTTGTCCTAAATGATAATATAAATAACACACTTTTGCACAGTTTTTGATAGGCCACGCCTTAACGCATCAGAACAGGAGTGCATTTTCATTGGCCATGAATATATAAAAAAAATCTGGTGTAGGAAATCTCAATAATTTATTTTGATTTCATGGACTATCGCAAAAAGCTTAGAGAGAAATTAGCTGGAGTCCCCGCCACCTTAAATTTCACACAGAATCTTATATAGAAAGATAAGGAGTGACCATTTATGTCATTGAGACAATTCTATTTTACTAAGTATGAAGTAGTTCAGCTCTAAAATATATTTGTAGGGTAATGAATTCATTCTTTTGCAACAAGTTCTTTGAACAATATTGATAAAACTCAATCAACAGAACAATGGCGAGGCGAATAACATAAGTAATTGAATGAATTGAATGTAGACTGGGGCCAGATTTTTTTTAAAATTGACTCAGAAAAACTACCAATAGAACATATCCCTTTTCTCGTGGTTCTAAAGATAAATATTCTAAAAACCCTTGGCGAGGCTATCATTCCATTCTTCGACGCATTAACTTGGCCACTAAGCCATAAGTTCTAATGCAGAAATGGCTCGCAATAACAACACACATATAGAAGTGTCGGCCATTTTCGGAGTCAAAGCCAGAATTAAAACGTAGAAACTGAGTACATCGGTTCACCTGCTCTATCTACCGGTCATCTGGTATTAAGACGACATATTCAGCCACGTTTAATTTACTTTGTTTTGTCAAGAAAATGTCGAAACGTCAAACATAAGCGAGGATCTGAAAAACTGTATTGCTCCGAATTCGTAAATAGCGAAGACAGGAAGAATTAATTTCGTAAGTTGTCACTGACGCAGGAATGGTTCACATGGAAATAAGTCGCGTTTGTCTTTAGAAAAAATAGAAATCAATTTTGTCCAGATGTGTCCAGGTGTGTTGTCACTAAACCGTTATATGGACAAATTAATTGAGTCCCGAATTGGTTCTGATTTTTTAACACTTTACATGACAGAGAAATTGGTAGGAGACACAAGGAAGATTTTTGTCGAGGTGCTTGCTTCGAGAAGTGTGGGTGCTTAAAAAATCAAACTTTTGAGGGAAATTTACAATATATATGTATCAGTAAATGGCATTCTTCTCACTTTTGTGTTCTAATTCCCTTCACGCAAATGATAATAACGCAGTTTCTGCAAAATGGCGGGATATAAAAAAAACATGCACCCCATATCTACGCCACGTAGGTTGTTACCCCTGATAATTATCATTCCTACGCTATATTTGTTTGTTAACCTTGTTCTCTGATATGTATGACATGTATCTGAACTTTAAAGCCGTGGTATAGCCCGACATTTAAAGTTCTTAACCCGGAGGTTAATGCCTGGTATATAATTCTTCGGATAAGTGTCCGGTAGCTCTTCACTTTCACCAGGTATTATGTCATAAGACTGCATGACGTATGCTATGTATAAAAACATTCTTGATTTGCCCAGTCTTTCGCCGACGCAGTCCCGACGCCCGACACCAAATCCAATGAAGTTCTGTCTGGTTTCATGTTCCGCAGGTAGGAGATTACCTTCAGCATCAAGAAACCTCTCTGGTTGGAATCTCCACGGGTCCTTCCAAGACCTTGGGTCATGGTGCATGTAGAAGTGATTTGGAAGAATGACGCTATTTTTAGGAATATGGTATCCCTCGAATTCCTTATCCTCCATCACGAGATGTGGCACTGACATTGGACCTTGAGCCGTCGTGTATCTCAATACTTCATACACTGTCGCCATCGTGTACGGCATATGCTTTCGGTCGGCCAATTTAGGCATACGACCCTTTCCGACCACCCTATCTGACTCTTCCTGTATCCGTTTGGCCACATCAGGGTATACGATTAAAAGGGCAAAACTGTTGGTCAGAGCCGCAGTGCTTGTTTCAGTTGATGCAAATAGCAAATCCACAAACACAGCCTTCATATTTTCCTCATCTAGAAAATCAGAACCATTTTTTTGGTTTTCTTCGTCTCGAAGTCGGAAGAAAGTCTTTAAAAGGCCTGGTTCCCCTGCTTCATCTGGGTTAGACAAGGACCTCTTTGCGGTAAAGTAGTAGCGATCGACAAACGTGTCCCTTGCTTTTATAGCTTTTCTATAGAGATTTCCGAATTTACCAGGAAGCAATCGTAGCCATGGCATCATGTCAAATATGAAAGCTATTCCAGAGTCAATCATTATATTGCCAGGATCTATAAACTGCCATACAATTTTATGATCAATGTCTTGAGGAGTTTTTCCGGTCATCAGATTCACATTGGAGTTAGCGACAGTTTTCCTAATAAGTGGATATATATCAAAGTCACGCGCCTTTGTGTTTGCAATGTCATCTAGAAAGCGCTTGAACTCGTCAGCGGAAATTGTTTCAAAGTGATCTACTCCATCGCCGTATAACTTAATTCCTCTGTGGAACATTTTCCTCATAGTCATTGTTCTTTTGTTTGAGTTCGCAAAAACCAATCCTTTACAGTTGAAACTGAAATATTTTCCGAAGAATGACGGAGCTCGTCCGTTGAAGGCGTCAGCGTATTCATCGCCTGAAAATGCTTTTTTCATCAGTTTGGGATCACTTATAACAACCGCTGTCTGTCCCATCAATTTAATCTGAAATAAGTAGCCGTATTTGGCCACCATATCACCAAGGCTTAAGTGTAGATGGTAAAAGTCAACTGACATAGAACTTCCCACAAATGGCAAAGGCTTAGGGCCTGGTAGAATTTTGCCAACAACATAGCCATTTTGCTGTCTCCAGCGTAGGTAAAAAATACCTAACAGAACCACGACAAAAATCGCCAAAATGGTAAATATATCCATCTTTGTTTCTTCTGACTGTCTTCAGACAAGGTTGTATTTTGAATAGCTCGAGGTTTAGTTCAGACTCACCTTAAAACAGATGTGGGTCAATTTTAAAAGGCAAAGTATGCGGGCCAATTGAAAAGGATCTGTCAACCCATTAATATGTATCTTCCAAAGAAATATGATATTGGCAATCAGTGTAGATCAAGAAGAGATGACGCATAACGAAAACAAAAGCACCATTTGGCAATCGAAATTGATAAATTTAAATAAATATTGATCTGCAAGGTCTTAAAATGAATTAAAGCTATTCCAAAACGGAACCAAGAATCTTTTTTTTTGCTAAAATGGGAAACTCGAAGAGGCACCAACACTATGATAGACGGTGCGTCTTCGTTTACCGCTTTAGCTCTTTGTGCATGCTGGGTATTTTTGTATGCTTCAGGCTTTTTTCAGAATTAACTGTTTATAAAAAGAAGACAAAATCAGGAGCACTATCAGAGTGTCAAACGGTTTGGATCCAGATCAGGACCGGCGTTCTGTCGGTCCTGATCTGGGTCCAAGCTGTTTGCAAAGGTTATCAGCATACGACAAAAGATGCAGCCAGCGAGGAGCTTGGGACACATGAGTTAGCGCATTTCCCTTTAACTTCCATAAACAGTTTCAATGGTTTTCAAATTTGTAGTTTCTCTCTATCCCTATCTATTCTCGGATCCGTTTATCCCCATATTTATCAGATTTTATCAGCGATTAACACAATCTCAGTTGGTGTATTCTGATGCTCTACCCAGCACTGCGTGAGCTGTTCTATCTGTATTTTCACTGATGTCATCCCGATCGGAAAGCAACAATAGATGAAGGGTTGACTTTCGAAGAGAACAGCAAGATAAACATGACAGCTCTATTTTGAGTGTTAAGAATATTGTAAGGTCTTTTTCTACTGTGCGGGTCTTAAAATGATATATTTTCAAACAAATCAGCTGGGTTAATGCTTAGTAGGTTATCACAGCCAGAGAGGGCTGATATGTAAGTTTTGTCGTTTGAATGGAATGAATTAGACGAAAATTGCTTTCCCTTGTTTCAGTGAGAGCCACTGGAAGGTACCTAGATATGGCGATGTAATTCGTCATTCAGCCGAAGAACGACCGATTAAACACACATTATTTTTGTCTTAGGAAATCGTAAGATTGGCAATGCATATTGTTAAATGAAGTTTTTGTAGTGAAGTATTTGCATGTGTGTTCGTGATGGTAAGATATAATAAGTCGGTATAATCGGACACCTTGTCCGGCTCAAAACAGAAACATATTTTCATTGAAAAAGTAAAAAAAGGGTACCCCATCAGTGAATAATATTTTAAATTAAGTGGGAAAAGCGCATGACTGGGAAGTAGGAAATACAATAGCGCTTAACTAGGAAAAATATTTTGGTGCTTATATGGGAAAATGCTTTCTATAATGAACAGCAAGACTCCGTTGTCTATACAAAGCCTCTCTTGTTGGACATATTTCTTGTAAACTAAACGAATCGTACCACTTCTATAGCTTTGAGCCCCTCTCTAACCCAGAAAACATTCTTGGTGTTGTAGCGGATTTCTAATCATCGATCCGTCTTGTTGGTACTGGAACAGCAGGCATTTTTTATATCTCGGAATTGAAAGAAGGAGTTCGGCTGAAATCTATTTTAAAATGTTTAGTTACATTTAACAGTATTTTGATAGCGTATCTATCCAAATTATATGGTTATTATTTTACAGTGCAAATTGCCACTGTGCCGATTTTAAGTACCAGTATTTTGGGTCAGATATAAAACATTTCGGCGGATAGAGAGGGTTGCATTATGACACACACACACGCGCACGCACGCACGCACGCACGCACGCAGATTTATCAATTTTACAAGTACTTTAAACTTTGTTTGCAATACTAGATCCTGTGCCAAATACTAAATCAAAGAACACAAAATCGAGAAAAAACATGTTTTGTACTTTATTTTTAAAAAACCTATGACATATTCATTTAACGCAAATAGATCAAATCACTTAATATATGTAAGCTGATGGGCAAGTGATACAGGTCATTGTCATAAAGCATACATAGATAAGTTTTCTACTCCTGAACTAAACACATTTGGGTTATCTTGGCTATAGGATGGCACTGGAGAAATGTTATTACAAATAGTGTGTTTACCAGCCAAGTAATAAAGGTGAAAGCAGTTATTGAACCGCGGGAAATTTAGAAAATATGAAATCTGTGCAATTTGAAACCTGTGCAATTTGCACAGGTTTCATATTTTCTCCATTTCCTGCTATTCTGACAGAAAGTAGATTTTCACGTGTCTTAAGTAGTTTATTCCCTAATCATTCTCCCTCCCCTTCTTGAAAGCATTTGTGAAATGCATCTGGATTTTCCACAGCACAAGTGCACACAAGGCTAGTCTATACATGTCACGATTTAAAGGCAGGATTCCTTGGACCCCCGACAGAGATGTGTCTTCTATATGAGGCTGTTAGTGGGTAGAGCTTAGCTTCTGTTAGATTTAGGCTATATGAGGCTGTTAGTTGGTAGAGCTTAGCATCTGTTAGATTTTGTAAGATCAATGACCTAATCTGGCTGTTAGTGGGCAGAGCTTTGCTTCTGTTAAATTTAGTTAGACCAATGAGCTAATCTGGCTGTTAGTGGGTAGAGCTTAATCTGGCTGTTAGTGGGTAGAGCTTAGCTTCTGTTAGATTTAATTAGACCAATGAGCTAATCTGGCTGTTAGTGGGTAGAGCTTAGCTTCTGTTAGATTTAGTTAGACCAATGAGCTAATCTGGCTGTTAGTGGGTAGAGCTTAGCTTCTGTTAGATTTAGTTAGACCAATGACCTAATCTGGCTGTTATTGGGTAGAGCTTAGCTTCTGTTAGATTTATTTCGATCAATGACCTAATCTGGCTGTTAGTGGGTAGAGCTTAGCTTCTGTTAGATTTAGTTAGACCAATGACCTAATCTGGCTGAGGCTATATGAGGCTGTTAGCGGGTAGAGTTTAGCTTCTGTTAGATTTAGTTAGACCAATGAGCTAATCTGGCTGTTAGTGGGTAGAGCTTAGCTTCTGTTAGATTTAGTTAGACCAATGAGCTAATCTGGCTGTTAGTGGGTAGAGCTTAGCTTCTGTTAGATTTATTTCGATCAATGACCTAATCTGGCTGTTAGTGGGTAGAGCTTAGCTTCTGTTAGATTTATTTCGATCAATGACCTAATCTGGCTGTTAGTGGGTAGATCTTAGCTTCTGTTAGATTTAGTTAGACCAATGACCTAATCTGGCTGATAAGTAGCATGGTGACCAGGATAAGAGCTGATTAGATATGTCAATTATTTCAAGGGGTAATTAGACGAAGCCAATCAAGTTAGAGATGTTAGCTTCAGGAGCCCCTGTAAATGTTGACTAACTGTTATTGTAATTATGAGGGCTAATTTTTCACTTTATTGTCCACTACAGCCTTTAAGCAATTTTGTAAATAGTTTTTAAGTATAGAAAATCGCAATTTTGGGCGGGAAACGCGGTCCATCATAATAATTTTCAGTTTTGTTGGTAATGTGACACCTTACTCATTTCAGAATTGTCACCTCTACGTATACCCTGGGTATTCATTATATTTATATCGACATAGTTTGAATGTGATCAATAGACGCTTCTTATGTGGACACCAAACTAAGGAGTCCGTCGGAATGGTTAATGCAGTGATACAATGCACATTTTAAGCCGCCTTTACACTTAGGCCTTGAGCTGGCTGTAGACCCCCCTCCCCCCCCCCCCAGGGGGAATTTTATACACTATAATTTTCTGAAACTACATTATATAAGACACAAAGTAAAAGATGTTAGCCCTCTGAGAGTGGCAGCGTTAACGTGTAACATCATGTTATATACGTTACCCCCCGAAATAGCATTAAACGTCCCTGATAATGTCTCAACCATGACATGTTCACACATATTTGCATGCTGACCCAGATTTTTGAACTCCTAATAGCACAGTTACATATTTTTAGTATCAATTTTATAAATGAGTTATTACCGTTTTATATGTTACTTAGTGTTTCATGCGTTATTTCCGAGTATCAGTATGGTATTTATCGACAATACATGTATTACATCTGTTACAGAATATAGTTAATTGATAAGGCTGCTATTATAATAATTTAAAGTTCTTTATTATGGTCGCTTACACTTTTTTCAGGCCCATGTTACGTATGTTACCCTCAAATTAGCATTAAACATTCAAGTTGATGTCTCTAACAAGCCCTGTTTATACTTATTTGCATGCTGGCACAGGTTTGTGTACACTTTTTAACTAGGTTTACCTATCTTAGGTATTAATTAAATAAATGCCTTGTACTTTAACTGTGTGTTACCAAATGATACATAAGTTATTCTGAATATCTGTATAGCCGTTGTTGACTTTATATTTATAAAGTCTGTCAGAGAATTTAGCAAATTTATAAGGCTGAAACAAATTGAAGTTCCTTATTAATTTATGGTGTCTTAAACTATTATAATAATGTGATCTGTCAACCTTCGCTGTTTGCTCACATAAACAGTAGATACCATGCATTTAAATCGGAAGTTCTGAAAGACAGTCACTGTGAAACAGCTCAGTTCTGGGCAAGGTATATGGATATAATTCAGATGGTGTTGACACTGATTAGGGCTACAAGGAAAACAACTTTGAATTGCATGTCAGCTCTATCTGTATGCCTTGAACCCAACGTTCATTGCACACAATCACAACAACTACGCACAATATGTACCTGTGTAACTGATTACACTCATCATTTGTCAAGAACTTCAATAAAATGGGTTTAGTGTGTCACAATCATTGGTTCTTTGCTTGAGAAATGCTTTTGACATAACTATCAGGCAAACAATAAAGAGGTATTATTACTACAGATTATAATGGTGTATTACTCATCACATCAGAGCTCAATATATTGAAACGAGTGAAATGAAATATTCAATCTGCTCCGATGCAAAGTAGAAGGAGTACTAGAGGCAGTTCCTGGCTTCACCAATCTTTTTAGTTCTAGTTCTGAAGACAATGAACCTGTACTTTGTGTTTTGGTGTTCCTGCTAAGCCTGGCATAGCTAAGGATCTTATTGAGGCTGATGATATTGCCAGGACGGCTGTTGCAGACTTCATTGACTCACTTTTAGTTGAAAATCTGTCTTTCACAACCCCATTAAATGCTACAGGGTAATAAAGCTTTGAGGCTTGCGAAGTCAAGAAGAAATTGTCCAATTTACAAAATGTAATCAGCCAGATTGAGAGCTTAAAGGAGTGTCTTTGGTCAGCATGACCTTTTTGTTGGCCATAATGTTGACCTTGAGTTCTTCCATTCTGCTTTTCTGTCCTCAAGATGCACATACAAAGAATGAACTTTTTACTATCAAGTCTTTCCCATGAAAACAAGTAAGGCTTTCCAGATATGGACACAATGTGTGGAAAATAAATGAGAAGGAAATGGAGTACCTCTGGCTGAAAGAAACTTGATTGTATCCTAACAAAGAGCAACAGAATTATATTATACATTTTGTGTGATATGGGGTTACCATGTTCAAAATTCAACAACTCATACCTTATAAAAGATAGAAACATAATATTTGCAGCTTTCAATAGGTACATAAACATTCTTTAATACAAAAATTATTAGTATATAGTTCATTTTTAAATAAAATATCAAACTGTATTAGTTTCAGAAATCATTTATGAAGGAATAATTAAAAAATGTAACATACGTAACACTTTGGGGTGCATATTTGTTTTCAAAGGTCCATATCTGCGATGCAAAAATAGCTTACTTGGATGATATAGCCAGTTTGGAAATCTTACCTTATGGTTTGCACTTTTCAGAAGTCATGTCATTTACTAAAATTATCACAGATGTTGATGGGTAATATATGTAATTGGCTGTTACAAGGTAATGGTGCCATCACCAGAGTGCTAGTATATTGCAAAATCCTTGCAAGATGAATCTGATAGAGGATTAATAAGCTGTATTGGGCAATTCTTTAAACCCTTGGATAATATATAAACAGTTGCTAGCTTGGCAAGGAATATCCTGATGGATTTTCTTTGACCTTTTAAGTTGTTACTCGCATATTGCACTGTATGTTGCAAACTCTCCATGAGTATTATCTTAACTATATTTGATGTCTCTATAAAAGAAAAGAGTGTTTATGGTAGTTTATGTTTGAGTTACTTCCTCAGCAAATGAGCCAGAGTAAAATGAAGTACATGGACCTTTGCCAGCATGCAAATAAGTACAAGCAGGTAGTGTTGGAGACCTTATCTTGAACGTTTAATGGTATTCTGTGAGTAACGTATGTAACCTGGGCTATAAAAAATATAAGACACCATAATTAAGAACTTCAATTCATTTAAATAGCAGCCTTATGGGTTTGCTATATTAACTGACGAATGTAATACATGTATAGTCAATTACTGCCATACTGATACTTCGAAATACCATATGAAACACTAAGTAACATATACAAAAGCAAAAACTCAAGCCATTTATAAAATAAATGCTAAAATTATGTAACTGTGTTATAAGAAGTTCTTAAACTTGTACCAGACTTGAAAAAAGTGTGAATACGTCATGTTGGAGGCATTATCAAGAACATTTAAAGTTATTTTGCGGGGTAACGTACGTAACATGATGTTACACGATAACACAGCCACTCTCAGAGGGCTAACATATTTCATTTTGTGGCTTATATAATGTAGTATCTGGAAATCATAGTGCACAAAATTCCCCATGGAGGGGATATAGCCAGCGAAAGGCCTAGAGAATTACATTTTACATTTTTGTGTGATATGGGGCTACCATGTTCAACATCTAATTACTCAAAAAGTATATAACGTAAAGCTTGCAGTTTTGAAAAGGTAAATAAAAATACTTTAATATAATACCAAATTAATGAACATAAACTGGTTTCAATAAAATTCAAGACAAACTATATTAGATTCATTTATCATTTTAAAGGGGGTTCACTGAAAAAATGTAACATACACTACATTGAGGGTGACTATTTTTGTTTTCAAATGTCAATATCTATGGCCGAGTAATAGCTTACTTAGAACATATAACCAATTTGGCAATCTGATCTAATCTTTTGCACTTTTCTGAAGTCTTAAAAGAATTTTACTTATCAAATATTTTGTAGGATAACGTATGTAACAGGCTGTTACAGCTTAACGCTGCCATTGTCAGAGGGCTAACATGTTGCAAAATGCTTGAAAGACATTAGGCTTCAAGAAAAATATGGTCTACAAAATTCCCCCTGTGGGGGGGGGGGGGGGTAAACCTAGCCAGCCAGTGGCCTAACTATAGTGACTTGAGTCGACGCACTGTCAACGAATTGATAAAAATTGAAAAAATCTTAAAACGCTGAAAACCCCGACGAATGTGATCAGCGAGGCTTGGCATAACGAGCTGAAACCGAATTTGAACGCACAGAGAACGAGCTCATAACGTTCTTGTAACGACAAGCTAACGACCTAGAGCGAATGATAAACGAATATCAACGTTCTCTCAACGAACGCCCAACGTGTTGTGTGTACTCTCTGTGTGCGCTCTGCGATTAGTTACCGTATCTGAACCGATCAATTGCCGTGCAGTTCTTTCCTTTATTCTCCCAACTTGTTTCGGCTGTGCTGCTTTTTTCAAGAGGCATTTTGTAAGCAATCAAAGAAAAATTAGCTATATAAGGAAAAATATATACATATATACATGTGCAAAATGGCTGTAGACATGTAATTCATTAAAGGACACAACATAATTAAATGTCCAAGAGGCTAACTGCTGCGCAAGTATGTCTCAGATTAAACCATGTTTAATCTACTGTTACCTTACGATTTAATGGCTCAATTACAAAACATTCCATACTTACAAAACCAGCTTTGTAAGTCTTTGTGAAGTTTATTTCCAGTCGAACAGCTAAGGAATTCTTGATGCGTTCAAAAGACTACACTTTGGTTGGACGAATACTACCTTTGAGCTAACGAACCGTTGTCGTATTGCAAACGCACAAACCGTTCAACGAGCCGTTAACGCTCTGCCCTCGGACAAACCATTCGCATTGCGTTTAGTGGGTACACTGCACTAAATATTCATGAAATCTGGCCTTTTGTGGGGAGAACATACACTTTACATTAGAGATAAGATGACGTCATTCTTCAATATACGTCGATTTACAGGTGTAATGGCGTGTTTGATTAAAAGATCCGTTTTAATGGAGATGGCCAAGGTGATAAATTCCGGTACCAGGTTGATACCAGATGGGTTTTGCTTCTTGGACCCCCTTGAAGAGCTATCTATATTAGGAAACATGTTGTTTCGTAGCATGTGAGTTTTAGAGGGATATGTTGAAATAACTTGTGTCCACAATCCCTTTGTTTGCTTATGCAATAAAATATGTTTAATCTAAAGGGATATAGTGCCGGATGAGCTGGGAAACATATAGTTTTTATTCATTGAAACTTACTGGCAAGGATGATATTTTAAAATGAGGTCGGTTTGGTAAATTTTGTATGTATAGTTTTCGAACAAGGTGTTAAAATGCTAACATTGTCGTCTATGGAAAACCTAATGGTGGAGTGCAACGTAGTGAACGAACCCACTGCGTATTGACAGTTCGTTTGCGAACGTCGAACTTTTTTGGGCATGCACAAAAACCTTCCACGCTCTGTGCGAACAACAACGTAAGAACGTTCGTTCTTCAGCGAACTGAAAACGACCTTAAACCGTTGATCACCGTTGAGCTAACGACATTCAACGCACACCTGCGTGTGTCAACGAATGTCAAAATATCTCCACACACAGAGCGAACGCTGAGCCAATTCGTTATAGTGTAAAGGCGGCTTTAACGTTGACAATTGATTGGGCTAGTTACTATAATTTTATCAAGGACTCGGGTATTTGTATTTCATGACCTTTCAAACAATCAATAGAGATAACATTCCAATTTAATAAGAACGTAAAACTTCATATTCTCTCTCTCTCTCTCTCTCTCTCTCTCTCTCTCTCTCTAATAAAAAGGTTATGAAAAAGATGGTAAACATGTGAGTATGAACAAGAAATGCCAAAATCGCAATTCACACCAACCCATTGCAACCAGAAGAAGATACTCTAGAACACAGACAAACAAAGACCCAACAACAATAGCAAGAAGGCACTCGAAGATAAACAACGAGCACCCTCTTCTTCCCCCAGATAATTACCAAACAAGAAAGGACAAGGAAATACACAAGACTTGGACCAAACACAAACCCCCCACACACTGGGAGCAACAATAAACACATAATCAACAATAAAAGAACCACACCCTTAGAACGGACAGCAGCCGCAACCATGGATGCTTAAATACATTTTACATATCAAAAAGTAAGTGAGAATGATCAGGAAATACCGCAATCATAAACTGCAGACCAACCCACGGCACCGTGAGGAAGAGCTGCAGGTCATTTACAATAACAAGATATCCAAAATACAATTAAAGCAAAGCAACCAGCTCTCTCCCCCTCGTCAAAACAAGAAACGCAATAAAGTATTGCATATTAAAACAAAGACCAACGCAGAGCCCCCCAAAAACAATGGAAGGTACATAAACAATAAATCAACAACAAAGAACCACCGCATTAGCCTATAAGCTACCGCGGGAAGTACATGCATTTTACTGGCGCCAAATCTTCGCCCTAGATTATGTTGTTGTTAATAATACACAAAAATATTATGAAAGCTTCCTAACTAATGCAATGCATCATCACAGAGAAACAATATAATCAAATTAACACACTATGATGAAACAAAAAAGGGCCCATGACTCAGAGATAGTCAGAGCTAAAGAAAACCTCAAGTTGAGCTACGGCGGGCCCAGCCAAGGACAAGAGTCAGGCACCAACCAACAGAATAAAGCTTTACGCCAGGGTCTTCATTGAGTCTGAGGCCTGACCCACCATCGTGCAATTAAAGAGGAAACCATAGCTATAAACTATGATTGGGTTTACAACCAAGCATGCAGACTGTCGCGTGATATCCATGCTGTATCCCACTCTTTTATAACGTTCAATTATCTTTTTAAATTGATCACTAAAACTAGGCTTACCAACAATTCTTTTAAATTTATCACCATAAAATACAGGCTCTGATATAAAATTAGAAACGAATAAGTTGCGAAATGTATACACCATAGTAAGGGGAGCGAGGAATCCAAATGGAAAATTAACTATTTTAAAATTAAAATCATCCCGTTTATCATAAACTTTAGATGAAACTATGTCATTAGTAATGGACAAATCCAAGTCCAAAAGGGGGCTTCAGTATCTGAGGAATTAGCCTTATTTAACTGGAGTTCAGAGGAATATATATCAGACTTACCATTTGTTGAAAATAATGATTATCAATATTAAGCAAGTCATCTAGATATCTTGAGGTATAGGCTTCAACAACAACCCATAGGAAAACCTACGATTTGTCTATTCAATTTTGAGCCAAATTTTATAGATATATTGTCCATTATACATTATCACAAACTTACTGACATGACCACAATTTAAGTCTTTCAGGTTGTTCAGAAGTAAAAAAAATGCGCATTTCTCATTACACGCCAAATAAAGTGAGCCCTCTCTGTTAAAAGTTTTTTTCAATTAATTCAGTTAGATTTCCTTTGATTAGATTTTGAGACAATGTAGTATAGAGAGTAGACAAATCATATGTAGACACACTAGATGCTAGAAAACCTTTAGATTTTAATTTGTGAAGAATTTCACCAGAGTTTTTAAAAGACCAAAATAGATGTTTATACCATTCCTCTCAAAAACTGTTTCGCAATATTTTATAACATGGTTTGCATCGCAGCAAGGAACTAAGTCAAAATTATAGACAATTAAGTAGTAGTACATGAGCTAGAATTAGCAAAAAAGTGACTTATAGTGTCTTTTATGAAGTTTAGGTAACCAGTATAACATAGGAAGCTTGCTATGATCACCATCAACGAATACATCCAACTTAGCAGCCATATGGCATCGATGTTTATCAACGACAGACCTCTCGTCAAGCAAATTATGCTCATAGGTCTTAGCAGTGATAAGCTCTTGCATTTTGGTGTTAATGTAGTACATTTGCAAACGACCACAACGTTGTTAGCTGCCATCTCTGCAGGCACTAAAACAAACTTCCTTTGAATTCTTGGACCCCTTTCTTCAAAGGGGTACTTGAATCTGTGCCCACGCATGGATTTTCTTTCAACTTTGCATAATAATGACTCATTATATACAAACTATGAAAATGTATTTATTAAATTAGATAGTTAAGAATAAGGCTTAGGAAGCAACCCTGACGTACTCCACCTTTGAGGTGGCACCTGTCTCTAAATTTCCATGTCCAAAATCTATAGTTTTGTTTATTTCTATGATTTGTCAACTAGATTGAATCCAAAATACCATAGGCATTATATAAATACCAGGAAACTATTTGGATAAATTATGTTTTACGTTTTCTGAAGAAGTGATTATAAAATTTCAATATTTTTTTCAAAAATTTACAAAACATTCAATATTAAATTCCAAAGATAGATATGTTCTAGTCTTTGTCAAGATATAAAATTATCACAAAAACATGCCATGTATATCCTGCTGATCTTAGCCAAATTTCATGAAAATCCAAAACCGGTAACTTTGTCATTTCCTACCTCTTATGGGAATAGGTCAGTTTTAGCAAAATTAATTATTTAGTTGTAATGAATCAATAACTCAACAGAAGGAGGTGGTTTTTAAATCTACTTCCACTTTTCTTAAAGAAAGACATGTTTAGACAATTTCAAATGATTCAATGGCCGGAAAAGCCAAAGGTCATGGCCCCATTTCATGGCACTATGGGGCCAAGACAATGTGTATCACTTCCTCAAGTCCTGCATAATATCTTTTAAGAAACATAATATTATATCAATAAACGTATGAAAACAAGAAGATCAAATACTTCCTTTACATCCCAACTGAACTAAGAGTAACCACTTTTTGGTGCCGTGACCAGGATTAAGTGTAACAGAGTCATATCAAAGGTATCATAGAACAGTGTTCTACATGAATAAGTGAGGTCCAGAAACGAAACTGTATTTCTGGAATATACAGCCAGCCAAAGAATAAATGATGCCATTTGATGTAAATCAGCATCAGTTTTACAAAACAGAATAAACAGAGAAGATTTAAGCATTAATTTAGCAAAACCTTTGAAGCCAAGAGTTCTCTGTGACCAAAATGGCTAATTTTAACCAATAGGCTTGACAGGGGGTTATTCTTGTGATCCAGGGTTATTAATAAGGCTTACAATTATAAAACCAAAGTTATAAGGTTCTTCTCCTGTATGAACTGACTTGTCATAAGGTTTCTCTTCTGTATGAATTAAATTCTTAATAATGTTACATATTAAGTGTAACATTGGTTAGATGTTGTTTTAACGTTCGAAACTAGATGTGGTAAGTTCGGTGTCACCATATTGTATCGTTTTGGGTAATATTATTGTGTAAGCACTTCATTAAATAAGAATCATAGCACTTAATATCAAAGAATATTTTTTTTTTTCTTTTTCCAATCAGTAATAGGGAAAACACTGAACATATCAACTTCTACCAATAAACGTACTAGCATGGTGATTCAAACTAAGCAAGTATTCAAGTATGTTTTACACTGAAACATAATTATTGTATTTTTTACATTTCGATGAATTAGAGTCGTGTGTTTACATCAAGTTGAAAAAATATGTTACCGTTCCTTAAATTTCATGAAATTTGGTCTACGTATTCTTAACATATATGGAAAGTTTATATGTTGAAATGGTATATTGACAAAGACCGCAGCGTGTAAAAATTTTAATTCCAAATTTGGCTGAATACAAAATATACAGTTGAAAATTGGGGTACCATCTCATAAAAATGAATGCCCTGCCGCTATCCTAATACATACAAAGCCATTTATAGTATCAACGAACTTATCAATGGTATAGTTATTTAATAAAACATTTCTGCGCCCGTTACATGATATGTCAATTACTTTAGAAATGATTATAACAGGATACCCTTAGGTATTGTAGTGATATCATACATGACGTCATAAATTAGCAATGGAATTGCATAAAAACTCAAATGCACTATAAATATAAACGTCATACCCCAGACAATTAATAAACATAATATTATCAAATTCCAAGCGTGGGCAGACTCCCATGTTAATTTCCCATACCATGAAAGAGCCCCTTTCTAAAAGTGAATGTAGGTTTAGGTGGAAAGAGAACTAAATTAATGCAATAAAATGTAATTCTACTATCAATATTTTTTTTTATTTAATTTCCAAGTATTTAAAGCATTAGATTCAGCATACTCTCACTTGCACCATCGATTACAAAATTCTTGTAAGGAACCAGCAATTTCTTCACGACCTTTGCTGAAAAATAGTGAGTATGATCAGGAAATACCACAATCACAAAACGCAGACAAACCCATGGCACCGCCATCGGTCTATCGGTGAAGGAAAACTGTATTTAGGTCCTTTACATATAACAGACCAAACTCTTGAATCAGTAATAATTTTTAAATCCCCAGTGATTATATGACCAGCAGGTTGGTTGTAATATTTCGATTCCTTATATTCTCAAGTATCAGGAATAGTAGTTTCAAAATCAAGTTCAGTAACTTATGTACTTCTTTTGTGGATCTTTTATGTTTTTGTTCTGTCTTGTGTTTGCTATGTTTTGTGCGCGTCTGTTTATATGTGCTTCGTGGTCACCTGCTGGGAAAGGGCTGACCTCTTGGCTCTCGTTTGTGGTGTCTTCTATGAGTATGTCACTTTCCCATTGGTATCCTGGGTCAGGTGTGGTACTTGATTGTATCGATTCCTGATCTTTGCAACCTTACTTACTTTATAGTTAAATACAGTACTACGAATAGGTTTATTGTACTTATAACGAATAATAGGCTATTCCTTATTTTTGAAATAAGTAGGTATAGAAGAGATACCAGATTTATCTTTAAATATACTGGTAAGTTAATGGATTCAATTCCATTATTGACAAATTGAACTTTGATAAATTGTCTAATATAATTAGTTTCCGAGTCAATATAAGGCCGAAGAGCTTGTTGTGTATAAATAACACTGAGTAAGAATGCTGCATCATAAAGTCGATGAGCTCTATCTTAAAATTTATTAGCCTCAATATCCAAATTACAAAGTGAAGAGATAGAAAGAGTAACTAAACGAGAAAGTGCCATATGGCGGCCAGATTGTTTTAATGTGATACTTAAATCAGAAAAGGTTAAAGCATGTCTATTTTTGCGTTTTAGATTTACCATGTGACCCTTTGTTACGTTTACGAATGTCTAAAAGAAAAAACACACATAAAAATCTGGCAATCTTACTTTCATGGTAAATATACTGAACGAAACTTCTAAACCGCCAGTTAACAAAACACATTTTTTCAATATAGCTCATTTATTATTAAACTATTTGAAATGATATTTGGCACAGTATATTTGGGCACATGTATCCGTCGATAGACCATAACAAAGTTTGATTCAATAATGACGATCATTTATGCATAACGATAGAGTACTAATACCGGTTTTGCACGTGGCGCACGATACTAAATGGTTTCACATTGTGTATACTCGTATTTTCATCGACAACTATCCGACATCTTTATTTTATCACACAAAAAAATGCCAACGTTTGGGTTGTATGAGTATAACGTAGAGGGGTCGGGCTGTGGGCTCAATCGAAAACTGGGCCTCGCCGAGAGTGATTCATAATTTATCAAAAAGTTTGACATGTTTTGATAGAGCCGAAAGTTTACACCACAACCTGTCCGTCATTTTTCATTTTTGCACTCGAATGACGAGAACAATCGACAAAAACTGAGTATTACGTACGCCATAAAATGTCCTGTATAGTCCACCATACTTTGGTTCGGTGATGTACAAATGCTGCATTGGAACGTCGGAAGTGTTGAGATTGATGTGCAGTACACAGTTAATGGGTGACGGATGTTTCTATAATATTGTAGACAAAAACATTTCATCACCATAAACACATTTCTTTATTCTTTTAGGCCATATGGGCCTCCATAGGAGAACTAAATTGCATGAAAATTGCTACTTTATTACAAAATAAACACGATAGAATTCAATAATGTCCGTTTGCAGCATCAGAAAGTTTCAAAGATATTGTGGACAAAAACATGTCATCTGCATAAAACATTCTTGTGTTGTTTTATGTCATATCGGCTTCCATAGGAACTTTCTGGATTACCTGAAGATTCCTACTTAACAAAAGCGAAACCCAAAAATGTTCAATAATGTCCATTTATAACACCATAAAGTTGGTGTTTTTCACTTTAGGTCCCTGGAATACTCGGTTTTGAGTCCAAATTTTAGCGTTTGTGTGAAAATGAAATGCGATGGTGCCTTTATACAGTCTATCAATTGAGCATGTTACACTACCGCCCGCGTATTTGTCCTGCGAATTCGCGTTTTATGTGCGTTTCCAACGCGTTGTACGTGCGTTGAGTTTAAATTGCGTATGAAACGCGAATCAACGTATTTCATAACTCATGAATATTCATTAGCAGCCCTCCAACGCGTTTCAACGATAAAATATGCGTTTCTTCCTTTAGCCAATCAAATCGTTTAGTTACAACGCGGTGATGCGTAAACTAATCAAAATTTAGTTGACCTTGCTCAATGTTTACATTGTTATTGTTTAACTTCGGTTTGAATATTTCTGATAAGATTTGTCTTGCAAATCTCAATTCCCGTTTCCTTTGAGCTTTTAAAGCCTAGTTTGAATTAAATATCTCACTCCATTCATTTATCAATATTTTGAGCTGACTATCACGACTTTTCAGCGGAGAAATAAATGGAGTTACTCAAGGCCGAAAAATGAATGTATAACAGTAAAATCACATCGATCATCATCAGATATAGCTCGGTCCGTGTATTCACCGGATCGGACCTAATCACCGGATCGGACCGGATCGGACCGGATCGGGCCCGAAATTGGCTATTTAGCTCATTTTTAAAACATTTAATTATTATTATTATATGTTTATAAAGTATGTATATGATCATTATAATGATGCCTTGATCATCAAGGTCGGAGATGATAGCTACTATCTGACCGGATCGGGCCGAAAAATGGTCAAATAACGCTATGATATAATTATCTTATGCTGTAAAGTATTTTTAGGATCAAATTAATGACGTCTGTACCAAAAATGGCTTGTTTTAATTAGAGAAAAATTGATTTCTTTATACTGAACAAAGGATAGACCTGCGCATGTCATTTTATGTAAAACACAACAGGTGTGAATTGATAGCTGACCATTGCAAAAAGGGTCCGTTGAGCATGTTTTTTTTTGCCGTTTATATCAATATTAATATATTCAAGTGCATACAAATCGCACTAAATACATAATCATTCTTGTAAAGAAAAACGACCAGTTAAGCAAAGGAATATGCCAATTTCGGGCCCGATCCGGTCCGATCCGGTCAGATCCGGTGATTAGGCCCGATCCGGTGAATACACGGACCCGATATAGATCTATAATTTGTCTCCTTTAGTGCCCAATGTAAAATATTTTTCTTAAAACAACGACATGAAGCAGATGAATTAAAAACATGTCTCACTGCATTCAATTTTGTTTCTTGGGATTCGCATCAAACAATTTCGAACTCTAAGCCTGCACCCAAGCTCCACAGTGCACGGGAGTTAGTTTCCAACACCACTTAAACAGCCTGCTCCCCAGCCCCACAGTGCCCAGGAGGAAGGTTCCGACACCACTTAACCAGCCTGCACCCCTGCAGACCAGTGCCGGCAGGTACCTTCCGAAACCCTTTAAACAGCCTGCACCCCTGCAAAACAGTACCCAGCAGGTTGGTTCGGACACCGCTTAAACAGCCTGCATCCCTGCAACACAGTGTCCACCTAATAGGATCTGACACTACTTATACAGCCTGAACCCCTGCAATGCAGTGCCCAGCAGTTAGGTTCCGACACCGCTTAAACAGCCTGCATCACTGTAACACAGTGCCCAGCAGGTAGACTCTGACATTGCTAAAACAGCTTTCACCACTGTAACACAGTGCCTGGCAGGTAGGTTCCGACACCGCTTAAACAGACTGCACCACTGTAACACAGTGCCCGGCAGGTAGGTTCCACCACCGCTTTAATGGGAGCGCAGTGGCTCAGTGGAAGAGTGCTTGACTCGAGACCGAAGGGCCGCGGGTTCGAGCCTCACCGGCGTCACTGCGTTGTGTCCTTGAGCAAGAACATTAATCCTAGCTTAGTACTGGTTCAACCCAGGAAGACCCGTCCCTTTATAACTGAAAGATTGTTGATGGGACGTAAAGAATCAAATCAAACAAACAAACAAAACCACCGCTTTAACAGCCTGTATCACTGTAACACAGTGCCCGGCAGGAAGGTTCTGACACCGCTTCCACAGTCTGCACCACTGTAACACAGCGCCCGGAAGGTAGAATCAGACACCGCTTAAACAGCCTGCATCACTGTAACACAGTGCCCGGAAGGTAGGTTCCGACACCGCTTTAACAGTCTGCACCACTGTAACACAGTGCCCGGCAGGTAGGTTCCGACACTGCTTAAACAGTCTGCACCCCTGCAACACAGTGCCCGGCAGGTAATTTCTGACATTGCTCAAACAGCCTGCATCACTGTAACACAGTGTCCGGCAGGTAGACTCCGACATTGCTAAAACAGCTTTCACCACTGTAACACAGTGCCCGGCAGGTAGGTTCCGACACCGCTTAAACAGTCTGCACCACTGTAACACAGTGCCAGGCAGGTAGACTCTGACATTGCTAAAACAGGCTTCACCACTGTAACACTGTGCCCTGCAGGTAGGTTCAGACACCGCTTAAACAGTCTGCACCACTGTAACACAGTGCCCAGTAGGTAGGTTCTGACATTGCTTAAACAGTCTGCACCACTGTAACACAGTGCCCGGCAGGTAGGTTCTGACACCGCTTAAACAGCCTGCACCACTGTAACACAGTGCCAGACAGGTAGACTCTGACATTGCTAATACAGCCTTCACCACTGTAACACTGTGCCCAGCAGTTAAGGTTCAGACACTGCTTAAACAGTCTGCACCACTGTAACACAGTGTCCGGTAGGTAGGTTCTGACACCGCTTAAACAGCCTGCACCCCTGCAACACAGTGCCCGGTAGGTAGGTTCTGACACAGCTTAGACAGTCTTTACCACTGTAACACAGTGCACGGCAGGTAGACTCCGACATTGCTAAAACAGCCTTCACCACTGTAACACAGTGCCCAGCAGGTAGGTTATGACACCACTTAAACAGTCTGCAACACTGTAACAAAGTGCCCATCAGGTAGGTTCTGACACCGCTTAAACAGCCTTTACCACTATAACACAGTGCCTAGCAGGTAGGTTCTGACACCGCTTAAACAGTCTTTGCCACTGTAACACAGTGCCTGGCAGGTAGGTTCCAACACTGCTAAAACAGCCTGCACCACTGTAACACAGTGCCCGTAGGTAGGTTCTGACACCGCTTAAACAGCCTGAACCACTGTAACACAGTGCCTTGCAGGTAGGTTCCGACACTGTTTATACAGTCTGCACCCCTGCAACACAGTGCCCGGCAGGTAGGTTCTGACTATGCTTAATCAGCCTGCACCAATATAATACAGTGCCCGGCAGGTAGGTATCGACACCGCATAAACAGTCTGCAACACTGTAACACAGTGCCCGGTAGGTATGTTCAGACACCGCTTAAACAGTCTGCACCCCTGTAACACAGTGCCTGGCAGGTAGGTTCTGACACCGCTTAAACAGTCTGCACCACTAACACAGTGCCCGGCAGGTAGGTTCTGACATTGCTAAAACAGGCTTCACCACTGTAACACTGTGCCCGGCAGGTGGGTTCAGACACCGCTTAAACAGTCTGCACCCCTGTAACACAGTGCCCGGCAGGTAGGTTCTGACACCGCTTAAACAGTCTGCACCACGGTAACACAATGACCGGCAGGTAGGTTCTGACATCGCTTAAACAGTCTGCATCACCGTAACACTGTAACACAGTGCCCAGCAGGTAGACTCTGACATTGCTAAAACAGGCTTCACCACTGTAACACTGTGCCCTGCAGGTAGGTTCAGACACCGCTTAAACAGTCTGCACCACTGTAACACAGTGCCCAGTAGGTAGGTTCTGAGATTGCTTAAACAGTCTGCACCACTGTAACACAGTGCCCGGCAGGTAGGTTCTGACACCGCTTAAACAGCCTGCACCACTGTAGCACTGTGCCCGGCAGGTAGGTTCTGACACCACTTATACAGTCTGCACCCCTGCAACACAGTGCATGGCAGGTAGGTTCTGACTATGCTTAAACAGTCTGCACCACTGTAACACAGTGCCCGGCAGGTAGGTTCTGACACTACTTAAACAGCCTGCACCACTGCAACACAGTGCCAGGCAGGTAGGTTCAGACATTGCTGAATCAGTCTGCACCCCTGCAACACAGTGCATGGAAGGTAGAATCCGACACTACTTAAACAGCCTGCACCACTGCAACACAGTGTCAGGCAGGTAGGTTCAGACATTGCTGAAACAGTCTGCACCCCTGTAACACGGTGCCCGGCAGGTAGGTTCTGATATTGCTAAAACAGCCTGCACTCCTGCAACACAGTGACGGGCAGGTTGGTTCCGACACAGTTTAAACAGCCTTCTTTCTCCTACCCCCCCTCTCTCTCTCTCTCTCTCTCTCTCCAAACACAGTGCCTCCTGTGAGGCTTGGACTGGGAGCCTATCCATCTGAAGATCGAGCCAGTAAGAAGAGATAGATCGATAAAGACTTCAAGCCAATTATTTGATTAAAATGCAGCAGGTTAAGGTTCTGAAACCTGATCCCTATGCCTGATAACAAAGATCCACGGACCTGTTTGATGGACTGAACACGATGAACTGGTCCACATAGTGGAATTGTAACCGATGTTAAACAAATGCAATGGGATGTGAAGTCAGCTGACATGAAATGTCTCGCAACGATGGCCAAAAATGAGGGAGTGCCATTGACACAAAAAAGAAAAAGAAACGATAAACAAAGCGTTTTGTGGGATAATGTTTTCGCTGTTGTCTTGGTTTCAATAATGAAATAAACATTGACTTACGTAACAGATCTGACAACGCACTTGAACCTTTTCGATTGGCTGTTCAACCATGCGTTTCAACGCGAATTGTACGTTGAACTGCGTTGCTATACTTGAGTTATTGATTGGTTAACAGGTAACTGCGTTGCACTGCAGTTCAACGCGTATCGATAGTGGGCTTTGATTGGATTTTCGAAATTCGCGTTGGAAAACTAATGCGTTTTACGTGCGTTTTCAATGCGTTTTCAACGCGAATTCGACAAGGACAAATAAATGGGCGGTAGTGTAATTTCAATTTATGAAATTGAAATTTTGACAGGTTCTGTTTATTTAATTTGAGTGTAAATTGTAGCCATGCATGTTTCATATATGTTAAGATATATGAGAAAATATCGAGTGGCGGTTTAGAAGTTTCGCTCAGTATATCATCATTAAAGATGTGTTTGTAATAGTTTTATCCATTTTAATTCAAATTCATGCCTGAGAATATTCCTATCTTTTAGTAAAATGATCATCATATAAAATGATTAAAGAGTTTGAAATGTTTTTAAAGAAAAATTATCAAGTTTGTGAGGATTTTTAGATGGTGATGTTACTCGCTCTACATCATATGGAGTCTATAATTCTCAACTCATTGGTTTTGCTAGAGCATCTAGCCATGCTGCTGACTTCTACACCCGCAATAAATTGTTAACTCAGAAACTTCTTATGACCCTGAGGGTGCACACGAGAGCCGATATTGTGTTCACGTGAGGGCCGATATGGGTTCACGTTAGCGGGCTGTTATGGGTTTGGAACCACGAGCAGTATCAGCCCAGGTAAATAAGCATTTTGCTACGATTTTTAGTAAAACATGTCCCCACACTTTTTTTAAAAAAAAAAGCAGGGGGATATTGTGATCGCCTCCATCAGTCCGTCCGTCTGTCCGTATTGCTATCTCCCCCTAAACCATTGAACGAAATTCATTGAAATTTGGTGTGTGAGCTACTCACATGAATGGGGGGCGTGAACAGCACATTTTTGCCACCACAGGGTCCCTTTGGACGAGCTAAAAGGTCAAATATTATTAAATTTCAATTAGAAAGTCAATTTCAAAGATTGGCATACCAAACTCAAAAATAAAATACATAAAATATATCAAACGGGATTTTTATTCTGTCGCTTGAGTCATGCCCTAGGAGTGGGGCTTGGGGTGTTGGGGTTCATTATTTTCCAAACATGGACATGCGGCATATCAAATTGAAGAGGATGATGAGTAAAACAGGATACAAGTATATGTTTGACCCCTAAGGTCAAACTGGTGACATAGCGGTGGGGTCAAAAGGTCAAATACTATTTCATTTCTTCAAAAGCGTGGGTATTTGCGACTGCGCATTCTAGTTAAAATTGTGATTTACAGATCCACTGAAACAGTAATGCAAAAGTATTTTTCTATCTATATATCTTCTATCTGAGAGGGAA